>OZ057408.1:2637716-2839377 GCA_964056735.1 Allodiplogaster pararmata | reverse complement strand
AATTTTCACCTCGACCACATTAATGACATCTCCCCTTTTGAGGTGAACTCCATTCTGAAACGAATAGCTCCGAAACTGAACTCTTCCCCTGACTTTATTCCAAGTAGACTACTCAAAAATTGTCTGGACTCACTGGCCATACCTCTCTCCATCATTTTCACCAACTCACTAACCTTAGGGCACTACCCTCTGGCCTGGAAAAAAGGAATAATCAAACCAGTTCATAAAAAAGGGCCCCGCTCTCAGATCGAAAATTATCGTCCTATCACTATGGTGTGCTCTATGTCAAAGGTATTCGAGAGACTGATCTTCAATATAACTTATCAATATCTGGAAACCAATGGCATACTACATCCCAAACAACATGGTTTCCGTCGGAGACGGTCCACGGTAACATCCCTGGTAGAGGCTCATTCCATTTACCTCACGCTTCAGAATAAAAAAATAGACTTTGACATCTGTCTAGTCGACTTTTCACGGGCTTTCGACTCTGTAAACATAAGATTTCTTGTTCACAAACTTGAAAAAGTGGGAATAACGGGCAACCTCCTCTATCTTATCCGTTCTTTTCTCACGAGCAGGTCCTCGAAAGTCTCAATCGGAGATACATTATCAGGCCCTAAAGTATACAACAGTGGTGTTCCCCAGGGGAGTTGCCTTGGACCCCTCCTCTTTTCAATATTTATAAATGATATCATGGAGCACATAGAGCCAGATGTCCATGGTTTTCTATATGCCGATGACCTCAAAATTTTTTCCAAAAACAGAGACTATCTTCAGAAAAGTCTGGATTCCATTTCCGATTACTCACTGACCTGGGGACTTGTGATATCAACTCAAAAATGCTTTATCATGCACTGTGGTCCTAGGAATCCAAAAGTAACATATAACCTAGAAGACAATATCATACCAACTACTTCATTAGTGAAAGATCTTGGCATTACATTTCAGGAAGATATCACATTCTCTAAACATATTGAACTAACCTCCCTAAAGTCCCAAAAATGTATAAACATGATCTTCAGAGCCTTTAAAACCAAATCAATTAAAGTTCTGCTCAGAATATACACCACATACATAAGACCCCTTATGGAAGGGAGTGAGGTATGGTCCCCAGTAACTATCGGTCTCGTTAACTGCATAGAAAAAAGTGCAAAGATCATTTACACGAAGGTTACTACAAAGGGCCGGATTACCCAAAATGAGTTATGTTGCTAGACTGAATTTTCTTTCCATCTCCTCGCTTGAATATAGAAGAAATGTGGCCGATCTTGTGTTCATCCATAAATGTCTGCACGGAAATATTCAAGTAGATTACTCAAATATGTTTAAACTTTGCCCATCGCCTTATTCGCTGAGAGAATCGAATAACTACAGAATATGCTTGCCGTGTAAATATCAAAGCAGAACAAGCACTTGTGCCTCAAGAATGATTAATGTCTGGAATAAGTTACCTTGTTCTTTGGTTTCTACGAGCTCTTCTAGCATTTTTAGAAATGAACTTATCAAGCTTGATTGTGAGACCATTGTCACCAACTCTAGAATACATTTTTAATTCAAGTGCTTTGTTTCTTCAAATGTTTTGTTTCTGTTTCTCCTCTTTTTTCCATTATATTTGTGTTCTCGGTTAGCTCTCGAATGATAAAGAGTGAGTTGAATTTTTGGAATTTCAAGTTATTATTGCGGATGAATAGTTCTTAATTGCTGATGAATAGTTCACAACTGAAGATACAAGCTTTGCTTTCTTTGCTTTTTTTGTGTGCTTTCCTATTTTCCTAAAATTAAATGTTCCTCATTGTTCTTGTCATATTTAGATCTCACTTTTCATAACCTTCACTGAATTCACTTTTCTTGTGACAGTGTCATCTGTTTCGTCACTTAACATTATGTTTTGTTTCAAGCGGAATAAAGAATTGAATACTCAGTCGAGTAAAAAAGAGCTATTTCCGTTTGAAATTCATCATAGCGAAAGCGGAGCCATTTAGCTAATCAAAAACAAATTTATACCCAATTAACGTGTAGTTCATAAAAACCTTATGGTGGTTATCATTTAGTCTAAGCTAAGTGCGATCTTCATATTCAAGGAAGAGCCATTATTTTCCCAAGCACATATCTCACATAAAAAATTTCGAGAAGAAGAACTACTTGTTTTCGAAAATTTACTGAAGAATTTGAAGAAGACTCAAAGCGAAAATCATTCTGTACTATAACATCCAATATCAGTAATGACGGCACTGTTGTTGCCGTCTTCGTATATCCATTTTGAAGAAGATGAGCAGAATAGTGTGACGGCCTAGACAGGATAGCTTTAACATGAATAAAATGTAAAATTATAAACAGCACCAGAAAAAGACCCCTATATCACTTTAATGGCTGTAGATACAATATCAAAAATCCCTTTAAAAATTAAGGCAAGAGTACATGACAGCATTATAACTTGTCAATTTTTTTTGCTCAAAGTTGATGATTCTGGGCTATAGCAAAACTCGATCATCTTTAGGCAGTCAATTCCAAAGCAGGATCAAATATACAGTCTAGACCTCCCGTTTCTATAGTTACTGGCAGAAACAGGAGTTTTGAATGTTATCGTTTATATTATAGTTACGGCGCTCCATGTCATATATCATTGTAAGTTGAGCATTCAAACAGAGACCTTGTGCAAAGAAAGTTGTTAGAAGAGAAACCTGGGAACCGACGCGCTGGATACCTCCAACTCGCCCTTCATTGAACTGCAAAACAAAAACTAGTTTTCTCCAGAATGATTTGATCCCTTATTTTTTTTCAGAAACAAAAAGACCCATTCAAAACTCAAAGCTTGTTAAATACGCTTGAAGTTTGGAAATTATTTCCTCGTCAAATTTTGGCACTAATTCAAATTTTCTTCGGTGAATAGCAGGTTAATCCAAACGAATATTCAAGAACGCTTAATGTTTTGCTAATCATTTCGCTGAAAAAATTTTCTCTGAGTTAATTACTTTCCTTGCAACCTCCTTGCAAAAAAAGTAGCAAAAGAAAAAGTTCCTTGCAACGTCGCATACCTCAATCAATCAATGCATACCTCAATCAATCAATGCATACCTCAATCAATCAATGCATACCTCAATCAATCAATGCATACCTCAATCAATCAATGCATACCTCAATCAATCAATGCATACCTCAATCAATCAATGCATACCTCAATCAATCAATGCATACCTCAATCAATCAATGCATACCTCAATCAATCAATGCATACCTCAATCAATCAATGCATACCTCAATCAATCAATGCATACCTCAATCAATCAATGCATACCTCAATCAATCAATGCATACCTCAATCAATCAATGCATACCTCAATCAATCAATGCATACCTCAATCAATCAATGCATACCTCAATCAATCAATGCATACCTCAATCAATCAATGCATACCTCAATCAATCAATGCATACCTCAATCAATCAATGCATACCTCAATCAATCAATGCATACCTCAATCAATCAATGCATACCTCAATCAATCAATGCATACCTCAATCAATCAATGCATACCTCAATCAATCAATGCATACCTCAATCAATCAATGCATACCTCAATCAATCAATGCATACCTCAATCAATCAATTCATACCTCAATCAATCAATGCATACCTCAATCAATCAATGCATACCTCAATCAATCAATGCATACCTCAATCAATCAATGCATACCTCAATCAATCAATGCATACCTCAATCAATCAATGCATACCTCAATCAATCAATGCATACCTCAATCAATCAATGCATACCTCAATCAATCAATGCATACCTCAATCAATCAATGCATACCTCAATCAATCAATGCATACCTCAATCAATCAATGCATACCTCAATCAATCAATGCATACCTCAATCAATCAATGCATACCTCAATCAATCAATGCATACCTCAATCAATCAATGCATACCTCAATCAATCAATGCATACCTCAATCAATCAATGCATACCTCAATCAATCAATGCATACCTCAATCAATCAATGCATACCTCAATCAATGTGAAAGAAGTGTCTTGAAGAGCGTTGCAAGTGACATTCATCAACTGAAATTTGGCGATTCACTGCATTCAAACAATCAAAAAGTTTTTTTTAATTGGAGTTGAGTTAAAATGTAAAAAGTCACTTAAATGGAAAATTCATCCTTCATTAGTAATTCACGCTGTCGTGAAACAGAAAATTTAACATATTAGTACATATTGCCTTATTTATTTTTGATCTAAAGTGATGAAGCGCTAAATTCAAAAAAATTTAAAGATAAGTGGAGCTACTATTTCGTACCTTCTTTAGTCTCACCACAAATTGTCGTGAAATGGCAATACAACACGGTGTTTTTTATGTTGCTATTTTTTGAACGTATAAATCAAAATTGCCATTTCAAGGCAATTCGTGGTGAGACTGAAAAAGTAAGAAATCGGTGATCCACATATCGTTCACTTTTTTTAAAAAATTAAACGCTGTTATCTAAAATAGTTCAACAATCTTCAAACAATCACAAAACTTGGATATAAATTAGTGTTTTCAGTGATCTAGAATTTCCATTGAGTGTCCGTATGTTGATTCCCTATTCTGAATTCCTCAGAGTTTGAGCTATAACATCTTGGCTTACAAGCTGTTGAATCGAGAAAAAAATGGGTTGAAATGAAAGATCCGTAAACATGTTCACCATGAATTCCCAAACTTGATTTTAGTTTCAAGCGTGCTTTTTTTGGAGTTTGCATTGATTATAACTTTACACTTTTTTCTCCTCTATAATAGCAGGGATTGGCCACCCTGAGGTCGTATCGTTCAACCCATAATCGACACTCCAGTCTACAGTTCTTCTCATCCGCTACTATATGAAACGATGAATAAGATGGAGTCGTTAGATTAATGGCGCCCTATGTCTCATGACATCGAGAATAGAGCGCTTGAATCATCAATCATCAACCGATGGCGAAATTCGAACCGTTCTAAATTCGCCTTCTAATGATCATCAACCGGTGACGATATTCGAACCGTTCTAAATTCGCCTTGTAATGATCATCAACCGGTGACGATATTCGAACCGTTCTAAATTCGCCTTGTAATGATCATCAACCGGTGACGATATTCGAACCGTTCTAGAATCACCAACTCTTATGTCTTCGACACTCAGTGCTTTTGTTTCTTATTTATCTTGCCAAAGCAAAAATCTACATATTAAATATGACACGTGTTTCTTTTTCAAATTCTCTGTGCAATTTACGGAGAAACGAGTTTTTTTACCGCCATAATTCAAAACTCGCCACAGACACCGAAACAACACGAATTGCCGAACTAAATTCCCAGCAACGTCTTATATCTTCTCTTTCTCTCTCGTTTTCTGTCTATCTCTACATCTATTGGTCTATTTTTCTCTTCATCTCCATTTCTCTTCTGTTTTTTCATCTATATTTCCAATTATGATATATTACACCTCTATAGTTCAAAGTATTTCGTTTACTGATTTGAACTTACATCACAACCCTCTTCGTCGGTAAATCGATACTCCGTGTGAAGTACCGCGTAATTTTCCCTCTGATGATAGAATAAGTCGGGACAACTTGTACATCCTTCAAACAGATCAATCTTCATGTGTCAATGGTAAAAAAAGTCTTAAGTCCAAAAATATAACCGTTATAGGGGTTTCCATTTCCTATGTTATAGAGGATCAAAAACAACTGTTCCCAATCTTTTAAAAGAAAATAAACTGTTAAGCTCTTTCAATTTTCTTTTTTGAACATTCATTTATTACATAGTGAAACAGTTCAAAATTAGAAAAGTTCAGTGCGCAATTGTGCGTCGTAGTTGGGCACAAAAGCAGCTGAATAAACTAATAATTTATTTTTAATCTTACCTTCAAACTTCGCTAAATTGAGCTTCTTCTACAGCTTCTTCTTAGTCTAGATATTCAAAGCAAGTACTAGGAGTTGTAAATTGTCAGAACGCTTGGAGAGAGAACTAGAGGGATCAGCGGTCAACCAGGAAGAAGGAGAGAACGGGCCGCTCTGCATTCGGGAACATACGCGAGGTCATACTAAAAGTTTCGTGAAACCGGAAAAGAAAAACTGGCTAATGCGCTGATTTCGTCTCGCTCGATCTAAAAGATTGTTAACGAGAACCTAATATTGGTTTTTAACGGAGCAGAAAGTGCGCTGGAATCATCGCTTGAACTCAAAAAAGCAAGAAAAGCGTTTCGATGAGCATTCGCGAGTTATATCTGACCCTCCTCAATGACGAGAAAATTTTGATTGCAGAAGAAAATTTTGATTGCAAAAATTTTGATTGCAAAGTTAAAGATTGCAAAAGTCCGAACTAATGCGTACATACTTGCTTGTACGTCTCTTAAGACGTCCAATACCGAGATGTTTGCACGCAATCATGTTCCAACAATAGGCTACAGTCGTGTTGTTCAACGTTGTGTTTGATACCGGGATTTAAGAATTATATTTCGTGAAAAGGGGTATGAAAGTGGATGCGCAAAAGCTTGCGGGAAGCATACTCGAGAAGGTTATAAAGCCTTGGGCACGTGCACATTCCTATCTATTAATGGCTTGGAGCTTGTTCGGGTACAACAAGTGTGCAAGCATGCTGCGCTTCCAATCCGGGTTTCAATCTTAAGATATATATGAGATGGTCCATTTTCCCAACCGGACTTCCAATAACTTCATCTGAAGACACTTATAAACTAAAACTTCCTCACCCAGTTGCTTTTATAGAGCTTTAAAGCAGTAATGAATGGATGGACTAATGAATGGAAGAATGCATAGAATAATTGGTATGTACAGTATGTATATTTTTTCATAGCGAAGAAAACAAAAGTCAAAACAGAAGTGGTTTCCCGTTCTCCATCACTATCACATTGGATGAAAGAGACTCAGTCGAACTTGTTTCCTTTGAAACCGCAAACTTCGAACCATAAACAGCCTTCTCTTTTGTAAGAAATGCCCTAGAACCGAGAAATCGAGAACGTTTCGATAAATAAAATACCGTTATAACAAAAACATCTAATTTCACTATTTGTTATTTGTAACTTTTGAAACAATTTATTTTTTTTTTATTGTATGAATGTTACGAAATTCGGTAAGGGTAGATCGATAATCTAACTCTTGTTTACTGTCTATATGTGTAGTTAAAACTACCTATTTAAAGGTATATTATTATTCTAATTATCATTATTCTAATAACGCTTAGTCGATTTCGTCATTACGAGTCCGTTTTTCGATTTTATTCGTGCGATTTAAATGTCGATTTTTTTGAGCGATTTACATGGTTTGGTGAGAATTTGAGGGAGCTTATGAGAAGAGTGAATTCGTTTTTTCACATCATCTATCGATCTATTATTCATCGCCCTGTTGGTATATAATTAAATTTGTGAAATTTTACAGTCCAATGCCGATAGCTATTACGGTACTTTTTACCAAGTGTTTCATACCTTTTATTTTTTCTTATATGTATTTTCTTCTCATATTATCTTCTTATATAATGTTTGTTGTTAATCTTTTTTATGCTCTTCGTCTACTTAGTTTTAAATTTCCACTGCGGTTGAATTGTACTTTAGCCCCCCCCCCCCCTCCCTAGCGGTAGATGCACTAAAAAATCAGGTGTACAAGAACCCCTCGCCTCAAAACCTGAACCCGGCTTCTAGGATGCCGCCCTTTCAAACTTTCGCTTTAAAAAACATTATGATGTGCGTGAGTGTGTTTACTTGAGATTACTGTAAGCGTTATAACGTGGATGTTTTGTTGTTTTTGTTTTCGATTTAATTTCGTATGTTGTTGAATTCATGTTTTTTCAAGATTTTCTTCATACATTAAGCTTTTTTGTTTAATTTTCTTTATTCAATGAGCTTTTTTAATGCTAAAAGTAATTTCAACATTAAAATACGCTTAGTAATAGTTTACGCTAACGAGGGCGTACGGCTTGAGCCAACGAGGCCGTTTTACGCTAACGAGGGCGTACGGCTTGAGCCAACGAGGCCGTTTTACGCTAACGAGGGCGTACGGCTTGAGCCAACGAGGCTGTTTCACGCTAACGAGACCTTCTGGCTTTTGTACAATTTAATTTAATGGGTCAAATATCCCCTTACGCCCCAAACTCGACCCATTGTGATAAAGTATAAATAAATATATAACCTGTGCCAACGGCCCTTTTCCGTCGAATGGAGAGTGCGAATCCGGTCACCGTCAGAACCAGAAGAACCAATTTGGTGGTGGAGATGCCGAACACCGTTACCGCCATGCAGTGCTTGTTCAATTTTTTCTTCTGAATCCATGTGGAGTGAGCGAAGGATGAAAAAGTTATCACTTGAAGAATTGCCGCAATGGTTCTAGGAAAAGACTACAAGTTTCGAAAAAAGTTATACGAGCTCCATCTTCTTAACCGCGCTTCATCTTTCCGAGATGAGGTCGGGCTAACCTGTTTAGACATACAAACCGGGCGAGCTAGAATCGGCGCGAAAACTTTGACGAAGGCATGGGTATGAAAAGCGGGCAAACCATATTAAATTTCTTAGAGGCTTCTTTTTAGGTTTACTTTCGATTAAGGCATTGAGGTCAAATTCAGAAACCCGCGCTCAACAGTTAGACCTAAATCTCTTTTTTAAACGGCTTATAAACTCTTTTTTGAAAGCACCGAAAAGAGCCAAGTGAAAAAAAAATTAAATTTGAAGAAAAAATCCAGCCGCGACATTAATCTCTTGAAAAAAGTTGAGTGATCGACGATGTATCTGTAAAGATGAAATCATTGCTCGATGAATGAGATCATCGAGTCAGTGTTAATACAACTGAAATTTTTCACGATGAGATCATGGCTCTCGCACTTTTTAGGCAAAAAAATGTTGGATCAGTGAGGTATGAGATGATCTTGCGAGAGCACGCGAAAATAACATCTTAAAGTACGAGAAAATGAGATTTCACATGTCGCGTCTTGCTCTCCAAATTAATCTTAAAATACTAACTAATCGCAATCTAATTTGTTTCCGTACTTAAAAATCATTTCACTTTTTTTGTTGAACATTTCATTAAATTTTTTGTTTTTTTGTTGTATTCTCGACACTTCGTACCGCGACATTTCGTACCCCGAAACTTTGTACCCAACATGTTTTCTTCTTGTTACCACTTTTTTATTCCAACATTTTTCAAAATTTTCGTCTAATTTGAACGACATGAGGTCATCGCACCGATGATCTCATCGTTCAGAGATTAATGTCGCGGCAGAAAAAATCACTTCTATTGAAAATCAGAAAAACAAAGCATTGCATAGTTTTTGATATGCTTAACTCTTTCAAATCCCTGATAAGTTTTTTATTATTTAGAAACAAAGTAAAGAAGGCTTTTAGTGAACATATAGTGTTAAAGCTCATCAAATCATAATATCTGATGGTTTCAGAGAAAGCCTAGAAACGTCTACTTATCTGAATACTCAATACTCGTCAAAAACGTGTAACCTTGTCTTTCAAACACATTTTAGTCAGTTACAAGCTACTGGAACAATAAGAAAAAATTGAGCAGTGACTTTTTACTAAGATGCATTATCAAAAACTTTAAGAATAAATCACGCTTAAAGTTGCTCAAAACTTGAACCGCACCAGAGAAGATAAGAGAGAGAAGATCGAGATGTGGATCCAATGTGGCCTCCTATTCTTCATCCACATCGTTCTTTTTATGAATGCTGATCAGTCGCAACCTGGGCAAACATTGCAGTTTGCGGCGAACAATTTGATTGTGGTGTGTTAAAAGTTGAAAAATCTAGAGTATTCAGTTGGAAAGTTGAAAGTATTGATTGTGATGACCAGCGAGTTTCATTGTGAGGCGACATGATATAATGACTCAAAATTATTCCGACAAAAAGAAGAAAAGTCAAAAATATAATGAAAACAAAATATGGTGAGTTATAATCTTATGAAAGAGATATTTGTATAATAAAAAACATGAAGAGCAGTGATATATCAGTATATATAATTGTATCGGAAATTAATGGAAATAATAAAAACAGCAGAAAAGCTCTTGTGCAATTTATGTTTTAAAAAAATTTATGATTAGACTGGGGATGTTATGAATAGAGGATAAGGTACGAAAAAGAGTGGTTCCGGCAATATTTTTAGAACTGAATTAGTATTATTTTTCCCCTTTTTCTAAAACTCGGTTAATTCAGTTTCCTTCTAGTCGTTCTAATGACTTTCCTTCTAGTCGTTCTAATGACTTTCACATATCGTGGACCTCGAATTAAAATTTTCTCTCTCTTTTTCATCAAACTTTTTTTTACATGAATATAAGCGATAGTTCCCAAAATTTTCATAAATATCTATGACATCAATATCTTATACAAAATAGAAGCGTTCACAATTCTTGATAACACTACGACACTCACTCTAATAAAAAGTGACATATCAATTTTCATCATTCATTCAAGAACTACAAAAAAATATACTTGTTCTTTCTCCAATGTTTGTTCTCTTCAAATCGCTCGCTCTTCAGACTGAATACGAAGCTTTTCTTCGTGTTGAATCCCAGAAAAATCGTATTGTCTCTTCATCATAAATAGAATTTAAGGATTAGAAAAAGGATGAAAATGAGATTATATACTGGTACCTCAAATCTTCTGACAAAAATTACTCTACATCGAAGAAGACCCAGTCTCAACGAAACTTTTCAGCTGCATTCTTCCCGTACTTGTTGGCTTCTATCTGCAAGAAGCAGTTTCACTGCCTTCATTATGAAAAAAAACTCTTGAAAAGGTTAATGGCTCAACTTCTGGACGGAAATAACCCGGTATTATCCGGTTTAGACTGACTTTCAGAAAACACGATGAAGTTTTTTTGTGATTTCAAGAAAATGCTAAATAAACAACAATTACTTGTAGAACCCATATGATCCGTAGAGTTCGGGAAGAATAATTGATTTAGTTCTTAAATAGTGGATGGAACAACATTGAATACTGAAAGCTGTTACCCGATACCTTATTTACTTGATTTATTTGATTGAAAAATTTGTGATTGTGAGGGAATGGAACTGAAGTTCTACCCTAAATTCTCGTAAACAAAAAAGTATTTGCTTAAAAAGTCATGTTTTTGAGTTCAACTGTTTTTTATGGTTTTAAAAGTGTTGATAATTTTTTCATACTAATTTTAATGGAAAAGTAACCATATCAGGGTAATTTTCAAATTATAAGTCTACAATCTTCCAAAAGAAAATTAAGAATTTACTAATAAAAAAAATTGAAGGAAAAAAATTCTCTGTTCTGTTTTCCTTTTTTCTGTTATACAAAATTTTCTGTTATACAAAATTTTCATTTTAATTACTCATAGACTTTTAGCCAGGACTCTAAAAATTAGCCAAGAACTTGGCGATCGACAAGAAAGTGAGAGGTGCAGAACGCTTGCTTGTGCACAGATATTCGTATTCGTCGAACTATACAGTAACGACAGAATAATTTTGAAACTGAGATAAAATACTGGTACCTCAAATAAACTGAGATAAAATACTGGTACCTCAAATAATCGGACGAAAGTAACTCTACTTTGAAGAGAACCCAGTCTCAACGAAACTTTTCATTTGCAGAGGGAGCCCTGTAGTCGTTTTCACAATGAGGAAGATCTTTAATTCTCAAACGCATGTTTAACTCATAATTTCTACTTAGCTTTTCCCGTGAAAAACTTGATTTTTCATCTTTAAAGTTAAGTTTTAAAACTTGTGGATAACTGTAAATAAATAGTAAATACATGCATATTAGTTAATATATATTGGTCCCCGATTACAAAGATCGATAATGACAATGTTTTTTGTTGTTGTTTTCTTTCTTCTTCCGAATTTATTTTTCATGCAATTCAGTCCGCTGAGAAGAGGATTAAGATCGATAATGAGTACTTTATTCTCTCATTTCGTAGAGAATTTAAAAACAAATTCAGTGCAGGAGTTTTAGTATCGTAAATGCAATTGATCAAACAAATGCACAGAAAAAAGGTACTTAACCAGAAGGGATCAAACCCAGCCACTTCTCATATCCAGACGGGATCGAACCCAGCCACCTCTCATATCCAGACGGTATCGAACCCAGCCACCTATCATATCCAGGCGGTATCGAACCCAGCCACCTCTCATATCTTTAACCGGGAGTTCGAGCGCGTTACCATTACATGTAAAAGCAATGCGAGTTTCTTCGGGTTAGCCTGCATTATTATACCAGAGTTGTATCATCGGATCGTTCTCAAAAGAAAGGTGGGGCTTGTAACGAAGATAAAAATTACAATGAGTATTTTCAGTGCAATGCACAGCTGCTTATGTTGTACAATATAGAAAGTATTTTTTGCGTTAACAGGTTCTTTCAGTTCCTCATTCGAGATCATGATGCTTCAAAATGTGCAAAAAAGGTTTCTAATACAATTTTCTGTCATCCGTTTTAATATGGTCCTTGTGCGGGCAGAAAGAAGACTGCAGCCTATCGCAGGTCCTATTGGCAGGAGAACTTCCCTGGTTGAGGGATGCTTGCTGTGGCAAAGTGTGAAAATGTACATCAGATGAGGTTCTGGTATATAGACCATATTGACATCAGTTTTAGGCTCAGTGCAATCTACTTTCTTGAGGTCTAATCACAATATAAAAAAACCAATTTTCGTCTACTGAAACTAGAAATTGCGTACGGATTTGTTAAGCCTATGTTAGATAACTAATACAAAAAAGCTCTCATCACTGGAACATTTACCTTAGGTTTTTCAGAGAAAAAAATTTTCTTCTGAAAGTTTTTCAGAAGAAAATTAAAGATACTACATTTGGAAAGTGCGTGATGGCCAATTTCAAGAAATTTCAGAAACTGATCTCTTGAAAATTTTTGCTCAATCTTTAGTTCTTACTTTGAAAATTCTTTATGTTCCTGTTAACAAACCGTTTTTTATATCGACTTTGAAAGACAATTATGAAGACTCCATACGTGCATATGTGAGAAATTTTTAGAACAAGTGTTCCATGAAAATACCACGAGTTTTGAAACTCAATATCTTTACCGGTTATTATATGTTTTAATACAATGTGACTCTTTTTATAGCAGAAACTAAATGCTTCGAATACATTATAACCTTCGTAATAGAACTGACTTTATTCAGTTTTTGAGAATAATGACAACCCTAACAAATAGAAAGCTTGGAACTTTTCAAGATTATTGCTATTCTCTCCGTAAAATCAAATAATTCATCCATTTTAGTTTTTATTTAGAACTATGCAAATCTTCTTAACTCTTACATCGTTTTGAATATGCAAATCAGATATTGCGTCATTAGGAGTTTTATTTTATCAGATGTAGGCTGTGGCTCAAAGCATCATTCATTCTCCACGACTACAGTGGTCTTAGATGGTCGTCTTATTTCTTCTCCCTCTCCTGTTACTTACAACAAATCTTGACGGTGAGTTTGATAACTTTCAATGAAGATGTCAAAATATTTTCGCGTCCTGATATTTACCAGGACTGTCTTAGAAAAACCAACTTTTCTCAGTCTACGGTCTTTAAAAAAAGACTATGAGCATCTTGTTAATCGGAGAATCAAATCAGAAGCAGTAAAATAAAATTTTCCCAAAAAAATCTCTTTTTCTGCAAGACATCGCCCTGCGCCTTTTCTGTTGCAAAATTGTGTGTTTGCTACCAATGCTTACAAGGTTTTCAAAAACACTGGAAAGTTCTCAGAACTTGTTTTTTCAAGATAGCTGTACATCAAAAAATATTTCGACCGCTAAGAGCTGAGGGAACTAAGAGAATGAAAAATGGAGTTACAATGAGAGGAAAAACTTTTCAAACTTGAAGAAACTGAAGTGTTCTGTTTCAAGAATAAGGAAAACAACGAATATACTCTAATGGAGCGTTAGAATTCAACTTTTAATTTTGCAAAGTAATCTTTGCAAAGTGATCCCGTTGAAGGCTCCATCACTCTAAAACCACGACATAAACAACGAGCGATGCGAGAGAGTGGTAAAATATTGCATAAAGTTGGAGAAGTAGAAATTTTTTCACTTTGCAGAGATTACTTTGCAAAGTGAAAAGTTGAATTCTAACGCTCCATAATTCAAAGAGAATACTGACTCACATGCAATAAACTAAATAGTATAAATGTGCAGAAACTGACTAGGACCGCTAATGGCCAAGTACCAATGCACAAAAACCGAACTTTTGATCTTTGCATACCTGGCAGAAACCATTTTTGTAATCGTCCAAGCTCTTTGGGGATAGGTTTTGAGAGAGACTGGTTGTAAATAGTTAGTGATCCTGAAACTTGGTTGTTGCAGCAAGCAGTAGCGAACAAAGAGACAAAGCAGCGCTCAGTCGCGTTCTCTCGGAGCATCTCGAGCGAGAAAAGAGATCGGATGAGGGACATGTGAAAAAGAAAGTGCTCCCTCCATTCTCTCTCCATCAACGATATGGTACGACATCAATTCTTACCGAAAGAAGTTTCGAGAACGCTAGTGATTGTAAAAGCTGTAAATTGGAGAAAAAAAAGCTAATAATCATATGCATGTGATGAGATTAGCATATTGAAAAGGAGAGCGATTGAATTAATGCGTGAGATTTCGAAAAATCAAGATTAGTGAGATTCAATGAAATTTTGAGCAAGGTAAGTTTCTCCAAAAAAATTGGAAAAACAATGAATGGGAAGTAAAAAACTTAGATATGGAGAAGTATAGTTCTCACAAAGAGTTCAAAATTTGAAAAAATAAGAAAAACAACCGACAGTCTTGACGCAATATGTTGCCAATGGCTCATCTGCACTAACCTAAGTTGCCAAAATCCCTTGTGAGAGCGCTCGTTTTTTGAAAATATTTTTTACAGGACAGGTAGCACATTGAAAAATTGACCTTATTTAACTTCCGGTCCCATTGAAAAACTTTAACTAAGTTTTGAAGGCACTCTTTTTTCAAAAAAAAGTTTCAAAAACCATTAAAAATGATTTCAGAACAAATAACTTGATAAAACTTTCTTCAATGAAGTGTGAAAATCCACGATTTGATTGAGTTCCTTTTCAAAAACTCAATAGCTGAGAAAGGAGTTCGAAAAATAATTTATTATTAGGATAGGACCAAACTCTCAATTAGACGGCAAATTTTCGAATCGTGTAACCCTCCCTTTTCATTTGTTCATTCATATTTTTTATGGTTATCAAGCACTTTTCAGAAGATCCTATTCTGTCGCACATCATGCGCGTGAGAGATCCGAGGACTAACCCTTGTGACAACTTCTTCCAACATGCCTGCCCTCGGAGCATCCAACCCAATGAGACCTACGAGTAATTTTTCTTCCAGTTACTATGTCATTCAAAACGGAGTAAGTAATTTGCTTGAAAAAGCAAAAGGTATAAGTTTGTGGCTGCTCTTCAAGCCCCTGTTCTTGTTCTTCCTGTCCTTGATGTTTTTTGCTGTTTTAGCGATGAAGGGATGATTCACGAGCTTATTACTTGGTTTGTCGAAATCAGTATCTCAATCGTATTTCTATAACTTTTCGGGGTGTTTCCGAAGAATTTGGTTTTTTCTCTCCTTCCAATCTGTCTGTGTCAGGTAAAAAAGCGCATGTATTTTTATGATATAAGTAATTATTATTTTAGTTGAATTTTCTTTGGGTCCTCATTGACTCCAGAACAATTTCCAAAGTTATAACTTGCCTAAATCATGTACCTTCTTGTACAAAAATCTCACAGAAAATCTATAATGTTAATGAACAGCTTGTCCGAAACGCACTATTTGTATTCAGCTTTACAAGCGTAAAAAATTGCGGAAAAAAATTACAGATTTTGAAAAAAAATTTTCATTTTTTATTCATAAAAAATCTCAGTGAAATCGTCAAAAGCCTCTGGAATAAGGTCACACTGGACCTTTTGGAGCACAGAGGACGTGAAGAGACCGAGGTGTGAAAAAATTACTTTTTCAAGTCACAAGACTTTTTTGAAATTAAAATGATAATAAACAGAAATTAGAGAAGATTCAATTTCAAAAATGAGAAAGAGTAGAAAAACGTTTCAGGAAAAAATTTATGTTGACGAATAAGAGCATTTATTCGATAAAAAGGAGATTTTAGTCTTTTGATCTTTCAACTAAATCAGTTTGATTACAAAAAAATTTTGCGTAGTTTTTTTCCGTAAATTCCAACAAAAATTCAAATGAAAATGTCAAACATTATTTCTAATTCTGAACAGAATGCGAAAACTTCTATACGCTGAGAAATTTGGAAGTTGTTTTATCAAAGTTCTTCTCAGGCATAGGTAAAACATGTCTTGATTTTTCAATAGGTCGCTCGCTAAAGTAGGTTAAAAGTTCCACTTTCAAGTTTACGAAACCATTTTATACTGAGTTATTGCTATTGAACTATTCTACTTATGTAGAGGAATGAAGATTTTTTTAATTTTGGCTGTAAAACTTCCCATACATTCATTTCGAGTGAGGGAGAGGGTCGGTAGGTCCGTCGCGCAAGAAATTTTTTACCCTTAGGCAGTTTACCTATGTTCTCAGGTCTCGGAGAGTACTCTGGGAAGTATGAAGATGAAAAACGAATCCTTGACAGTGGAAAACATTGAGAACCAACTAAGACAGTAAGTTTTTTGCGGGTATTAATCAGGAATTCACTTGTAAATGGTTTGTAAGAGTCTTTCAACTCACTAAACGCTTTTCGAACATAGCTCACCAGCACTTGTCAAAAAATATATAACTTACCGCTTTGACGAGCGAGGGTGCCTAAAATATTGAGAAGCAAGCGAGAGGTCAGTAAAATAAGAAATTCAGTATTGTTAGCCCCTGCTCCAGTTAACGGTCATTTTTAAATTTTTTCGCAAGTGCTGTTTAACTTTTCGAGTGAAGTTTTTTTTAAACTTACATTGTTGGACACTTTTTGCGTTTAGGGAGTCCCCTACCAGAGGTTCCATGGGTCATACGTCTGACTTATTTACATTTACAAAAAATCATTTTTTAATTAAAAAAATATTTTCACATTAAAAAACCCTTAGGCTTAGGAAAAAGTTTACGCTAACGAGGCCGTATCAAAAAGTGCCACTCTCATCTGACCCAATTGAACCTCTGGTAGGAGGGTGGCTAAACACATAAAGTGCCCAATGTTAATATCTGATTCTGATTTTTTTTCTGTATCTGATTTGATATTCTTTTACGTTGTCTTACGAGATTTTGTCTTAGTATTTATTAGTCCTCCCTGCCTTAGTGTCTCATACGAAAACTTGTCTTAGTGTGTCTCATAGGAAAAGTTTTCTTACGAGAGCTTGTCTTAGTGCCTCATACGAAAATTTGTCTTACGAGAGTTTGAGAACAACAAACCTTTTTTGAACATCACGAAAAGATCTTCAACTCAATGCGATTGCAGGGAGATGAATGAGCAACGCTGTGCTACATTCGACTGCTTCAAGCAGTATTACGACGGCTTGTACCACTTCTTCCACACCTACCAGGCTCCATATGACAAAGGTGAGTGCCATAGGCCTAGGTCACCTGCATTCTCCACAATTATACTCCCTCCTCAGGTCATTTCACTTCCTTCGTCATCAAGTATAACTTTGATTTGAACAAAGTTTCCCATGGAACATGCATACACTCATAAGCAACAACTGTTTTTCGAGTTCAAAAACATCCTAATTTTCCCGAAACAGTCTAGAATAAAACAGTCCGGGCGTGGCATAGTGGTAGTGTGATAGACCATTGTGCGAAGAGTCCCGAGTTCGACTCCCACCCCGGATAGATCCACCCAAACCAAGGGGGTTAAGAAATGTTGGTAGTGCTCATGCACGAATCTGACTCTCTCCACTGTTGCTAATCACACTAGCAGTGATCTAGCAGGCAGCCACTGGTTCTACCAGGATAGGTCTGTCCTGCATCTCAGGGGAGCGCGTACCCTGCCGCGAGGCGGGAACAAGCGCGAGGAAGAAGAAGTCTAGAATAAAACAATCTTCGCTCCTTATCAAAGCGAACGCGTCAGCCACGACGCGTTCGCTTCGACGCTTCTGATCCACGCAATTCCCATTTGGAAACCAATCTTGAAAACCAAGATTATATAACAATGAAAATCTTAACCTTCTCTATCGTTCACCTTTAGCTCGCTTTCCATAGGCCGTATCCACAATCGCATTTAAGCCTCCAATGAGGTCGTCCAAACGTTGGACGTCCAACATTAAACGTCCAACAACAAATTCCGTATCCACAATGCAATTAGTTGGACGTCTAATGCTTGGACGTTGTCCAATCCGTTGGACAAGGTCTACCCTGTCTAACTGAGCGTCCAACTCGTTGGACACTCTCTTTTTTAATGATTTTTTTGTGTTTCGAGTTTTTTTCAATGTGTTTTCGATGTTTTTGTTACTTTTTTTCATAAAGGATTACTTTTTTTAAATTATTTTTTAATTTTTTTCTTTTATTTTATTTTATCTATTTTTTTCCAAACTTCCTTTTTTTCTCATTCTCTTTCTTGAAGTCAAAAATAGGCGATACAGCTGGCTGTGTGCAGTCTACCATATCACGAATTTTGCCAAATAATATCAAGATGTAGTGAGTTTATCACGTGTTATTTGTTTAATACTTTTTCATGTTTGTTATAAACGATTATTGTATTGATAACTCATAACACAATTTATTCACGTTGGAATTTTTAGAAAAGCAACAAAAAAGTATGTATGTATATTAACAAACAACTGAAATATTAACAAAAACCTATTGATGTGCAATTTCCAAAAAAAATAATGGAACATATGATAGATACACCTCCTCGATAAAAGTTCACAGACTTCATGCGTTATTCTTGAGACACTGGACTGTGAACAGCCAGCCGCATCGCCTATGTTTATTTGAAACCCATTGTTCGCAAGAGTTGAAAGAGTGACAGCCAGTCGTTGAGCTGGTAAAATAGCTTTAGCTCTTCCTGTGTCGCTTTGCAAGTCATCCTCGAACACTGCAAGCAGTTTGAAGAACCCTTGACGCGTGAAGCGGAATCTTTTACGAAATTCCGTATCGCTGAGTGTGTCGAATAGATTTGCGCGGTCTCGGTACACTCTTGGAACTCGCAGAGCATTCTCTTCTAGCTCGATATCCAATTCGTTCATCGCCAGCACGATTTAAAACATGTGAGAAGACAATATGAAACAAAGTAATAAAACTACATTCCTTTGGTTCTTTACGGCCGGGAGTCGTCCATTCTGTGAGAAAAAAATTTATTCTATAACTTTAGAAACATGATTTAGAGCGAAAAACAACAAGGAAAACATTTGAATGTTGAAGAAAACCACAAAAAAAGTTGACACGCACCAAATGCGTCAGTATTTTCCATTAGACGTCTAATCATTAGACTTTAATAAATCGCATTATGGATACGAAAAACCAGTTGGACGTCTAACGCATTGGACGCGTCTAATGTTAGACGTGTCCAATGCGTTGGACGTCCAACATTTGACGTTTATTGTGGATACGGACTCATATTTCATAATACATCGCTCGAAAAGTAGATTTTTTTCATTACTGAAACATTACAATTGAGCGTCGTTGAGGGTCATAGGTCAGTTTTCATCTTTGATATTTTCTTCGAGTTGGTGCATCTTGAGATAAAACGTGTCATTATGTTACTTGCACGGGGCCTTTAACAAGTTGTTCTCCCTAACCATTGATTTACTCCTTTCACATAAAACACCGATAGAGACGACTGTCTGTGATTTTTTTTCTACGATTTGAAATTAAAGGTGGTGAGTTTCATATTAAGGTTGGCAGGGAGATTAGTGAGTAACAAAAAGTGGTTACTTTCGGTGCTTTTATAATGAAAGGAAATTTGAGAGACTGGTGAACAACTTGTCCATCATTGCACGGTTTTCTGTAAAAATTTTTTAGTATGCATGTCTGATTCACTGCATTTAAAAATTTCACACCGTTTGACTTCTTCGGTACTGGTGACCGTAATATCCAACACAACTGCTATGATAGTAATGAAGTTGCTGCTCCCTTATCCAGTTTTCATCTTACTGCTCAAGTCGATTGGAATTGATACCATGCTTGGAGGTCAATGATGAAACTAATGATGCGTTGACAGAATATAAACCTGGTAATAATCTACTCCCAAAAAGACTCATGTAGCACAACACGCGTTGTCAATGAAATTCAATGAAGTTTTTGCTCAGGCTAAGGTTGAGTTTAAACTAACCTAACACACTGTGAAGCTTAGGAACTAGACCGTATCAGACGAAAAGAAATTCTTTAAAAGTATATTTTTTCTTTAATTTTTTTAAACAGAAGTTTCTATGTGAGTATTACACTACCATGTTGACTATTCACAAATGAAACATATAGCTTAGCATCTTTACAATCATAAATTCTATCAATTACTCATAGGTTTGCTGGAAAAAAATGTGTATTTTTTCAGAGTATGAGATTGACGCCAACAAGACAGAGAGAGCGCGAAAGGGCCTCGCGTTTCTGTACGAGCACGCGGAAGATAAAGAGAACTGGGACACGATGGTTCACTCCGCGGCTGTTATGATCATGAAACTCGTCAAAGCTGTTGACGAGGAGGACGAGCCGGTGAGATCTTGCTAGAACGCCACTTATGGGGTCGTTTATTGTGAAACAATGAATTGATAGACAGGGAGACTTTCACTTCAAATGGGAAACACTTTGTTTCTCAGAGAATGAGTTTTATCTCAATAAAGGTTTTGTGAAAAGGCAAAACTAATGCTCCATGAAAACCTCTTGTTATGGGTGTCTGATCAAATATGCACATATATGTATATAGTACATTATCAGTTCAAGTTGAAGCAAGGTTGAGTAATTTGAGAAATACAGCGGTTTCCTGAAAACTTTCGTAACGAATTTAAAATTAATTTGAAGTCACTTTTTTCTGAGCTCAGACTATCTCCGCCTTCTACGACAAACTGGTGATGTCGGCGGCCATCGCAGAGCTCTACGAGCACGATCCTTTGCTGAGGGACTCTCTGGATCGCCGCGTAGACGTCACCATGCGGGAGATCAAGGCAGAGATCAGAAAGCAGCTCAAGGTACTCTAAAGAGTTTAGCTGAAGCGGGAGTTTATGTGCACAGGAACACAGATCAAAGTATAATGGAGTGTTAGAATTCAACATTTCACTTTGCTAAGTGATTTTCTGCTCGGGATTTTTTTGAACGCTCCAATGTCTCACCACGAATTACCTTGAGAAGAAAAATGGACTACGGTATTACTTTTATAATAACCTTAACTGTTGGACGTAATCCAAGAATTTAACAGAAAAATCGTCGCTTTATCTTAGAATGCATATTTTCGTTTTTCTATCTGTCATTTCTCTTGCTTTCGAAGGTTTAACGTCGCACGCGAAGGGTTATATAGGGATGATAAGTTTTTGAATTACAAACTTAACTCGTAATTACAAACTACACAAACTTAACTCGTAGTTTTTTGATGTAAAAATTTTTTTAACGTAAAAATAATATTTTTACTAATTTTACAACAAAAAAAAATTTTTCAAGAATGCTCAAAATGATCAGCTATGAAAAAATTTCTCGAAACCGTAGCGTTTATATATTTATATATAGACAATTTGGTACTTGTCCAGATCGACGTATACTCCACTACTTTTCTCCTTCGGGGGGCGGAGTCACGGATTTATGACTAATTTTTTAATACGGTCTTGTTAGCGTAAACTATTACTAAGCCTAAGCGTATTTTAATGAAATATAACGGAGAGGGATTAGAAAGAGAGGAAAATAAGAAATAACAGGAGCAACATCCTGCAGCAAAATTCTTGGATTACGTCCAACAGTTAAGGTTATTAAAAAAGTAATACCGTAGTCCATTTTTCTTCTCAAGGTAATTCGTGGTGAGACATTGGAGCGTTCAAAAAAAAATCCCGAGCAGAAAATCACTTAGCAAAGTGAAAAGTTGAATTCTAACACTCCATAAGTTCCTGAGTTTTACGATAATAACATTTTTCTCGAAGTTATACATATCTACAAGGATATATAGTATTCCTGCATATGAAGGTGTCCTTCATGTGTCTGAAAAATCAGAAAAATACGGCTCGGGGGCCCAGCTTAATGAGAAGCGAGTG
This sequence comes from Allodiplogaster pararmata, assembly GCA_964056735.1. NCBI lineage: Eukaryota > Metazoa > Nematoda > Chromadorea > Rhabditida > Diplogasteridae > Allodiplogaster > Allodiplogaster pararmata. The sequence goes on along the minus strand of OZ057408.1, from coordinate 2,817,303 downwards.
TGAGCTGGAGGTCTGTACATGTGGGGGCTAAACAGACTTTTGTGAATTAGCGTCATCACAATGATCGATAGTGATAAGGCTTGTATATTTTCTCCCTTCCTTCTTGGATTTTCATAATATTAAATGTTAAAAATGTGAAGAAACGCCTCTCATTAATCTCGATAGTTTTGGAGGTTTGCAGAAGACAGATCATCAGGAATTGAAGCCGATGCATGGAATATACTTGCTGGACTATGTCATGATGCTCGCAGACAACTACGAGGTTCTATCTGAGAAATATTTGGTGGAAAATAGTGGAGAAAAGAGAGAGAGAAGAAGAGATGGAGAAAAGTGAAGGGTAAGAATGAAAAATGTTTGTTGAGATTTGGTGGAAGGAGAAACACCGTCAATTTCTGAAAGTCACTTAAACATGGAACCTTTCGAGTTCGCATTCATTTAATGATAAATACTTATGCAACTCATTAAGAAACAAAGCTTGAGTTTACGTCTTTCATTTTTTTCATGAGCTGTCGTGATCTTAACCACGTACATATTATTTGAAAGATAAGCACCTTCATGGTCTTAGAATAGATTTCAGCGACCTGAACGCTTGTCGCATGCTTTGTGATGCTTTATGCGCTTCAAATTGAGCATTCACAATGACAGCAAAGAGATTCAAAATATAAAATGCTCTGGCTTTTCCTTTTCGGAAATGAACTATACACGGATGGGAAGAGAGAAATGCTTCCTTGCAGTTGTACACAACCCATCACGACAGAGAAATGCTTCCTTGCAGTTGTACACAACCCATCACGACAGAGAAATGCTTCCTTGCAGTTGTACACAACCCATCACGACAGAGAAATGCTTCCTTGCAGTTATACACAACCCATCACGAGAGAAAAATGCTTCCTTGCTGTTGTACACAACCCATCACGACAGAGAAATGCTTCCTTGCAGTTGTAAATAACCCATCACGACAGAGAAATGCTTCCTTGCAGTTGTACACAACCCATCACGAGAGAGAAATGCTTCCTTGCAGTTGTACACAACCCATCACGACAGAGAAATGCTTCCTTGCAGTTGTACACAACCCATCTCGACAGAGAAATGCTTCCTTGCAGTTGTACACAACCCATCACGACAGAGCAATGCTTCCTTGCAGTTATACACAACCCATCACGAGAGAGAAATGCTTCCTTGCAGTTGTACACAACCCATCACGACAGAGAAATGCTTCCTTGCAGTTGTACCCAACCCATCACGACAGAGAAATGCTTCCTTGCAGTTGTACACAACCCATCACGAGAGAGAAATGCTTCCTTGCAGTTGTACACAACCCATCACGACAGAGAAATGCTTCCTTGCAGTTGTACACAACCCATCTCGACAGAGAAATGCTTCCTTGCAGTTGTACACAACCCATCACGACAGAGCAATGCTTCCTTGCAGTTATACACAACCCATCACGAGAGAGAAATGCTTCCTTGCAGTTGTACACAACCCATCACGACAGAGAAATGCTTCCTTGCAGTTGTACCCAACCCATCACGACAGAGAAATGCTTCCTTGTAGTTGTACACAACCCATCACGAGAGAGAAATGCTTCCTTGCAGTTGTACACAACCCATCACGACAGAGAAATGCTTCCTTTCAGTTTTACACAACCCATCACGACAGAGAAATGCTTCCTTGCAGTTGTACACAACCCATCACGACAGAGAAATGCTTCCTTTCAGTTTTACACAACCCATCACGACAGAGAAATGCTTTCTTGCAGTTGTACACAACCCATCACGACAGAGAAATGCTTCCTTGCAGTTGTACACAACCCATCACGACAGAGAAATGCTTCCTTGCAGTTGTACACAACCCATCACGACAGAGAAATGCTTCCTTGCAGTTGTACACAACCCATCACGACAGAGAAATGCTTCCTTGCAGTTGTACACAACCCATCACGACAGAGAAATGCTTCCTTGCAGTTGTACACAACCCATCACGACAGAGAAATGCTTCCTTGCAGTTGTACACAACCCATCACGACAGAGAAATGCTTCCTTGCAGTTGTACACAACCCATCACGACAGAGAAATGCTTCCTTGCAGTTGTACACAACCCATCACGACAGAGAAATGCTTCCTTGCAGTTGTACACAACCCATCACGACAGAGAAATGCTTCCTTGCAGTTGTACACAACCCATCACGACAGAGAAATGCTTCCTTGCAGTTGTACACAACCCATCACGACAGAGAAATGCTTCCTTGCAGTTGTACACAACCCATCACGACAGAGAAATGCTTCCTTGCAGTTGTACACAACCCATCACGACAGAGAAATGCTTCCTTGCAGTTGTAGACAACCCATCACGACAGAGAAATGCTTCCTTGCAGTTGTACACAACCCATCACGACAGAGAAATGCTTCCTTGCAGTTGTACACAACCCATCACGACAGAGAAATGCTTCCTTGCAGTTGTACACAACCCATCACGACAGAGAAATGCTTCCTTGCAGTTGTACACAACCCATCACGACAGAGAAATGCTTCCTTGCAGTTGTACACAACCCATCACAACAGATAAATGCTTTCTTGCAGTTGTACACAACCCTTCACGACAGAGAAATGCTTCCTTGCAGTTGTACACAACCCATCCCGACAGAGAAATGCTTCCTTGCAGTTGTACACAACCCATCACGGCAGAGAAATGCTTCCTTGCAGTTGTACACAACCCATCACGACAGAGAAATGCTTCCTTGCAGTTGTACACAACCCATCACGACAGAGAAATGCTTCCTTGCAGTTGTACACAACCCATCACGACAGAGAAGTGCTTCCTTGCAGTTGTACACAACCCATCACGACAGAGAAATGCTTCCTTGCAGTTGTACACAACCCATCACGACAGAGAAATGCTTCCTTGCAGTTGTACACAACCCATCACGACAGAGAAATGCTTCCTTGCAGTTGTACACAACCCATCACGACAGAGAAATGCTTCCTTGCAGTTGTACACAACCCATCACGACAGAGAAATGCTTCCTTGCAGTTGTACACAACCCATCACGACAGAGAAATGCTTCCTTGCAGTTGTACACAACCCATCACGACAGAGAAATGCTTCCTTGCAGTTGTACACAACCCATCACGACAGAGAAATGCTTCCTTGCAGTTGTACACAACCCATCACGACAGAGAAATGCTTCCTTGCAGTTGTACACAACCCATCACGACAGAGAAATGCTTCCTTGCAGTTGTACACAACCCATCACGACAGAGAAATGCTTCCTTGCAGTTGTACACAACCCATCACGACAGAGAAATGCTTCCTTGCAGTTGTACACAACCCATCACGACAGAGAAATGCTTCCTTGCAGTTGTACACAACCCATCACGACACAGAAATGCTTCCTTGCAGTTGTACACAACCCATCACGACAGAGAACTGCTTCCTTGCAGTTGTACACAACCCATCACGACAGAGAAATGCTTCCTTGCAGTTGTACACAACCCATCACGACACGAGATTGGCGCTGATTGCAGCTCGTGACAAGTACACGGAAGTGTTCAAATCTGTTCTCGAGTCAGATAAATGGAGGTTAGGCTAAACGTGATGTTACATTTCGAAAGAGAAGAAAACTTTTAAATAAAAACTCATTCTCTTTTTTTATTTTGGACCCCAGCACTGTTAAGAATTTGGAAGTTCGTTAAGTTAGTTTAGTTTGTTAAGTTAAGTTAATCTGATAGGAATTTGGAAATTCTCTTTTTTTCACTTGGACCCCAGAACTGTTAAGAATTTGGAAAAACGACCTTACTTTGAGCGGGGAAGTAGAGAATACTTGTAAGCTCTCTCTTTTCTGATCCCTGTCTCAATACTTGTAAGCTCTCCCTTTTCTGATCCTTGTCTCAATACTTGTAAGCTCTCCCTTTTCTGATCCCTGTCTCAATACTTGTCAGCTCTCCCTTTTCTGATCCCTGCCTCAATCAAGACTTGTAAGCTCTCCCTTTTCTGATCCCTGTCTCAATACTTGTAAGCTCTCCCTTTTCTGATCCCTGCCTCAATACTTGTAAGCTCTCTCTTTTCTGATCCCTGTCTCAATACTTGTAAGCTCTCCCTTTTCTGATCCCTGCCTCAATACTTGTAAGCTCTCCCTTTTCTGATCCCTGTCTCAATACTTGTAAGCTCTCCCTTTTCTGATCCCTGTCTCAATACTTGTAAGCTCTCCCTTTTCTGATCCCTGCCTCAATACTTGTAAGCTCTCTCTTTTCTGATCCCTGTCTCAATACTTGTAAGCTCTCCCTTTTCTGATCCCTGCCTCAATACTTGTAAGCTCTCTCTTTTCTGATCCCTGTCTCAATACTTGTAAGCTCTCCCTTTTCTGATCCCTGCCTCAATACTTGTAAGCTCTCCCTTTTCTGATCCCTGTCTCAATACTTGTAAGCTCTCCCTTTTCTGATCCCTGTCTCAATACTTGTAAGCTCTCCCTTTTCTGATCCCTGTCTCAATACTTGTAAGCTCTCCCTTTTCTGATCCCTGTCTCAATACTTGTAAGCTCTCCCTTTTCTGATCCCTGTCTCAAGACTTGTAAGCTCTCCCTTTTCTGATCCCTGCCTCAATACTTGTAAGCTCTCCCTTTTCTGATCCCTGTCTCAATACTTGTAAGCTCTCCCTTTTCTGATCCCTGCCTCAATACTTGTAAGCTCTCTCTTTTCTGATCCCTGTCTCAATACTTGTAAGCTCTCCCTTTTCTGATCCCTGTCTCAATACTTGTAAGCTCTCCCTTTTCTGATCCCTGTCTCAATACTTGTAAGCTCTCCCTTTTCTGATCCCTGCCTCAATACTTGTAAGCTCTTCCTTTTCTGATCCCTGTCTCAATACTTGTAAGCTCTCCCTTTTCTGATCCCTGCCTCAATACTTGTAAGCTCTCCCTTTTCTGATCCCTGTCTCAATACTTGTAAGCTCTCCCTTTTCTGATCCCTGCCTCAATACTTGTAAGCTCTCCCTTTTCTGATCCCTGTCTCAATACTTGTAAGCTCTCCCTTTTCTGATCCCTGCCTCAATACTTGTAAGCTCTCCCTTTTCTGATCCCTGTCTCAATACTTGTAAGCTCTCCCTTTTGTGATCCCTGCCTCAATACTTGTAAGCTCTCCCTTTTCTGATCCCTGCCTCAATACTTGTAAGCTCTCACTTTTCTGATCCCTGCCTCAATACTTGTAAGCTCTCTCTTTTCTGATACCTGCCTCAATACTTGTAAGCTCTCTCTTTTCTGATCCCTGCCTCAAGCACGTTTTTCTTCATTCCACACTTGCCAACTCGAATAGCAATAGTTTTTTCTTCTTCAGTTTTCAACAATTGCAAGACAGCTTCGTTGAACTATGTTTTTTCGAAGTTCTGTTGAGATCACAAAGAAACCAATTCATTGAAATTATGTTTCTAGTTTTTCAAATCTTAGCATTCCGAAAAAATTACGGGAGAAGCAGTTATAAAATAAAGAAGAAAAATCCTAGTTTTAAATGGCGGGTGAAGTATACATATACATATATATGAAATACATGTTAACAGAATTGGTTATGCGAGATTTGCACTATGTAAGTTTAAGAACAGTCAAAAGTTCAAACATTTGTTTCAGCGGAGTTGCCAAACTCTTTTCTTCGGAGAAAAACCAGTAAGTTTTTGTTGATCGGGTTATTTGTTTGCTAAAGTTCCATTTTGAATTAAAACATCAACTTCAACGAATATTATAATGGTATTACCCCGATCCAATCCAACAACATATTAGACTCCTTTTTTTTCTGTTCTACTTTTCGGTATGAAAATAAAGCTTATTTATTTAAGAAAAAATACTGTTTTACAGTGCTCAAAATTGTTTTTTTAGTATACTTCAGTCCTTTCACACTTTTCTGCTAATAAATAACCTTCAATAAAAAATTTAAAAAAGTAATTTGAGTTCTACGTTAAGCTAATAGACTAAAATGACCACAAATAAGATTTGATATTTTTTTCCGACAAGTTTAGGCGCGCCAGTAGTTTTCCTTTCTATTGTGTAAAAGATTCCGAGATCAACGACTCTTTTGAGGCTATTCATCCAATCTGAGAGAGTTATGAAACTTCGGTTGTGCTTGCGAAATTATCACATTAATTACAGACATACATTAGACCAGAAAGATACAGTATAATATAAAGTAGCAATTGATACGAACACCATGATATATAAAATTTCAAACCAGAAGAGCGCCTAATTTTCTCTGCATGCAACAAATGACTCTCAATCTCAATCTCACTCAACAAACCAAAAAACTTATTTAGTAGATAATTTTGTCTAAATAGAATCCTTTGATGAGTTCCATTGGTTTCTGATTTTAATCTGTGAGTATGTTGCAGAGAGGCATTCAAAGTTATCATGTCTCACTTAGACGCTCTCGCTGCGCTCTCGAACGATGGACTAAGGTGGGTCAAAAATAGAATAAATATTGTTTACTATCATTGATCACGTGCATATGTATGTGTTTGCATTCTCTCGATCATATACTTTGTGGGGAACTAATAATGGTTAATGTCACCTTTAATGGTTAATGTCACCTCAAGCGCTTGTAAGGGATGGAGAAAATCTGGAAAGAAGCAGAGTGAACGGAACGAGAAGAGTTTGTGGATAAGTTTTGACGAGAACATGTATGCACAAATATAGCTGATTGTTGTTGCTGTTATTGTTGTTTGCCCATAGGTCATGTCGAGGGGAGTCTTTTTTGGTGTGGATACTTTCAAGTCCGAAGAATTTTTCTCCGTCTACACTCGCACCGCAGTCGGCGATTCGCGAGACCCATTCGTTAACCGGAGAAGGGCAAGTGGTTATTTCACTGGCGCCTCGACTCGCCATCAAATAGTATAGGGGAGTATCGGCTGATGTTTTATCCGGTGGCATGCCCAGGCCAGTCCGGCATCGCCCTCCTTCGACGAACTCTCCAAATTTGGTCCGCGACGGGCAAGCCCGCCATCTCCAATGCACTTGTGCAAAGAGTGCATCTATCCGCCACCTGAGGACGCGCTTGATACCGGTGAGGATGAACAGGTCCCTTGCGATGGTGTGAAGTCGTGCGCTGTAGCACCATCGATGGCGAGTACTGTCACATAGCTGGTCCGGTTACTATTCAACCCCACGTTGTTCCACTCATGATTATTTACTGCTCAACTGTTTCCTAAATATTCTGATCATTCCATTTATATACATATATGCTTTATACGTTATTGAAAACGCAGAGCAGTTTTTTTACAAGCTCTAGGATCTTATTTTGTAATTAAAGAACTGTTGACCGGATTATGCGCGAATGAGTTTCCGCAAGAAAACCAATTAGTCCCGATTTTGCAGTCAAAAGACCGATCTCGCCAGAATACTGTTGCATCCAACATGGGGAGCGACTGAAAAGGGAATCAATATTCCTGATCGATTCGTCCTCGCCATCCTCGCTCTTGGCTATCCGGGCGTTCGCGTCAGTGCCAAAACCATGTTCAATAAAGGGGTTTTACCAGGATCGGTCCAAGAGTGGAAAAGTATAGTTTGCCTGGAGAAATTGTTCAAGATCGGTTCCCACCCTGGACAGACTCAAATCAAAAATTGATAACTTCTCACTCTTGAAGTCTATGCCACTGAAATAGAATAAGCTGATTTAACCAGGCTATATTCAGTGAGCTCATGAACTGCCTCTGGTCTGGTTAAGATTATTCATCCAGCATTGAAAGATTTTTGACCCATTTTTTTGCCGAAATGGATTGCTTCTTTGCATTTGAGGAAATCAATAACCTTTATTACTCAATCGTCTCTAACGAAGTCATTTTTGTTGAGTATGGCTCCTTCGTGTACCATATCGTGCAGCAGCTGTACAGCACCACCTTCCACAGCGCCTCCTCGCTCTTCTCGGGTCCGGATTCGCAGAAGCGAGACCACTATGGACCCAATTGGGATTGTGTCACCAAACACATGCGTGACACTTGTCATTTGTACAACAATGTGAGTTGATTGTTTTCAGACAAGCTATCGTCAAGCTTTTGCCTTAGTTCAAAATGTTCTAGGTGTTGCAGTTTTTTGGTTTGCTCTGAGCTGTCTTGTTCGATAGCTAGGTTGCTAGCAGAAAATCAAGAAATCAATTGGAGCTTATAATCTTCAGTTACAGTCCTTTTATCACTGAGTGGGGAAGAAACACACTTTTGTGAATTAGCGTCATCGCAGTGATCGATAGTGATAGTGCTTGAAAGGAACTTTTGCATTTAGTCACCCATCCCCAGAGGTTCAATGGGTCAGATGAATTCAATGGCTCACCAGAGGTTAAATGGGTCAGATTCGCGCTCTTCTCCCGCGAAGAACAGAAATATTTATACCTGCGCATACAACAATGAGATAACACTCAATCCTTCTTTCTATGTGCTGTCTGAGAATTCGAGAGAAGAGTGCGCAGACAACTAAAGTAGGAGGAGCCATGTTCGAATAGGATGAGTGTTATTGCGTGGTTGTATGCGCAGGTATAAATATTTCTGTTCTTCGCGGGAGAAGAGCGCGAGTTGCCATGCGCTCTCTTGAAGAGTCAGACGAATGACTCATTGAACTTCTGGTAGAGGGGGTGACTAAAGTGCCTAAGTTTCTCCCTTTATTCTTGATTTTTTCATAATATAGGATGTATCCAGAAGAAAAATGCTTACAACTTTAGACCAGCTGTGATGAATACGGTGCTTTGATGCCGGATGATTACTACATCACGGTCGTGGAAGCTGCGGATGTGGCGTGGAATCTGCTCAGAACCAACCCTATGACCAGGCTCGATGTCGGTTTCTCAATTAGTTCATGAAAAGCTGCGAAAAAACTAGATGTCGCGGAAATTTCAAGTGACACAAGGTAGACAAGCGGACTCACAATAAGAAGAATCCGACAATCTCTCAACCCCTTATTCGTTTCGGTCTTCGTTTAAACTGTAATTTACTCTATCTCAAAGAAAATTGCTCCGAGCGAACCTCTGGGTATTTGCCGGAAAAATTCGTGAAATGCATTTTTCGCATCGTACACAACACTTTCTGCTCACATTTTAATGACAAACTTTCTGATCGTGTTTTGAAAATCTGGCTAAATTTCACTGTAATTTTGGCACAGGCTAAGTTTACGCTAACGAGGCCGTAAAACGAGATCGTATATAAATCTGCAAGTAGTGCATTTCAAAAACACACTTTCTGGGAGCACATAAAAAAGCACATAAAAACGTATTGTCCCGAAATGCCTTCGCATCGAGCAGATCTGGCAGAGCGAAATTTGTTTTTTCTAAAGGACACTCCGATTCCTCATCACCGCGAGTTTATGAACTCTCACTTGTTCTACTACGCGGTGGCCACTACGCTGTGTACCAGTTATAAACTTTCGAAGGAGGAGTATCAAAAGCGGGAGGTTACGGTGCGTATTTGGAAGGATACTCAAGTTTATTTTTATTTTTTAGATGTCCCATTTTTATAAGTCCTTTTCATGAATTTGTTATACATAAGTACTTTCAGAAAAAAATTTGATTTTAACTGTTTTTATTTATTCACAATATGAATAGCAGCTGTTGTTCGGGTTTCGAATCAGCTATAACACCGTGAAATCTGTTCTCGGTTTGTGTTGAACATCATCTATAAATGGTGAACCGAACTTGTTGATTCAATGAAGAACGGAAAGACTACATAATGAGAAGCAAATACATAGTTGAGGAGCAATATTAAAAATCAATCAAATACTCAGATGAACGGAATTGCTCGTTTCATGCGGTCCTTTTCCGACACATTCCAATGCAATCCGAATCAGAAAATGCATTGGGTGAAAGACACGGTTGGTTTTACGTCTGAGTCATTTCTGTTTTACTCAGACGTTTCATCGCTAAAAAATATTCAACTCATTGATGGGAAATTAGAGCGAAAAACTGAGACAAAACTTACTGTGATTTCCGAAATATACATATCGTTCAAAATTCTTTTTTTAAAGTTTTGAGTACATAGAATATGTTTGACAGAAAATTTAGTTAGTCAAAAAGGCGAAAGAATTACTTTGATAGAAAAGTAGGCAACAATAATGGGCACTGTTTGCGTTTATGGACCCCCTACCAGAGTTTCTATGAGTCATACTTCTGACTTATTTACATTTACAAAAATTTTTTTTACATTAAACATTTTAACATTAAATACGCTTAGGCTTAGGAAAAAGTTCACGATAACGAGGCCGTACGGCTTAGGCTAACGAGAACGTATCAAAAAAATGCCACTCTCATCTGACCCAATTGAACCTCTGGTAGGGGTGGGATCGATAAACGCGAACATTGCCCAATAAAAAGTACATAGAAAAATAGATACCTTTCATGTTTTGCTTTCTATCTTTTACTTCAAACCCTCAATTTTTTGTAACACACTTTATCTTTTTTTTTCTTCGAATCATTTTCCAGACCAAGCTAAAAGCATTTTTGTTTTGAAAAACACGGAAGATAATATTTCTTTTATACAAAAAAAGGCACAAAAATTTTTTTTGATCGAAAAATTCGGAATCTTATAATAGGATTGGTACTTAAAAAACAAAACCTTTCGCTAAGCATTTGCAAAGAGCCAAACTTGCAGAGGGAATGTGTCATCATTGGAAAGCCGTACATTCGACATCACGATGAAAAAGATCTTTGATTCAACAACGCATAAACACTGTTTTTTTCGTTTTTGTAGCACCTTCAGTTTGAAAATTAAGATATCTTCTTCGAAATTCAGTCTCGGAAACTATGTATAAACTTCAGACAAAAGTTCTCCACTAAAAATGATATTGAAAAATTTTACTCTCTTTAAAATTTTGATTATATGATCATTTATTAATTAAATTACCTCAGTTTCGAATGACCCTATTTCTATGAAATCGTTCCCGACGACTTTTCCGGAAAAGAAGGAACACTTGACTTTATGCAAATTAAGACATTTGTTTTTGGAATTTCGATACAATCTTATGATTCAATGATCATCCTAGAGACCCCGAAAGTTCGTGCTGCAAAGAGAAAGCGGGTTTTCCGTGCTTTGTGGAATCTGACATCAAAAACAGAATTTTTTCATTAAGCGTAATTTTTTTATAACCTGAAGTTATAATCAATGAGAAGACAATTAATTATATTTGGAATGTGTGACTTGATATAAAATAGTGCTTCTGAAATTTTCATGAGGTCCCAAGGGACAGCAGCTTCAAACTCATAAATCATTCTTGAGAATACGGTAACCCGTTACTACAACTAACGTATTCACGGAGAACCTGGAATCATATAAGAGCGAATCATGCAGTTTTTCATTAGTTATAATTCAATATTAGAAAATGAAAAAGCAATTTGAGAAGTTGAAAAATATTGTAGAAGCGCAAATTGCGATTTAACATTGAACAATCAGAGCATTTCGGTTAAATAAAATAAAAGTAGACCTAGCGATGAAATGTAGCCAGTGAGACCCGAAAGTTTAACAATGAGATTTTTCCGAATGATTGTTGAAAATACGAATAAGACTGACTAACACGGACCGTGGATAGTCCAAACTAGGGAGGGGCTTCATGTCATATTGCCACTTAATGGACTTGGACGCTCAAAAATGCTAGAAGTTTGCCGATACTCTCAAATGTCCAGCACTAATGATTAAAACACCGTACCACATCAACATTCGCCTAAGGCAAGACTCTCATGACCTCTCTGACTCTCATGACCTCTCTTCAAATTAGAAAGCACACATCAAAACATAGTTTCCAAAACACCTGGATCATCCATCAGTAGTAAATAGAAATTCATGACCGAAGTATGGATGTACAGCACAACTCAGCCTTCAAAAGTTCATACATCAACAGTAGAAAGAAAACAATGTGATACATTAGTTTAACATTGAATGCAAGTGGAGCATCTGAATCGCTCCTCATTATCGGGCAAGTTCATTAGTAACAAAAAAACATATAATATTTACAGTTTGTCATTATTGTAACGACAACGAGAATATCATGTGAATCAGAGAGAGGGTTCTTTTATTGGCTCCAGAGTTTTCAAAAATTAATTTCAAGTTTCTTTTCACAGTAATATTGTCAGCATGTATGATGTTCGAGCTGCGTTCTCATGAGAAGACCTCAAAGAAGTTGAGATTAGCCATTCCAAGTTCAATATCGGCTCAAGCACCGCTTTCATTTGAGCATTCATTAGGATTTTAGGTCGCGCAACCAATTAATAATACTTTTCTAGCCTTTACCGAATTCTCTTGATGACAATCTGGTTTTATTTTTTTCGAAAAATTTACAGAATTACATAACCTTAAATTTTTTCCGTTCAATTATTAAATTTTTTTTACTTAAACGGTTCTTTTTTTCTTCAATTTTTACAGTAAATTTCAAAGAAACAATTTAATTTGAAGTTTTACCGTTATGAATTTTCATATTGTAATTGTGGACATTAAAAAATTACTTCACCATCTCTCGCTTCCTTCATTATTCTATGTACTCAGGACACCATCAACATACTATTAACAATCAATAAAGGTATTTCTCACTGACCGGGGGTTTCCGATTGGACGTGCAGCTGTTGGCGGAGGAGTGCGGCTGCTGCTGCTATTGTTGGTGAATGGCCGCATGCAACGCAAGATGCTCTGTTGTCGTGAAACCCGCATCGCAGTTCTGAATCAATGCTGCATTATTATGAATGTAATCTTAAAGATTCCCAGCACAAAAAAAACTTGTAGTTAACGACAAATGGTTAACGAAAAGTGGTTTACTAGTATTTAGAAGGCCCTGATTTTCGAAGCACGAGTGAATAAATCTCGTTTCGAAAATTATTCACTGGGCTTGTGTTGAATTCACCTTGACCCTCGATTCCTCTCTTAACTAACTCACAAAGTTCCTTCATTCCGCTCTTTTCCACATTTGAAAGACCGTGAGTTATGTGGGACGTTATGTGAGTGAAATAGCACAGACAAAAACCTACGCTCGGAACGTAGTCGAACATCCATTACAAGTCATGCATTAATTGCCAAACCGAACCTCGCATACAAAGGGCCTTTTCGTGATATGCGTCAGCCAGTGCGTCTGCAGCGCTGTTGCATTGTTGAAGAGGACTCCACACGTCGCACACGGGAGAACCTGAATCGAGTCAGATTAAGGTTTTTTGTCAGAATGTGTCCTGACAATCCGCAGACAAAGCGTTTAGACTAAAAATAGTGATACGAGTGAACGGCAGGCTTTGTTGAGAAATCGAGAGCATGTGAAAAAATGGCCATTACTAAATCACGCCCTTAACGCCCGTTCATTACTAATCCACGCCACTGAGCGGGAAATAGACAAAAAGTGTTTGACTCACTATTATGTATATTTTTTTGATACGCTCTCGTTAGCCTAAACCTGACGGCCTTGTCAGCGTAAACTTTTGCCTAAGCCTAAGCGTAAAAAACATGAAAAACTAAATAAAGCGCATGGGGCGAAGTTAAGAATTTTCCCGCGCAGTGGCGTGGATTAGTCATAAACGGTCGTGAGGGGCGTAGTTTAGTGATAGCCAAAGAAGTTGAGAATTTTCGATCATTACTAAAGCACACCACGCACGCCATGCACGCCATTTCATTACTAATGCACGTCACTACGCGGGGAAAGAGAAAGAGTGTTTGACGCACTATTATGTAAATTTTTTGATACGTTCTCGTTATCCTAAGCCGTACGGCCTCGTTAGCGTAAACTTTTGTCTAAGCCTAAGCATAAAAACTTGCAAAACTAAATAAAGCGCATCGGGCGAAGTTAAGAATTTCAACGCATAGTGGCGTGCATTAGTAATAAACTGGCGTGAATGGCGTGCGAGGCGTGCTCTAGTAATAGCCGATTTTTCAGGCTTTGAAAAGTTTTCTGGATTTTCGGGCGCTGCTGCAGTTTAATTGGTAAGCATCAACAGCGAAACTACGTTTCTGAACTTAATTTTTTTGTTTTTTTGGACTTTGCGCGAAAAACGTTTTTTTGAGTTTGAAAAAGTTCAAAAATTATTTTTGCTATAAAATTTTTGGTTCTATTACTTGGACAGATAAACATAGGCAGAAAAAAAAGCGAAGGCTTTAAACTGTCCAGTAATAGAAGATCCTATTAAAGAAAACGGTCTCTACCACCTAAGCCGTAACGGTCTAGTTAGTGTAGACTCTTACCTGAGCCTAACCGGTCTAGTTAGTGTAGACTCTTACCTGAGCCTAACCGGTCTAGTTAGTGTAGACTCTTACCTGAGCCTAACCGGTCTAGTTAGTGTAGACTCTTACCTGAGCCTAACCGGTCTAGTTAGTGTAGACTCTTACCTGAGCCTAACCGGTCTAGTTAGTGTAGACTCTTACCTGAGCCTAACCGGTCTAGTTAGTGTAGACTCTTACCTGAGCCTAACCAGATTTTATAAAAGTAATATTCTCATTCTAACTCACCTCATCACGATACTTTGTATCCACGACACTTTGTACCGCAACATTTTTTTTCACTGTTTTTTTGCTTAGGCTCAGGTCAAGATCACGCTAACGAGTCCGTATGGCTACAGAAAATGTACCCTTCATCTTTTTTAACAAACAAAAGCTGCTTCTTTTGCGATGCTTCATTTTCGATTTTCATAAACATCTATAAATCTGAAATGATCATTCTCAATGAAAAAAAAAACAAGTCAAGAGTTAGTTTTGCGAAACTACACTCACTCAATTTAGTCACTCAACGCACCCAAATACACTTTTTTCGACACCAAAAATTTTTTTCAAGTCGAACTCGAAGTGATTTGCTGAGCATTGTTTAGTGTTTTTTTGTTTTGTTGATTTCTTGTTGATTTAAAGTAGTATTATAACAAAAAAATCAAAAAAAATTTTTTGAAGAAAAGTCTTGGAAAGTGTTTAAAAAAAATTTTAAACTAAAAGCCTGCGTACGCTTCCTTAGGTCTCGTTTTTTCCCCAAAAAATTGGAAACCTAAAACAGTATGGTTCGTCGTAAATGCTCACCAGTTCAACGGCAGCCGAATTTCGCGTATATTTCATCTGCAGTCAGTTTAGAGAAACATTTAAGAATGAGTCTTTCAACTATTGCATTAGGTAGACCCTAACCATAGTTTCCGTCGAGCTCTGTGGTGTCCCCGATAGAGGCTCGTCTTCGTCACAGATACGAAGACCACCCGCACTGCAAAAACGGGTTGATGAATGACGTCAGAGAGATAGGGTTTTATATGGGATCTTAAATGTTGAACTGCATCGTTCAGCCTCTCCCCCTCCCTCCCTTATACCCAGAGGTTAAATAGTGACCGGATCGGTCCCGTCGGCGGATACATGTACACACACTATTGACAAAAAACTCCCTCTTTTCTTATTCTTTTCCTACATCCCCTCTTCTTTTTTCCTCCAAACTTTGAGCGGCGGATACATGTAAACCCAAATTGGGCGACTCCATTTAACCCCTGCTTATACCTTGTTGTGCTTGTACAACTGCTCCTGCCGCCTTCACCATCACTTTCTTCAGAAGATGGTGACTTGTTCGGGACACCCGAGGCAGCGCCGGTAGCCGTCGACTTTGCCCAAGAACCCGCATTTGCGCCGTTGTTAGCCGAAGCGACGCCTACGGAGCCACGACCATTTGATGAACCGAGTGACTCCACGTCATCATTACGAAAGTGATCTAAAATCAATTCGAAAGTTATCTATAATCTATACGTAAGTGATCTACAATCAAAACGAAACTTATCCAAAATCTTTAAAGGAGTGACAAAAGTCTACGTTTGACGTTATCAAATGATGCCATACTTAAAAATGAAGCTATGTCTTCAATATTGATTCAGAAAAGCGATGAAAAAGGAAGCGATGTCTTTAATATTGATCCAGAAAAAAAGTTTAACCCAAAATCATCAGGTTATTCTCTTCGAAAAAAAGTCAATAACTTTTAAATGATAAAAGATATTATAAATAAACCTGGAGTGGCGGTTGATCGCAGAAAATGCGCCGTGACATGGGCGCGCAAGCAGTCTCGGTTGGGGAACACCTGAAAAAAAAACCTGTAAGATTGGAACACCAATGAGAAAAAAATTGCAGGAGTCACTTCCACCCCCCCCCCCTTCTTCTCGCGTAATGAGACTTGCAATGTAGGCTTACATTGATGGAATAACGGTTCCACATGTAAACAATTAGGTAACATTTATTCTCTCAAAAACTCAATTCTTTTTTTGTTGGACAAAGTACATAGTTATTTTATTTTTTAAACATAGTTTTTAACATTTTTAATTGCCTAAACTATCAAGTTTAAAAGAAAAACTTTCAAGCACTTTCTACTGTGAAATATCTTATTTTTTTCTCAATCCCTAAATTTTCTCACTTCTTTTATGAAAAAGTGAAAAGCCTCTGTATTTTTTTCAATTGTGATCATTACCTTACTTATGTGAATACGCTACTCACACTGTGCAATAAAGTATTTTTTTATTTTCTAAAAAATCATTTAACATTAACTGGGTAGGGAACGAACCTTATCACAATTCGCAAGTGGACACTTCATTTGACTGCCGTCTCTGCTTGTTACATGATCCGTTAGTACATGCACCTCAAAATTTTCTTATTTGCAAGGACATCATTTTTGAATTCCAGGATTTATTTGTAATGTTTTAATATTCACTTTAGTGCTAAAAATTTGAATGAAATTAACTGACTTTTCTCAAGTTTTTTAGACCCGGCATTGTTTTGATTCAAAATACTCATCAAATAAGAATTTTGTTCAACTACACAGGATGAACAGCAAGTAAATACCGCCTTTATGCACACGGTGAGCGAAAAAATTTCTAAGTACTTAAAAAAAATAAAAAAATTAAAAAAATTTGTCTTAAATACCTACATGCTTGGAATAAAGAATGAAAAAATGCAGGAAAACAAAAACATCAGAAGTATACTTGCTATTATCCGTCAGATCTGATAAGAAAATGCTTTAAAACTTTCAAACAAATCTTCAAATGCTAATTTACACAGTTTAATGGCAGTGACGCCTGGTTAAGAGGACAAATGATTGAACTACCGCACAGAAAAAAGCTAGTTCACCGGGCGGGATCGAACCCTACCATCTCTGACTCAAACCGGGAGCGCGTGCCACCACTACACTTTCGAATAGCACTTGAAAGCTAGAACGATGTGAGCGTATTGGATATCTTATGCACTTGGATTTTTATTTGCTATTGAATTGCTCCCAAATACTCTGTTGCTTAAGAAGAAGCTGACTTGATAGTCTTGCGGAGTGTCGAAATGAGCTTGGCAAACAGCGCAACGGGTCAGAGGAGATCCGGCTGTAATTTTTATTGATATTGTCATTGTAATAATATTGATGTTATCCCATTATTATAATTATTCTTGAAATTATCATTTATCATTATTTTCTTCTCTTTTTTCCATTAATATGTTAATATTATTAATCCTATCGCTTCTATCTTTGAAAATTATCATTATTTTGATTCTTATTCTATTAGTAATTTTTTATTACTCTTATAATATTACGGATATTAAATCTAATAAAGTTAGTATTGATACTAATCATTGTTATCAAAATACAATTTTTATCAATTTTATATTACAATCATTTTTAATGAATTATAAATAACACTGTTATCATTTTTATCATCACTGTTAGCGTTAATAATTTTTATCTTCTTAGTCTTACCTATCCAAGTCAACGCATGTTGTTATCAATTTTTTGAGAAGTTTTTTTGTTGATAATTTTAATGAACACTTTTTTGACAAACATACCGATTAAACCGCCAAACGGCGGCGTTCGCGCAATGCCCCGGGCACTGCCTCCACTCTGCTGTTCACTCGGGTGATGTGATCGGGCTACATTATGATTGCCGTTGAGTTGCTGAGAGCTTCCGCTTTGCTGCTGTTGTTGTTGCAAGAGCTGAAGGTTCTGAAGCTGCTGTACGCGCATCATATTCATCAAGGCTTCCGTTGTCGAAACTGGAAGTTAAAGTGATCATTAAGACGGAAATTTTGTTCTGAGACTATTTTGAAAGACATGCTTAACGAGACTTTCCTTGTTATTGTCTCCCTATGTCTCTCTCTCTGTTTCACTCGCTCGCTTTTTCTCACTCTGAATCACTGACTCACTCACTAACTCACTGACTCACTCACTAACTAACTCACACACTCACTCACTAACTAACTGACTCACTCACTCACTCACTCATTCACTCACTCACTCACTCACTCACTCACTTACTGACTTCTGCTAAATTATAGTCTCAGCAGTGATGTTAAAAATGTAAATAAATTAAATTTATCACCTCATTTACCTTTTTTACTATAATAATTACTAACTCGCTCTCTCTAACTCAATAAATTTCCTTCTCACCCGATTCAGCAGTTGTTGTATGAGGCGTAGGGGCAAGGAGATCTTCCGCTTTGGGTGGTATCCACATCGTGGAGACAGGATTCCGCTGTTGATGTTGCTGTAAATTTTGGTTTTACATTTTCGATTTCCTTAACGAACAGGACGTCTGTAATGCTCTTCTATGTATCTCCCTCATTTGCTCAAATCTCTTTTTCTCCCTCACTCACTTTTTTCCAACTTGCCCCTCAGTGTATTTTCCTTTTTTACTCTTCGCTCTTTCTTGCCCTCTTTTCTCTCTACTACCTCCCTATATTTTTCTTTCTTCACTTGTTAACTTGCTTTCTTCCTTACACTCTCCCAACTTAATTGGGTTTTTTTCACCTTAAAAACTGACATTTATAATGGAAGTAGCATTCGCATGGGAGCCTGGACTACTAATGTCATTCCGATCTCGCCGTGACTCTAATCTGGACAAAATAAGATTTAACATGCTGGCAGAAAATGTAAATTCCCGCTTCATTTCGTTTTTTATCAAATATTTTTTTCCGAACACTTTTTCTCTTTTTTTTGAAATAAAAAAATACTATTCTCAGAAAACGGAAACATTAATATGACATAAATTACTTTTTTTCATGTTTCGAATCCATAAACTGTTGAATATTACGGATTACAGAATGCTCTTTCTTTTTTGTATTCAAAATCGGGATCGAAAACTGGATAAGGAGATTTCTTCATAAAAACGAACGATGTACAGTATCGTGCAAATTCTATTAACAAACATTTTTTTGGAACATAACTTTGCAAATAGCGAAAATGTTGTTCTGATCTTTGCAATTTTTGTATTTCAGGAAATTATATGCTGTAGTTATGGTAGAATCTCTGCTTCAAGATAAAACGAACTCATTTGCACAAAAACTAGTTTTTCTTTCTTCAAGTTTTCTAATTTTGAAAACTCAATTTGTTTAACTTCTTTTTTTGTGCGTTTACACTCGTCTTATCGGAAGTAAGAACGTGTTTAGAACTCTTTCATATCGAGTTTAATGTTTTTTTTAAATTGGATATGTTTCAAAAATCTTTGACACTGACAGTGTTCCTATTTTAAGATTTTCGACTCATTTTTTCGTTATATTATTTGTAATAAATGGTTAGAATTTCCAACCACTGAATAAAAAATTGTAATAGTTATCAACTGAAAATCAAAACTTGATAGAATTTTAGACGGTACTGTATGTTAAGTCAGCTACGAGCGCTCAATATGTTTCGTCAATTTTATGGAGTTCCGGATACAACACAATTCACACAATTCACTAGCAAAATGAAATTCAAGATCATGCTTCTCTCATTATCTATCGTCGCCACCCTGGGTTCTATGTCATGAGATCTGTTTTGAGCCCGGTTCACAAAAATTTTCCTCAAGCAATATTTTAAGGCAGTTCGCGCAATAAACAGTAGCAGTACCTCTGCATCAAGAAAGCTTTCGCTATTTCCAATGCAGACGCGTCCGCGTTTGTTCCGTCGGAACTCGATTGCACCACGGAGGCAGCCGCTCCTCGCCGTTGCAGCGCACTAAGAACACCCCCGGTGGCGCCAATTTGCATCGGCGCCGAAAACAGGGAGCGCGACTCCGTCCCTGTCACTGAACATTCAATTGGTATATTATAGAAAATTACTCTCGATCTGACAAGTTCTAATTTCTCGACATTAGGAGCAAGCGTCAGATACTCACCTTCCGGCGCGGAAGAGACCTGGGAGATTCCGGCAGGAGTTGAAGCTGGCGCATTACTGGAACACGCGTTAGCCGTTTGACTGGTTGTTTCGCTTAAGCGTGACGTGCTCGATGCTGGGTTCAGCTCGGCGCGTATACGGTCAACAATTCCTGAAACACATTCGATAAAATCTTCACATAATTTCAGCCACAGGGTTTTAGTTTTGATGGACACACATACAAAGTAGCTCGCGCACTCGATTCAATTTCTTGTCTAAACGATGGAAAGTTTATATTTTATATCTTGAGAAGTCTGGTATGAAAATTTTAAATTGCTTTTTGAGTTTGGTTTAGCAATATTCTCTAAACAAGCACAAAAATAGCTTTGGAAGAGTTGCAGCATTGGCAGTCTTGTTAGCATTGGAAGAGTTGCAGCATTGGCAGTCTTGTTAGTGTTGCAGCATTGGCAGTCTTGTT
Source organism: Allodiplogaster pararmata (assembly GCA_964056735.1). NCBI lineage: Eukaryota > Metazoa > Nematoda > Chromadorea > Rhabditida > Diplogasteridae > Allodiplogaster > Allodiplogaster pararmata. Next base: position 2,796,805 of record OZ057408.1, on the reverse strand, counting down.
AGCATTCATGTAAAGTTCGATTAGGGTTACTTCTTGGAAGAGTTGCACCATTGGCAGTCTTGTTAGCATTCATGTAAAGTTCGATTAGGGTTACTTCTTGGAAAAGTTGCAGCATTGGCAGTCTTGTTAGCATCCATGTAAAGTTCGATTACGGTTACTTCTTTTAAATCAGTAGCAAAAGAGCTTTCGATGAACTTAGAAGGTTTTTAGCTGAGCAGATTTAGACCAAATACAACTACTACCTGACTAATTAAAGAAGAAAAAACTAATACTAAAATTTTTTATTACAAGTCTATTTTTGTGTACATATAGTAACTTTGCAAATTCTTCCAACTTTCTTTGTTTTTTCCTCAAAGTCAAAACGTGAATTAAGAAACTAGCGAATAGAAAAAAAAGACTTTAATTTCCAAAATTAATCACAAAACATAATTTTTCACGAATTCCTAATTTCGTACTTGTAAACTTTTTTTTTCATGAATTCCCAAGTTCGCACTTGTAATTAGTCCTCTCACTTCTCATGAAGCGTTAGAATTCAACTTTTCACTTTGCAAAGTAATTTTCTGCAAAGTGATCCCGTTGAACGCTCCAATGTCTCACCACGAATTACCGTGAAAAGAAAAATGGACTACGTTAAAAAGAAAGAACACATGCATTCTAAGACAAAGCGACGATTTCTCTGTAAAATTCATAAAAAATTACGTCCAACAGTAAAAGTTATTATAAAAGTAATACCGTAGTCCATTTTTCTTTTCACGGTAATTCGTGGTGAGACATTGGAGCGTTCAACGGGATCACTTTGCGGAAAATTACTTTGAAAAGTGAAAAGTTGAATTATAACGCTCCATCACTCTTCATTTTTTTACGCAGGCTTGAGGAATTCGGCCGGAATTTAAACGTTTATAGACGTAACATATATTACAGGTAATTAAGTGAATGTTAATGCGTCAATCCATCACAGGATAATCCACTTTATGGATGAAAGTGTCGCCTCTTGATTCAATCTTCGAGGGCGGGATAGCAGAATGCTATCAGTACAGCAAGAGTTATTGTGGATTGAAACTTGAGGAGATGAAAGAAGAATCAGACTAACCGAGAATAGAAGCTCTCGCTGTCTCGCAGCTGCTCGTATCCACTTCTCCAAGGCAGGCTCCGTTGTCCTGTAAGCATTGAATGCCAATAAATGTATAAAACGAACTTTCAAAAAGTAAATCGATACAAAAAATTCCTATACAAAGAAACACATTTACAAAATTCATAAGCTAAGTTTGGAAACTTTTAATCTCTAAAAACGGCTTTCTGGTCCTACTTGTTGGAAGTTCTCATTCAAATCTACCGAAACATACACTACATATATCATCGATTGTATTGCTTAGCAACACAAAAACGAGAATCCTCTATGAACCTTCTTGGTGATGAGAGTGAGAGAGTCCTCGGGCAACATGTTCTGTGACTCCAGCTTCATCACATGAGTCTTAGACCTGCAGCAGTGTAACAACTTTTCGTTTAAAAAAAGCAATTTTTCATGGCCTTAGTAAACAACTATTATTCATAGCAACATGCCAGTGTCTGAACTCAGCTAACCTTAGGTGCTTGGCCAGTATGCCATGCTTACGGAAACCGATGTTGCAGTCTCGACATACGAAGGAACGTGGATTACTCGATGGAGGGATACCTTCAACGCAGTTTTTTTTAATGTGGAAACAATGTGCAAATGTATTTCTCTCTATTCTGTATGTCTCTCTCTATGTTTGTCAGTCTGTATCATTGTCTGCATGTATGTCTGAATGATTGTCTGCCGTCCTGTCTTTCTGTGTGTAGCTGTCTGTAACTCTGTCAGTCTGTTCAACTATCTTACTGTCTTTCTGTTTAACTGTATGTATGCCTTCCTTTATGTCTGTCTTTCTGTCTGTATGTTTGTCTCCAAGCTTGACCCTAAGACCCTGCTGGGATAACCTGTTAGATGAGCGGCCGCGCTGCTGTTAATATCGATTCCACCGATCTCCAGCATTCCACCAAGGGTTTGGCCGATGGCATCGGTGCCACCCGCGGCCGCAGCCAATTGCAGAAGTGGACCGGCTGGCATCTGACCGTTTACCGCATGTACAGCTTCCATGTGTCTGCAGAGAGAAGAATAGACAGGTGAAAAGTAATTGAGAGAGACATAAGATATGAAGGTCACTGAGAATTTATAGTGAAAAAGAGAAAAAACAGAAGAGAGGGATAGAGATGAAAGTCTCTCATAACAATGGAACGACCATTTGTAACGGATTTGAATTTACTGAATTTTGAATGTAGGATAAACCATTGTAGGAAAAGTTTTGTAAACAAAAGCTGAACACTGAGCAGTTTTTCTGTCTTATAGCATTTTTTTTGTCTTATAGCATTCAAGATACCGTAGGAAGTTACTGACTTTCCTAGCTGCAAGCGCGTTTTCAGTGGTAATTTGCACTCAGGACACGCGATTGTTTGACGCTGCTGCAATGAGTTATTATCAACTGTAACACGATTTTATACGCATATGGTACATATAAGGCACAACTTGTTTCATTCCCAGAAAAAAGGAGTTCTCTTCATAAAAAAAATCTTTTCCTTTTTTCTTGTTCTCCAACTTTCCTTTTATTCCTCTTTCATTTTCTATATCGCGTTCTCTAGCATATCTCTTTCGGCTCATATCATTCTGAAACGTTCACTTTCACTATCATTCTCTCTTTCTCAGCTTCTTTTCAATAATCAAACGTCTCTTTTCTCTTTTCTTCGCTTTATCGGTCTCTTTACTACAATCAGCCGAATACTAACCTTGCCTACGCCTCCACGCAGTTCAATATTATGTGTGTGCTGATGGAGAGCAAGCTCGGAGGGTTTCCGGAAAACCCGATCGCATTGATTGCATGGTAACTCCTATAAAAACTTATCTTAATTCTGGAGGAAAGATAAATCATAGATAGAATAAAACAAGGCCTTGAGCTTATCATATAGGACTTTCCCACGGACAAACACTGCGTCTTCGGTTATATAAGTGGTGATGCATTCACCCTCCTGGAAAGATAGACATATAGATAAAAATTTGTTGTTCCAATCCCACGTAATAGACTAGTTTTTTTCCGGGTGCTAGTACGAGAGTAAAAAATGTAAGATTCTTTCTCAAAAAAGTCTCGTTTAGAGCCGGCCTCTGACCTCCTTCTCCATTATGTAAGAAGATGCAGTCGTCGTGTCACTCGGCAAATGGGAAGCGACTCCAATGATAGATGCGGCCCCTGCACTTCGTTTCCTCCTCACCAAGGGGACTGTGGAGAGTGCAGCCGATGCTGTCAATAAATCACTACTGCTTGCAGCCGTCGCTCGACACTGCACCTCCTTGTTCACGGTGGGAGATTCGAGTGCAGCTGAACAAGAAGCCGTTGAATAAGAAAAAAGATTTTCTTTATCTTTTCAGTTTTTTTCTGGGTTTTTTTTATAGTTTTTTAGGTCAGAAAAAATATTTCCTGGAGAAGTCTTTCGGAACAAGTATGACGGAGCTTCATTTAATCTGTACTAACTCTTGAATATTTCGTTCTTCGCTTTTGAAATTTTGTTTGTGCTTCGTTAAATTCCTCAACAAGTGCTTTTCAGGGTATACATACACTATGACTCTTCCACTGGCTCTCTTCCCAACAGAAGTGCTTTGAAAAAATTCCATTGAAGTTAATCTTTTTTTCTTTGATAATTTCCTTCAAGTTTAAGAAGCCTGTATTGTTTACCGTTCACAATGGTTTCTTGTTCCTGTTTGACGGCCGTCATGTCCGTCTTGGAGGTCGAAGAAAGTTGCCCTGAGTTTGAGGGAGAAGCGAGAAGCCCTGGGAAAAATTAGAGATGTTCTACAAACGTTGAACTTACAGATTCATTGCAAGGATGAAATTTACGGCCGAACATGCAAAAACAAATAAAAGATACTAAGAATAAGTTTATAGGTTAACAGGCTGAATCGAGTAAAAAGAGATAAGCTCTAGAAAACAGAGATAGATACAGAGAGAGGGAGAAAAATAGAGAGAAGTCTGAGGAAGTAGAAAAAAAAGAGAGAGAAAGAGAGAAACAGAAGCTTGTTGAAGAAGAGAGGGATAGAAAGATAGAGTAAGAGAGAAAAAAAGAGAGATGATTTGCAAAAACATACTTCTTGTAAGTGAATCCAAGGCTTCTTTCTTTGCATTGTTAGGCGGTGTGAAGAGGACAGCAGGCGGCGCAGATGGGCACCTCCGTAGTGAACTGCAACACAGAAGTATGTATGTAGTTTAAAAAAACGAACTGAACACTCTGATTAAAACAGGGGTTATCATGACGGTGATACCATCATTTAATGCCAATCTTGTAAAGAAGCTGGAGGGTATCACGACATTTCGCACCACAACACTCAACACCAAACTCTCATTCTAAATTTCACAATAGAGATAGTTCCATGTATTTTTTCATTGGAATTTGTGCTTAGGCTCAGGTAAAAAATACGCTAACGAGGCCGTACAGCTTAGTAAGAAACCGTATACAACTACCAGCTACATATTTAGAGTTTTAAATGAAAAAGTATTGCGAAATCCGGGTGCTAGTTGTCGCGGTGCGAAATGTCGTGATGCGGAAAGTCATGGAGCGAGCTAGAGACTCGAGAATTTCCGTCAAAGCCTTCGTTTAGTTTAGAAAGCCGTCAATCACACAATTTGCTTTCTAATGACATTCTTATCAAGGAATCAAGGCAAAAAATCGTTCAAGGCTGACGATGACAATGACATTGTGAGTTGGACAAGAGCTCATGAACCAGACAGCGACAATTTCAGACTCATTTGGACGCATGACTGATATTTTGCTCTCACAATTATGTTTGATAAAAACAAATCAGTGAGACAAGATTTGATGATAAACTTCAGGTTGAAAATTTCACTCAGAGTGAGGAATGCTGGATGTTAATTTTTTTCAGAAATTACAATAAGGAGACGCTAAATCGAGAGCAGCAAATAATAAAGAAATCCTTCAGGCCCACAAAAAGGAGGCAGAGTTTACCTGAGGCTCACTCAAAGACGTCATGTAAATATAAAAAACTAGCTCCAATTTTAAGCTTTCATATAAAAGTTTTTTTCACTTACACCCAAAAAAGCATGAGTCTTGTGCAAAACATGGGAAAATTCAGTGCATTTACAAAAGGTCGCTCTGTGATGGAGCAAACCACATTTATTAGCAGTAACACTTCTACCAGTACAAATAAATATATGTACAACTCCTGAAGCCTCATCTCAACTTTTCTCATCAAGTAACTAGACTAATATATGTATACTTCACGGCAATTAATTAGCGTTTCAATCCCTCTTTTTAAGCAGCTTCTTCATGTGTCTATAACAGTGCTCTATCAATTATATTGCAAAAGTTAGTTTTTTCTGGGTTTTTTTACATAGACATAATTTCGAAGTTTAACATAAGCTTGCTGTAGATGACTAAGAGTCAGCACTGCCATAGCCACTCCAGAAGAAATTCGCTTCTCCGAAAAATTGAATAAATAAACGATAAACTTCCGGTCAATTTTTTTTCATTGAATCAGTTAAAGTTAGCCTAGAGTCGAAGTCATGAAAATTTTAACACTAACCCTTCCGCAACACTAGATCTATAGTGTTCTTTTTAGTTTCTGATTTTACTTGTTGATCTCACTGTTCTTGAATCTTTTCTCTCTCTCGTTTAAAAGATTGAATTAATAATAGCGCGAACGTACGAAATCATCAACATCAACCCTGATCAGCCCTATACCAGCCTTTACTAAATTTACCCAGGAAAAATCTTCGAAGCTCTGCCTGGGTTCTGCTAACTCTCGCTCAACTACATATATGAAGCCGAAGCTGTATATTACTGGTTAGGGATTTATTATGTAAGATTAGAGTTGGAGAATAATATTTTTTTACACATAAAACACGATTCTCCAAGCAGAGCTACTTAAGCAGAAGCATTCGCAATCACCAAACTCGCTTCATAAAAGAACAAGAAACGAGAGTGAAGGTAAAAAATATGTTGTTTACTTTATCTGCATGGCCTGCGAGCGACGACGTCTGCTAAAACAGACAAGAATGAAGAGAAGTAGAAGTAGAGATTTATTTGGGAATAGAAAGCATAGTCAGAAAGTTAAATAACAGAAAACAACTACATAGACAAGAGAGAAAAAAACAGATTGTTGAAGTTAGAAAGGAATAGAGACAGAGTTCAAGAGAGTGTGGGCTAATTGAAGACAGGGAGAGAGAGATGATCAACAGAGACAACCAACCAAGGATTGAAAGAGAAACAAAAATAACACATGAGCTGACGCGTGATGAGGGTCTTTGCCTTCTTAGAACTAACATTCGATATCATGCAAAATACAATCATTCACAATATCAAGAGCCATGCAATGTCCGAAGCGTCGAGATATCGACTTTTATAGAATGATAGTGACCGGAAAAAACAGATCTCGAATTTCAATCACAATTAGCTTTATTCCTATCTCGCCACACGGTACAAAACTCTTCTACGTCAAAAACGCAAACAAATTATTTTCAGCTTGACGTCTCTCTTGGTCGACCAATTCATTACCCTAAGAGTAACAAACACAAAATTCACGGTGAATATTTGAAAGCTCAGAAAAATTTGAAGGCTGAGCGGGTGAACTCACCCCTTGGGTAGTTCTGGCCAATGCGAATCCCTCTCCTCCCCTACAAGCATCCAACGAGAAGGTGGTGTATGAGCACCTCGTTCGAAGAGAATATTCTCTGCAAATACCATTTCAAGTTATTTCGAAAATCTATTGATTTATAAACCTGCTTTATAGATTTGTGAAGCATTTATACTGGGAAGGCCTTACCGAATTCAAAGTTTTTCTTAACTCTAAGGCTGAGGACGCTTCGAGCTTGAAACAGCCAACTAACCTTGCCCGAATTTGTGGTAAGGATGCTTTTCCAAGCCATCTTCGGGAAAAAAGTTTTCCGAATCGTCTTCTTCATCACTTGCCCTGAAACAAATGAAAATTTCTTGGTTTTATTGAAAGCTTTTTATCATCTGCACTTCCCATGTCGAACAGCATTTGTTTGAGAAAAAAATTATAGGATTTGATGCGGAACGCGACTTTTTCCGCTAAACCGTCAAGTGAATAGTAACTGTATAATTTACTTAGTTTGTTCAGTTATACTTTTGAAAGTCAGTGGCGCATAGTCATAATATTATATGAATAGACAGAAGAGCCTTTCATACAGCAATATCATAAAGATTGATGTACATATGTCCTTGGTAGGGTAACTGGTAACCTGCTTGCACTCTTGGTTGAGGAAAGAGAGATGACTGGGTTCAATTCCGCACCACGGACTAGATTCTGGCCGTGTAGCAGTTCAATCATATGCTCATGTGTTGAAATGATTCTCGAAAAAAGCAGCTATGACAGGCTGAGCAGGGAAATCACCTCACCCCATTTTGTTGAACTCATCCAAATGCTTGCGGTTAGCTGCTGCCTGCGGGTTACGTTCCTCATCGTTGTCACTGTCTTCTGTGGCAATCTGAGCTTCCTTTAGTCGTTGATGAAAAAATTATGCAGAGCTTACGGAAGTTCTATGAAGTCATTTTACGACTTCTTTTTTTGACTGGTACCCGTCCAGTTTTTCCAGTTTCAAATTTTGTAATGCGATTTCTTTATAGTTTCAGGTTGTAACCTAAGCTTTAGAAACTCTTGAAAGCAACCCTGCATTTGATCATTTCTCTTTTCAAGCTTACTTAAACCCTTTTTCTTTCTAAAACTCAAGCAATGATTCTAAACAAGTTTTCCTTGATTGAGGAATCAGTAAATTAAATAATTGAAAAATCGTCTGGAGTCCTTAAGAATTTCAAAGTATTCACCTCGAGACGGCCTTCATCGCTCGATTCATCCGACTCATCGACGCCAGCTGATTTATTTGCGCCGTTGGTGCCGCTCCTGAAGAGAACAACCGTTGACTTTAAGAGAAAGAGCTATGCTATCTATACACATGAATAATCAAAAATTTGAAGTAACAAAGTCCTGTTCTGAAATTAATAAAAGAAGAGATTGGCTGTCAAATCGAACTTGCGCCGATGTGACTTGCTGTGGAGATGCTTGGTGAGATTGCCTTTTGTCTTGAAGGAGAAGTTGCAAGTTTTGCATCTGAAGGGACGGATGTCCGTGTGCGATCTCAAATTTCCATTTTCCAGACATTTCAACAGGAACCTTGAGCTTATTCGAGACGGGTCCGTATTTCACTTATTTTTTAACAACTCACGCTTGATAGCCGTGATTACGAAATCATATCAAATCAATTTTCATTAACACTTATTGAGCCGATCTCCTGTGGAAGAACACAAAAAACATGGGATAAGTCAAGGTTCGAAAAAATTATACCGACAGACTCCGAATTATTAATCATACCTGATGTGCTTATTGAGCATGCTCGGCTTCTTACATCGAATACCACAGCGGTCGCAGACATAGCGACCTCGTCCTCGGCCTCGGACGTACACATACACCTGGAGGAATAGCTGAGTCAACCAAGTGGCTAAGGGGAGGGGTCTGAGTCAATCGAGTGGCTAAGGAGAGGGGTCTGAGTCAATCGAGTGGCTAAGGAGAGGGGTCTGAGACAATCGAGTGGCTAAGGAGAGGGGTCTGAGTCAATCAAGTGGCTAAGGAGAGGGGTCTGAGTAAATCGAGTGGCTAAGGAGAGGGGTCTGAGTCAACCAAGTGGCTAAGGAGAGGGGTCTGAGTCAACAAAGTGGCTAAGGAGAGGGGTCTGAGTCAATCGAGTGGCTAAGGAGAGGGGTCTGAGTCAATCGAGTGGCTAAGGAGAGGGGTCTGAGTCAACCAAGTGGCTAAGGAGAGGGGTCAATTTCAAACAAATTTTTGAAAAAGCAGGCTTGAACTTGTGAAAAGTAATTGTACAAAACGCGTCTAATACTTTTCTTCTCTCATCATTTTTGTTAATATTTCCTATAGTGAAGCTCTGTTTGAACCCTCCAACTTGGAAAGCGGAACCCAGAAAATTTTATAATGAGTTTTGAAGACTAAAAAGATTTTTTGCCTTATGACTTTCCGATGACTTTGACTCATTATAGGCTATTCCTCACCTCATCTGTACTGAATCCACCAATGATGGCCTCTCGCTTCGCTTGCTGCTTTGACATCATCGGAACATCTTCTTTCATCTAGAAACTATATGTTGTAATCTAAATTATTATTGGTTTCAATGAATCAATGAAAGAACTCCTTGCATTTATTTTAACCTTCCTCTCTTATCCAGTTCATTCTTTTATCTTTCTTTATTTTTTCTCGCTCTTCATCTCTATTTTTACATCTCTTTTAGGGTCTTCTCTATTACTTTCTCTCCACCTTCCTCTTTTCATATTTTTATCTTCCTCTTTCTCTCCCTTTTTTCTTTTTCTCTTTCTCTCTAATTCTTTCTCATCTGTCTCTCGATATCTCTCTTTTTTTCTTCTCTCTTCTTTCTCATCTGTCTCTCGATATCTCCCTCTTGACTTGTTTCTCTCTCTCTTTCGCGCGCTCTATCTCTTCTTTGTCTCTCCTCTCTGTCCTCTCTCTCTTTTTTTCTCTCTTCCACTCTCTCCCTATCTCTTCCGCTTTCTTTCCTTCTTTCTCTGTTCGCGAATGTAAATCAGAGACGTTTGCCACCTCGGCTGCCATTTCTTTCTCCAACTCTTCTGCAAGTGCTTTAGCAGCAGCTATGGCCGCCTTCTTATCCTCTACTGTTGTTATTGGCACTCTGAAATGAATCTTTTGAGAGCATTTGAACTGTTTGCGACTCTTGAGTTCGAATAGTTGATTATACATATTCCAAACAGAATCGTCTATTACTTTACAGTATTTCAAAGTATTGACATAAAAACAAAAATTTATAGGTGTACTTTAAGTTATAATTTAACATTTAAAAAAGCAAAATTCAAAAACATTCTCATAAAAAAGTTTTCGTAACAATAGTTTTCATCATTTAGGTTCTTCTGCGATAAGTCTGAGGACTTCCCTTTACCATTTAAGTTCTTCTGTGATAAGTCTGAGGAAGTCCCTTTATCATTAAAGTTCTTCTGTGATAAGTCTGAGGAAGTCCCTTTATCTTTTAAGTTCTTCTGTGATAAGTGTGAGGAAGTCCCTTTATCATTTAAGTTCTTCTGTGATAAGTCTGAGGAAGTCCCTTTATCATTTAAGTTATTCTGTGATAAGTCTGAGGAAGTCCCTTTATCATTTAAGTTCTTCTGTGATAAGTCTGAGGAAGTCCCTTTATCATTTAAGTTCTTCTGTCATAAGTCTGAGGAAGTCCCTTTATCATTTAAGTTCTTCTGTCATAAGTCTGAGGAAGTCCCTTTATCATTTAAGTTCTTCTGTGATAAGTCTGAGGAAATCCCTTTATCATTTAAGTTCTTCTGTCATAAGTCTGAGGAAGTCCCTTTATCATTTAAGTTCTTCTGTCATAAGTCTGAGGAAGTCCCTTTATCATTTAAGTTCTTCTGTGATAAGTCTGAGGAAGTCCCTTTATCATTTAAGTTATTCTGTGATAAGTCTGAGGAAGTCCCTTTATCATTTAAGTTCTTCTGTGATAAGTCTGAGGAAGTCCCTTTATCATTTAAGTTCTTCTGTCATAAGTCTGAGGAAGTCCCTTTATCATTTAAGTTCTTCTGTCATAAGTCTGAGGAAGTCCCTTTATCATTTAAGTTCTTCTGTGATAAGTCTGAGGAAGTCCCTTTATCATTTAAGTTCTTCTGTCATAAGTCTGAGGAAATCCCTTTATCATTTAAGTTATTCTGTCATAAGTCTGAGGAAGTCCCTTTATCATTTAAGTTATTCTGTGATAAGTCTGAGGAAGTCCCTTTATCTTTTAAGTTCTTCTGTGATAAGAGTGAGGAAGTCCCTTTATCATTTAAGTTCTTCTGTGATAAGTCTGAGGAAGTATCTTTATCATTTAAGTTATTATGTGATAAGTCTGAGGAAGTCCCTTTATCATTTAAGTTATTCTGTGATAAGTCTGAGGAAGTCCCTTTATCATTTAAGTTCTTCTGTGATAAGTCTGAGGAAGTCCCTTTATCATTTAAGTTATTCTGTGATAAGTCTGAGGAAGTCCCTTTATCATTTAAGTTCTTCTGTGATAAGTCTGAGGAAGTCCCTTTATCATTTAAGTTATTCTGTGATAAGTCTGAGGAAGTCCCTTTATCATTTAAGTTCTTCTGTGATAAGTCTGAGGAAGTCCCTTTATCATTTAAGTTCTTCTGTGATAAGTCTGAGGAAGTCCCTTTATCATTTAAGTTCTTCTGTGATAAGTCTGAGGAAGTCCCTTTATCATTTAAGTTATTCTGTGATAAGTCTGAGGAAGTCCCTTTATCATTTAAGTTCTTCTGTGATAAGTCTGAGGAAGTCCCTTTATCATTTAGGTTATTCTGTGATAAGTCTGAGGAAGTCCCTTTATCATTTAAGTTCTTCTGTGATAAGTCTGAGGAAGTCCCTTTATCATTTAAGTTATTCTGTGATAAGTCTGAGGAAGTCCCTTTATCATTTAAGTTCTTCTGTGATAAGTCTGAGGAAGTCCCTTTATCATTTAAGTTCTTCTGTGATAAGTCTGAGGAAGTCCCTTTATCATTTAAGTTATTCTGTGATAAGTCTGAGGAAGTCCCTTTATCATTTAAGTTCTTCTGTGATAAGTCTGAGGAAGTCCCTTTATCATTTAAGTTCTTCTGTGATAAGTCTGAGGAAGTCCCTTTATCATTTAAGTTCTTCTGTGATAAGTCTGAGGAAGTCCCTTTATCATTTAAGTTCTTCTGTGATAAGTCTGAGGAAGTCCCTTTATCATTTAAGTTATTCTGTGATAAGTCTGAGGAAGTCCCTTTATCATTTAAGTTCTTCTGTGATAAGTCTGAGGAAGTCCCTTTATCATTTAAGTTCTTCTGTGATAAGTCTGAGGAAGTCCCTTTATCATTTAAGTTCTTCTGTGATAAGTCTGAGGAAGTCCCTTTATCATTTAAGTTATTCTGTGATAAGTCTGAGGAAGTCCCTTTATCATTTAAGTTCTTCTGTGATAAGTCTGAGGAAGTCCCTTTATCATTTAAGTTATTCTGTGATAAGTCTGAGGAAGTCCCTTTATCATTTAAGTTCTTCTGTGATAAGTCTGAGGAAGTCCCTTTATCATTTAAGTTCTTCTGTGATAAGTCTGAGGAAGTCCCTTTATCATTTAAGTTCTTCTGTGATAAGTCTGAGGAAGTCCCTTTATCATTTAAGTTATTCTGTGATAAGTCTGAGGAAGTCCCTTTATCATTTAAGTTCTTCTGTGATAAGTCTGAGGAAGTCCCTTTATCATTTAAGTTATTCTGTGATAAGTCTGAGGAAGTCCCTTTATCATTTAAGTTCTTCTGTGATAAGTCTGAGGAAGTCCCTTTATCATTTAAGTTATTCTGTGATAAGTCTGAGGAAGTCCCTTTATCATTTAAGTTCTTCTGTGATAAGTCTGAGGAAGTCCCTTTATCATTTAAGTTCTTCTGTGATAAGTCTGAGGAAGTCCCTTTATCATTTAAGTTATTCTGTGATAAGTCTGAGGAAGTCCCTTTATCATTTAAGTTCTTCTGTGATAAGTCTGAGGAAGTCCCTTTATCATTTAAGTTCTTCTGTGATAAGTCTGAGGAAGTCCCTTTATCATTTAAGTTCTTCTGTGATAAGTCTGAGGAAGTCCCTTTATCATTTAAGTTCTTCTGTGATAAGTCTGAGGAAGTCCCTTTATCATTTAAGTTCTTCTGTGATAAGTCTGAGGAAGTCCCTTTATCATTTAAGTTCTTCTGTGATAAGTCTGAGGAAGTCCCTTTATCATTTAAGTTATTCTGTGATAAGTCTGAGGAAGTCCCTTTATCATTTAAGTTCTTCTGTGATAAGTCTGAGAAAGTCCCTTTATCATCTAAGTTCTTCTGTGATAAGTCTGAGGAAGTCTCTTTATCATTTAAGTTCTTCTGTGATAAGTCTGAGGAAGTCCCTTTATCTGTACGTAAATTCTTTCGAAACTCTATACAATTCTAGTTGAGAATATGTACAATCACAAAATTTCGTTAAAACATGAAATATGAGAAGTTAAACATCTTTCTTTTTTTCAAGAATTTTTTCCGACACTTGAAATTGTTAAATTCATACTTGTATTCAGTGTTCGCATGGATGGCGCGCTTCTTCTCCTCCACCATATTTTTGATGTCTATTATGTCTTGATCATCTTCCGCTTTTCCTAGAAAATAAATGAATCTGCCACTCCGAAAAACTTTTTTTTCAACTTTTTCTATTCAGAGCCATATTTTAACGTAAATATCACGGTTGTCACTGGAATATGACTTTAACAATCATAAATGGAGCATCATTCTTCACATAATTAGTGTGGTGAAACGGTCCATTTTATGACCTTTTAACACTTTTTTAAAATGTAGAAAGAACCAAGCTGTAGTGTTAAGTTAACTCTAAAACTGACTCTCTTGATCTCTTTTCTCGAAAATCTTCACATCGCATTGTTCCGAAGTCTCTGCTTCTGGCTTAGGCTTCATCAATTCTGGTTGATTCACCGCCATTTCAACGTCTTCGCTGACAACTCTACTTTCTGTCGTGGCAACTTGTTTTCCATTGGTGATGACATGACTATTGTTATGACTATTGGCTTTGTTGTATCCGTTTTCCGCAGGGTTCAGTTGACTTCCCGCAGTGGGAACTTGATGAGCGCCCGTCATCATTTGACTTCCAGCTAGCATTGCACTGTTCTCAAGCGCTTTCTGCATACGTCGGGTACGGACAGACATTTCCCAGAATGATGAATGGGTCATTCTCTGCTGCCAACCTTCCTTGCATGCGGTTGTGTACCTGTACAGAAAATTATATAATGGAAAATATGGAGCAAAAACGGAGAAGATAATGAGAGAGAGAAAGGGAGAGGAGTGAAGAGAAAGAAACTATTTTTTTACTAAATATTTTTTCATACTAAACATTTTCAAATTCTAAGTTACACAGTTTGAAGGCAGTGACGCCTGGTTGAGATGACAAATGATTGAACTATCGCACAGAAAAAAGCTAGTCTACTGGGAGGGATCGAACCCAGTCATCTCGACTCAAACCGGGAGCCCGTGTTACTCAAAAGGATCCTCACCAACCTATCCCAAAAGGACTCCTCTCGACAGGACCTATGGGCAAAAAAACAACAACAACCCGTGTTACCATTACACAACGGGTAAACTTTGCTATTCCGTGCGAAAGTGTTATATGAAAGGCTCATATGCCTTGTTCTCTTAGTCACGCATGCTTATCAAGCGATTGCGTCATGAATGGAGCATAACTCCAGATTTCACGATTAAGACAGAAGAGAGATGGAAGATGGATGATGAATCTTCAAATACATAGTAAAGATTTGTGAAAAACCATAAACCGCAAAGATAGCTTTCAAGCAGTTTCAAAGTCAAATCAGACTTGTTCCAACCTGTAATAATCTTTCTCGCCAACTCGAGGGCGCGCACTGTGACTAGACAAGAATAGCATGGTCATGGCCGACTCACCTTCTTTCGAATCATGCTGCAAGGTGATCCATTTAGGAGGGCGATTTTACGCTCGGGCACCACAACTTTGGCAATAGAAAGTAACTCCCCTCTAACACGTTCATTTCGCTTTCACTCGCAATTGGTTGTCAATTGTGGTAGATTAAAGTCCTTGATCGGCACTACTTTACTTTGTCACTTTTCTTTGTTCCAATTTGGGAAAATAGACGTATGATTATGATGATAGAAAACACAGTTTCTCAGAATAATATTCAATCTCTGCGGTAATCGACGCCATAGTTTATTCAATTTCAATGAGAACATCAATCAGATTATTAAAAGAGAAACCGAACGCAGAGTTAAACTTATCCTATTGTATCTAAATGATACTATGATTATGATGAGTACAAATCCCTGGCGTTGCTCGGAATCAATACGAACCGGTTTGTACACGTGGTACATGCTGTCCTTTTCAGTCATTTGAATCACGAACATGGGTACCGTTGGCGTGCAAAGAGCGGTCGTCTGTAGGTAGTTCGGAGCTCTCAAAATTATACGCCGTCTTCAACTTACTCACAAAAAAATGATTTAGAAATGACGCGTTTGGTTTGGAAACTGATCGATATAGTAACAAAGCAGACAAGTTCGCGCGATAAAAAATAAAAAATACCAACAAAAAAATTTTTAAGCATAAGAAAACTTCCTTTTCATGGTACTTTGAAAAAATGAACGAGGATGATCTGACAAAAAGAGGATCAGTAAAACTGGTAATAAGTTGTCATGCAATATGACCCAGTCAATGAAGAACCCGTGGTTGTTCGGAAACTGTTTGAAGGCGCAGTCAATCTTCTCTTCTTTTAGAACTCCTTCGTTTTTTCTACTTTCTAAGAAAAACAACTTTGCTACATCACGTTGGAATCGAATGGAATTTGACTAACCTCCCCCCATTTGTGAGGGCATTGGGATACGGCGCGGAAGCGGAAACATCACTGATTATCGGCTGCAGCTGGATACGCCCTTGACGCTCACAATGCCTGCGGTGGCAATCAGAAAGCGGATAGGTCTGGAAGATTCATACTTGAAAAGTATAAAAGAAAAAGTTCTTTTCAATGTACTATGTGATTATATTTCTCGTCATTTTATGTTTTAGTTTCAACAGCAGAAGTTTCATAACTTATCATAATTCGATCAGTTCGATCAAAATTCTTTGAATGATATTTATGAAGCAAGAAACGTAAGCCTTTATTCGGGATTAGGAAGCTTTTCCATAAACATTCAAGGTCAAAAGCACGAACAAAAATTCTCAAAACGGGTTATTGATAATTTTTCGTGAAAAAAAAATTATTTTGTTGCTGTTTGTTGTTTCTAGAACTTTGCCATGGATTTTTAATGGCAATAAAGCGCACCAGGAAATACGGTTTCGAGTTGTTTCCTCTTAGTTCGTAATCTGGAGGAAGACAGAACGGTATCTGAAACATTGTAAAGATAATGATAGTTAGAGCATATACAAACGTGTCTGCTCCAGCTTGCTATACTAACAACAGGAAGACTACAGGCTTTAGAGAAAAAATGGGACTCATTCTCAAGACCAAGTTCGAACTCCTTGTTCAAATAGTGAAAATACAATTCAGCGTTCTTCGAATATAATGGTACGGAACCATTGCACTTTATGATCTCAGATATTGATCAGAAAAGATAAATTATGGTGAGGCTAAGACGTTTATTTAGTTTAAGTGAGCATTCCTAGCGAACTCGACATGTTAACTGGCTGCACGCCCCATTGATATAAATTGATCCTAAACCAGACCGAAACATCCTCCTTTTTAGGCAAGAGGGTAGTTGACTGCTGAGTAAGAGGTTCTCTGGCAGGCAAAGCTGCATTAGCTGTCACCCCACTGCTGCAGGGCTGTGAAATTTCCTTCGAGGATTCCGAAGACCGCTGCGAAAATTCGGTATCATTTCTAAAAACTCGAAAATTCTTTCAAGGGTTCAAAGGACGATAAAAATAAGTAACTTTTTTCGGCCTTCGAAAGAAAAGGTTCGGTCCACAAAAAAAAACCTTTGGACAAATCTTCGTCGCAAGGACTTGAAGTTGTCAGCTTATTATTAGCAGACTGTTTCTCATCACATACAAAATGTTTTTTAGATTGTAAGAGTCATGGTGAGAACACGACGGACTTTGGATGCGTACGATGGCGAAAAAACTCAATTACAAGTTTTTGGTTCGTGACAGGGTCGTGTGTGGCCCTGCTCTCACTACGGGGCACACGGCCACTTGGACTGTATTCCATGGGGAAAGGACTTGCTATCGAACCTGCCACCCCCCACAGAGGTCACAGGGCCACGCTTTCATACGACTTCCTCCGCTATTTGATAGGGAGAATAGATTCTCTTTTTTAGCTTTCTATTATAAGACTCTATCAATTTCTCAATTCAGCTAGTCTTGAGACATACCGCAGAAACCTTCAGTGGTTGCTGTGGCTGAACTGGCTGCTGCTGCAGCTGATGGCTGGCAGCTGCATTTTCCCTCTGCGCAGTTGTCGCTGCCAGATGCTGTTGCAGCACCTTCAAATAACATTGCGTCTCTCAACTTTATAGAGAGAAAATTAGAAACGAACTTGAAAGAAACTCAAATTGTGTTCCTCGGAAAACCTTAAGGCTGTGGTACACTGCTAACCTAATTTTCGATTTCCAACTAAGAAAATTTTCTAACACTTTAGCCGCTTTAAGAATTCTTTCAAATAGTATCGCTAAACCTCACAAACTCTCTCTCTCTTTTTCGTCTTCTTAATCCGAGCATATCTCTTAACAAAAGGTATCTAGAGCTTGCTCATAAATGCATAGGATGATAAAACCCGACTCGCCTGTGCTACGGAGAGCTGCCTCAGCTGGGCAGACTGGTTCGGCTGTTGGTTGGTCGCTGAGACTGCCGCCGCCGCTACCAAGAGTTGCTCCTCAAACCAAGCAATTCCTCATGAGGAATTGAGCTTCTCTTGTTCGGGTTAAACTTAAGACTGTTTCCCATCTTACCAAGGCGTGAAGGTTATCTTTCCGCTACTGAGAAAAAGTTGTCTTCCAAATGCACATGGTATGGAAAAGGTACCTACACTTGGTTCATTCCCTCAGAATACAATATTTTATGTATATCTGTCCAGAGTGGCGGTAAAACTTGAGACGCTTCTTACAAAATTGGGCGTGCGTACTACCACTTTGCCATTCCTGGACCCAACAGCATCTCGAACCTAGACTGCATTGCTGAGCAATTTCCCGGAACTGACTTTGGAAAGAAAAAAACTACTCACAAATAATTGTATTGTTCTCAAACTAAAACTTTAACTCTCAAGATATCTCTCAATCGAAATTTTTTTTGAGAAGCTTCTAATAAGCGAAAAAGCTTGAATGAGAATGAGACTTTGTTTCTATGAAAGCAAGATTGTGAAGAATTCATTCAGTGTTCGAGTAGTGATACAAAAGTCATCCGAGACAACCGAGAAAGAGATAGCAACCTCTTTTTCTAATCCACTTGCGGCTAGACGCTGCAGAAGCAGCTGAAGCTGCTCATGGCTAACTCGGTTCTGCAACTCCATTTTTCTTTATTTTCACCCAATTGAATTTTTTTCTTTGTGTCTTTTCAATTTTTTTATATTTTACAATCTATCTTCGTTTTACACTCTTCCTTTATCTTTTTATTATCTTCTATCCAACAACAGTTATGTGCCTTATCATTCTTCTGATTCTCTCACGCTCAGCATTCCTCATCTGTTCTCCTTTACACAAGCAATCTTCTTTTTCTGATTCTGAAAACCTTCCATGCGCTCCAAGCAGTCTAAGATTTTTGCGATCAGGTCAACTCTTCTCTTTAGACAATCCATTTTTTATTTCACCCACCATAATGCCCTGCTCTTGAGGTTGATGCTGTGTTTCGAGGGGAATGGAAGCGATGGTCGCGCGGCGTGGCAGAGGCACACTCGAACCGGCAACTGAACTCGGCTGCAGGAAAGTTCGCTCAACCTCTGCAGCAGCTGCTGCTTTCGTTTTGGAAGAGGGTGACGACAGCGGATCGGCCACGCGACCGGAGCTTTCTACGATGATGATGTCTTCCATGGGACGGTCAGGCTGCAATCATCTTCTTAACTTGTTCATCCAGCAGAAAAAAACATTCAGAAAGCGGACAGCGAACAAATTTCTGCCAGCAGAAAGCATGGAATTCTCTCAACCGGAGAGACAGATTAACAGCAGTCTTCCTTTTAAAATATCTTGCTCTCACGTTTGTCTCTCACATTAACAAATATCAAAAAAATGATCTCACGTTTGTGTTAAGGTGGAAAATGTATTCTAATCTCAGAAACTTAACAAAAATTTTCAGGAGGTATGTTAGCCTTGCAGCATCTGAAAACTATATGATCTACTTCCTGTCTATTAGAAAGCACTCGAAGATACCCTTAGCTTTTAGTAAATACAGATATATAGCTTTTCTCGTCATTCATTTACAGTTTAACCAGTATCAGAAGCTTTTCTATCCTCACTTTGAACTGTTTTGCGGGCACAGCGGTAACCGCTGCTTCCTGTTGCGCTGCTGCGAGAAGCCGTCGCTTCAGGGGGTGTCGCGCATCTGGAGGAGTTCGAATGGCTGCGTGTTGAGTGGGCGTGGACAGGCGGGCTGCAGCTTGAGGCTGCGAGGAGCTTGCTGCGGCCGAAGTTGACTGCTGCTGAACTTGTGAATCAAAGCACTGAATCCGAGATTTCTGGAGCTCAATTTTCTCTATTTTAAGTCTTGAACGTATGAATGGTGCAGCACAAAAAGCTAACTAAACTTTGATTATCCAATGATTTCTACTCTGACACACAGCAATTATGTATATCCCTAAACCTACCGAAAGACCGAAATTCTTCCGAAAAACCTGAGCGAGTTGCTGCTGTTGTAAGGTAGCGGAATTGGCTGCTGCACTAGCGTCTTCTTCGGGTACTCGACGGCTGCAGCGCGGTTCGTGTGCCTGCAATTACATAGGACATGAGAAGACTAGAGTCACTCTTCTGAGCGAGTATTGGAACAACTTCCTCAGATAAAATAAGAACTGCTCCACTTAAGAAAATTATAACCGCTTCCCTTAATAAGACTAGAAACACTTCCCTAAAAAAACACTAGAAATTTTTTTAAAAAGAAGACTGGAAGCGCTTCCCTGAAGCAGACTAGAACTCTCGTTTAGAGAAGACTAGAACCGCAACTACATTCGATTCAACGAGATGAAGTTCAACTAAATTAACTCATATGTATGTACATACATACTCTTCTCGTAAGCTTGTTTTTCCAGGTTCATAGTTATCTGAAACACCTACGAACAGCTTCGAGACCCCTTCCTAAGAAATCAATGGCAAACTTGAACCTTTTCAACTTACACTCGCACTGTATATTGTGTACAACGGTCCACTTTACCTGTTTCTCCTAAATACTATTTTACATCACCAAATCCTAGACAACGAACTTGCAAGCAAGCGTCATTCGGAAATTGGAGGTTGCAAAAGACGCAGGCGGGAGCGGTGCTTGCGGCAGATGTAGACGGCTTCAGTTGCTGTTGGCTGCACGACGCATTTACTGCTGAATTCATCTCCTATTTACTAATTTAGCACGTCATATTGACAAATGCGCTCATGCCTCCCTTTTATCTGAACGTACACCCTTTTAACTATGTATATTTCAACAAAAAGGAATGAAATTTCCAATAAAAATTTTAGGAGACTGCCCAAATTCATAGCGATCTAAAGAACTCCCTAAACGTTTTTTTGAATGACAATGACAGGTTAAAATAGATCATGAATGGGTCTGACCTGACAAAGGAAGAATGTTAAGTTCGGTCGCAGCCCGGACCAGTGGTTGGCCGGTGGTGAGAGAGCCCGAGGCAGCGGAACTTCCATTGGTGGAGTACGGCTGGAATGGCTACGGAATTCGTAGAGAGGAAGATTAGATAAAAGATTCTTGTTTTCTTGGTTTTTTTCTTAATACCGGTCCAACAATAATTTTCCGGTCGCAAAGTCTAGATCAACTTTCTATTTTTTCTTTGTTAATTTCGTGCGATCTACAAGACTGTGTTTCTAGAAAAACGAAATGGACCTGCTTTATAGGCCGAATTTTCAGATACCCTTCGACGTTTTTTTTACCACACATCCACCGGTTTCGTTTGTTTGTTTTTTTTAAACCACACATTTTTGAAATTTTATTCCGCAACTCGATTCTGAAATCACACTAGTGACAGATTATTTGTTGGAACTTACATGTTTTGTGCACGAATGGGATAAAGAATATTATATTGTTTGATTTATAACTCTCCATGTATTTGGTATTGAGATTGGGCGTTTATATTTGCATCGTTTGAATTATGCAAACTGCATATACATATGTGTTCTTATTTATACAAACAATATGAATTTTATTGACCACTTATGTCTATTCTTATACCTCAGAGTCTACACAGACTCGGGCCTCCGGTTATAGAAACATTTTGAGATGCTAAGACGGTAGTTAAAAATCATTCGAATTGCTTTGATTGGAAACGCCGTACCTTAACATTAAGCTCGAACAGGCTCTGGCTTCGAGTTGTTTGTGCGCGTAAAGAGCGAAGTCCAGGCGAGCAACGCGCAGATCCTGAACCGAAACTAAAATAATACTGAAACTAAAAGTCTTGCAAGACGGGGATTACACTTTCAAAAAACTTTTTTCTCACCAAGTTTTTGAACTCTCACCAAAGAACTCTTAGCTGTACCTGAACAGTATACCAGTAATGAATTTGGCAAATTTTCCTATATTCTTTTCTGTTTAAAGCCGAGCTAGCCTCTATGAATACGCATTAACTTGAAAATGATTCAAGCCAGTTTTTGCAAGAACAAAACTTCCGTTTGCATAAGGAACCCCTAAAGCATCCTAAGGCGACTTTTCTTCATTCATTTATCGCTTCGTAAAATTTCCTACCACTCGCGTTACTGTCGTTATCCACAGAAGGAGTGTTGCTTGGGCCAGCACCTCCTCGATGATTGTATGTGCGCCTTTTCAAAAGCATAGGTACTGGCTCCACGATCACCTCATTCTAAAAAATTACTGTATTTTGCACTCGAGACCAGCGTAAGCTGGGTAGGAAATTGCAACAAAAAAAACTTTAAAAACTTTCGAGCCACATTTTTTTTCAACAAAAAGCCAAATGTGTCTACTTTGATTTCAGACTTGTAAAAACTCTTGGAAATTTTTTTTAAAAACCTCGCAACTCGTCAAAACTGTTATTGGCTTAAGAATTTTCATATAATTTCGTTTTTTTAAAAGTTTATATGTATATGAAAAATGATGTGTACATCTGAGATGAGCTTCTCGATGCGGTCGGACAGATCGACGTCTCTTGCAGGGCCGCTCCCAGCCCCGGAGACAGCGCCACTTGCTCGAGAAGCTGCGACACCGGCGCTACGTGGTTCATTGATGGCTGCCTGCAGCACCTGATTTCCAATCAGTAAACCGACAATAAAAAACTTCCTTCAGAGGAAAGAACTCGGGTTTTCCTACATTGACCAATAAGATTGACAGTGTTACATTAACGCATAGATAACTCGTCCCGCAGTTTGAGAGAAGTACACCACAGCCATCTACTTCTGATCATATAGGCTCACCTGAAACACTCTCGTCTGGTCGATGCGAGATGTTCCACGCTGTGGACAGAAACTCGTCCCATTCGTGCTGCTGCTCTCCCCTCTTTCAGCCGTATGTACGCTCTCTCCCGTCGTCATTGCAGCACTGACGCCTCGCATGAAGGACTGCTGCGTCATCCGATGTTCTGCCATCTGCTGCTGGGGCGCGGAGAGTTGTTGTTGAGGTTGTTGTTGCTGTTGCTGCTGGAAGGCCGAGAAGAGAGAAGCTGCTGCATGCGAAGGCCCATTAACTGCGCCCGCATCTGCTGTACCCGTGAGCAAGGCTTCCATCAGCATCCGCTGCTGCTGTAAATGGTTGTCCGGGGCACTCGAGCTGAAGTTGCTCGAACTTCCTGCAGAAGCTTGTTGCTGTTGCTGCATGGCTGCAATTTGAGAATATTTTGACTCCGAGAACTGAAAGTGTCTTCGCATTCAATTTCTATTTGATATGGTTAGGTTTGGGTTTGTTGCTGCCATTCGCCCGTTGACGAGTCGACGGATTCTTCCATGGCATAAACGCGGCAACGTTGGGAGCTTTTCATTTATATCACTTCCGAAAGAGGATACCGGTTTTTAAAGGACTCGTAAACCTAGATACATTGTCGGAATCTCTATCGACGTTTCAGTCTACGCCATACTTTTTTATACGACGAATCCAATACCGGTAAATATAACGAGGAATCGTCTGAATCAAAAGCAAATTTTTACCCACGACGTCTATAATGAACTATTCGAACTTGAAATTTAAGTACCACAAAAATGCTGGTTTATTTGAACGCAAATTTGAGTTGATCATACCGTTAGCCAGATGCGCAAGCAGAGGATTGGCGGAGGCAGTCGCAGCTGCACTTGCAGCAGCTGCAGCCAGTTGTTGTTGCTGCTGTTGTTGCTGAAGTTGGAAGAGTAACAAGGTTGGATTGGCTGGGAGCATCGCGAAGGAATTTCCAGCACTAGCTGCTTGCTGCTGCGAGCTTTGCATGAGTTGTTGGAGAAGGAGTTGTTGCTGCAGAGTTTGCAGAAGTGCTGCAAGGAAAAACTACATCAAGCTGTGATATTGTTTTTGGTGATGTTTGTTGTTCAATGATAATATTCATTAGTTCTATAACAACTCCATAGCCTGGCCAAATTTTATAATATGTTTACGACGTTCAGGTTTGTGCGTTAGTTTATGGAGAATCCTAGAGAGCAAGCGGAGCCCGAAAAATCGCTGCTTTCTGCTGAATTTTCGATCTGACCCATTTGGTTGCCACCGGCATTCTGCTGTTGTTGTTGTTGTTGCTGAGACTGCTGGAGCAGCGCGGCTGCAGCTGCTGCTGCTGCGTTCGAATGCATGTTGCCAGTGGATTGCTTGAACAGGTTTGATGAACAACACAACTCGACATGCTCAGAAACTTCAACCCGATGAATTCTTACTTTGTAAATTTTCAGGTTTGCTTGCTGGTTGTTTCAAGATAACTAGCTAAAGTATTCGAAGATCTTTGCAATACTAATTAAAGCAGAAGAAAGGCTAAATGTGTATAGCTCAATTATATTCAGCACCTCACTGCATTTTTATATTATCTATCAAATTTGACTAAACTACAGATGGATTATACTGTTACATATGTATGTAACAGAGTAATTATCTTTTCGCCTAACACTCTAGGCGCAAGTTCGCATAAAAAAGAGCAGGGGCCGCATTTACGTACACAGAAAATCATTTACCTTCATAATAGTTTTTGAGAAAATTGCAATTTATCACCAACTCTGTGTAGGTAAGCTTTTTTAGACAAAAATTGTTATTTTGCAAAACAGAATGGTACTTGCATACCGATTTGAAACGAAAACGCGGTTTTCTTAATCGTTTCCCCAGAAGAACGGTACGTGCTGCATACGGGCGCAGATCACTTTCACAACAGAAAAATTTTATGGCTCGCTTTTTGAATAAGTTCCCTTAGAGCTTTTCGAATAACTTCCCTTGAAATGAGCGAGATCGTTGTCAAAATTCCCTTCAGTAAAAAAATCCTACAGCCCCTACTACGATATTACATGTTTATTCTGGTTATCTTGTATTTTCTAACGGCGATCGTCGGTACTGTATTTTTTAAAGACATTTTTTTCCGGCATTAAACTTAAAGCGCTATGCTTGGAAGATCGAAAATGTGTTTTATAGTACGCTAGCCTGTTAAACAGGACATTAATTGTTTTTGAAAGTGATTATGAATATATTTCCGGTTGTAGTGTACGGAACAAATCAATGAACAAATAATTTTAAATGAATGTTTTTCTGTACAACCTGCTGTGGCTGCTGCAATTGTGAGAGCAGCAACAGTTGGTGAAAGAGATTATCGCGTTGCTGCTGAGCTTGTTGCTGAGCGATGGCTTCCTGCCGAGGAAAATTATATTTCTTATTTAATTCCTGACATCCACTACCTTAATCGAATCCATGAGCACAATCTAAAATCTTATCTTCACTAACGTCTTGAACAGCTCAAAGCAAAACCATTCAGAAGTGATTAAACAATTAAGGAGAGTGTTCTGAAGAAAATGTCCCGCTTTTGTCAATTTTCTTTACGCTACACAGCACAACTCAATGAATGAATGATGTAGATAACAATAAATAAAAAAACTTACAAGTTTAAAAACGAGATTTTTCACGAGCTCAGCTTGATTATGAGTAATTTTGCTGGCTAAATGAAACTTTCCATCTATTAAAAACCTTTTCGAATTATCTAAATTTTTTTACATATTCTTCACACATATTCTAACGAATTCCTCAAAATGTGAGGAAAACGCGCTGCGAGAAAAAACGTACTTGAATTATAATTTATAGAAATTTCTTAATGGGTAGTATGGTTTTTTTATTAATTCTTTCATCATAGGATAGTTGACTTGTTAGTTTCGGAGTTAGGTTCATAAGTCAACCTGTATCTGTTGCAAATTGAAGTTTCCGAAGGGACTCGGATTATTTTCGCTGCCCGGTGTGCCGTTGCCTCCAGCGGCATTGCCACCACTGCCTCCAGGCATGAACGCCATCAAGCTTGCAGCCTTGCAGCAACGGCCAGCACTGTGATCGCAAGAATATTCAGTGCGGATGCGAGGCCGGAACGCTCAGATCTTGTCACGTGCGTCACTGTCTTGAGATACCTGAGATACCTGCAAGGCATCGAATGTCTCACTCAAATTCATGACGCGAGTTAAAATGTTTCGGAGCACGATTTTGATTCCATGAATGAGCGAGATCGTTGTCAAAAATACCAGTTTTTTATGTCAATAATGTTTTTAACAGATTCACAAATGATAGAGAACCAAATAAGCAGTGCCATATTCTCTTTGCTCAAATAGTATGCATGAGTATTCTAATAAACACCTCATGTGAATTTGTGAATTAGGTGCCGTTGCGTTTGATTAGAGATCAGAATAAGTAAAATCCTCGACTTGGAAAACATGAAAGCTCAGACTACCTTGTCTTATTTACCAGCAAAACAATTTAATGACGTGTGGACATGCTATGAATGGTCGTGACCAGAGCTGCTATGAATGGTCGTGACCAGAGCTGCTATGAATGGTCGTGACCAGAGCTGCTATGAATGGTCGTGACCAGAGCTGCTATGAATGGTCGTGACCAGAGCTGCTATGAATGGTCGTGACCAGAGCTGCTATGAATGGTCGTGACCAGAGCTGCTATGAATGGTCGTGACCAGAGCTGGGCAAAAAAGTCAAAAAATGGTTGTTTTTTTAATAGCTAAAAAGTCGAAAAAATCAGAAAATCTAAAAGCTGTTTTCTTTAAATAGAATTTTCACCACTTTTTTATTGATCCATTTTGTTCTGTTTGATCTGATAAAACATGAAGAAACTTTTTATTGACATTTCTAGGAGAAAAATGAGTTTTGATAAAATAACAGCATGTAGAATTTCAAAAAAACCGGAAATGAACCCTGACAATTTCAAGAGATCCAATTTTTTATTGAACTTTTTGATTTTTTTTTGTTTTCGTCGACTTTATTTTAAATTTTTGTCGTGGGAGTCACGACCAATTTTTTGGGGCGTTTTTTTCTAAAATACACAAAAAACCAAAACATCAAAAAACCGACAAGCAAAAAAGCCCAGCCCTTGTCGTGACTCGCACATGTGATTTTGGTTGTTAAACTTGAGGAAAACCTCGAGAAATCAAGTTGGGATTTACCTTCTTGAATTGAATCTTCGCCAAATTTATCTCGAAAAAGAATTTATAAATTCTTTCTTGAATAGGTTTCAGTTGCTAATGACTGTGTTAACCAAAAAGATAATTGTAAAAAGTGAGCGAGAAGTTATGAGTGTGAATGAAGGAACGGAACACGTGAAGTACAGAGGAAATTGGTACGGGGAAAATGCATAAGAGGAAATGAGTTCGAAGATTAGTGAACTGATCTTTTTTTAATTACAAATGCATGTGAATTTTACATGTGTGCTGAGAAAAGGGCATTTTGAAAAAATAAGTTAACTATTTGCTTGAAATCTCTGATTTTCACCAATTACAGGGTTATTGGTACAAGTTTTTTATGTGTAACAAAGCACAACATCTAAACTAGCCAAGTTATTCCATGCTTAATACGGATGTCGGGCTTTTCATGAAATTCATCAGGTCCTAAGTTTTTTATTTATTTATTTATTCAAACATTATCCAAAATGTGACAACACATGGTATATAGTAAACGTCAACTTGCCACAGAACACATGACAAAGAAACGGAGGGAAGGAAACCGAGCTATCAAAGAATCCAATCAATCATCAGAAGAAATTCATGATTCTAAAGTATAGAGAAGAACAAAAAAATCGGAAATCAAAGATCAGTTACATTTATATCGAGCAAAATAAGAACATCAACAGAGCTTAGCCTATCTTTAACAGTGAGAACATTAGGGGCGGATACCATATTAGACGGTAGCTTGCCATAATATCTCGCGGATCGTAATGCAAAAGAATTAAACAGTGGTAGCCTACGTGAGCGAGGAATGTGGAAAGCGTATCTGGAAGTACGACCCTGACATGGTTTAAGAGTATACATCTTACTTATTGGAATATCCAATAAGCCGTTAAGAATCTTATAGGCGAACAGAATGTCGGTTTCGGTTCTCCGAGACAGCAAACTTTCTAGCTAGAACATTTTAAGTCTCATGTTATACGCAGGAGGTCGAAGGACTGATATTCGTTTACGGCATCGAATGTACAATAGCCTAGTGAACGCATGTTGAACTCTTTCAATTTTCCTAATCAGTGTAACCTTGTAAGGAGACAAAACTGGTGAAGCAAACTCTAGCAGAGGGAGAATGAAAGTTTTGTAACAACGGATATATGACACTGGATCCCTATTGCAAAGAGCACGAAACAAAGCATAAACAGATCGCAGAGCACGCCTTGACATCTGTTCAATATGAAAGTCATAAGACAAATCTATACCCATGAAAACTCTTAAGTCTCGTATAGGTGAATCTGCGACCTTGAACGGAATCACTTTCTGGGCACTATTTCTCACGAAATATGGTAGACGAGGATTATACTTTTCAAGATGTAAAACATCGAACTTATTGCTTGCAACTGACAATTGCCATTCGTCACAAAAAGATTCTATAGCTAGCGCAGCCGATGAAAATTGAGAGTGACTATAAGGATCTTTTTTTAACTATAAGGATATTCTAAAATTCACTTTCAAGGTTTCATTCATGTATTTTTTCTTTTGGGCCAAATATCACTCTATTAGCCAAGAATAAAGTAATAAAAAGCGCACGAGGTGCAATTTTATTGATTGAGTTCGATTGCGTCGTACTTATAAAAACACTGAGAAGAAGTTTCTGCCAATCAATCGATGTCTGTTTGATTTTAATTGTAAAAAGAAAAAACAAGTATTTCTTGCACCTTGTGACGTGTTGTTCGATTAGATGATGTAAAAGTTCTACTTATTTTTCATTGACCAATCGGTTTTAATTAGAACTTTTTGCAATGACACCTACATATGTATGTGAAGCTGCATCACATGAGTGAGTTAAACTGAGAGAAAGAAGAATAAGAGTTCGTTGAAGGTAGTCCGTTACGCGAATAGCTGCTTACTCTTGCTACCCTATCCCATGCTGTTCCTCTCATACATTTACTCCATATCTGCTCTTTTCGTCGCACCCGAATCGGAAGAAGGTACGAACGAGAGAACGAGAGACAGATCGACTACGTTTTCAGAGCAAAAGAGCGGAAGCGAGAAAAAAACAGAGAGAGATCGTTAATATGCATCATATTAACGAATTGAAAAATGGGGAGGAAGAAGAGAGAGACGAACGATCAGAGAAAAAATTCAGAAGAACAAAACAACCTACAGCAAAAAAAACGAAATTTCATAAAAAAAGAAAGCAGGTAAGTAGTGTGTTACTTGTTTGAGCTTTTGACAGGCAAATAGGAAGAGAGTATTCGTTCCAGAGAGATCAGCTCGGAACAGACTCGCCCAGGTTACGTATCGAAAGAATAACAAAAAAAGACTCCCTAAACTTTGATCTTTTTTATCGGTTTCTTTCATACTCATCACCTCACCGACCTTGGCAAAACAAACGCTATTATGTTCTGATATATTTGTCTCACTTTCTTTTAATTTACCAGAAAACTTTATATGTGTTCGGTGCGTAAATTTTTTTGTTATATAAAAGAAAAGAGAAAAATACTTGTGAAATATAGTGAAAGACAAAATGCTAGAAAAAACTAGGTGTTTTTATATTCAACTTTACTAGCAGAACTCCATTGATTCTCTTGAACTCTCTAGTAGCTCACATTCCTATGTATGTCATTTTTCTTTTTATCCCATTCTGTTTCTGTCTTTCGATCCTTCTCTCTCTCTCTCTTTCTTCAGTATTCTCCACTTTTTTATTTACTCGACGCACCTCGCAAATCAGTTTGCTTCTTGATCTTTTCAAAACGCAAATGACACAACCGGAGGAGATTGAAGGGTAGGTAAACGTGTGAAAAGGGATGAAATAAGAAAGCAAGACAGACAGAGACTGGGAGAAAAAGATAGGAGAAAGGAACTATATCATACGGGTAAAATATGATTTTTTGGGTCCAGTGCTTCTAAATAGTAAATAATGTACGTGTGTCAATGTCTGTCCGATACGGTCACATTCCTAAACAGTGCAGCCAGTTGGTGGGGGGCAGATGAACAGGTAGACGAGAGCACGGTTTAAGACGCAGTTTAAAGCCTTGTGACCAAAGAGCTGAATGGAAGAATTTTACGAAAACCCAGGAATTATGAAAAATACTGCAATCACTACGAATATTTGCTGTTTTCTATTTACTTCCATTGGACTGTTAATGACTTACCTGATCGATCGTTGTACAACAATTCTATTCAACTGTCTCTCTCTCACTTTGAAATGACACCTGTGTTTCAAAATAACATACTTAGTTGTGATGGAATTTCCGTCTACGATTCTTTTCCGGAGCGCATTTATTCTCTCCGTTAGAAGTTTAAAAAAGAAAGAACAGAGAGGAAGAGTTTAGGAAATCAGTAAACATTCCATATCATCTCTCTCCCTTCCAAATGAAAAACTTGAGAAAAGAGAGCAGCAACACAGCAAAAGAGAACGATAGAATCATCTTTTTTAAAGAATAATACACTGATATTCAGTGACTGAAATAGAGAAAAAGGGAGAAAGAGAAAGTAATTTTGAAGAGAGAAGAAGAGAGAAATAAAAATAAGGAAAGAGCGAAACAGCGAGAAAGACAACGAGAGAGAAAGAGATAGAGAGATGGAGAGCAAGAATGAAAGGTTTATGAAGCGTTGAGAGAGCATCGGGAGAGAAAAGATGGAATAGATTCACAATAGAAATAGTTAATTGATGAGATTAGCTAAAGATATCAAAAATGAGCTTTATCGAGACTACAATAGAGGCAGGACTTCATATCAGTGATAACAATAGAGGAATGCTATTCTTATGTGCTGAAAAATTCGGTGATCGACAATGTCAGCACAACATTAAAGGAAAAGTTAGAAGCTCAGAATACATACCCCAAGAAATTAGATAATTACAAAAAACCCAATAACAGAATATTATTTCACTGCGTTTCAGATTAACGGGAAAATTCAGGACAAAGAAATCTCGTGTCTGAACTCGTCCGTGGTATTTATCAAAGTCAAGAGTCTCCAAACTTGTAGCAAAAGTTGAGGCTAGGATCTGATTGTTTTTAGTTTGTTGGAATGCCTCGAAAGCCTTCTATAGTACTTTTGGCTCACTGCCAAACAATCCTTATACATTCATTTCTTGGTTGTCGCAAGACCACGCCCCTAATTCTTACCTACGCAGTACCGAGTGCACGTTTTTCGATTTCTCTATTCTACGTTTCCAGAGCATATTGCCTTTTTCACATCGTCTCAGGTTCCTTTTCGTTCTCTATTTCTCTAACTCTCACTTTCTCTTTATCTTATCTCTTTTTACATTTTTTCCTCACTCGGAGTCTCTTTCTCTTCATTTCTTTCTTTCGTAACCAAGTTTTTTTCTTCTGCAGACGTTATCCTTTCTTCCAACCTCCGGTTATCCAAGCTTTTTTTCACTTTGTGTTCCACCGTCTACTCAGCATAGGGTAATGAAGAATATCAGTACTAACAAGCACCTAATTTTTAGAAGATCAGCTATGCATCCGGTACATTAACAAAAAAGGTTCAAAAAAGGCGAAAAAGTATAGAAAATTTTATTTTCAAAAAAAGTGATACACCTAACACGATGGAAAAAGAATGGTAGAATCAGAATCAACAAGAACTCAGTTAATGGTCATTAGAATAACAACTTTTTCAGATCATTTAACTTTTACGCCGTTCAAGCATACGAATTGTCTTGTTAATTAAGATGGCCTAAAAATTAACCGAAATCTAAATACATCTAACATATCTTTTCGAGGGAGCGATTTAACATTTGTGTGAAGTGAAACTTGACGTATGCTCGAAGATAATATTAAGGATTGAATTCCCAGACTCGCAAGTTCTCTGAACGTTTGCATTACCTTATGAAAAAAAATCAACTCACGTTCAGACAAACTTTGTTAGAATTTGGAAGGAGTGTTTTCCCAATTTTTTTTCCTTTCTCATGTTTCGCCACGATCAAGTCGTGTTCAATGGTAACTTATAAACTCACGAGTTTATTTCCAACTTATGAACTAATCGAAATACTTTTTTTTCAGAACTTGAAGACCTTAAGTCCTAATGATGAAGTTTTTTATTATTAAAAACATAAAAGTACAAAAAGATCGATGAGAAAATGATGCAAAATATTTGGAATAGTATGAAATCAGAAGAAGATCAAAGTGGATATATGAAAAAAGAGAGAGTTTGATTTGGAAAAAATCAAAAACTATAGAAGGGTTTTAATACATCGTATAAACATTTTCGAAAACCATTATAAAAAAAGGAAACTGAGTAGAAAGTTCTGAAAAGAATGAAAGAAGAGAAGAATGACAGTTACGAAAGGAGCTGGTTAAGACATCAAAACCAGGAAAAGGGATTACGAAAATTGTAAAAGAGAGCCTGAGCGTAAGCGACAACTTCAAAGTTCCAAAGTAGGATTACATAATGAGAGGAAAAGGCCATAGCATGAGCAAGCCTCACACGATTTACCCAAGGAATAATATCAAGACAGATAATTATGCTAACCGCGTCAACTTTAAAACAAAAATGCGTTAATCACCCGGGCTCCGTGACGTGCTCGGACTCGTAAAGCCGTTCGATCGTCTAAGGCACAGCGTGCGTCTACATGTCTTAAAGGCGAATCTCCAGCCCGCGACTTCTTTCCTAGAACGAATATACCGTATGAAAAATGAATACGAAATTCATATTTTTCGTGAACTTCATTTCGTCGAGAATACGCGTAGAAACGGGACAAAGAGAAGACTGATTCATCAGATGCCTTCATGTGAGAGAAACGTGTTTTCCTAAGAAGAAGCCATTGGCAGAAGAAAGTCGGAATAAGGAATACAAGAATTCTACATGAAAAAAAATTCAAAAAAACATAGGCGAAATAATGAGATAAAGGAAGCGATAAGAAGAGCCAAAAAAAGAGAACAGATTAACTTAGAGAGAGACAGACACCATAAAAAGAGAGAAAGATCCATAGCAAGTAAACGGGAAATGTGAGGATAATGGAATAAAATATTATAAAAATATAAAAACCGGTGAAATATTTTACAACTGGATAGATATCAGACGAGAAGCAAAGTTTGAGAAAGATGTAAAACTAATGAAGTATTATTATATGTATAATAGCAGAGAGCAGTATAAGAGACACGTAACTGAATTTTCAAAAGTATATGTAAACCTGATAGTAATAACAAAAGACGGCATAAAGTCTTTACACAATAATAGTAATATTTTATCGCGATGTGTATGAATGACCGGCAAGGAAGCAAATAATGAACTGTTACAATCTAATTAACACATGCGTGACACTTTACTAACTTTTACAATGTTCAAAGCATTCGCATATTTTCCCCGCAGTGCGGGTTAGAGAAACATTTGCCAGATTCTTCGATAAGTTTGTACGATCTTCTTTGTTTAAGTTCAGTCGAGTTAATGGGATTTGTAATTTTATAGCAACATTCAAAAAATAAAATTATCGGTTGCAAACGACAGATAAAAAAATATGTCTTGGGAAAAAACTTAATTTGCTATAGTCTCTTACGGTAAGTGGAAAATTAATGTTTCGCATCTATGGAAGTCGAATTCGGCTCTTCAGCTTGTCAGAAAATATGAGGAAGGAGGATATCGGTATGCGACGGGTTCACAGTACCTCTCGATGTTGCCTACGTGGAGAGAAAAATTACTTGAAGAGGCAGACTGAGTTGTATTTCTGTACGTGTTATCAATTACGAAGATGTCAGACCTTATGGATTTTTGAGAAATTATTCAGGAAAAAGGTTATCACGAAGAATAAAGAGTAGAAAAGGTAATCAGAGAATAGATTTGAAAAGCTTTTGGAGTTAAATAGAAACGGCTCTGAGAGCAAAGAACAGAAAAAACTAGAGAAAGATATGAGAGGAAAAGTTGGGAAAAACAAATGGTTTGAGGTATAAAAACAGAAATGTTCATGAAAGAAAAGAAAAGAAGAAAAGAAATGAATTCTAATCATTTTACTTCCCGTTGACTTCTCATGTCTAAAGATATTAGAGAAGGCTTCAACTATCTCTTTTCATGCTCCCTTTAAACGACTTTCTCATTCACCAAAGTCTTTTCTCTCTAGTTTGGTAATTCTTCTGTCTTCTTTCTTTTCGTTTACTCATCCAACACTTCTATTTTTGTTTCTTCTAAACTCATGTCTTCTTCTCTTTTCTCCTCTCAAAATATTTTTCATTATCTTACATTCTTTTCTATCTATTTCTTTATCTGACTGTATTGCTTTCCTCTTTTATATCTCTTTTTTCTCTTCATATCTGCTATCAATTCTCTCTTAATCTTTGTAATGAAAATAGTTTTTTCTTCAGTTTTTACGGATTATCTCATCAATCTCTTTTAGTTCAAGATTCCAGGAATCCTTTTTTTCTGTTTTTTTTGTTGAACGTAAGTCTTTAAATCTTTCCCCATTTGTCTTCTTTTCTAGGTTTTCATCGGCTCTCTTGAAAACTATAGACAGTTCAATTACTTTCAATAAAATGTATGTATTATATCGCTTTAATACTTATAATGTCCTTTGTTGTCATTTTTAAAGCTAAATCAGTTTGTATACATATAAGGGTATGACACACAGCATCTTATTGAAAGACAATCCACTTTTGTTTTTTCTCTTTCTTTTGCCGGAGTACTGCACTGCAGATATGAGAGAGCACACAAACGAACAAGAGGGGAACGTCGCACAAGAATTCAAAAAAAGGGGGGAGATAAAAAGGGAAAAGGCAGGTACCATTAAGCTGAATAGCATAATGGTCTTCCTTACAGAATAGACGCATAATCAACCCAACCCGTCTCTCTATGAGGGTGCAAATTAAATTAAAACGAGGCAGTAGAGAACAGTTGAATAGAGAAGAAAAAGGAAGCGAAAGAGAAACGAAAAAATGGGGATTAGAAAGAGCAAGATGGAGGATGAGAGAAAGAGGATCAGATGCAAAAGAGACATAGAGAGAAAGAGGTAGAGAGAAAATAGAGAGAGAGAGAGAGAGAGAGAGAGAGAGAGAGAGAGAGAGAGAGAGAGAGAGAGAGAGAGAGAGAGAGAGAAGCAGGAAAGAATTAGATGAAGGATGTAAAAGCCAGAACACAATAGATATATAACGGGAAGCGGGATGATATGTAGGTTTTAAAAAGAAGCTGAAAGCCAAGATATTGTTTAATAACCAGAGAAACGGAAGGTTTTCGGGAAAGTAAATGCCTTTCTATTCAGTCACAAGGCGTGGGGAGAAAAGAGATTGAGTAATTATAGAGATTGAGTCAGAATGTGTCAAAAAGGAGTAGGAAGTAAACAAAGCTTATAATCACCGGGAAAGATTTAAAAAATGAGATGACTCGTGAAAAATTTTAAGCTTGAAAAATGAAAATTTTTTAAGAGAGATGAGCACACAACTAGAAGGAAAAAATGATTGGGAAATTTTTGATCTGTACAAGTGAAGAGTTAATCGAAAACGAGATAGAAAAAAAAACAGAGAATAGCTTTGTTTCATAATTTAACTCACTGGCTTTTCCTATCATGTTACACAATATAACAACAACAAAAAAACCAAATAAAAGAATAAAAAAGTTCAGTGGAGTTAAGAAGAGATACCAACAAAAAATAGAAAGAGAAAATATACATAATTAGTCAAAAAGAGATGTAAAGAATTATACGAGAGGCGGAACCCAAAGGACATAACAAAATGCGAAGGCTCTTTCTTGCTAGTCAAGAAAGCAGGAGCTGGGAAACACCGCCTGCCATAGGGAGAGAAGAGATGAGATTGTGAGGAGAAAAGGAAGAAGGCCAGGGATTTAAGAGAAGAAAAAGAGGGTAAAAGAGCGAAGCAATGGAGACAGTGAAAGAAAAGGAGGTGTTCAAGGAGAGCCAATGAAAACCAACGGAAAAGAAGTAAAGAAAGAAAAACACGCTGTAACATCAAGAGTTTGTTTAGACAAGCAGACAGTTGAAATTACGAGAAAGAGGATTGGAAAGGAGAGATAAGACAGTAAGCGAGAGTAAAAAAACAGAAACGATGCGAGCAGATACAACCGTAGATAAACAAGGTCGAATGTGAAAAGATGGGATGCAAGACATGATAGAGATACAGGAGGAGACGAGACGATCAGAGAAAAACTAGAGTGAAATGATGAGGGAATCCGATAAAAGAAAAGGGGAAACGAGATCATGAGAGAAAAGAGAAAAGACGAGACAATCAGAGAAGATTCTCTCGCAAAAAATGCATTGAGAGAAGAGAGAAAGAGACGATCTGAGTAGTTCGCCAGAGTTCACCGAGGGCAAACAGAATAAAGAGAAAATGCTGGAAAGAAAGAAAAAAACAATCAGAGAAACGAGTGCTCGTCAGAGCAGACGGAGGCTAGACAAAAAGAGCCTTACGAGAGAAGAAAATGCGTCGTAGACGAGAGAAGAAAATGCGTCGTAGACTAGCAGAGTGGAAGCACAGGAGAGCTCGTGAAGGAGCAGAGAAAAGAAGAGAAAATACCAAGTGTGTGAAAAGAAAGTTAGAAAAAAAGGCAACTGGCGAGAGTTCAAAGAATGTTGAGAAGGCGAAAACAGTGTTGTAAGACGAGAGGGCGTGGAGGGAAACTGACGAAACCTACAGAGAAAAAATTTGTGCCCAAGGAAGTCTAGATAAGGCAGAGGAAGAGAAAGAGCATCACGAGAAAAGAGAATGTGACGAGCGTGTGACTCCTGGTCTCATCTTGGGACGATTATAATAAATGGAGAAAGGAGAAACGAAGGGGATACCCTAGTTTCGAAGGGGGGAGGGAGAAGGAGGATGGAGGAAAAATAGATGAAAAAGGAGAAAGAAAAAGATAGAGAGAGCGTGAGAGAAAAATAAAGAGGGTTAACGGAAGCAGACGGATAAAGAGGTGATAGGAGAGTCGTAGAAACTACACCAGAGTCAGAAGAAGATAGAGAAGTCAGAAAAGAAAAAACACGGTGAAGCAGAAAAAGGCTGTGAGTACTTCAAAGAGCCAGAGAAACGGTAAGAGAGTCTGGAAAAAGATCGTATTTAGAGCGAAAAAAGGAGGAGGGGAGCGGAATAAGAAAAAGGTTATCGAAGAAAAGGAAACTGAGAACAAAGGCAAGAAATCGTAAAACAGAGAGGAAAGAGAGTTAAAGAAATTGTAATCAGAATGAAAAATTGAATAGAGAGAGAGAGAGAGAGAGAGAGAGAGAGAGAGAGAGAGAGAGAGAGAGAGAGAGAGAGAGAGAGAGAGAGAGAGCGAGAGACATAGGAAGAGAAAAAGAAAAGCTACTGAAATAGAAGCCGGCAAAGAGAGAAAGACATTACTTAGAAACGAAACGGGAATGGTGGAAAATGTGAAATTCACGAGGAAAAGAGAGAGTGAGAGAAAGCACAGAGAAATAAATGGGTAGAGAAAAGATTCGCTGACGAAGTGAGTCAGCTAATAGACATTATTGAAAATTTTGTAAAAAGAAGACAGAGAAAAGGGAAGAGCTACGAACATTGAGAAGAAGTAAACGAATAATAAAGATAGCATTTGAAGAGAATAGAAAGCAGGAATCGAAAACGAGAAAAAGAGATGGAAAGACATAGTACAAGAGGAATAGAGAGAGAGAGAGAGAGAGAGAGAGAGAGAGAGAGAGAGAGAGAGAGAGAGAGAGAGAGAGAGAAAATGAGAGAGGATGATGAGAGTTGGATGAAGGTCGTTAACAAAGTCATCAAATAAGAGCAAGAGAGAAGAGAGCGGCAGAAGAATAGGTCGAGAAGAGAGCAGAACTTCCGAGGAATAGCATGAGAAAGAAAGAGCGGAAATGTGAAAAGAAAAACTCAGTGAGTAGAAAACAACAGCGGTATGATAGACAGTGATGGGTGAACATGATTGAAGGAAAAAAGAAGAAAAAAATGTGCCATATCTGCAAAGTCCATTTCTAACGTCTTATCTCACTTCCTCTCTAATTCTCGTCCTTCTACAGGCTCTTTGAATTCTTTCGGCCTGTAATCAATCTCTATATATTTCAACTTTCGAGTTTCTCTAACCTCTTTTCCACTCTCTTCTTTTCTTTAGTGTTCTTTCAGTCTATCTATTTTTGAAGCAGCGATTGGTTTGCTCATTCTTTCTGCATCAAGAGAGAACGAAAATTTGAGCAACGAAAAAGGCACAAAAAGACGTAAACATGCCATATTTGGATGCTCGCATTTACGTGTGAAGAGCGAATACTAGGAGGAAGCTTTCATATTGATACATTATATTGATTCACAGGGTACTATGGAAAGTATGATGAAGAGGAGAAATCGGCTATGTTTTTTTTAATATTATATAAAAATGAGTAACAGAATAATTTATGAATTTATCTACAAAGTAATTCATAGGGTAAAGGCCAGAGAAAAAGTGATTAAAAGTTTAATAAATATTGTTTGCGAGATTATCATGAAAATAACAAACGGCTCGAGAACTTCGTGAATAAATGATAGAAAAATTTCTTAAAAAATGAAATAATAACTCTGTGAATTAGAAATTCAAAATAAAAGAATAAGCAATGATTAAAATGTCTCTTCTGTTGAAAGCAACTACAGCAGTTAGGTATTTAGATGTCAAAAGTATCAAAAGTACTTTTGGCATGTATACTTACTCAACTTTTGGCATATATACCTGTACTTCTTCGTAGCTTTGATAAGGACTTCAAGTTTTCGAGCAGCTTTTCGACAATACCCTAATCAGTTACAGAGTTTAGAACTTCTGTGGACCCTTTTATTCGCTTGTAAATGCAAAAAAATATCCTCAATGGAATGGGGAGCGATTCTACACAATGGAATGGGGAGCGATTCTACACAATGGAATGGGGAGCGATTCTACACAATGGAATGGGGAGCGATTCTACACATATTGATAAAACCATTTTTGAATTTGTCAGGAAATTAGAAGCAATTCTTTATAGTCTTTGTGAGTTCAAAATAAACCGGTAAATCGAAAGTTTTCGCCCTGTGTTTAGAAAAAAAATGATATTTAAAGCGTTTTTTGACGCAGTTGAGGAGTAGAATACTGAAAGATATAATGAGTCATGGAGTGAGAATAGAGGCAGGAAAAGAAAGCTTGACGGTGAGATGAGAGAGATGGAGAAAGACATATCCGGTATAAGTGAAAAGAAGAGGAAAGGAAAATTCAGTCTGTGAATAGTAAGACTGAAAAGTGATGTAATAGAG
Organism: Allodiplogaster pararmata; assembly: GCA_964056735.1. Taxonomy (NCBI): domain Eukaryota; kingdom Metazoa; phylum Nematoda; class Chromadorea; order Rhabditida; family Diplogasteridae; genus Allodiplogaster; species Allodiplogaster pararmata. The sequence continues at coordinate 2,758,314 of OZ057408.1, read as the reverse complement.
GTAGAAAGAGCATGAATAGAGTACTGAAGATATGATTCAAGAGACCGAAGTTTGAGAGAAATTTAGGGAAGAGATCGGAAGAGAACGAGACAGGTAGAGAGAGAAAATGTGAGAGAATTATAGAGAAAGGTAGAGAAAGAAGAGAAAGATACAGTAAGAGGCGAGAAGTGAGATAGAAAGAAAAAGACTAAGATAAATAGTGAGGCGTTTGAGAAACCTCAGAGAAACCATGAAAGAAGTTGAAAAAGACCGACATTTGTAATGGCCGAGAGCCGATGGAAGAGGGAGACTGTAGAGGAAACCAGAACAACGAGAGCCTACGGGGAATAAAGAGACTGGTGAGGGGGGCTAGCAGCACGGCGCTAGGGTCGTGAGAGACCGTTGGTTGAGAAGAGGGCGGCGAGGGGTGCTAAGGACCTAGCACAACATGCGAGATAGCGTGGGAGCGTTCGAGACGTTCTGTAGAGAGGAGCGGTGAGAAGAGAGGGGAGATTAGAAGACAACGAGGCAGGGGAGCGAGGGAACTGAAGAGAGTGAGAAAAATAGAGAGAAGAGGAAGATAGAAAGAGAGTGGGGGGAGATTGGAGAGAGAGTATGAGAGCCGGGTGAGGGAGTCTGACGAATGATTTAGGGAGCAGTTCATTGGAAAAGATGGCTAGAGAAGAGTTGAAAACGAGAGGATCGCGTGTTGTGAAGAGAAAGAGCGAGTGAGGGCGGGCGAAGACGCCATGAAGAATGCGAGGCAAGAGTTGATGAGAAGGGGTGAGAGCGTAGACAGGCATAAAATAGTCGGTGAAGCGTTTGGAAGAAAAGGCACATAAACTAGAGGGGAAAAGTGTGTGACTGGGAATAAGAAAAGCTAATGAACAAGGAGAGATGACGAAGAGGAAGCTAGAGAAACGGATGAGAGAACCTGGTTGCGAGAGAGTCAGGAGGAGAAGGAGAGATCGAAATTAGATTGGACAGTAGAGAGCAATGAGAAAGAAATGGAGAAAGTTGGAATAGTTTGCCGAGAAAATGCACCCTCGCTCATATGAGAAGTTCAGAGAGACGTAACTACAAACTTTCAAATATTCTCCCGCTTGCATGTCTCTTCTCTCTCTCATCACCCATGACTCTCTACTTTTTTCTCTTCTAAAGCCTGAAATCTTTATCGTTCTTTTCACTTTGTATAACCCCCCTCACTTACACTGTCCCCTACCCTTTATTCCTAAATACTTTTTTCATTCCTTCTCTCTCCCTGTCTCTCTCCCACTCATTCTATAACTATATCGCTCTCTCTCATTCTTTATCTTATCTGTCTTTTCTCTTGTTTTTCTGCTGAGGAATCCTCTTTTTTTCCTTGTTAGCTTCTTTTTGTCCTCGCTATTCTCAATGACTCTCACTCTGCGACCATTTTCCTCCAACATTTTTTTTTATTCTCTGCATGTGTTCAAACATTTATGCCTTTTCTTCGTGCATTTATCTGTGTCTAATTTCTCAACTTGCTTTTCGTAGGGTTTCGAAACGCGTCACTCAACACTGAAAGATTTTTATCTGTAGCAGCTTAGCTGAGTGATTCCATATCTCGTGATAAGAGCACATTTCGGCAATGGAAGATGTATCATCTCGAGTGTTTCGTTTTTCTTGCTTCTGTTCAACTATGAAATAGTAAATATGCCCTCTATCTGGATTTACTTACCTTGAAGCAGAGTAATAAATAACTACAAAACCTAATTTACTACCTTCATTTAACTTGAAAAAAAATCTGGAGAAGATATCCATTCTTATCTGGAGAAGATATCCATTCTTACATTTGAACGGAGGCGGAAACCACTTTTAGCAGACTTGGGGTCTGCCACGTCCAATTTAATCCATCTTCTTAATGATAATAAATTAGATGATATTTATTTAGTTTGCGTAATGAGACGTTCTTAGTTGAAAAATTTTTTTGAACTAGTCAGTTGATCGTTTTCTCTAACTGCATTGTTCTGAATTTCCATAAGTTTATCCAAGTGCTAACAGATCTAACTTAACCAAACACTACATACAGTTTTTAGATAATGCTCGGTAAAAGTTTTCTACACTACCCTGTTGGTCAGTTTTGCCACTGCATCTTCAGGTGGATATAGGGAATACTTCCAACCTTCCCAACGAATCAATCAACAATTGGTTTTCCTTCGTCGATCCTATACATATTACTGTGTATAAGTGGTGTATTAGAAACTTTTCCTCACTGATAGTCGAAAAGTCGTAGAAACCGCGTTGTTTTAAATTGTCTGACAATGAGAATTTTGTGCTGGTTCCGCATTGTATCTCTCCAGAAGATGTGAAGAAAACTACAGTTCAACGAATTATTTTTCAAATTTTTTCTATCTTAAATTGAACTTGTTTCTTGATGCTTCCGGTTCTGGTCTTGGCTCCATTGCCTCTCCTATTGACACGTTGGGTAGAGACAAAGAGAAAGAATAAGAAGAGATGTTGCTTGCCGCGTACTTTGATAGGAAATATGATAGAAAATAAATGTGATGATAGATCTCAAGAAGATGGAATGGCATGTGACATTCAACTGAATATGCATGTGCAGAGAGAGAACAAGTCGGAATGGGTGGAAAGGGACCAAAACATTTTAAATAGAAGAGTAAAGCAAACATTATATTTTTTCACAAAACTTCCCAAGACTGAGGAACAAACCATTATAGTAAAGAATTAAAAAATCAAACAAATTAATAGAGAAAAATCAAGGAGATAAAACGAGAAGTTAGTTGAAAAAGAAGAAAATTATAGAAAAAAACATAAAGTAAAAACGAAAGAACAAAAATTGAGATAAACAACGTCTTCCCCAATAATTAGGAGGACTCTTGAGCTGGAAATAATCATGAAAAAGATGACACACAACAGCAGGCTTGAAAGAAAGTCGTTCAAAGATACTCATTAAAAAAAATAAAATAAAAATTACTTAGGTTTAAAATAAATAAGTGAGAAGGAATGTGAGAAAATAGAAAAAAAAGATCGGAGAAGAGGGCGAGAAAGGGAAGAAATTAGGGAGAAAAAGAAAGCGAAAAAGATAGTAAATGGAAAAGTAGATATTTGAATGAGAAAAGGACCGAAGAGATCAGAAGGAAAAACTTGAAATATGTACATAAAATGTGTTTTGTCCAGCTCTTTTGCAGTTTCAATATAGTTTCTCTTATCTTCAACTTTACGCTTTCCTTCCATCATTAAGGGTGTGTCTAGCATTTGATAAAATAACAGAAATGGGGAGGATAGATAAGGTTAAGCGTTAAAAGATTGTGGAAGAAGGATGAAAGAAAAATGAGAGAAAAAAGAGAGAATTGAAAAAGGAGTTACAGAAATATAGAGCCATTGAAAGATCGAGAAAACATAGATTGAAAAAAGAAAAAAGTGTGAGAGGGAAGCAGAAAGAAAGAAAGTCGGGGTAGCAAAAAAACAAAATTACAATAGAAAAGGAATAAATGAAGAGAGAGAGAAAAAGAAAAGTAGATGAACAGAGGAAAAAGTTGCAGGAAGTGGAAGAAAAAGAGATATAGAAAGTAAAGACACAATATACAAAGACGAAGAGAATCAAAAAGAGGATATTGGTAATATAAAAATAATGAAGAGAAAGAAAAATAAAAAGTAGAGGGATTCAACATACATACAAAAAAAAACAGAGAAACCAGAGAGTAAAAGAGAGAAAAACCGGGCCACCAGGCAGAGAAAGAGGGAAGTCAGAGGAGTAGAAAAATGGTTTTCTTGCTTGGAGGGGAAAAGCGACCACTGTGAGAGAGTATCCATAGCAGAGAGAAGATCAAAGAAAGAAAGAAAGAGTTCTTTGCTACCCTACGCCGTCATTCTACTAGACGTGATGATGCGAAGAGAATAAAGAGAACGACGTAAGAGAGAAAAAAACAGGGAAAGAAATCCGTTTCAAGGGGAGCTTGGGAAAAAAGAACACGAAATAGAGTCCGAGACGAAGAGAGAAAGCAAAAGAGTTTAAAAGAAAGAGAGAAGTTTATAATAACAAAGAGGCAGATGGAACATAGATAAAAGGTGAGAGAGACCGGAAAATACAAGGAGATACAGAAGAAAGAAAACAAGTTAGAGGAAGAGAGAGAGGGAAAGAGAAACGCGAGCGTTCGTATGAGAGAGAGAGAGAGAGAGAGAGAGAGAGAGAGAGAGAGAGATAGAGAAAGAGAGATAGAGAGAGATAGAGAGAGAGAGAGAGATAGAGAGAGAGAGAGAAAGAGATAGAGACACGTCAGAAGGCATGCGTCGAAAAGTGAGTGTAGAGTCAGAAAACAGCATTAGGAGAAGGGAGGTTACATGAAGAACAAGGCCCTAAGGTCAAAGAAGGAAAAAAAGCTGAAAAGAGGCAAGCATAGCAAAAAGCTCAGAGTGGAGTAAAGAAGAAAAACATAACAGTTGGAAAGATGGAGAAAAAAGAACAGAATATGAGAAAGAGAACGAAAAGAGACTGAAAAGAAAGAAGAAAAGAGTAGTTAAAAGAAATACACAAAAAGTGCAATGAACGCAGACGGAATGAAAAAGTGAACATACATAGATCTTCTAGAAGAGATACGAGTAAGAAGCAATACATTTTGACAGAGAAAGAGAGATAGAGAGAGGGAGAGAGAGATAGAGAGAGGGAGAGAGAGGGAGATAGAGATAGAGAGAGGGAGAGAGAGATAGAGAGAGATAGAGAGAGGGAGAGAGAGGGAGAGAGAGGGAGAGAGAGGGAGATAGAGATAGAGAGAGGGAGAGAGAGATAGAGAGAGAGAGAGAGGGAGAGAGAGGGAGAGAGAGGGAGAGAGAGAGGGAGAGAGAGGGAGAGAGAGGGAGAGAGAGGGAGAGAGAGGGAGAGAGAGGGAGAGAGAGGGAGAGAGAGGGAGAGAGAGGGAGAGAGAGGGAGAGAGAGGGAGAGAGAGGGAGAGAGAGGGAGAGAGAGGGAGAGGGAGAGAGAGGGAGAGAGAGGGAGAGAGAGGGAGAGAGAGGGAGAGAGAGGGAGAGAGAGGGAGAGAGAGGGAGAGAGAGGGAGAGAGAGGGAGAGAGAGGGAGAGAGAGGGAGAGAGAGGGAGATAGAGGGAGATAGAGGGAGAGAGAGGGAGATAGAGGGAGAGAGAGGGAGAGAGAGGGAGAGAGAGGGAGATAGAGGGAGATAGAGGGAGAGAGAGGGAGATAGAGGGAGAGAGAGGGAGATAGAGGGAGAGAGAGGGAGATAGAGGGAGAGAGAGGGAGAGAGAGGGAGAGAGAGGGAGAGAGAGGGAGAGAGAGGGAGAGAGAGGGAGAGAGAGGGAGAGAGAGGGAGAGAGAGGGAGGGAGAGGGAGAGAGAGGGAGAGAGAGGGAGAGAGAGGGAGAGAGAGGGAGAGAGAGGGACAGAGAGGGAGAGAGAGGGACAGAGAGGGAGAGAGAGGGAGAGAGAGATAGAGAGAGGGAGAGAGAGATAGAGAGAGAGAGAGAGAGGGAGAGAGAGAGGGAGAGAGAGGGAGAGAGAGGGAGAGAGAGAGGGAGAGAGAGGGAGAGAGAGGGAGAGAGAGGGAGAGAGAGGGAGAGAGAGGGAGAGAGAGGGAGAGAGAGGGAGAGAGAGGGAGAGAGAGATAGAGAGAGAGAGAGAGAGGGAGAGAGAGAGGGAGAGAGAGGGAGAGAGAGGGAGAGAGAGAGGGAGAGAGAGGGAGAGAGAGGGAGAGAGAGGGAGAGAGAGGGAGAGAGAGGGAGAGAGAGGGAGAGAGAGGGAGAGAGAGGGAGAGAGAGGGAGAGAGAGGGAGAGAGAGGGAGAGAGAGGGAGAGAGAGGGAGAGAGAGGGAGAGAGAGGGAGAGAGAGGGAGAGAGAGGGAGAGAGAGGGAGAGAGAGGGAGAGAGAGAGGGAGAGAGAGGGAGAGAGAGGGAGAGAGAGGGAGAGAGAGGGAGAGAGAGGGAGAGAGAGGGAGATAGAGGGAGATAGAGGGAGAGAGAGGGAGATAGAGGGAGAGAGAGGGAGATAGAGGGAGATAGAGGGAGAGAGAGGGAGATAGAGGGAGATAGAGGGAGAGAGAGGGAGATAGAGGGAGAGAGAGGGAGATAGAGGGAGAGAGAGGGAGATAGAGGGAGAGAGAGGGAGATAGAGGGAGAGAGAGGGAGAGAGAGGGAGAGAGAGGGAGATAGAGGGAGAGAGAGGGAGAGAGAGGGAGAGAGAGGGAGAGAGAGGGAGAGAGAGGGAGAGAGAGGGAGAGAGAGGGAGAGAGAGGGAGAGAGAGGGAGAGAGAGGGAGAGAGAGGGAGAGAGAGGGAGAGAGAGGGAGAGAGAGGGAGAGAGAGGGAGAGAGAGGGAGAGAGAGGGAGAGAGAGGGAGAGAGAGGGAGAGAGAGGGAGAGAGAGGGAGAGAGAGGGAGAGAGAGGGAGAGAGAGGGAGAGAGAGGGAGAGAGAGGGAGAGAGAGGGAGAGAGAGGGAGAGAGAGGGAGAGGGAGAGAGAGGGAGAGAGAGGGAGAGAGAGGGAGAGAGAGGGAGAGAGAGGGAGAGAGAGGGAGAGAGAGGGAGAGAGAAAAAGAACGAAATAAAGAAAAAGCGTAAGAAAGAAATGAAAACATAGAGTGAGAGAAATGAAAAAAAACAGAGAAGGAAAAATCAAACGGAAGACAAAAAAGGAAGTCGTGAACCGCTAAAAGAGCATGTATGTATACAGGGTGGGGCGTAAATTTAGCGCGAATTGTTTTCACCCGAATTTTGGTTATATGCGAAGCAATCGAACTGAAATTCACAAGTTTTATTCGTAATACTTACATCATCAATTGGTATCAAATTCATTCGATTCTGCCTCCATGCTATCGTACGACAGTCATTCATGGTATTTGTTGGTCGAGGCACGAAGATAGCCCGGTGAAAGATCGTCCCAGTTTTTCTTCAGGCCTGCTTTCAGAGATTCCAAGTTGTGGTGAGGAGAAGCACAGACTTTGGCCTGCATGTCCCCTCAAACCGCATAGTCTAGAGGAATCAGATTAAGCGCCGAGGCCGACCATTCATCTCTTGAAATGAATGCCGGGAGTGACGCCGTGCACCACTCTTGAACTGACTTGGTCGTATGAGCAGGTGGTCCGTCCTGCTGAAATACGTATGGACTTCCGTTGAAGTGTGCATCTGCCCAAGGCTTCAGAGCATCTTGTAACACGACTTTGAGGTAGACCTGGCGATCTACCTTGACGTTAGGCTCAATTAAAACAAGCGGGCTCTTGCCGCTGGCACAGATCGCTCCTCAGACCCTAACATAAATTGAATGTTGAGTTCTGTTGACGATTCTGCCACCAACGTTTGTCAGAATTGGCAATACAGCCAAAACCCATGTATTATGAGAGTTGAATGCAGCTTTAAAAGTGAAAAACTTGTCATCACTGAAGATGGTACATTCGAGTTCGCCTGTGCATGCCCGTGCCAACAAGGAGCGCGTTTTTTTGTTTCTTGCTTCTTTGTTCTGCTCGGTGAGCATCGCTCGCTTCCGACATCGATAAGAGGTAATTTCTAGAGCCTCGTGAATTCCTCTGTACCAAGTTCGCTTGAATTTGGATATCACGAACCATTTTCCTCATCCTTTTTTTGGGACTTCGACGAATGCGTCCTCTGACCTTCCTGATGACTCTCGACAAGGTAGCCGTCAAAGGTCGACCACGCCGGCGACGGTCTTGAGTTCCTTATAACTTCTTCGAAACGTTTTATGGCTCGATGTACGATTGAATGGTGTACTTTCAGCATGTGAGCGAGTTCCGCTGGTCGTTTACCTTGGGTGTGCATTGAGAGGATTGCAGTACGCATCGGACGTGCGACGACCATTCTTTTCAAAGTTGACCAAACATAATGAAATTTTCAGGAAAAAGAGACAGAAAATTTGGGAATGAGAAAATTGCATGAAAAGAGAATTGTGTGATTTTGTAGGCACCCTGTAGGCTGTTCGAAAAGTTTTTTTCAGTGTCTTCTGAATGTTTTATCTTTGTTTTTTTAAATAAGTACAGTTAACAATATAATCACGATTATTGATCATAACATTCATCCATCGAATAGGAAGGTTTTCGGTTCCTTACCTCCAGAATTTCACTGAGAGTGAATTAAAGAAGTCGTCCAATGCCCTTTTAAGTTCTTCAAAGTTCGCGAACTTTTTTGTCTTTAAGGGCAGCCTTCATAGGGCGGAAGAGATGATAATTGGAGGGCGCGAGGTCGGGAGCAGGGCCGCTTATTGTTCGTTTTTGGTTTTTTCCACAAATCTCGAAGAAAAAAAACTTTTTTCGAAAATTCAAAAAGCCAAATAATCGAAAAAATTTCGGAAAAAAAGGTCTAACAAAAGTTTATTTCGGAGTGTCGAGAAGAAATTTTTCGAAAGCAAACCAAAGAAACCGAAAAAGTTCCAAAAATAGAGTTTTTGCGGTGGTTTTGGAGTTGCCTGCCTGGAACATCTTTCAGTGCTTTTTACAAACAGAATTTCAGCGCTTGCGTGCTTATAATTAATTGAACCGATCGAACCGACTTCTGGTATTCTCGGAAAATGTGAAGAAAGTTTCATTCAGTTAAAACAATTTTTTTCGTTTTTTTTTGTGATTATCGTTGTGGTAGAGGACCCATGATTCGCCCCGTCAATTTATCTTGCAAAAGGTCCTTCCGATTCGGCTGAGAGAGTAGCGATTGGCAGATGGTCAGACGGGTTTCCTTCTGAGCGTCGGTCGAAACATGTGGAATCCATCTTGACAGTACGAGTTGCTGTAGGTGGCGTTCGAGTGTTGCGTGGCCACAGCCCAGCTTCTTCTTCAAACTGCGTGGTGTCGCTTCTGGTTCCTCTTGCACAGTGATTCATAGAGCATCATCTTCCAATGCCGGTGGACGGCCTTCCCTGTCTTCATCTTCGAGATCCATTTGTTCATGCTCAAAGCGAGTGAACAAGCGACGGGCCGTCCACTCTTTCACGATATCTTCGCCGAATACATCCGTGATATTCCGGGCTGTTTCGACTGCAGAGGCGTGGCGTGCCCACTCATAGTAAAGCAAGAATCGAAGTTGTGGTCGAGTTGAATCTTCCATTACTGGATGCCTTTCGCACAGCAGGGGATATTTATACCCTCCTCAGAGAAGGTTCTAGAACATTCTCGAACCTTCCGGGACCCACTCGGTTATTCGATGTTTTTCAATTCAAAATAATAAAAAATTTCTAGAAAACTTAGGAATCTTCTGGAACAGCCATATTTAAGAAGAGAGTGGCTAAGTGGCAGAAGGCATATTATTTATTTGCATTGTTTTAAACAAGACTGCATAAGGAGACAAACCAGGAAGAAATGAGAGTGGTTTAGAGACAACGTTAGCAAGAGTTCTACGTAGAAAAGAGATAAAAAAATGAAAAGTAGATAGAGAATTAAGAAGAAAGAAAATACAGTCACGGTTTGAAAAAAAAGGATAAATCAAAAAAGAAAGAAAGGAAAAACACAGAGAGAGAGCGTGGAAAATGGAGAAAAATGAAAATTGAAAAGGGACAAGGATAGTTATTAGAGATCAAACAAAACGGAGATCAGCCGCACGTTTAATCTCTTTTTTAACTGGGTGACCGGTCGCCGACCACATGTAGCTTTCACCTATGTAGCTTGTTGTCTGCGACATGAAATTTTGTTTTCTCAGTGTAATTAACACTGAAGAAAATGAAAGGACATACAAGAGAGCTAGAGATCAAATGTATGCAGATGATGTTTAAAATTTCCACCATCAATAACCCTGCTCTCCTACAGCTTGCCATAGAGAAAATATCAGAGTGGGCCATGCTATGGGGTATCTCCATATCAACAACCAAGACTGTAGTCATACATCTAGGTAAAAATCATCCTGTTCATCCTTTCTTTCTGAACAATCAAACACTACCTTCATCAAATATAGTAAAAGATCTCGGTGTAGAATACTCAAACAGTTTGAATTTCACGCAACACATCGAGAACATTTGTAATAAAGCGAAAGCTAGGTGCGCCTATATTCTTAGGACTTTCAAATCCAAGAATTATTCTCTTTACAAGAATCTATTCATTACATATGTTCGCCCCCAACTAGAATACTGCTCAACTATCTGGTCACCCCATCTCAGATTATATAACGATCTCATTGAGAAAGTACAGCGCTCTTACACTAAATTCATTTGCAGAAGATCAGGACTCCGAGAGATGACTTACGAAGATCGCCTCCGTTTCTTACAGTTGGAATCTTTAGAAAAAAGACGAATTCAAGCAGATCTGTTGATGACGTATAAAATAATGAGTGGAAGGACGCCACTAGCATCATCGAACATATTCTCTCTTCCCAGCCATAGTTACGCTACTAGATCTCACCAGTATTCTCTCGTGATGCCTAGAATGAAGACTGTGGCGCACTCGAACATTCTGCCTGTTAGAGTCGTACAAAGATGGAATAGTTTACCTCATTCGATTTTTACAACTAGTTCAACTGAATTGTTTTTAAAAAAAATTAGGACTTTAGCTCTATAAAATTAAGCTGGCCTTTTTCATTGTTCTAGTTTTCTTTCTGGTTCTTCTCGAAAAGAACCAATTTTTCTCACTTTATTAATTAAAGTGTCACGCTGCGTTGTATTTGTTTTGCATTCTCTTGCAAATTATTTACTACGATGCGATAAACTTATTATTATCATTGTTTCGTTTACGAACTCACTCTAAAACTACGACGTAAACAACGAGCAGTTCGAGAGAACGGAAAACAGCACATAAAGTCAGAGAAGTTATCTTGATAAAACAATTTTTATCGTATATTACTATTAAAAGAATTGGATCTTTTGTTTTCTCGCTTCGTGAATGTTTTTCTTAATCTTGTGCTTATCGTCACATTTTTGCATTGAAAAATTTAGATAAATTATTTTTATAAAAATATTAGAAAAATAATACAATTGATAAACATTTGAAGTTTATTTTCTTGAGTTTTCCAAGTTCACTCATGATTAGAAAATGAGTCTTAGATTCAATTCAATTCAATTCTTTATTTCCATGTACACAAAAACAGTTTCACTTCAACATTTAATGATCACAAATTAAACATGGATTATGATTCTTTTAGAAAAGAATTGTATTACAGTGGCAGTGTGTCTATAATTGTATTACATTGGCAGTGTGTCTATAAAAAGTGTTATTCCTAGTTTAACTTAGTCGCAGACAATTGGCTCGGGTAAAATACAATTTATCGGTAGTTTTCTGAGTTTATTCATAAATTCTTCGCTGGAATGATTACATACTACTTCGCTAGGTAAGGAATTCCAAATAGTGATCGACCTAGAAGCACACGTAGAAAACCTAAAGGAGTTTAGAGCATATGGTAAGGCGATTCTTAATGGATGGGTATTTCTAACAGCTCTAGTAAGAGGAGCTAAAGTAAACAAACGAGAGAAGTCGAACTCTGAGTAGTCGTGGACTCTCTTATGTATAAAAACTAAATCAGAAACAACCCTACGATATTCAAGAGATTCTAAATTTAACATTTTTAAACGTTCAGAGTAAACTAGACGGGTAAGTCCTTTCCTAGCCAAGATTCTTTTAGTGAAATTTCTCTGTACTCTTTCGAGGTCCTTAACTAAGCCAATCGCGGTAGGTGACCATACAACCGAGCTGTATTCGAGGATCGGACGAATATAAGTAACGAAAGCACGGGTTAATACAACCAGAGAATTGGTTTTGAACGCGCGCAAAAAGAGATTGGCGAGGTTTGTAGATTTCTTACAGACATGCTCGACTTGTTTATTGCAAGAAAGATTACTCGAAAAAACAACTCCTAGATCTATTATTTCAGAAGAGTTGGCCATTGTATGATGATCGAGCTGATAATTTTGCATGGGGTTAATACCAAAATGCGAAACTATACATTTTTGAGCTGATAGTTTGAGATTGGACTGTTGACACCAGTTGAATACATTGTCTATGGCAGTTTGGAGGTCAGACGAAAAAGTTGGTACTTCACTAAATAATTTAATGTCATCGGCGTAGATAGTATAATTTACATTGGGAGGAATTACATGTTTTATGTCATCAATAAACAGTAAGAACAGTTTCGGTCCAATAGCTGAACCTTGTGGTACACCGCTGGTAACAGAAGATGAGCTAGAGAATTCGTTGTCAACACATACAGTCTGAATTCTACCAGTCAAGTAGTCCGCAATCCATTGAATGAGGTTACCGCGGATTCCTAGCTTTTTTAGTTTAAGAAGTAATAATATAGTATCTACTGTATCGAATGCCTTTGATATGTCAAGAAAAACAACATCGACGGCTTTACCATGGGAGAGTATATCAGCGAAATAAGAATGAGATTGCACCAATGAAGTCACAGTTGACCTTTTGTTTCTAAAACCAAATTGATGAGGAGACAGAAGATCATTTTGCTTCAAGTAGGCATCTAATTGACTTATTATAACATTTTCCATCACTTTGGACATTGAACAAGTTAGGGAAATGGGGCGATAGCTAGACAATTGATCCGCTTTAGATTTAGACTTTAAGATTGGTTTAATAATAGAAGTTTTCCAAAGAGAGGGAACTTTTCCGACTAGTAAAGTGTTGTTAAATAGAATAGAGAGGGGCTTGAGAAGAACAAATCGAAGTTTTTTAATTACTATATTAGGTATATTATCCGGAGATGTTTTGCATTTATATTTCAATTGATTCAAAGCTTTAAGTATCATATCTACATCTATGACATCGAATTGCATATGTGTGGAAGTTGATACATCGGTATTAGGTATAATACAGATAATAAAAAAAATGAAGAAAAAACATGAAAAAAACATGAAAAAACTTCGCTTTTTGAACTTGGAGACTTCTGATAAATACTTCTTCTATCACACTTCTCAACAATCTTTAAATCGAATACAGAAGAAAATAGTTTTTTTAAAACTAACTTTTAGAAGAACCTTTTAAGAAACCGTTTTGTTCTACATAAGTCACTGCGTTAGAAGTTAATCGCATGTTTTTCATGAGTATTCAAGCTTAATTGGCAGTGAAACGTACGTTTTCACACTGTTTCAGCGCATTTGATGTAAGGGGACGCAATGTTGTTGTTTTTTATTGTACGAACTGCTACTAATTACAGCCTCTTAACATCTTACAAACTGTTAGTAATGAAAATAGGGTTGCATATGAAATATCAACCATGAAAAATTCATTGAATTATAAATTCAATTAGTGTATAAGTCGAAATACAATAAAAACTAATTAGGAGGAACAACTTTCATGAAATCATAAAAAAATTAGTGTGCAGGAACGAGACTGCCTGAAACAATTTATCACAATATCATCGTTTATGCCAGTTTAATTGAGGTTTGAGATTTCTGAGGTTTTACTTTTTTAAGCATTTTGAAACGTCGCGTGGAAGAAAGTATTTTGAAAAAAAGGATTGAAAACATGAAAGAGATGAGAGAGGGTTCGAAATACAAGATGGAGAAAAGAAGGTTGTATGTAGAGGTTCTTTTATTGATTTCATTTCTTTAAAACTAGGTTAATGTTTCAAGACATTAGGTGAAAGTCTAGTTTAATAAGGTGTCCACCGTTTCTCAAAATAAGTGGACGTAACACGGTAGAATGTTACGTTTTAGTTATCTGCGCACAAAAAAAATTCCCACACAAAGGAATTAGTCGCGTCTATCAGAGAGTTTCCACGATACAGTTCACACCATTAAAAAAAGTCCAGATACTCTTCTGGGTTTCATTGAAAAAATAAAAAGACTTTTCAGTTACAATTTACTGGCCGAAGTTTTTTTTTATGACGTTTTGCAGTTATTAAAAGCAGTTAGTAATAAGTGTTGGACAGCCGTTATGAAAAGTTGAAAGTGACCAATGCGTACATACCAGAAGTATCGATTTATCATACTCCTGACAAAAATCGAGTGTTTGTTGGGCAATTCAAAAATTTTCACCGACAAATCGAGAAGGCAGATGCTCAGTTGGATGATACGGTTTTAGTGCTGTTTACGACACTGATAATGTACATTTATTCACTTTTCAATCAATTTGAATTCTCCGATAGGAAAAGAATGATTAAATATAATTTTTCATGCCGAATCCTGTATTGCGAAGTACTGAAGTTCGCGATAAAATTGAAAAAAATTGCATAACATTTTGAAGAATTGAAAGTTTTTATGTACATATCACAGCTTTCCTCAGTATCACAGCTTTCCTTTCCACAGCTATAACATCTGTTTCCTATAACATTGAGTCATGTTTAACATAAACTGGAATAAATACTGACATTCATGACATTGTACATATCAAAAAACCTTCATGAAGTGACTTGAAAATTCATGAATATTCAGGCTTATAACACAATATTGAGCTAATGCATAAAATCTATAAATTTATAGTCTTTTCATTTCTTGACGCAGGTCATAATATTGTCTTCGCTTCATGCACTACATAAAGAACGTTCATGTTAGAATGGCTTTTCTCAACCTTAGAATTGTATTAATTTCCCAATTAGACATTGAAGTCAATTTAGTACCGAGCTTAGCTCTAAATTTGCTTTCTTTTTCAAACAAATTCCTCTCATAACCTTTTTTTTTCTCTGTGAACATTGACTAATGAGCCACATTTCGGAAAGTATTAAGAGATATTTCTGCTAAGGAAGGGGTAAACAATGCTATCAATAATGAATGCATCATCATGAGTTTGGCTCTGCTTATCCAAAAGCTAGCAAAAGGAAAAACAGCAAATTAAGCCCCTAAAGTAAGTCCATCCTTGAAAACGCATATAATTAAAATAATGAGCATCATAGGAGCCATCACAGTGCCGCCGTTACTCATTAGGTCGTCCCTAAAGATTCGCAAATTTTTGAATTATTGATTAATTGATATGTTATTTCATGCTATTAAAAATACTTATAATTGAAATCCTTCCGAAGTTGTTCATTCGACCTGAGACTTTTTCTTATTTTTAGCACAACAAGAAGCTACAAATTTTATAATGTCTATAGATATTTTTCAGAGAGCGGGCTTAAAAGAAAAAGGTCCAGAAAATTTTATTTTGTGAACTTCTCCCAAATAAAAATTTTCTGTTTTCTCACTCTTTCCCCTTCCTTCACAAATTAAGACATTTTTCGAAATATTGGTTAATACGAAAAAGTATGATTATTCAACAAAATTTCGAGCTCTTCTAGATCAATCAAAACATTTGAGTATAAAAAACCTATGTTAATAGGATGACTAGCAGTCACGCAGAATTTTAGGTTTTCGTACTTTACCTGTCCCAATTTTCACAAATACAGCTCATTTTTCACGTTCAGTTGAAGTTTTTTCTATTGTTAGTTCCAAAATAGTTTTTAAAAGCTTAAATGAGTATTCAATCTAAATATTCTTATGACTCGAATCCTACTGCGATCTCTGAGTTTTGAGAATTGAGTTCCTATGACAAAATAAATTATATCCTTTTGCTTTTTCCATCTCTTTCGATCGAATTCACATTCTTCGAGTGTGTGTGTTTTTTTATTACATATATGTAAGTAGTTATATTTTCACTTTTCTCTCTTAAAATTTTCCAATGAGGGTTATTACTTCCTGTAAATCACGGTATTGATCGACATTGCATCAAGGGACAGGTAGATAGTATTGTCTCCATCTCTGAAAAAATAACTCTCTCATAACAATTTTTCCTCAAAAAAGAGTATTTTGTACAGTACTCGGTATTGTATTCTATGAGACTAAATAAACTGTTCAGCAGAAGTTGAGAATGTTTTTATCATCAAAAATTGAGGAAAAATCCCGTTTTTTCTTCTATAGAACAATTTTAAAGAAAATTTGGCTTCCTGAAAGTTTTTAGAAGAGTTTATGAAAGTTAAAAGGTCAATTTAATTTCTAGCTAATTCCCTTTGAAGCCCGTTTCAGTAAAAACGAGAGATTTTGAGATCCCTTATTTACTTGAGCAAAAAAATTTACTTCACAGCTATATCGAAGGGCTCCTCATTGCGGTTGCTTGCAACGAAAACCGTCGTGCCATCGGGATTCTCGACAGCAACGAAGTCGGTGTTGTTGGGCATTCTGGTGATTTCGGAGTCGATACGAACGGCACCCGGCAAGATGAATTTGCTGCAGATAGGGTTTGAACGCATCATGTCTGACAGCTTCATCTCTGCTTTTCTTTTTTTCCCCTCATCTTCTCTTGCTCAACTGATTACGACGAGTGGAAAAGCCAAAAACCTATGACTGACCTGACTTGGGCCATCCCATAGAACATTGGCTCCTTGTAGAAAATCTGCTTTTCGGAATCGACGAGGATAGGAGCGTCCACCCAGTTCTCGACCCAGTTGGGACCTGAATCAACCGAAATCTAACATCTGAATTTAAGAAATTCAGCAAAGTCTAGACACTCCCAATAGCCGTCCGTACCAGTAAGCTTGCAAATACAGGATATTAAGTTTCAAAAGGAAAAAAAAACAGTGAAATTATGATCTGAACCTCGATAAAATTCTTAATAGTCATTGCTCGAATTTTATGAGAGTTGATTAACCATTTCAGTTTTTGAAGAAAATTAATAACCTCCTTGCATGTTCAAAACCATGTTCCAGTCCGTCCAACCAGTCACCCAATGATTGAGGTCCTGTAAAACAACAGACCTTTTATATATAATTCCCATAGAGGTAGAAACATAGGAAGAGAGACAATCAGGCAAAAAAGGAGAGAGGAAAAAATAGACAGAAAAAGAGAAAACAGCAGAAGACGAAGAGAGAGAAAGAGACAGAAAGAGAGACAGAGAGAGACAATAAGAAAAAAAGAGAAACCTGCACGATGTCTTTAACGTAGCCAATGGCGCGGAAGAAGTCCCCGAGCAACACTCCATACATCCAGCAGGCCTGGTAAAACATTAAATAATCAACTTCTAATCGAAGTTAAGTATTTTTAGAGTTTTGAGTCGACACGAACGTTGCCTTTCACTGCACCTGTCGTTCTACTAAAAAATTTCTATAATTATCACGGTCAAGATGTTGAGAGGTCTTCGGAACATTATATTCTGTAGCGAAGACGTTTCAATTTTAACTCCATAACGGTTTAGGCAAGCATAAGATGAAACAGATTATCAGGCTTCTGGCTAGGAACATTTGCATTAGAAAGCTTTGCGTCTTCGGTAGTGTTAACGCTCATTAGTGTGCTATCAATTGTTCGATTGGGGTAGGGACTTTTCAGGCGAAGAAAAACCTAACATTTAGAGAAGATTTTTTTGCTTTTTGGTCTTTTTTGTACTTTTTCTCAATTATTTCAACCTGCTTCGTAGTTTTACGCCGCGAGCTTGAGTTGACTTTTCACGAGAATGTTGAAATTTGATGTACCTCAGTACCAAGAATGAAGTGATTGGGGTGGTTGTTGTGTGTTTCGTCTAGCAGACTCAGCGGAACGCCTTCGTCTGCGTACCAGTGCACAGCGATGCCGGCGACCAAGTCAGCCGTGGATTCGTTTACGAGTGCCTACATGATGAGGTAGAATTTAAGAAGTCACTTCAATCAACTTCACTTCACAATTAATGTTTACTTGTTGCCTTTCTGGGGCCGTATCGACGAATGTCGCGAGAAGGGCCAGCGCGGGAAGCTGGAATTAGCTTCCCGCGGGGAGCTTTCGCCCGCGCTTTTTTGAACGCTATCCACGAAGCTGCGGGAAGAAAGCTTCCCGAGCGTTCCCGCGGGAAGGCCAAAGACTTGCGTACTTGTTTTTTTTTGAAGGGAAGTTATAATTTTAATTTTCAAGATGCTTCACCTTGCATTTTTTTATATGTAGTTAGTTTATAAATATTTTATCACTAAAAATCACTGGCTTTCTTATCGAAGTTTTCTTTTTCGAGTTCTTTGGAAAAACTTTAATTTGATAGCACTCATATCTTCTTTTGTGTGTTTCGTTTTTTGTGTGTTTCGTTTACCGCGCTTTATTCAAGGAGCCTCACTTTTCTTGGGAGGAAAAATGAATTTTTTTCAATTCAATTCAATTCAATTCATTTATTCCATGCAAGAACAACAACTTGTAATACAATTATGAATGGTAGTTCCAATTAGCATGGACGCGTAGGATAGGGAGACAAAGAAAAAAAAACAATCATTCATTCAAAAGTGCTGAATGGCATTCAACTAATCCAAATATCATCTAAGAAAAAAAAAAGATATGAAATAGCGTCTATAGTTATTTATAATCAGAAGATTGTGTCCTATACATATGTATGTAAATACAAATAATCGTCAATCTGTTACACTCGGACAAGGAAGCACAACTTCAAATGGAATTTTTTTTAGTCTTGTCGCAAAACTTGAAGAACTTTCGATTACAACGATATCTTCCGGAAGGGAGTTCCATATTGCTATTGATCTAGAGACAAACGTAGACAACCTAGCCGGCGGGTAAACGATAGGCAGACGAATTCTGAGAGAGTGCGCTTGTCTTGTATTATACTTGGGGGGAGATAAAATGTATAGAAAGGAAAAATCGAGAGAGCATTTGTTATGTAAACATTTGTGCAAAAAACATAGATCTCTGAATGTTCGACGATATTCTAATGACTCAGTTTTGAGCAGTTTCAATCTCTGAGAATAAGGCAGGCTTACATTACCACATCTATATAACAGCCTTTTAGTAAAATTACGTTGTACATATTCTAAATCATTGATGAGGTATTTCGTGGTAGGGGACCAAATTTCAGTCCCGTATTCGAGAATCGGTCTAACGTATACATTAAAAGCAAGCATGAGCATTTCGCATGATTTGGTCTTGAAAGCCTTCAGAATAAGGTTTGCAGTAGAAGAGGCTTTTTTACAAATCTTCTCAATATGAGAATTGAAACGGAAATCATGAGTTAACAAAATCCCTAAATCTTTAACCTGGTTGGTAACAATCAATGGAATATGGTTGATAGAGTAGGGGTGAAACACCGATTGCTTGCCTATATGAAGAACAGTACATTTAGAAGTTGATAGAGTAAGGTTCCACTGAGTGCACCACTCAAATATATTGTTGACTGCTGTTTGTAAGTCATCTGAATATAAAGCTACTTGAGCTAGCAGCTTAACATCATCGGCAAAAATACTGAAGCGAATAGTAGCAGGGATAACTTTCTTGATGTCGTCAATGAACAGTAAAAACAACAACGGGCCTATTGAAGAACCTTGAGGAACACCACTTAAAACTGAAGCTGGTACTGAGTTGATACCATCGATGATCACTGATTGTTTACGGGAGTTGAGGAAAGAAGAGATAAATTTAAGTGCTGGCCCTACAATACCAAGTGAATTCAATTTAAACAATAGAAATCGAATATCTACAGAATCAAAAGCTTTTGAGATGTCTAGGAAAATTACATCAATATCAATACTTGAACTCAGAGAGTGGGTTATGAAGGAATATGATTCGGCTAAAGAAGTGATTGTCGATCGATTAGGTCGAAAACCGGCTTGAAAAGGGGAGAGCAATGAACGCTCTTCAAGATACTTTGAAATAGAATTAACAATAACCTTTTCCATTACTTTAGAAATCGAGCAGGTTAAAGAAATGGGTCTGTAATTTGATAAGATAAGTGGTCCTTTGTTTTTGAGCAGAGGCTTTACAATAGCAAACTTCCACATATCGGGTACGATTCCAGTCATTAAACAGTTGTTGAATAAAATACGCAGAGGTTTCAACAACGCCAATTTACATTTTTTGATAAAAATGTTCGGAATGGAATCGGGTGAGGTATTACATTTATTCTCTAACTTAGAAACAGCCTCGATTATCATTTGATCATCAATTATTTCAAGAGAAAAGTGTTGATCGAAGTGAGCTAAAATAGGGACAGGAAGAACATTCTGAGACGGTTCAGAGAAAGTTGATGAGAACTGAGAAGAAAACATTTCAGCTTTTATGGAAGGGTCCGTCACTACCGTTCCACTACTGTCATACAAAACATAGGAATCGTTTTGAGATTTAATACGATTTGTACAATACGAGAAAAACTGTTTACGGTTGCCTTTAACAATCAGAGAAGATTCCTTAGATGTTTCAAAATCATAAAGCTCAGAAGAAAAATTTCTTGATAGATTTTTACAATATTCGGAGTAAGGAGCAGTAATTGAAACTTTCTGAAGCTTATTGAATAAGCGTTGAATACGCGCTGGATATCTATAGGAGGACGAATTAGGAACAACAGTTGGCACAAAGCGATCGATAAGGTCACATAGTAGATCAACGATATAGTTGTAAGCTTGATTAGGGTCAAGAGATGATAATGCCAAGGTCCAATCATGACAGTAAATAAAGTACTCAATCATATGCCAGTTTGCCTCAGAATAAAGTTTTATAGGCTTGATTATGTCATCGAATACTTTGGAGGTAATACAATCGAAACAAATAGAATTATGATCGCACTGGGATGTGAAGGGAGCAATAACACTAGAAGAAGAGATAATCGGATGATTGCATAAAAGAAGATCAAGAATGTTCTGACTTCGAGTCGGCATCAGAATGTACTGAGTGAAATGGTTATCACAACAGTAATTAAGAAATTGAGTAGAAGAATAGCTCTTAGAACACGTCAACTTGTCCCAATCAATACAAGGCAAATTCAAATCACCAACGATTATGAGAGGGACATTGGGAATGGTATTTAAAGAGAAGTATGCTAATAACTCGTTCATGATATCGTCTGGGGCACTGGGAGATCGATAAACACACATTAATCTAACCCGAGAAAAATATGAATTTTTGTCACTACATTGTAACTCAACTGTAATAGCTTCACATTCTGAAACTGACATCGACGAAGTTGCTACTGGACTGAGTCTAGATTGCACTAAAATTGCTACTCCGCCACCTCTGTTACTGATATTAGAGTTTCTATCAGAACGAAAAACAGAATATGGTTTATTTGAATGTAAAATGACATCAGGTTCACTATCGTGTAACCAAGTTTCTGAAAAGCAAATAGCATTGTATTGCGTTAAAGATAATAAATGATTAAGATCGTACAATTTATTCCGTATAGAGCGACAATTACTATAGTAAAAACTAAAATTTCCTCTAATACTATGTTGGCTATTCCAAATATCAGAAGAAGTAAACAGGCTATCGCCATCAGCACTACTGACCTATTTCTGTACATCGTTTGCGTCCATCCGTTTTCCTCTTGTCACCGTCACGTTTTGAAGAGAACCATTAGCCTCAGCGTCTGTCTTCGGAGTGTATAGAGGACGCGGATGAGAGAATCGAATGAGCCTTGTTCCTTGTACCCCCCACTCCATCAATCCAGCTTTGTCGTTTCTTTCTTTAGCGAGTTTCTTGCAGTCCTTCTCGAGTTGGAGTCCTTCTCTGGTAAGGTCTTCTCTCGCGTACGCGTGAGGAAATATGCGAAGTACTTCAGGACGACGGACTCGTAGTTTTCGAAGTACTTCTGTTCGGAGAGATGGCGATGGAAAATGAATCTTAAGAATTCTTCTCTTGTTCTCTTCATTTCCGAAGCGTCGATGAGTGATAGAACCTTGGTTGAATGCATTAGTGAGAGAAGGTATATTGAGTTCACTAACGAGAGAATCAAGAAGTTTTCCATCATGTTGATCCGTGGCGTCTTTTCTTATCTCCTCCGGATTGCCGACCAAAACGATGTTGTGAGCCTTCTCTTCCAGAATGACTTTGTCTTCCTGAAGGACTCTCCTGACCGCGTCATAGGCGAGAAGTTCAGGCTGCGATATGAGAGAGGAAGTCATCAAAGAGTTGGATGGAGGGGCCGGGGTTTGGGTTGTGAGCTTAGAGAGAAGAGGAATGAGAGAAGATAATGTCGTCATCATTGAGGTTACTGCATTCAGAAGTTGGGAGATTTGGTCGCTTTGACGGTTGACAGCTTGGATCAGAATTTGTACATCAGATGAGGGTTGAGAAACTGACGAGGGAACAGACATATCTGTTTGTTTGGAATTGGTTTGAGAAAAGGACTGAAATGATTACTTGTCCTCTATAGATTGGGAAGCTGCTTTCGATATGTTCTTTTGTGTAGATGACCTTTACTCTCGAAAATTTTTGCATTTTTTATGTGTTTATAGTGAGTGCTGTAGCGAATATGAATTTACGAGAAAGGTTATAATAATCTAATTTTGAGCTTGTCAACATTATTATGGGCTAATATATGTTATAAAGCGTGACCCCTCATTCAAAAGAGAGCCGATGCTTGATTCTTGGATGCAAATGGAAATATATCAACTTAGATTTTCATTCAAAAGCAGAAAAAAATCGCTTTTTTCAGCTATGTAATCACAAAAATTTCACTTTTCCTCCAAGTAAAGTGTAGCCCCCACGAGTAAAGCGCGGATCTTATTATGCAACATTGAATTCAATTATTAAAAGCAATTGATGCGACGAAAAAAAAAAGATGGCTCTCAAAGAAGACATGAGGGTTACGAAACACGGCTTTCTTTTACATGAAGGGGTCAGTGCTGTAGCGAATACGAATTTCAGAGAAAGGTTTTAATATTTGATTTTTGAGCTTTTCAGCATCATTATGCGTTAATATGTTATAAAGCGTGACCCCTCATGTAAAAAAAACCGAAGAAGAAATTTTTTCTCAAATTTTTTAAAGTGTTAGTTCGGAGCACAGAGTGTCGAAAATACGAAGTGTCGGTGATCCAGAATTTTTTTATTTCCAACGAAATTTTTTTGTTTAAATTTTCTCGAAAAAAGGACACGAAAAAAATTGAAAAAGAAAACTCATCGAAAAAAAGAATCCTACTTAATTAAACGAGATATAATCCGTCGCATAAGCAACAAAAAAAATTTAGATTGAAGGTTGACATTTAAAAATTGAAAACTAGTAGAATAATAACGGTTTTAATGAAAGGAATTAGTCACGGGAACGTTTGGCCCGCACCTAAACATTTGGAAAGGTGCGGGAAGGTAAGAGCTGCCCGCGGGAAGGCGCGGGAGCTTCCCGCGTAATTGGTGGATACGGACTTTCGCCCGAGCCTTCCGTTTTTGCCCACGGGAAGGCTCGGGAAGCTTCTTTTTTTTTTTTTTAGCTTACCGCGACCTTCGTGGATACGGCCCCTGATAGGGGAAAACCATATTGAGCAAATGATGTTGTTCGCTACCTCACGGATTAGTGATGGGTCCTCGGTATTGTTGAAGAAAGACGTTCTTTTCCGGTCATGATATGAGAGAGGCATATAAGAAGTCATGATATAAGAGAGGTTAGATCGTACTCCGTGAACAGGCTTTCGTCACTTATCTTCTTGATCAATTCATACACTTCATTTATTCTTTATTCATGGTTTTTCCCAATCAAGCTCATGTCCTTACGAAGTCTCTGGTATGATCAGATTGAAAAGCTAAGCGGTTTCTCAAGGCTCATTAGGGCAATCCCACTGTTTTTCCTTTGTTTGATTGACTTCATTGATAAAATTACTTTTCTAAACAAACTCCAGTAACAGAAAATCTGCGATTGTATTAACTTCGGCTGGATTGAGACTAACCCGGTCAGCCCAGTCTGGCAGAAGTTGCCTGTTGTCATCGTGAATCATGATGATAGTGTTGTTGGCCGCTTGGGAAGCCTTGAAAGCTGGCGAGAGGTAGTCCCGAACGAAGAGAGATTGGTCCTGCGTGGAAAACGAGTTTTCGCTAAAAGAATTCCTTTTATATGCTCGGAGCAGTTTCAGGTGTTTTTTTACAGATTGAGTTTGCTACAATAACATCGAGCATAAATTAACATCGAGCATAACAAAAGCATGAGATGCTACAATAACACAGTCCAATACCTCCCTTTTCCATCACCTCACCCCTGCCACGATAAAGAAATGAAAGTTTGAAAGGGCTTGTTTAAACTTACAACTTTTTCATTTCTTTAAATGAACAGCTTCATCTTAAAAAAACTGGGGTTTTGAGTGTCTGAAAAAAGTCTTACGCCTGACAAACATGTTACCAACTCGTATTCATAAAACCTAATTTTCTTTTTCCTCAAAGTGAGCAAAGTCTGATTTCCAGTTTTCACGGAACATGAATCTATTCTTGTTGCAATCTGCTAAAAAAACATTCTGCTGTGCTGTTTTCGTAGTTGCTCAGGAATAACCTCAGGGGTCAGCAGCATTGCTTGGAACTGATAATCGATAGTTTCACCCTCGGAAGGCTCATTCCCTGTAGTAACACCCCAGATAGGAATGCCTGCGTCTTGGTAGGCCTCGATGAATCTGGAGAACATTTTTCGACTTCTGATAGAAGCAATCTTGATGAAAGATCTGGGATCAGGATAGGCTTCAACCCGGTATCAGAGTGGTAAGATTTGGTTTACACACTCTCATAACTGACTCTAGCTCTTTCAATTTTCGAAGAATCAATAACATCCTGACACCTATTTTCCTCCAAAGAATGCTCTATACAAGAATCTTCACAGAAATTTATGTTAAAAAAAGGCTAGCAATCTCATGTAAGAATTTTTGTTCCCGTATCGTAACTTCGCCTTGAAACTATATTTCAAATTAAAACATCGTAAAAGTTTTTTGTTCTAAACATAAAGCTCGATATTCACTCGAAAGCGGAGTATCGCTGACTTCACAACGTAGTTCGCCCAGGTTTGTATGTACTTGGTGCCAGGCTTGAGGGTTCCTCCCCCCTTCATGAGATTCGTCGACTTCATCCAGCCCGGGGCTGACCAGGCTGACGCGAACACCTGGAATCATTCAAGATGAGTTTGAAATCTGCATACTCTTTTAGGTAAAATTGTGTTAGTCTTTGACTGTGTTAGTATATGAAAAGCTTGATTTTATTAAGCAGTCTGAAAACGGCACAGTTGAAAGTCTTTTAAAAATCTCAAAACTTTTCGTTAAAATACTTTTTAAATTATAATTTGTGATAATTTTAATTTTAAATTTTTTCATTTAATTCTTCCTTGCCTATTTTCTGAGAAAACTCGAGTTTGGAAAAATGCTTTTACATACCTTCAAACCCTTTTACATACCTTCAAACCCTTTTACATACCTTCAAACCCTTTTACATACCTTCAAACCCTTTTACATACCTTCAAACCCTTTTACATACCTTCAAACCCTTTTACATACCTTCAAACCCTTTTACATACCTTCAAACCCTTTTACATACCTTCAAACCCTTTTACATACCTTCAAACCCTTTTACATACCTTCAAACCCTTTTACATACCTTCAAACCCTTTTACATACCTTCAAACCCTTTTACATACCTTCAAACCCTTTTACATACCTTCAAACCCTTTTACATACCTTCAAACCCTTTTACATACCTTCAAACCCTTTTACATACCTTCAAACCCTTTTACATACCTTCAAACCCTTTTACATACCTTCAAACCCTTTTACATACCTTCAAACCCTTTTACATACCTTCAAACCCTTTTACATACCTTCAAACCCATGCTCGCATTCTTGTTCAAATCCAGAGCGTATTTCGTGAATTTCTGTTTGAGCGCGTCTTCTGGAGCCATCGCGAAGGATTTCAAGTCAAAGTCTCCTTCCTTCAACATTTTCTGTTTCTGCGATGGCCAGTGTTGCGCCATGTTCACTTTTTCACATAAAATAGCTCTTTGTAAAAAAAATAACAATAAAAAAAGTCTTATTTATTGTTGCATTCAAAACTTTTCAATTAAGGTTTAATCAGTCTTTTTTTCTTCAGATGATTGTGAAGTTCTACCGCTAAGACCGCAGACACGTTGAACTGCTAAGGATATCGAGTACGAAATTTCAAATACTTTTTCGAATTGCGCGTGGTTTCTTGTAATTGTGCTCTCAAGTTATAAGTCTTTAAATGTAAAAAAATCTACGTGATGGTTTTTTAAGACTTACTTCGTCATCATAAGAATAAAGACGTGTGGAGAAGTCGCATGAGGCCATGTTAATGCGTACTATTGAGTATCCAATACCTGAAAAAAAACTTTTTGTTGAAATTGTTGTTTGTATTTGAAGCTGAATGTATTTAATAAGCATTATACAGAAATGACGCAAAATTCCTAGTCACAAGTAATACACGAATTTTTTCCGTAATGATAGCTCATGGAAGCACTTCCCTGTTTTTTCTACCTGAAACATTGTTTGAGGATTTAAGCAACAATGAAAACTAGAATAAGCTCAAAAGTCGAAACAGTTTGAGAATAGAAGACCTGTCTTCCCGAAATACTGTCTAAGGAGCAGTTCTCTGTCGTAGCTCTTCGTGAGATTGTTGATGTTGATAGCGGCCGCGTCTGTCATTGCGCCGCCAAAGCCCATGATTGTCTGGTACCTCATGGAATGATTTAGAAACACCACAGGCATGTCGTCTTTTTCATCTGCAAAAAAAGCCTAATCCGAAAAACGAGCGAAAATTCTCGAAACTAGTTTTTGTGCAAATCTTCATGAAAAATCGTCCTTCTAGTTTTTTGCTTCTGAAGATGTCAACAAAAATAACGGAACATCAACGCCAAGTTTCTCAAGGGATATTTAATCTTATGCACACAGAAACAAAAACAGTCGGTTGTTACAAAACCCGTGCAAAGATTAGAAGTTTAGAGGGGGTAGAACCCATGAAATCGTTTTCCATGGTATAGTCTCCCGAATGTGCTGACAACGCTTAGAAGCCCATGAATCTCAAAGTCAGCTACCGATGTTCCTACTAATAAGCTTTCGAATGGTTCCTGACAAAGACTTTTTTTGCCTAGCTAGTGCCAAAATCTCATAAAATTTCAAAAACCTTTGACTAAATAAGTTGAGGTAGGTTTAGTAGGGGGGGGACTGAAAAATGGCTCAAATAACTCAGATCCATACCCTTAGCGTCGCCATTTATGTTGATGTTGTACTGTGCAAGGCGGTCGCCTCCCCGGCTCGTCCGGTACCAGAGACCCACTTTCGCCCCCCGTTCCAACATAGGTACTTCACCGAACTCATCGCATCGCTTAGAAGAGCAAAGGCATGCGAAACGGGTTTTGTCATTCGAGTCCGGGTAGAAACGATCGCATTCTGAAAGAGACAAGAACGGCCTCTCCTGAGCTAAAATTAGCATGCGATTTCTTTAACTTCTCATTCTTTTTCATTCATCAATCTTCATTCCCATTCTGTTCCTGATGATGAAAAATTATATTCTGATTACCAATTTCGGTTGAAACGAAGTGGAAAAAATCTCCTTATCACATTAGTTAAAATGAATTTTAACTTTAACAATCAATTTAATTACAGGAAACACTGGAATTTCGTCTCATCACCTTGAAGAAGCCTTCATGAACCACCAAATATTCTCTCGCATCATTTGATGGATGATATCTGACCTTTGAGAATACAACTCTTTCAATATTCTTGCAGTTTTGCGAAAGTATCGTGATAGGAAAAAGCATAGGAGAAGAGCACATTTTGAATTACATACACAACTTTATTTGAATAAATGCATCTAGAAAAAAAATTAAATATATATTTCTTCTTAAATTTTTCTTAAGAACTTGAGTCATAAAGTTTGCAAGAGGATGTTATTGACAAACCATTCGAAGGTAATCCGAGAACGCTGAAGGTTATCAACAAAATTCGAAGAATCAGCATCGCGCAGTCTGGAAAAATGATCAAATTCAACGTCTACAATCTGAAAATTCTTGATGAAAAAGGTATTATAACAAAGTGTCGTCTTATCGAGATAAAGTGAACACAAAAGTTTCCCGGTCTAATGGCTTTATATTCAAAAAATTTCTCCGGATTTCTCTTTACTCTATGAAAGAAAAGTAGATAAGAAATCTGCATTCTCGGTTAAAGTTTCGCTGATAAGTAAGATTAGGCTTATGCTTCAAAATCAACGCGCTGTAAACGTGACTGAACTCAAAAGTTTCGCGTCGCTCAAAAGACGTAAACAGCTTAGCAAGTGATATCACAAAGAGAAAGAGATATCATGGCCTTGTGTTATTAAACAAACAACTCATGGGTGTTGAGATGCTTAATTTTCTAACAGTTTATCAGATTCACGTTCTAAAGATCTTTAGAGGATTAATACATTCTTGACAGAGAAGAGTGGCGCCTAAAATGATAAAAAAGATGAAACTCAGAAGTGAGAACCCTTGCGAGAAGAAACTAACGTTTGCGATAAAAACTAGGAGAAGACATTTAACTGCAAGGAATAACTTCTAGAAAAAAACCTTTATAAAACCCATTGACTTTTATATCGAGAGAAGAACTGGAAAAAGTGATGTTCTATGCTTATGAAGCGGAAATACCAACATGAGAGTGAGGAAAGACATGATTCTACTGATCAGTGAAACAAATCTTGTAGCTGTCAAGGCTCGAAGCAAAACTTTTCAACAAGTAAGGATCGATTTCTGAATGAAAATGACGCTATTCCGCGTGTTATTCTTTTCAGCAATCGCTGATCAGAGCAAGGAACTACCACAAGAAGAAAAACTCACAGAGGAACATTCAAACTTGGGCAAAAATACCAATGAAAAACGAAACAAGAGTCACAACACTTAAGCTTAATATACATTCAAAAAATACATGAGGTTTTCTTAAGTAATTAAAATGCAAGTATAGAAAACGAAACCCTTTCTCAGTTAATCAGATATGAGAAAAGAGGAGTCATACCTTCTATGTCTACTCCCTTCGCCGATTCGCACTCGGATAGAGAGTTACAAAAGCACTCAAGTTCTTGTTAAGAGTAATCATCGAACAAGGTCCAGAAGCTCATTAATTTCTGTCCTGTATAGTTGTAATTGCGTTTAGATGATGCTGGTGGCACGCCTTCAGCAAACTAAATTGGAAGAATGAGACAAGTCTAATATTTTAGATAAAACGACCGTCTTGAGCGACTATTCATTCATATTCAAAAAGAATGAAATTTTCAATATGTTTTTTTTCCACCGTTCCTTGTCTAATTGCATTGTTAGATCCGGTTACATGTTCATACCTTGGTTTACTTTTTGCATAATTAAATTAGCACGAAAACATTGGCCAATCAGGAATACTTATATGTGAAAAGTCAATATTCTTCGCATCAACGAAATGGGAGTAAGTTTAATTTAAGTTAACATTCAGTGGACCTACGAGCCATCTAGTTTTTCGAGACATCTAGAACTTTTATTGATTAAAGTATTAAAAAAAATGATATCCATCAATGCTTTGTGCATTAAAATTTGTGCAATAAAATCCGGATTCATCTGAATAAATCCAAGCTGATAATACCGAAACACAGTTTTCTCATCATGAAGTTAAGAGATAAAAGAATCAATACATCATTGATGGTGAGATCGGTCACGCGTTTGATGAAGCTATGATGACATGATCGGTCGAATCGACTCATTCGATAGCAGTCCTAAATACATACTTGGATTATTCTTTCTTCCATCAAACAGTGCATGACCATTTGAATCCGAAAAAAAACAGAATTATTAGATTGTGGCCCAATCGATCATAATATGTAGTTGCATATGTAACGAGAAGTGACAAGTTTTTTCTCTGGAAGCTCAATTTTCAAATGTAAATCCGAAGTCTCTTTTGAACAATTACGTGCAGGATTGATGGAACAAGTTTACTACCTTTTTCTGCTTTTTACATTTGAGTTTCACGATCATGCTGTTTCTTATCTGCAAGTTCGAAAGAGTGTTTTTAATTATCTTTGCTACTTTCTTCTGTGCCTGATTTGCTCGAAGGCGAAATGTCGGAATCAATAGAGTCGGAAAGACATTTATTTAATTTTCTCAACAATTTTCTTGATTTGTCGAAAAGGTTCGATGTGGGGTAGAATTCGGGTAGATGTGTTAATTTCCGTGATTTCGAAACCGTTTGAGCCGCTAAACAGTTCTTTTTTACAAACCTGAATCTTAAATTTTTTTTACTTAAAGCCTCAACTTCTTAAATAGTTTACGTAAATCGGTGAACTCCTATCGTTGCAACAGGAAGTCAGTTTTTTTTCAAACCAAAGACATTGTATTGAGTGGATCGTCGAATCTTTAGTATTCTCAGTCTTTTTATCAATTTTTCTTTTCTAGAAACAATCTCCTTACATTTATCATTGACAAGTTTCTGTTTTTGATGAGATCTACCTCGTTAATGATTTTCGTTCACAAAATTTCACTTTCGAAATTTGATTTTCCAAATACGCCCTTCAAAATATTTTTAACTTTCAAACTTTTCACTATTTGCATATATTTCTATTTGTTTCTATATTTTGCATATGTTTCGAAAGTTTCTAAAATGACGAATCTAGTGTAATAATGATTTAGCAAAAAAGTTATGTCCTTGACTTGTTATTGTGTCCGACTGGCACGTGACTGATAACACCATAAAGTAGAAAATACAACTATACTTCTTTAAGAAGAAGAAAATAAGCCTAAAAAACATGAGGCTTGCTAACATTTATAGTTACGTGGAATATTGCAGACACTAATTATAGATGCTCATTTCCGACTCTTGGACAAAAGAAGTACAGAAACACAAGGTTTCATCTTTACTGTGAGGTAGAATTACAGACTTTTGTACAATATTAATGTATCATGCTCGATTCTGGTAGTTTGAAATGGTGTGATAGTTTGATGGAGCTTCAATCTCTGCTCAGGTACATTAGCGGTTCTTTTCCTTGAAGTCCTTTTTTTACCATTCTTCTTTTTTTTACCATTCTCATGACACTTGAAGCTTATAAATCTAGGATAAGGGCAAAAAAGCGCTTTGAAAAAAATAGGTTTATGATATAACTTCTAGGTACTGTTTGCATTTAACCATCCCCCCTCTACCAGAGGTTTATTTGGGTCAGATGAGAGTGGCATTTTCTTGACACGGTCTCGTTAGCCTAAGCCGTACGGCCTCGTTAGCGTGAACTTTTTCCTAGACCTAAGCGTTTTTTTATGTAAAACAATTTTTTTGAAATTGTAAACACAATTTTTTAATGAGAAATTTTTTCTGTAAATGTAATTGAGTCTGAAGTATGACCCTGAAGTATGACCCATGGTACCTCTGGTAGGGGGGGGGGTAGTTAAACGCAAGCAGTGCCAAATTTTTCATATAGACAGGTTCAAGAGAACGGAAGTGTGTGACTTTGCAGCCGTAGTTTTCCGTATTTCGTCTTTAGTTTGTTTTTGTTGCTGCGCCCTGAATCTTCATATGATGAGGTCATCGAAGAGATCCTTTTAGAGAAACAGAAAAATCACACAAACATTAAGATCGTCTCATAACAAGAAAAAATAATCTAACATCAACAAGCCTTGCAAGCGAGATCTTTATCGGAACGTAAGGAAGTGTAAGATCGTTCACGCGTCAAGTTTTCTTGACGGAATTTTATGAAAAATCAGCTCATGATGAAGATTTATTTTGAAACTTTCCATAAGTTTAGTTTATTTTTAACAAATGTTTTATTGATTGTAGAATATTTACGAAGTCATTAATCAAAAAATATCACCAGAAAAAAAGAAAACCATGCAAAGACAGCACAGTTAATCTGAGACTAATCAGTGATTGGCTTTCGTCTAGACAAGGTGCGAAATGAAACCATCCGAGAACTTCTAGGCATCACCCCTATAACCGACAAGCTCCGAGAGTCAAGACTGAAATGGTACGGGCACGTGGTGAAATCAAATCCCCGTTCCATTTCTCTTTTGTCCGGGAATCTCGAAGTAGAGGGCAAAAGCCTCAGAAGCAGACCCAAAAAATGGGGGCGAGATTGCATCGAAGTAGACATGGTGAAGACCGGGCTGAAGACTGAAGACGCAGCTGACAAGGTGAAATGGCGTGGTGCAGTCTATGAAGCGGACCCTGCCCAGCGGCGGGATAAACGCTAGGAAAAAAAGAAGACAGTTTCAAGAAAACGGAAGTGTATGGAAGTAATTTTTTAAAATTTTAATTTGAGTACAGTTTAAAACATCTAGGGTGAAGAAGGTCTGAAACCTTTAATTTTTCGTCAACTATATTGCCGGATACTGCGAAAACTTAGGGAATCCGTTTGGATAGAAAATGATACGAGGTAACATTATCATGAAGAAGATTATGATAAGATAAGGTAATCATTATATACGCGGGTGGACATGGGTCACATGGCTATGTTGAGAAAAAATAATGCATCAAGTAGAACAGGAACATAATGGTTCAATTTTCTTGGATGGGCCTTTCAATTGTCATCAAGCTCACAAGGAGAGCTAACTAATGTTTTCCGAATTTTTACCAACTCATTTTTTCGTTCTTCTGATTTAAGATTAAGCTTTCAAGCTAATATGTATAAGAGTTATAGATAAGAGTTACGGGCTCAATTTTAAGATTTACCTATTACAGTTTCAACTTTCGGCTCTACTCTTTCCATTCTTTTGGATAGTTTGTGTGTCTTCACTGTTTTTTTTACATGGTGA
Organism: Allodiplogaster pararmata; assembly: GCA_964056735.1. NCBI lineage: Eukaryota > Metazoa > Nematoda > Chromadorea > Rhabditida > Diplogasteridae > Allodiplogaster > Allodiplogaster pararmata. The sequence continues at coordinate 2,726,073 of OZ057408.1, read as the reverse complement.
GAAGTTTCCTCTATTGTTATCCGATTTGTTTGGGAGCAATGCTCCATTTCTCATACTCCATCACAAACTTTCGTTATTCAAGTTTAGTTTATAAGGGCATCAACTCTTTTCCAAAGGTTTATAACTCATGTGGAATACTGAGTCAGGTGAAGGAATGCTTATGAGTATTATCATAATAAATAGATATTCATATTGGAATGAAGTTTGATAGTTACTGCTGAACGGAGTTAAAGCAATGATAACGAGAGTTCCTTCGCTCATTTAATTCTATTCTTAAACCCAAACATTTTCAATGTAGCAGTTGACACCCTAATCCTCCACTAACAAGAAAAGTCCGTGCACTTTCGAATACTGTTCTTAACATTCTCTGCGTTGAAAATGTTATTTAAAATAATGTTATAGTTTGGTGTTTATTTAGTGTCGTTACTTTTTTTCTTCTACTGATTGATGCTGTCATTTTGGACGTTGAAGCTTCTATTCTTATCAGGCTGTTATGTCGTAAAAACTGACTTTTGCTCGATTTTCTACAGTGCCGAAAACGTGGATAATCTTTGACAAAGGAAAAAAAACAGATAAGAGGGTTCTTCTGGTCGTGAAGTTGAAGCAATGAATAAGCTGCAACGACAGTTCTCCAGGTTTTCGCAAACTTTCAGTACTTTGATAAACACACGGCTTCGCACATGTTCAACTTTAGCATGTGTGTTTAGAAGAGAAAAATTTATCTTTCTTTTTCACCCTCCATCTCTCGATAACTCTTTCTTCCCCTCTTTCTCTTTCTCTCCATATTATCTTTCTTTTTCAACCTCCATCTCTCGATAACTCTTTCTTCCCCTCTCTCTCTTTCTCTCCCGCTTTCTTTCTCTCTCGAGCCGTTTTTCTTCTCGCATACCACGTCTATGTTTACTTTCAACGCTATCGGAGAAAATCGGAATGATACTGTTTCTGGCAACAAAAAAATTGGGCGTGTTAGAGATGTGTTCGAGAAAATTAGGGCATATTAACATGAAAAATAGAAGGTTTTGCTGGTGTAATGTGATTTATTCTCGTCGTAAAACTTCTCCGGAAAAAATAAAGAGTTTTACTTCATACAATTCAGAACAAAACCAATGTATATATATTTATTGAAAACTAGAAAAAAAACGCAGAGAAACGGAAATCGCAAATATTCTTTTAAAGGATCGTCTGAATTCAAGACTGCTCAAAAAAACTAGGTCAAAAACGGTTTTTAAAAAAACCGGAACAATTTTTTTACTAAAAGTTTCTTCTCATTATTCTGGGCTTCTTTCTTGGTCTTTTCGAAACTAACAAGAAGTAAAAACATCGGTAAAAACCTTAAAATGTAAATAAAACGGTCTAAGCTGCTTTCCCATTTTTTCTAAATTCCAATGCATTGAACAAAAATGGTTTCAAAACTTGAAAAAAGCGGAGCACTATCAGCACAGAAATCTGATAAAACAATTTTTTAAAGAAAAAACGGCCTGAGCCAACTCAACTATGCATCAGAACTTTAAAAATTTCAAGAGTACAGTACATAAAATATAGATTAAGTATAGAGGCATTTAGAAATACAAGTTTTAAAATTTTCAGAAACTATATAGACCTGTCTCCATAAGCGTGTACCTCTTTTTAATGTATTGAACCAGAATGGCTTCAAAACTTGAAAAAAGCGGAGCACTGTCAGCACATAAATCTGATGAAACATTTTTAGGAGAAAAAAATGGCCAGAAATAACTCAAAACTTTTTCACTTATGTATTATATCAGCAACTCGATTCTGTCTTGCCATTTACATACACTTTTGTCTCCCTCTGGGTCTATTACCCTGGACAGAATCCTGGTTGATTTTTAAACGGATTTAGGGTCAGCTCTTAGAACGTGGCCGTACCATCTCACCCTGCTTTCTCTCAACTTCTCGAAATTGAGAGTGATTCCAAGTCTTACATCTTCATTCCGCACTTTTTTCCAAACGGGTGAGTTCAAGGCTCCATCTCACCGTTTTATTTACAAGCATTTCCTCGGTTTGTACAGTTGTTGGAGCACATTCTAGGCCATACAGCGCAACGGGCCGAACAACTGATCCGTATTTTTCACATTTTGTTTATCAAACTCTCTCAATTTATTATGGGTTTCCAACTTTTCCTCGCTGTCTCAAAAGGCCTTTCAATTAGAAGATCCGTATTCTAAAAACCCTTACCGATATTAGGTTTTGGCATAAAAAGTTTTCTAGTATGTTTCACAGAATCAAAGAATTCATGGGCTTTAAATTTTTTTTCGAAGTTTTAAATTCATTTCCCCAAAATTATTATAGGAAAGGTGATAAAAAGAAAAATGAGTTATAGTTAATATAAGAGAAAGTTGAATAAACGTGTCAAAAATATTTCTAAGCATAAAGAAAAGTGAAATGTTACTGCAAAGTAGACATTGCAGAAGTCTGTTTCGCCCCCGCTCAGACAGACCTCTGCACTCTCTGGGTGGGGCTCATCAGTGAGTGCCCAGAGAGTACAATTGTAAAGAAATAAGAGTAAAAATTTAAAAAATTTTTTTTTAACTAAATGGAATTAATTAAAAGAGTATGATAATAAAGTTAATGAAAACGGTAAAAGAAACGAAAAATAGAAAAGAAAGAAGCAAAAGAAACGGAAAAAAGTAAAAAGTAAAAAACAATCTAAAATGTGAAAGGAGAAACTAAATAAAGTAAAGATTTTAAAAATAACCTAGAAAATAAAAAAAGAAAAACCAATTTTCATTTTCCATTTTTCAATTAGGTGTTCTTCTTCCGAAAGTTCACGTCGTCTTCCTTCGTCGGTATTGTCACCAAATGACAAGTGAAGTGTAAGAAATGAAGAGGAGTGAGTTAGGATGGTGATGATATTAGGAGAAGGGATTGTTGTAGTGTTCAATGTTTATGTGTTATTGATCTACTAATTTGTACATGATATGAACTTGACCCAAATAAATGAACATGATATGGGAAGAATAAAAAGAGAAAGAGAGTATATGGATAGTAATAAGTTATTGATTAAGGAGTTTGAAATAAATTGATGGGTGCTTTATATTATATGGAGAGAAATAATTTATTGGAATTGTTTAGAAAAGTGTGAAATGATTATATGGTTTTTAATGTCATATTTTACTTCAATTTTAGGATTATTACGTAGTGTTTTGATAAGTCTACCCATTATAGTTAAATCTGGAAATTTATTTTCACGGTATCTTCTAATGAGTATTTTGATTCTACTCAAGAAATCTTCGAATCGTGTGCAGTTATCGCTGAATCTTAAAACCTCGGTATATATGGTGTTTAGGCCAATGTAGATAGGTATGTTAGAGGTGTAATGAGGATATTTGAGGGTCTTGAAGTTATAGTCATCTGTTTTGTTATAAAGGTTAAGTTTTATATGTCCGTCATTTTCAATGGTTATGTAGAGATCTAAAAATACGGCCTCACTACTTTTATGATTAGTTCTTTCTAATGTTAATGAGTTGTGATAGATTTCTGCGGTAACTTTTATAAATTCTTGATCTTTATCAGAAACGTGAAGAAGATCATCTATGTAGCGGAATGTACAGTTCAGTGAACTACTCAAATTATGGGATCTATTTATATTTTTGTTAATGTATTTGAATTCCATCATAGCTAGAGTAAGATCTGCTATTTGTGGTGAAGCGTTATTGCCCTGAGGGATTCCCTTATTTTGTTTGAATATTTCACCACCATAAGTAACATAGCTATTATTTAAAATATATATAAGAAGTTTGTATATTTGAATGGGTAGATAAGTTCTTTTTTGGTTAATGTCGTTAGTATAATGTGTATGATTGCCTTTAATTGAGATAGCTTGGTATCCACAGTTTTTAAAGCAAGTTGTAATTACTCGATACATGTTATCTTTAATTACTTCATGTGGTAGATTTGTGAATAATGAAGTGAAATCTGCACAGAAAATGTTTTTAGGTTTGTTATCTAATGTTTTGAAAATATCTAGTAAAGGTTTAGTGTTGAGTATGGAAAAGAGGTGATTAGTTCCATTTCTCTCACCGGTTTGTTTAGAATAATTTTTAAAATGTTTAGATAGGTGTTTTAGTAAGAGTTGTAGTTCAACAGATATAGGTTTAAGGCTACTGTTGTATGCTCCTGTGATAAATCTAAATTTTATTGGATTTTTATGCATTTTTGGTATTCCATATACTTGGGGAATTTTAAAAGTATTATCAAAATTTATTTTTATTCCGTTTTGTAAGGTGTGTTTGATATGATTACTAATAATAATGGAGCTATTGATGTTAGAGGTAGGTTCATATGTTTTTACATTATCATTAGTTGTATTCATTTCTTCATTAATATATTTAACATATAATTTTTTGCATATAAAGGCGTAGTTATTTGTGGCTTTATCGATTGGAGTAATTATAAAGTCTTTTTTTAATTTGTTAATATTTTTTTGAATTCTACCATATATTGATGTTTCCGAATAATAAAATCTATCTATATAATTCTTGATTTTGGGGAGGTTATTATTTATGAGAAGGTTAGCTAGTTGATTTCTATCAGTTGTTTTCAAGCTGTATTTTCTTGTAATTTTATCAGTTGTTGATAGAATTGATTGTATAATCTCTTCTGTAATAATTTCTTTAGTAGAGTTACCACTGCTAATACGATATTTGGTACCTTTTTCTAAAATACTACGAAGAAGAGGATCCGAGACAATATTCGTGTTGCCTGTACAAACATGTCCTAAATTATGTTCAATAAAGTGAGGGTATTCATTGCAGACACAATTGTTTTTGTTTATATCTTCTATTATAGTTTTGTTTAGATTTCTTAAAAGGTTATTGTAATTAAAGATTTTTTTACTGATAGGTTCTTCTAATTTGTATATAGTGCGTATTTTGAATGATTTATCAATTCTTTTGAAAAGTTCTACGTCTATGTTGCTTCTAAGACTTTTATTAAAAATTCGGTTAAAAGGGATATTATCCATATATTTACCATGATATGTAAGCTTTATATTAAATGTATCTATTTCATTATTTATAAAGTTAGTTTGTTTTCTCCAGAAATAGTCACAAATGGTACTAGTAATAATTATTTTATTGTAGTTATTAAGTTTATGAAATTCTTTGGTTAAAGTGAATTTTATGAGTTTATCTTTCTCTTTGTTTTTCAATTTTTTGTGTTCCAAATACAATAGTCTATTATTTTTAGATTCTATTAGATTGTTAACGATTTCTTCAATATCTCTCGCTTGGTATGCTGGACGAGTTCTTCTGCGGTTTTTGTGTATACCCTGAGTTTTTTTAGGTATTTTTATTGGCATGTTGTGATATGGATGTGATTTCCGTTCTATGGGGTTCAAATTATAGGATATTAGCCCGTAATTTTGAATTTGGTCATTGAGACCGTAGGGATGGTTCTTCCACTTCCGGCAGTGGTTCTATCCGCCAGTTGGCCAGGCCGAGAGGGGTTAGTCCAGGCCACACGAGTCGAGGCGTCTTTTCGATTAATCTTCTGCTTTTCTACGGTCAAGGATTAGCAGGAACTCCCGACAAACACGTTCCGCGATGCCAGGCTGGATTGACCATCCACTCAACAGGCCGATCGCATGAATACCCTTGTTGTAAACCATGGCTTCAAGTTCTTCAAGATATATCACCAAAGCTAGGGCGTCCCCCGGAAGCGACGCGGTCTTACCTTGTCCGCTAGGACCGTCAAATATGCGAGGACAGGCAGCTACCCATGGGCGGGGTATGTCTGCGCGGCGTACAGCCCAAATTCGCCTTGTCACATTGAATGTTGGAACACTGACGGGACGCAGTAGAGAGCTGGCCGCAATGCTAGAAGCAAGAAGGGTTGACATTGCTGCTGTACAGGAAACGAAATGGAGAGGAAGCAAGTCGAAGCCGATAGGAGACGGATACAAGCTGATATACCATGGCACGTCATCAACAAGAAATGGTGTTGGCATTATCCTCTCCTCGAAAATTGCTGATGATGTAACCGAAGTCATTCGCTCTACAGATCGAGTCATGGCCGTCCGAATTTCTTCGTCCAACAATCACTTCCTTGTCGTCTCAGCATATGCACCTCAACAAGGATGTAGCGACGCTGATAAGGAGGACTTCTACGACTCTCTAGAGGAAGTTATCAAACTCCGAGAGTCTCATGAAGACATCTTAATCGGCGGAGATTTTAACGCTCACATCGGTTCAGATCGACAAGGTCGGGAGAGAGAACATGGAGGACATGGAATCGGAACGATCAATGCTGAGGGTCAACGGCTACTTGACTTCTGTGCTCGATGCGATCTAGCAGTCGTGAACTCCTTTTTCAAAAAGAGACGATCTCACGGACTCACATACGAGAGCGGAAGAAATCAGAGTCAAATTGACTTTTGGTTAATCCTGAGAGCAAAGCTGCGGAACGCGAAAGATGCAAAGGTCATTCCATCAGACCATGTTGCATCTCAGCACCACCCTCTCTTTATGGACTACAGCGTATTGAAGTCGAAGAAACAGCCTTCTCGTAATCCTGAATGCACACGTGTCAAATGGTGGCGCTCGACTGGGAAAGCAGAACGTCTCTCTCTCATGCACATCATCCATCGCAATCTACTTCCTCCTGCTCTCTACAAGCAGTTTCCAGAGGACATAAATGAACATTGGAAGCTTCTTGAAGACAGCATCAGAGCACCCGCCGCAAGCATCCTCGGAAAGACGAAACCCGGAAAGCCAAGAATCGAGAAAGACACCTGGTTTTTCACCTCCGAAGTTCAGGATGCGATCAAGGCGAAAAAGAATGCCTACAAGAGATGGAGGACGTCAAATGAGGCTGACGACCGCGCTGCATACAGCTCAGCCAAGAAAGCCGCCAAAAGAGCTGTCGCAGTTTCAAAAGCCTCCTACTTCCGCGATCTCTATGAGAAGATGAACCAACCAGGAGGCGATAAAGCCATCTATCGGCTTGCCAAGGCTCGACACCGCAACACCTTGGACATCCAGAGAGCAGCCACGATAAGGGACAAACAAGGGAAGCTCGTATTTGACCCTTTAAAAGTCAGAAACAGGTGGCGCGAACATTTCGAAGAAATGAGCGGCCAAGAGTTTGAGCACCCTCCCATCCCTACTTCCCACGCCATACAAGGACCCGTGCCAACCATCACGGCCGAGGAAGTGAAGAAGGCACTCTCTAAGATGAAGACTGGGAAAGCGGCTGGACCGGACGACATAGCCACCGAAGCCTGGAAACTTGCGGGTGATGTTGGACTAGCACATCTCGTGCACCTGTTCAACACCATCGTAAAGCAAGGCCAAATTCCACATATCTGGCGCTACTCCACGACCGTTCCAGTCTTCAAAGGAAAAGGCGATGCCAGAGTGTGCAGCAACTACCGTCCAATACGCCTTCTCAACCACACTATGAAGATATTTGAGAGGATACTGGATTCACGCATACGAGATATCGTCGATATTCCAGCTCAGCAATGCGGGTTTGTGAACGGAAGAGGCACAACAGATGCAATATTTGCACTCCGTTTACTTGTCGAGAAGCACGCAGAGAAAAGATCACCTCTCCATCTGACCTACCTCGATTTGGAAAAGGCGTTCGACAGAGTCCCCCATGATCTTATTTCATATGCATTGCGCGATCATCAGGTTCCTGAAGAGTACATTCGATGGACAATGGCGATGTACGATGATTCAAAGAGTACTGTCAGAACTCCGGTCGGCATCACAGAGCCATTCGCAGTAAACGTTGGAGTGCACCAAGGGAGTGCTTTGTCTCCCCTTCTCTTCATTTTGGTTATGGATACCGTCACGCGTCCTCTACTGACTCCGGCTCCGTCAACCATCGCATACGCCGACGACATTCTCCTTGCTGCTCCTACACGTGCCGAAATCGAGAAACGCACCCAAGAATGGAATGACGCTCTTAGTAGGCATGGCTTACGCCTCAACATCAAGAAGACCGAGTACCAGGAAATCGGAGTGCAAACGACGGGAGCTGTTCACATCAGCGGTGAACCGCTCCCGAAGACCTCCGAATTCAAGTACCTTGGTTCTGTCATCTCCTCAGACACGTCAACAAATGCAGCGGCACGCCAAAGAGTAAATGCAGCTTGGATGAAATGGAGAGAAGCTGCAGGTGTCCTCTGTGATAGGAATATCACAGCTGGCATACGCGGAAAGATGTATAAAACAGCAATCCGTCCCGTGCTTCTCTATTCGACGGAGACCTGGCCTACAACGCGTATAACCGAGAACATTATCCACACGAATGAGATGAAAATGTTACGCTGGACACTAGGACTGACTCGCCTAGATTGTGTGCGTAACACGATTGTGAGAGGGAGACTCGGCGTTGCCCCAATACAAGACAAGATGCGAGAAGGGAGAGTTAGATGGTATGGACACGTGATGCGAAGAGACGCGACCAACATCGCAAGACACGCCCTTGACATGGAAGTACCAGGCAAACGCCCTCGAGGCAAACCGAAGACAAGATATATGGATACGCTCAACCAAGACCTGCGCCTTGCAAGACTCCACTCGGAAGACGCAACGGACAGATGTTTCTGGAGAGCTAGAAGCCGTACAGCGGACCCTACTCCGACCTCGGCCGGCGCGGGACAACGCTAAGAAGAAGAAGAAGACCGTAGGGATATGCTGTGATCAATAATCTAATCCAGTATGCTTCTTTAGCTCTTAACTCAGCTTTATTAGTTGCATGATCTAAGACATCTATTCGTATATTGTTTGGAGATTTATTACACTCTTTAAAATGTTTGCATAGGTATGTATCAAGTATGTTTTTCTGTATATGATATTTATGTTGTGATAAACGTTTTTTAAGTGATTGAGTTGTTTCTCCAACGTATTGCATCTCACATTTTGTACAAGTTATTAGATAAATCACATTTTTTGATGTACATGTAAGGTTAGGTGGTTTATTAGTGGCAAAACTCTTTTTTGTAGTACTACTAATCACATACTTATCGTAGTTGATTATATTACATATGACACACCTGGCATTATTACATTCATTTCCTTTATTATCAGAAAGGTTAACAGTTTTGAAGATATATTTACCATCGACCTTTTCGTGGAATATGGGTATATTGTAACGGAGTTTGTTTTGTTTTTGTGGTTGGCTTTTGTTAAGCATGGATATAACGGTGACGATGGCTGCTTGACCGAAGGTTCACCGAGCACTACTCCGTATTTCAGATACGGTAGATCTGTCTTTTAGTGAGACCCAGTTCTCACCCACGGGTTAAGTGCTAATTCCCGTGAGTGTGGTATATCCCACCTGTGATTTTAAAAAACTGTATAATTATAAATATTCATCCGATCTAGTGTGATAATGATAAAATTAATGGAAGTGTAATACATGCCTTCGATTGTAATAATAATATTATTATAAATAGGAAAGGAGACTTGAAAGGAAATAAGAAAAGAAATAGAAAGTTAAAAGGAGGAGATGGAAATGGAAAGAGAGAAAAGAGTAATTATAAGTATGATGAGAAATAGATGTAAGGAAGTTAATGTGAAATGATGCTAAAAGCATCTACTAGGTGTTTGGTAAGAGAAGTAGGAAATGATAATATATAGGTATAAAGTAAATAGAGTTATAATAGTGTATTTATAATATTATGATTAAAAAATTATATTATGATTCAAAAAATGGTATAATCCCCAAAAAATAAACTTTTTAGTGTGAAATATACTACAGTAATTTTTGAAATTTGAAAATTGACATTTTTTAGGAAAATGTTGTTTATATTGGATAAGGACAAATTATTTACTGTTTTCTATTATAAATTTACTTTGAATCGTGTAAAAGGAACATGTTGAAATCTTTATTTGTTCAGTTTCAAGTGTTAACGGAGAATCTTCGAGCGCTTCTTGTTGGCAGAGAGTTCTCAGAAGAGTTGAAGAAGGTGAATTATGGAAAGGCGGCGGGTACCCGCTTAGGAGTATTTCCTGCTGGGGTAAGTGTAAATTGAGATTGTATGTTGAAGATTTAAATAATATAACTAATTTTTTCTTTATTTATAGACAGAAGAGACGCGGGAGAACCATAGGCAAAGCCTTTTCTTGAAGACTTTATGCGAAACTAATAAGGAGAAATTCAATTCAACGGCGACTTTTCAACCGCCACGTCATGGCAAAACGGGAATCTTGTTGAAAATGATTATCTTATTAGAGTGCTCTCGATAGAGAAACAAACAGTACACAAGAGAACGTCAACTTGAACCAACTCTTCTGTGATTTAACTAATGAACAATTCTATTTTTAGTATACAAAAATGCAACTACAATCGTCATTCAGTTTTCTACACATCGCGTCAGTTATCGGTAAGATATCTCACTAAAAAAACTTTTGTTGCAAACGTTTTTTTCTCTATTTTTGCCATTCTTGATGTTTTATAGTCACGCCCCGATACTAAAGTAAAAGCAGTTTTATTTCCTAAATCTGAATTTTTTTCTTTCTAAATGCGCCTGCTAATTCTATCACGTCCAAGATCGAAAGCCGGTTCGAAGCATATGTAAATTTTTTCCGAGAGGATCTTTTGATACGGTAACAGAGTTGATTTGAGTACTAACAGAGCTAGCTCATTGTTTTTTAGTGTGACACCGTCGATTTCCATCATGATAATTTGCTGTTTATCATGTTACGGAAGATAAGGTCTGAATGCGCCTAACACAGCGAAAAGTAGAACCACCACCTTACCTCTACAAGCAGGAATTAATGTGGACGCTGAATTTGAAATGTTTTTTGTTGGTTTTTGGTTCTATTAGTTTTTATCAGGAGCTGTAGACGGCGGTAGATGGAGAGTAGCAAACGACGAGGGATCGATCTGTATTATGCTGAACGCGAAGATGTCTTTCCGACTCGGCTATTACAAAAGAGAGTCAGATAAAACTCTGGTGAGTTTTTTCAAACTCGTCCGATAAATAGAACTCTACCGCCTTTGAATGACCGCGTATTATCAATAGGAACTTACCCTTGCTAAACATCATGATAACTACAACACCGCGTACATATGCTCACATTTGATTTTTTTAAACGCCTCTCGACTCGATACACCATAGAGCTGATAACCACACAGATGAAAAGTCCGGCTCAGGCTTATAACGTTGGTGCTACACCCAGAATATTCAAGTGCGCATTGAATTAGAGCACAAACTTTTCTTCAAATCATCGAACTTTAGTGTCAAACCACGCTGAAAAAGGAAATAATCAAAAGAAGACGCAGAGAGACAGCTCATTACCTAACCAGCATGGGAACCGAACACGCAAATTGAAGGCTGCCAGGCTGACAGTCTACTACCCTATCAATTGAGCTCATTACCTAACCAGCATGGGAACCGAACCCGCAACTTGAAGGCTGCCAAGCTGACAGTCTACTACCCTATCGATGGAGAAACAACTCATTACCTAACCAGCATGGGAACCGAACCCGCAACTTGAAGGCTGCCAAGCTGACAGTCTACTACCCTATCGATTGAGCTCATTACCTAACCAGCATGGGAACCGAACCAGCAACTTGAAGGCTGCCAAGCTGACAGTCTACTACCCTATTGATTGAGAAACAACTGATTACCTAACCAGCATGGGAACCGAACCCGCAACTTGAAGGCTGCCAAGCTGACAGTCTACTACCCTATCGATTGAGAAACAACTCATTACCTAACCAGCATGGGAACCGAACCCGCAACTTGAAGGCTGCCAAGCTGACAGTCTACTACCCTTTCGATTGAGCTCATTACCTAACCAGCATGGGAACCGAACCCGCAACTTGAAGGCTGCCAAGATGACAGTCGACTACCCTATCGATTGAGAAACAACTCATTACCTAACCAGCATGGGAACCGAACCCGCAACTTGAAGGCTGCCAAGCTGACAGTCTACTACCCTATCGATTGAGAAACAACTCATTTCCTAACCCGCATGGGAACCGAACCCGCAACTTGAAGGCTGCCAAGCTGACAGTCTACTACCCTCTCGATTGAGAAACAACTCATTACCTAACCAGCATGGGAACCGAACCCGCAACTTGAAGGCTGCCAAGCTGACAGTCTACTACCCTATCGATTGAGAAACAACTCATTACCTAACCAGCATGAGAACCGAACCCGCAACTTGAAGGCTGCCAAGCTGACAGTCTACTACCCTATCGATTGGCTGCCAAGCTGACAGTCTACTACCCTATCGATTGGCTGCCAAGCCGACAGTCTACTACCCTATCGATTAGCTGCCAAGCTGACAGTCTACTACCCTATCGATTGGCTGCCAAGCTGACAGTCTACTACCCTATCGATTGGCTGCCAAGCTGACACTCTACTACCCTATCGATTGGCTGCCAAGCTGACAGTCTACTACCCTATCGATTGGCTGCCAAGCTGACAGTCTACTACCCTATCGAATGAGCTCAAAAAGTTTTTGTTTTGTGCGAGATATATTTTAACAAAGAAAACATTCTTTCCTTGAATTGTGAATAATGATTTGATCTTGAAAGTTACGCGCAAAAATATTCTATGAAATCGACTATGTTCTACGCAGTCCGACGTTCATTTAAATGTCCCCGAATCCTCAACTACCGAGAACAGCACGTGTTCGGCCTTGATCTTCGCGGGCTCAAACAATTATATTGAAGCGCAAATACTTCAGCTCAACTTTCCACACGTTAGTCAAATCTGCTTCACTGTTTTCACAAAACTATCTTCAATATACTGCTCCATTTATTATCATTTCTGATTGATCCAAATTCCTCTACCCATAAGTTTAGATCTATCAAGCTCAAAACTGCATGAAAAATTCATCTATTATTACTTCTCATCTGTCATTTTTGACAGTTTTTACAACAAATAATGTTTTCATGTTTCATATTGTGAGTTCAAGTAGTTTAACAATAATCACGCTAATAGCTATAATCTTTTGTTATTCCTGTACAAACTTTTTCATTCAGAACTCAATATTCTATTATGAATGTTTCAGACCATTTCGGATTGTTGCGCTTTAGGTCTAAATTTTAGAACACGATATGGAGCGAGTTTTCTGGGTGTGGGATATTGGTTTGTGCGGGGCCATTATGTGGAGCGTCGCGTTTTTTCCTTGAACTTTGTCAGACTCACCTCAATGAAGAGAGTTGAGAAATTTTGGTAGTGCTCGCAGAAATCTGACGCGGCAATTCATCAGAAATCCAGGGAGCAATAAAGAGTTCACGGACTTTATCAAAACTAATCAAATCATCCGAGGTAAGCGCGTAGCCTGCCTGAAGAAGATTGATATAGGCACGAAGCGCAAGTCTCTGAGCTTTCAAAGCACTGTCCGTTGATTTAAACATCACCTTTTCGACAATACTGAAACCACAATAAGAATAATAAACTTTTTTAGCTCTATGAGAGCTGTAATTTTTTTAGAAACCTGGCTGGTCAATCCGCTTAGCGTTCACACGCGACCGACACTATGTGAAGAGTAGTGAACAATTTACACTTTTCCAGGTTGATTTGTTTTGGAAATTTTAATGAGAATAGAGGAGAATAACTTTTTTAAAATCCTTTTTTCCTCTACCCATATTGTGAAACGCATCACAAAACTGGAAATGGTTGTGAAATCATCGTACTACATTGTATTGCAGACCTATTAATTTTTCAGATTAATGTCACAGCCAACTTCACGTCGTTGTCAACTGTTTCAGGTGTCGAAGTCGGAGAAGGTAAGTTTTCAATATTTCCACAAGTTTCGAAACATACGGTATGGCTGCACTGAAGATTTGAAAAATACACCTTAAAATTTTTTTAAGTAACTAGAAATCTCGATTGATTGCTACCAGAAATGCATTTTTTAACCCCACAAAATTCTTCAAAGTGCTATCACAAATTTGTCACGAAATCTCCACCAACAATCTCGTAAAAACACATCATTATTGGGATATTTCCAGGGATTGTTTTACCTTAAACGATCGTAGAAGTTGAAATGGCTCTGAAGAACGGTATGGTGTTTTCAGTTTAATGATTAATGCCCGAAGTTGGGTAGAATTACGTTACTCGAACGTGAACAAGGCAATACAGTAAAAATCGGTACATTTCGATGCAAAGAATGAAGAGAATAAATAGCAACTTCTTGAAAGTAAGTGAAATGAGTGAATACCCCTTTTGAGAACGGACCTACTTGTATTACCAGCCAGTGGATTCTCTGCGCCCATCGGATATCTCCAAAACGCTTTCCACTCGGGTAAATCTAAATAAAATGTTTATGTAGTAAGAACTCTAGGCAAAGGTTTTATTCTTCTGTGTTTCGAAAAAGATAACAATTTTTTACGAACTCTTTAATGTTCCATTTTTTATCCAAACTATTATTTGTAAACTATAATACACTATGTATTATTTGTAAACTATATTTCCGTCAATACTAGTTCGGCCAGGGCTACAAACTTCTCGAATTGTCTTAAGAAGAGTTATAGTCCGCGGGCTCAGTGTGGTGTCCCCTGTCTCGCAGCCCCAAACACTAACATGAAATTGAAAGGTTTATATGGCAAAGACATTGTTACAGAAAATATTACAAACTTCAAAAGGTTATTCACTATATAGTCAAAGTGGGGGAAACAATACAGAGAGTTAAGCGAGACAATCAGTACTATTATTAACTATTAGCTCTACAGAGAATGGGGCGTGAACAATGCCTGGTCTACGGAGTCAGGCCAGGTATCTCTTCTCTTTCTTTATGATCGGAGAGAGGGCGTATTTATAGTGCTCAAGGTGAGAGCATTCTCTCGCCTCTAAGATGACACTTTAAGATTATGGGCGCTAACAGTTCTATGGAGCAAGGTTCACTGGATGAGTAACAAGACGGGTGAGAGCATCTCAGCTTTCCTACTAAATTCTAGTATAAAGTTTACCCTAAAGTCTACTCTTTGAATTCCATTTTGGCGAAACTACAACTTAGTATAAACTTTACCAAAAATTTTTGTATAATTTTTTGTCTCTGAATACGGCCCCAGATATTCACAGAAGCTTGATGTTGAATCACTTGAAGAGTAGTTTTTGCTTTGCTGCGGAGAAATGTTTAAAAAAAAATTAACTCTCAAATTTTTGTTTTGAAATTTTAGGTGGGGAGCTCCTTCTACTGTCCTGTCCGCCAAGCGTTCATTATAAACAAGGAAGATCGAATAGGACCTCCTGCCATGTTAGACCAATCGAAAAAAATGGAAAAAAGAATACTTTCTTGAGATAGGCCACAATTTTTTTGTTGAATAAAAAAACACTTAATTCGGGACTTTGAGTGTGGTTTAAAATATTAAAAACGATTTCATGACATTTCGCATTGTGAAGTTTCGCATTGCGACATTTCGCACCCAATTTTTTTGCATTGCAATAACTTTTTTTCAGATATGTATTATGTATCTGGTTGCTCTATACGGACTATTACTAAACCGTAAGGTCTCGTTAGCGCAAAGCTAACGAAGCCTAAGCGAAAATTTCAATGAAACATACATTCATTTACAGGGTGTTTCAAAAGTACTGGGACAGTTTTCGCGCGTGCCTCTCGCGCGCTCTATGGATCAATTGACTTGGCAAGACATCACAAACTTTTCTCTAGTCTTTAATGATTATGTTTTCGAAATTATAAACCTTTCCCTTTGTTTTGTGGGTGAATGGCGCGTCCAAATTCGAAACGTTCCGCGATTCTGACTTTAAGTCGTGCGGGACGCAAACCTTCTGAGATCAGTAACATGCTGGATGTTCCTCGTCGAACCGTCTACCACACTACCAAACGTGGAACTCAAGAGGATCGTCCACGCTCCGGTAGACCAGTCATCGCCATTTCTTCTCGTATCACGAAAATTGTCAAGAAGCGGATACAACGCAAAGGGCAGAGAAGCATGAGTAAAATGACCGCTGAGCTCCATGTCTCAGTAGCATCGATGTGGCGAGTCGTCAGAAAAAAGCTCAAGAAGTTCCCCTACAAGTTCCAATAAAGACATGGCTTGACTGAAGCCGAGAGAAAAGGAAGACGGCAAAAATGTCGCTTGCTACTGGCGCGGGCCGAAAACGGAGACCATTTGACAACGGTTTTCTCAGTTGAGAATCTTTTTACAGTAGATGCTCATTACAACCGCCAAAACTCCAGAATACTCGCGGAAAGTTCACAGCAAGCGAACTATGCATGTCGCGTCATCGAATGCAATTCTCATCCTGCACAAGTCATGGTTTGGGCGGCAGTCTCCTCCAGTGGTCGCAATCCTCTCGTTTTTGTGCCGAAAGGCGCCAAAATTGATACTAGCGCGTACATTGATGAAATTCTTGAGAAGCATCTTCTACCTTGGTCCAAGGCTCACTTTAAAACAAACAACTGGACTTATCAACAGGACGGTGTCCCAGCACACAGAGCCAAGAAGACTCAAAAGTGGTGCAAACATCATCTGCCCGACTTCATACCGGTAAATGAATGGCTGGCTAATAGCCTCGACCTCGATCCACTCGACTTCTCCATCTGGGCTGTTTTGAGGCAAAGGCTTGTGCAAAATCTCACAAAAATTTGGAAGTGCTTAAAGTCTCCCTTACCCGAGCATAGGACGCTATTCCACAAGAGACACTGCGGGCAACCATCGAGGCATACCTTCGTCGTCTCAAAGCTTTCATTAAGGCCAAAGGAAATCATATTGAGTGACTGTTGTAAAACATAATTGTTGAAGTTGTTGATAAACATTTTTAATTATATTAACCTGATTCGCTGATACTGAATGAAAATAGAACGTAAAATCTTTGTGCTTTTGAAACACCCTGTATTTATTCATAATTTATTCAAAAAGCGACAACACATGGAAATGAAAGAAAAAAAAAGAAAATTAAATGAAAAAATAGAGAACTCGTTATTCAGTTTCAAAAATAGGTAATTGTATACCAAGCATAACTCCCCTAACAAATCTACTTTCAAGACAAAGTTTACCCAACTCCGTCTTGAAAGTAGATATTCATTCATTCTTTATTCATATTCAGTCATATATTAGAAAAGCTTACAACATTCTGAGGCAGTTCACAATAGTTTCTAGCGGGTTGAAGAGCGAACGAGTGGAAAAAAAGGTTGTCTTCGGGTTCTGGGTATATGAAAAGCGTATCTTGACGTCAGGCCATTACATGCCTTGAAAGTATACATACTGGTTACAGGTATATCTATGAGGCCATTCAAAATTTTATAAGAGAAGAAAAGGTCAGCTTTTGTTCTACGGTATAACAAAGTAGTCAAGTTGAATCTTTCCAGTCTTCTGTTATAGGATGGTCGCGAATTGAAAGTGTCGGATCTTACATAAGCAGCGGATGTATAAAAATCTCGTAAAAATATGCTGCACATTTTCTAATTTTCTTATTAGACTGATTTTGTGAGGAGACCATACATATAGGCTAAGAGAATTCAAGCAAGGGAACGATAAAGGCCTCGTAACATCGGATATATGGGACAGGACTTCTGATGCTCAGTGAACGAAACAAAGCTTAGACTAGTCTGACAATACATTAGAATATGTTTATTACGGAAATTTGGGTGAGAAATGTGGCGGTGCGATATGTCGGGCAGGATATCATGAAAAATCACTCAGAGGCTGTGAGCGAGCTTATTCCAGGAAAGGACCAAAAACAAACTTTAGCATCTTTAGTATTTATGTCCCTAGAAAATGATTTTTTTTCGTATTGCGACATTTAGCACCAAAAGTTTGCAATAACTTTTTCAAATCTGTATTATGATGCTGGTTGTTCCATACGGACGATTACTAAGCCGAGCGGCCTCGTTAGCGTAAACCTAATGAAGCCTAAGCGAAAATTTCAATTGATGTATTCTGTCTCTCAAATCACGAGAGTTATCTATGTTGCACACACCAATCTTTGGATGTGTAAAACTAAAATGAAAAAAAGGTTAACCGTATTGAAAGAATTGAGAAAGAGGCTGCGCATGTTTGTAGCCAAATCTCGCTCGAGCCTGATTTTTAACCTGGCAACGGGAATGAACGGAAAGCCAGTTTGTAAATTGAAATAGGTTTAAGTATAAGAACAAGGGCGAAATAAATCCATTGTTTGAGCCATTCGATTGAGCCATTCTCCCACTCAAAAAAACGGGAAAGAGAACTAGATATACGACGGGGAGAAAAAGAAACTCCAAACTCAAGTTAATGCAGCGTTCCGTGAAAAAAACGTTTTAATTTTTTTTTTTCAAAAAAAACGGCGAGTTCAATGCTTGATACTGGAAGTTCTACAGAATCTACTTCGAGTCGATTTCTCTGCAAGCTTTTCACAAGAGGAGTGGCAGCGAGTTTGGCAGTAGTGAGTGTTTTTCGGCATTCATTGTAAAAAAAAAAACCTCACGAACTTCTCCCGTTCAAGGTGCTTTTATAAAACTCCGCTTAAACGGAGAGTTTTTTCCGAGAGTTTCAAACATCCGCTTCCTCTTCTCAACGTGGTTATTCGTGTAAACTTGAGAATATACATTTGTGGTTTTCAGAGGTGACCATGTTTTAGAAGTTTGCACTGGAATTTTTTATGGACTTTGCTCAGTAATATACAGACACGAAGGTTGACAACGAAAACTCATTGCCATTCACAGGCAGAGCACACAACAATCTGCTATTGTTAGGGCAGGGATATAAAAAATCGCGTCTCTTAATGACGCCGGATTTTAAGCATTCACTGGAGTCTTTATTTCCCGCATCCGCAGACAGGGGGAGGGGGTGGAGCGCAGTAGCACGGCGGAGGCGGTGGCGGCGCGCAGCCACTGCAATGGGAATGTCATGGATCCCCGAATTTACCAAAACGCGGTACCCATAGCGATGCTCACATCAACACCAATACTAATAACGAGACCGATACCAATACCAGTACCGATATTGAGACCGCTACTGATTCAGTTATCGAAACTGAAGTCGATACGGATACCGAAAGTCTCATTTCATTTAATCGTTTTCTTGATTTTTTGATTCGGAACAACCAGGATTTGAGGTTTGAATGAGGTGCTCGGACTAATGTTTTTTTGGAAATCTTGAACACATTTGCCATGAAGGAGCCTACTTTAACCTTCGCATAGGCATTTTGTCTCTACCAAACTCCAACGCTCAGTTCTGAATTTGTTTTTTGTAACATACGACAATGATGAAAACGTAAGGAATTCTTTTGGAACGACAAGCTCAGTAAGGTTTCGCATCTCCTGTTAACCATGTTAACCCTTCCAAGTCTAATGAAGCGAAATGACATACCATCCTCCTCCTCCTCCTCCCATTCCGAACAAGAAAGCCTGTGACATGACGACGCAAACGAGAAGCACGAAGATCATGTTTGAGAGAATGCTCATTTTGTGAACAGTGGTAATAGGCAAGCCAATTGAATTGTCTGTGGCACCTCGCTTATATACTGTCTGATTTTCACTTTGGCAAAAATCAAAACTTTTTTATTGTTTTATCAACAATGCATTTATTCACGAATCTCTATTCATACAATTAAATGTCGTTAGAAGTGAGATTATATCGTGACCCAAGGGCAGCGCTCGTAACGAGTTTTTCAAGCTCCTGTTCTACTACTGCAGAGGTGACAATAATTGAACAACTCCCCTTCCTTTTTTTCTTCTTATATCTCTCCTTTCTCTCTTCTCCATTCCTCTTTTAATCTACCTTATCAGCTCTTCCTTACTAATTCTCTCTCTGCTCTCACCCTCGTTTCTCTCTCTCTATTTCTTTCTCTGACTCTCTCTATACTTTATACAATCCAAAAAGAACAATGTCTCTTGTAAAACTCACTTCCGCCATATGAAGTTTATTTAATTATTCAGGGTGAATTAAATCTTGACATCGCAACTTGCGTTTCTTTGTGATTTGTACAGAGCAAAGAGCGATCAAACTACAGATTGCTTTCTGCAACGGTTACCTTTAATAGGTATGCGTGAAAAGATCTAAACGCTGCCAGGTTGATTAACTTCATTTTCAGGTGAAATATGCTCTGCTGCAGAGAGAAAAAGCGACAAGTTCTCCCTGAGCTCTGCCTCTCTTCTATCACTTCTCGTGATTGTGACCGTGATTGTCTTCTTGGTACTACGTTTTCTTTGTGTTGAAAAAACTTCAAAAAGTCATTGGATGCTTAGTTTCACAGTTTCAAAGCAGTAACATCAGTAGACGATGAAACATTACCTGTCCACCACTCAAAAAAATTATTACATATAGTCCACGGAGCAGTTTCGAGCCAAAACTGGAAGTGCGAGCGGATCACACATTGCCTCACAGAGAACTAACTGCGAATCCTTTTGCAAATGATAGATGAAAGGTTCAATCAGCTTTTTACAACTGCTTATTGAATACTATTTTCAGGTCCGTCGTTACCGGCTGTCAAATGATGTTTTTCCTAGTGACTCATCGGCCAAAGAAACAAATGCCATTGAAGGTTCTGAAAATTACATTTATCGTTTCTGACGAGCTCTTTGAACTGATTTTTCAGAGTTATCAATTTTTTGTATCTAATAGGACTTTTATCTGTTTTAGACATCACAACAGTAACGGTTCGAAGAATAAATGCAGTCATGTATAACAGATATGACTGGAATTTTTTGCTTCTTTCACGGCCTTATTTTAACACTAGCCGCACAAAGCAACTTCTGCTTTTATTTGTGTTTTTTGTATGTATCAAGGATCAACTGTATCAAATTTCATCTTTAGTGAATTTGTATCTTCTTCTACTCGCGTTCTTTTGAATTTCTTTTCACGGCTTCCATAAAATACACAACTATTATTAATAGTCACTAATTTGTTGATGACATACATATACGTTATTTCTCTTTCCGTGCCCTCGAGATGGTCGCATCTGCTCCCCTCTCTTTATTTCTCTTTCCGTGCCCTCGAGATGGTCGCATCTGCTCCCCTCTCTTTATTTCTCTTTCCGTGCCCTCGAGATGGTCGCATCTGCTCCCCTCTCTTTATTTCTCTTTCCGTGCCCTCGAGATGGTCGCATCTGCTCCCCTCTCTTTCTTAATTTCCCCGTGAAACCACAGTTCCTCTCCCCTCCACATCATGACTTCATTTCTTCCTACTCAAGTTTTCGGCTCCTCGTCCTTATGCTCCTCCTAGTCTGATTTCTTAAGAACTCTTGTAGGCTCCCAAGATCCCGCAGCAAATCAAATCCTGTTGGTCAGAGAAAACACCGTCCTTTTTTATGTGTTATAACTGAACTCGCACATGTGACAGTCTTCCTTTGTTCGAGATCTATTTGCAATAAAATCTATCTTTCTATATACCTCACAGTAAACGTCGTTTTCAATGACTTCAATTTTTCTGCAATCTGTTTTTTCCTCCGACTTTTCGATCCTTTCTGTCAATACTTTTTTTTGCATAAGATTCTCTTCCTTTTTACTCTTTCTCTCTTCATCTCATTTTTCTCTTTATCTCTCTCTTCTCACTTCTGTCTCTCTCTCTCCCCTCTCTCTCTCCTTCTATCTTCGACTTAACTTCTTCAACCGTTAAAATAAAATTTTGTTCTTTGTTAGATGTATTTTTCATTATTTTTTGATCTCGCTAAGACTTTCATTTTCTGATGAACCGTTACACTAGAACTGCTTCACAAGTCTCGATCAAAACGAAATAGTTTTGAAAAAAATCTTGAATCAAGAGTAAAGTAGTAAAAGACTGTTGATGCCTAATACATCATTATTTTTTCACAGCATTTGATTGAAAAGTTTGCGTCACGCACTAAATTTATTACGAGTAAAAAACTTTTGAGTACCTTATAAACTTTTTTTGAAACCGTAAGAGCAAGAGAGCAAAATGTTAACTGTTCAAAAAATGGTTTTTTTTCTTTCTTCAAATCAACTTTCACTTGTTCAAGCTTGAAAACCCACAAACATTAAACATTTTTTTTAATGAGTCGCAAGCCGTTAAATAATCGCTATAAGTAAACTAATCCATGCAAAACGAGTACTTTGAATGAAGAGTTGAACTCTGAGGTGAAAATCAAACAAGTGGAACCGAAAGTTAAGTCAAAAGCTCAAAATGGAAATTTTCAATGTTTGTAGTTTACAGCAAAAAACAATATAAAGTCAAACAAGAACTATCTCACAGAGGATATGAGGTAAATCGGGAGCTTTAAAGCAGAAAGTCATGTCATGACTTATCTCGCGGTATTCATTGCAAGTGACGTGAGTCGTGGGTGAGAAGTCTTCAAGTCTCGAAAGGAGATATCAATGACCTCTGGGATACTGTAGCCGCTACGCAAGCACTCACACCATTGGGCGGAGCACACAAGGCGCGTTCCTGGTCAAAATCAAATTTTGTAATTCTTTCTCAGCGAGGCGGATACAAACGACAAAATATATTTCACAAAGACCAACTCTGAAGAATGAAAAAAATTCAATTTCTTGCTTCAAAAATATTTTCAGGTTTGGTACATATGTATTTCCGAGCAGCACTCACTTCAATTTTCGTTTTTTTTCATGAAAGACTGTAAGTTTCGTTTCTCGAGTATTACTTCTTGCATAAATTCGAGCAGAGCAGTATCTTTTTTACACTGGGAAGACCTTTGAGGCTTGAAAGAACACTTTCCGCAATATTCCGCATTTCTAAGCTTTCGAAAGAAATAAACCCATCTGTTTTTGAGTTTGTTCCCTTCAGACTCAGAAACAGCGGAAACAGCCTAACAACATTTCTAACGAACTTCTATTGTTCTTGGATATCCAGAAGAGCAAAAACTAATTGAGACGCCATGTGATTATCAAAAATTATATGAAAAATTGTCAAGTTATTTTTTGTGAAGTTTTGAATTTGAAAAAAGTGAGTTTGAAAAAAAAAAGAGTTTTGAAAAAATTTCTGAGTCGGAATTCACAGTTTATAAAACTTGAACCTGAGAGAAAACCAGATTAAGCGGACAAGAGAAGAGGAAAGAAGCGCCTCGGGTGCAGATAACGTATCTGTAAGAAATATTCGAAGATTATTAGACACTCCTAACTTTTATGCAGAGACAAGTGCCATGATGGCAGGAGCGCCTTCAAAGGTGTGCAATGTGCAGGAACCGAACCCACAAAACCCGGTTTTTCCACAATGCTTTATTTCAACAAGCTACTAATGCACAGAACCTCTTTACTTTCAATCAGTCGCAGAGAACCGCAAGCGAAATTATTTTTTCAGCTGGTTTTCGCTTTTGCTTAGCAAAATGCTCGCGCTACCTCTAATTCAAAGAGCCCGTTACGGAAAAATTTCCCTCAGTTGGAATCAAAACTAGGAAAAACGGGTTTCCTCTTCAGCTTTCTTATCTAGTGTAATATTGAGAGAAATGATCGATTAGAGTCAAAAACGGGCCACAGGATGGAAAGCGAACGCACCTACGAGAACAGCCTGATCCGTAGATAGCATCTGGGCGACCTCGGCAGAAGTCAACTGAGTCAATATTGCTTGGTTGCGGACATTCAGCCATGCGCTGTCTGAAAACGAAGATGTATTCTTCATTGAATAAGAAAACATAGCAGAGCGGAGAAAGAGAGATGGAGAGAAATTCGTGGGATCGGGAAAGAGAGAAAGTTATAAAATGAGTACTCAAAATAGAATTTTATGACGATTATATTTGCTCATTCTGAAGACTAATATAATTGAAGTTAGATGAAAGTATTACAATTCACGACTACAAAGTGATTACAAGAACAAATTTGAACTTGTGATAACTCCTACAAAATGAGTGAAAATTTTCGGAAAAAACATATAATCGAGTTATTTAGGAATATAAGACCCCAGACATACTTCCAATCACATCCACCCGTTTCTCTGTTGAAAATGAGTCCTCCAGGGCATGAGTCACTTGAATACACACGACCTCCGACGCATCTGTTAGAGAAATTTAATCATCAATGAACGGATTTTAGTAGATTAAAGATAACATACGAGAAGTGCTCGAATAATTGCATGCAGAAAAAGTTGGTTCTTCGAGCCAATTCTAGTCCAGTCTACTATGTTTTTAGCATTAAACACGCCTTTTTTCACAAAGATACCGAGGGCCAATTACTTATAATTTAAATATACCTCTTTTTTCCAATCTTAATTTTTCACAAAGTTCATTCTCGCCTATAACAAAAAATTGTATTATCAATTTTTTGATATTTCCAGATTCTCTTGTCTTTTTTAAATTGTTTTCAGATTATTTTTGTTTTTATTATCAGTAGTTCTTGAAGTAATGACGCGTCGATTTTCGGTACGACGCGTTTGTACTGTACTCAAAAAATAGAGATTTGATTTGTCATCCATCTTCCATCTCTCTTCTGTCCTTATCGTGAACGCTCCATTCACTAAGAGAACAAGGCATATGAGCCTTTCATATAACACTTTCGCACGGAATAGCAATGTGTCCCCATGGTGTAATGGTAACACGCGCTCCCGGTTTGAGTCGAGATGGTCTGGGTTCGATCCCGCCCGGTGGACTAGCTTTTTTCTGTGCGATAGTTCAATCAAAATATTGAACTTTTTGAGAAAGTTTTTTTGACCTACTTGACAATCTAAACGAGTTAAGAGGAATCACATACCTGACGTAGAATGGTGAGCAAATTCCTCTCGGGTGCAAGCCGTCTCTTTTTCTGAAGCGAGAAAGTGCTTCAAAAAACATATTTTTAATATTTTATCAGCAAAAAAACTTCAAAATATGAAAGTGAGGAAGTTTTTTTTTATACATACACAGATTAGGATACATTATTCATACATTATTCATACATAACCATGAATTATACCGAGAAGCTCAAAAAATTCCTGAAAACTAACTGGAAGCACTCGGCTTCGCCTTGCATATCTGCGCTTATTGATGGAATCACTGGCTGCGAACTTGATGGAATCACTGGCTGCGAACTTGATGGAATCACTGGCTGCGAACTTGATGGAATCACTGGCTGCGAACTTTGAGCGGGAAGAGACTGAAAAATTAAAAAAAAGTATTCAAGGAGAGTCGGATATTAGGCTTAGGGAAACTGAACTTGGAATTTTCGAAGAACTTTTCACTTGAATTTTTGGAAAAAAATTAAATCTGTCAAACGAATAAAATTGCATTCTAACTGGATATCCCTATGGTTTTAGCAAAATTTCAATCAAGGAAAAAGTGGATATTGATGCTTTTATCCAAAAGAAGTAAGTGAAAATTTTTTTTCGTGTGTTCGAAACGATGATTTCGAGAAGTTTTTGATTGTTAAAGTTTCCTCCCGTTGTGAAAATTCTATCCCGTGGAACTGATATCAATATTTTTATTTCTGACTATATAATGAGCTTCATACACAATCATAATACCATTTGGGTATAAAACTCAATTCAAATTTTTCAAATGCTCTTGAAAAAAAGACTTCAGGGTTAGGCCGAAATTCGGGACATCCCTCGACGTTCTCTTTAAAGTCACACAGTCCTGTGATGCCACTGAAGTAGAGTCCATCACGGCACTTTCCAATCTGCGTATTTGACAGTTTACAATTACAGATATTTACAGTATTCGAGACGAAGTGTATTTTTTAAAATTATTTTTCTTAATCAAACATTATTATTTGATACAGTGGTGTTTATCGAATCTTGAGGAAAAATGATGATGCTTGTTCAAGAGTTTGCTGAAAGCACTTCTGATTTGAAAAGAAAAGTAAGGAAAAAACAATAGTTTTGTGCTTCGAGTAAGAAATAAAAAAAAGGAAATTCAGAAAAAAACACCGAAGGAAAGAATTGAAAATTAGAATTAGAAATAGAAATAGATGAAGAAAGTTGAATAGGTTTTGCAAAGTAAAAAATTCATACTTTCGGAAGATTTGCGAGGCAAGAGATGTAGTTCTGAGTGCAAGGTCCATCAGAGTAGATGCCGTCTTTTTTGCTCGCACAAAAAGAACGTTCCAGGGGTGCCTTCATATTTGAACAAGTCCAAAAAAATAACAACAAAAAGTTAATTTTAAAACGAAAAGTTTTTTAGAAGCTGTTTTTTCAAACGAAGTAATACTTTAAATTCACTATAAAATATGCTCTTCACGGGATTAGTCTGAATCAAAGTCCTCGAATCACGCGTCCATTTCGAATTAGGAGAAAGTACCTAACACTCAAATATTCTCCACGAAAATTCCAGTTTAAAAAAAGTTTCAAAACGCGGGTAGGGAGCAAAGTATTGTATGTGTTAACTATTAGTATTAAAACAGCTTGTCTCAGCTTTAACTTATTGGGAAACGAATTAGAAAAAAATTTAAAAGTTTTCCATTCTGTCGAAAGTTTGTTTTCGACTTGTCGGAAAATAATTTTTTAATATGTCGGAAAACTCGAGAGCGAAAAATATTCCTGGTGAGCAGTACATGCCTGATTCGGAATCGGAGTCGTTGGAACGGACGGAATATTATTCATGATTTTGAAAGTGGCTGGTCCGCTGCAATTAGATGTTTTCAAATAAAACGTAGAATACGCAGACATAAGTGTTTTTTTTTAAAAACAATTGAGCACATAAGCTATTCGGAGTGTTCTTTCGAATGAAACGTCCTACTAGCTTAAGGGTGGTACATATTTTCATCGCTATAAAAAAAGATCTTGGGTTCATTCTGGGTTTATTAAAAACCGTAAAATAATTTTCCCCTGTGTTGATGGATAATTTCTTCTGACAAGAATTAGGCAAGCTCTTTTCAGATTTCTGACCACCATTATCGCTCAATCGTGCAGGCTTTAATGATACCTTATTTTACATATAGAGCTAGTACTTATCCATAAAGTTAGTAAGGCGCTCGATTTTAGTGCGAGAATATGAGAAGACTGGGTTATATCGCTGAAAAGGGAATTAATTTTACTGTTAGCGAAATTCTCTTTTTTAGGTTTCACTAAAACTGACCCGGCAGCGGTGATCGGTGAGCGTCCGCCACATTCGACGACATTATCACTGTAGTCACACATCTGCGCCATCACTGAGTACTTTAACCCGGCCGGGCAAGATAGCTATAAAATGACTGATTATTTCCTGTTATATTTGTTCAACATTTTTTATGACCCAGTTTAAGTAAGAGCATTCCCGAACCAAAACTATTCTAACAATAGTGCCTAGAAAGGATTAGTTAGTAGCGCGAAGAGACTGATCGTGCGTATTTGTCACATTCACCAATGGTATTAAGAAAAAAATGTTGCGTATTAACGATTTGGCGAGTTATTTTTCTAATGTAGATCGGTTTTTTTGTTTCCTCAAATCTTCACGCTTTCCATATTTTGTGTTCAAACTTTTTGTCCAGTGTTGCATGTATACAGTAGCACGTGCTTATAATATTTAAAGTGTACTTAAAATGTAGAAATTTTTAATATCTAGCTGTTAATGTTATTAACAATGTATTGACTAATTATCTCAAACACTAAAAATGAGTGAAATTGGGATATAAATATAAATCCTGCCTCTACTGCGTTTCCGCCTAAGCACGCGATGTAGTTTTCGGAGCAGCCTTGCGCATAATAGCCGTTCACCATTGATGCGCATGCGAACCCTTTAAGAATGGTTGAACGATTATATTGAGGATAAATAAGCAAAGTAGCAAATTTAAGCAAGCAGCCGGTTTTCGGAACCATGCTGAAGATTATCAGCCACTGCGTGTTAGTATCAAGTAAGCGTTTCATTCATCATGCAGTTACTTGGTCTGCGTAATTTTTTTTTTACAGAAGATACTTGTTCTTGATATATGTACTTACCGTATAACTCAGTGAATGAGGAATTATTACTACGAGTAGTATATTATCGTGTAGCCATTCGAGTGCTCGGTCTTGAATGCATCTCTTGCTATCGAAAAACTCTTGTTGTCAAAGAGGTTAAAAACATTAATTTTGATCATTCCAGCAAACTCAGGTTGACAGCTGAAAAAAGCATTAGTTAGATATGCCTGGTTAGAAAATGGTTCATCAAGCGTTAATTTGATTTTTGAAGTCATGGACTTTTAATGTCAAGCAACGAGTTTTCATCAGTTTTTCAATGATTCCTATCGAAAATAAGTGAACATACTTCAGTTTCTTTCATAATGAACTTCAGGAAAAAAGATTACAAAAATTACAGAAAACGTAATCTATTTTTCTCTTTTTTTTCCTTCAGTTAGTGTTTCAGAGTAATGAACGGACCATATTTGATCAATTTGCCACGATTGAGCTTTTGGTTGAGAAGTGGAATGGTTCAGGGTTGTTTTAATTTTGCTGAGTACTTCTCATCGATTCAACCCGAATTTTTTGGGATAAAAATTAATCTTACCAATTAATCTTGATAAAAATTAATCTTGCCAAGGGTTCATAAAATTTATATACACTTGGTCACACAGAACGCCCAGCTGACACGATTCTGCAACATTGCACATAGAGGAGATGCCAGCCACCAGTGAAAGTGCATAGCATGAAGACCACATCGGCGCAAGGACAAGTACGCCAGCGAAGGCGCGTTCGGCGATCTGAATACGCTTGCGTCGCGTTATTACGACGCGACTGGGGAACCTTCGCTGTCGTGGATTGGCGGTTCTTTGAAAAGATTGACGACGCTGACGATTTCTTCTTGGTTCTGCATTGAAGAGGAAAAAGAAGAAAAAGTTTTGACAGTAATCTAACATGCAAAATTTAGAAAAATTATCATGCGAATGTAATTTTTTCATGCTTGATGAAATATCATGCTTCTTTTTTTACTTTGCTCTCTGATCTTTCATACAGCTTCGCTTTTTACAAACATGCGGCACAAGTGAATTCTGTGAACAAGAAAGGTATCATTGCACTACATGATAGTTTTTCTTATTATTATCTGTTTTCTATTTGTGATTATCTTCGATTCTCTCACTGACAACATCACCTATTAAATGTGTTCTAAAAGTTTTTTCTCTTAGAATATTGTGAGCAGTGGAATATTCGTTTGGTTCCGTTTGGTCGAAAAAATTGAACCCATCTCCTAACAGGACTTGTATTTCTGGAAAGCGTTTCAACCAAACCATATCAGAAACTTCCGACTCATCATTATCGACACCGGTAAATGCTTGAATTGAGCATTCTATGACCTGTCAATCAGAAGAGGATTCAAAAATGATTTAATTACTCATCCTAAAATTTATGCCTACTTCTTTCTAATTTAAACTTTCAGCTCATCACCTTTTATCCATTTTTTATTTGCAATGCTCTCGAATGGCTAAAGTCTCGGGAAACTGAAGATGGTAAATCTGACCGGAGGATGCAGGGATTTTGATGATGAGCGCCTGCTTCACTTCATTCACCTAATTTAACAAACAGTAACTGGTTGTGAAGGGTAAGCTATAACATGTAGACTAAAACTTTAAAGATCTAAATCAAACATTTTGGAAGATTTAGTAAACTCTGCTGAAACACAAAAAAAAAAACAAAAAAAAAGAAACTCTAATTGCTGAAAAGGTTATTCATCATGTTAAAAAATTGATTATAGAAGAAAAAGAGTTTTTATACAATTGCATAAAGACTGAGTCTGAAGCTCAGAATTCATTCAAGAGCTGCGATACATGTTGAGAGAATCTGTATACCTTCTGGAAGAATGCTGCCTTTGTCGGCAAAGGTTGGACAGGAGGATGCACAGCTAGACGAGATGGTAGACTGGAAATGATCTCTCTCCTTCTCCATTTCTTTTTGCTTTTTTCTTTCTAGTCTTATTCCTCATTTTTTTCATATTTCTCGTCCTTGTATTCTTTTTCTTTTTCTATATCTCCTACTCTCTCACTCTTTGCTATGTATCTCATTTGCCCTATCAACTACATATTTTATAAAAACTCCTTTTTCCGCTTTCCGTCATTTTTGGTCCCTCATTCTGCGTGTAATATGTTGTACATTGCTTTTAAGTTGTAGTTCTGCTTCTTTTTCTATTATATGTTTTTTTAAACCTCTCTCAAGTTTCTAGTGCAGAGATTTTTTTGTGGCTGAGATTAACCTAGTTCTTTTGAACTTTTGCTGTCATTATTATTCACAGGGTTGAATGTCATGTTTGAAAACAAGTTTTATCTTGACTCACCCTGAAGCCGCCTGACTATGAACCATCTGGCACTCGATTACGTTCTGCTGCAACGGATCGAATTCAGTTTTGTTTTTTTGAAAAGATTTGAAGAACCATGACAAGAGTGAGCTACACCTGTGGGTAAAATACTCATGGAATTTTCTTATGCTTTTTTGTTATTAAAAATGTTTTTATTGTTGTAAAATCACGAATTATTTTGATTATTTTCAGAGAGTCAGGTATAGACGAAATCCAATTGGAATCTTTTCGTGAAAGTACATTCATTACAGAATTCAATTGAGAAAGTAAAAATTAGAAAAATTGCAAGAGATTTCTTTACTCTTATTGGTTGTATTCGTTTCTGAATTATGCTATTAAAAAAACTTATCCAGACTAACTGAATTCTAAGAGAAGAACCCAAATTTTTTTTCATTCGTGTATTTTTTTCGGTAAATAGTATTCATGGCACAGAAGCGTCTTCGGCGCTTATCTTATTGTAAGACATTAGCTCTCAATAATGATTGTAGAGGCCCTCAACCTTGTAATCACAGAGGCCGTTGGCTGCATTGTAGTACAAGTTATACTTACAGCTTCGAATGTTTGCCACGCCGGCTAAACACTGCACGAAATCCCTAAAAGGAGGTGGAATCATTTGTCTTGTTTTGGAATAGCTAATTTATCATTCTTTCATAGTGTTTAAGTGCTTAAACAGAAAAAAATTACTTATGAAAATTTTCAATTGTAATTTCTTCAATTTGTATGGTTACGAATTCACTCAAGGCCCAGGAGAAAAACTAAAATCTTTATAGATCAAGTAGTCGGATGTTTTTGTGAAAAAAGCCGTATGGGCAAAAAGTATTCAAGTTCAAAAGAGGCAGATATGAAGTATGAATAAAGCTGAAATAGTTTTTTGAGAAATTTTCAATTTGTTTGGCTTGTCGCTTGATTTTTCAAACAAATTCCTTTGAACATCAATCGAGGTTGTTCTAATTTCTGGATAATCAAACAATGTT
Source organism: Allodiplogaster pararmata (assembly GCA_964056735.1). Taxonomy (NCBI): domain Eukaryota; kingdom Metazoa; phylum Nematoda; class Chromadorea; order Rhabditida; family Diplogasteridae; genus Allodiplogaster; species Allodiplogaster pararmata. Next base: position 2,695,107 of record OZ057408.1, on the reverse strand, counting down.
TTTTTAACAATGACCAGAAAGACTGATAAATTCAAGCATACAATCTGAGAAAGTTGTTAACCAAAGAGGAGAGGAAAAACTAAATGGTATATGAAAGCAACTGAATATTTAACGTTACAGAGCTTTTTTGACTCTGAAAAAAGGTTGTATGAATGATTGTTGAAAGTTGAGAAAAACTTGTTGCAGCCAGGCATGGCGTAAATGCCGTCAGCCTTCTCACTGCACAGGGCATTGTTTACTTCAGTGGCCGAGGAGGCTGCTGATGAAGACCTGAGATATACTTATGTACTTGATTATAGTTTGTAAACTTCATCGGCAGAAAATATGTTGTTTATCACTAGCATGATTCACAGAGAGGGTGGTATTAACGACATGAATCACAAATACTGAAAAATGTTTTTCCCCGACAGATCCCAATATGACTGATCCAAAATATTACATTGTTATAACGTAGAAAATCGAATCTTTATTCTTCGAAAAGCAAAATTAGATTATTTTATGTATAGTGTTCGGAAATTGAATTTTCTTCGCTTAAATTTGTTTATGCTACAAATTAATTTTGCTAGTTTTTTTTTCAGTAATCGCATCCGATAACAATAGAAGTTTTAAGTTTTGTGCGTGCAAAATTAGAGGACCGGGAAACGCTATTTGACAAAAAAACCCGAATTCATATTTGAGTTATCCTCAGCATGTTTTTTCTTCTCAGTTTCGCATAAAAAACATGAGTTTAAGGTGGAAATATTAACGTAGTTTTTTTATACCGGTTCATTCTGCTCATTGAAAGATGAAAACTGTTCTTGCCATAATTTCCTGCTAGAGAAATTTCATTATCAGTAAGTTAGAAAAATTATTTGTTCATTTTTTCCGGGCAAAAAAAAGAGTAGATTCTCGTGTTTCCTTTCTATCGTCCAAAATTAAGGTTCCTGGTCCCTAGCAGGAACTGGACATCTTGAAACTACCACGTGCAAACCATGATTCTCACTCGATCCATCAAGAACCGCAGATTTTGGAATCGTTTGGATAAATGATACTGATACTTAATGTCCTATGACATCGAACATGAAGCGTTTTAACTTGAATTAGAAATTGAACTATACTTGGTAGCAGCGGATGGCTGGCGAACCCCTCCGCAGCCTGGAATAAAGTCTCGCTGGTCGCATCTTTTAGTCTGGACGTCGTAGTAGAGGCCGACTGGACAGTAAAGCTGCAATCTGCTCTAGTTAGCTTTGTTCCAAGATTCAAATCGGAACCTAGTCAGCTTCCATATTAAAACGTTCAAAGGGTGACGCGCTCGGAGTCCTCAATAACACGAGAAATGATTTGGTTCGGTCCCGCTTGTCGGACTAGCTTTTTTGTTATAGTTTATTCCAATGTTATGTTAACCAAGCAAAACTGCCTTTGAAGTGTGTGACTTCGTAAATTCTTCATGAAAGAATAATTTCGGATCATACTATTTCTATTGTGTTGTGAACCACAATTTATTCTTAAAAATGTGATTTGCGATATATAGGATAACCTTATAAGCAGCTTTTTCAACACAGGCGTAGAAGAAACTTTGGCAGCCAGTGCCGTAGAAGCCTTCATCGAGACTGACACAGAAGTTGCTTAGGGGCACCGCAGGAGGACTTGCTGTCGCTAAAATAGTCAGGTTAGTTTTGCAGAGAAAAAACTGAAGAGGAGAGTTAGATGAGCAAAAATCATACGAAGTCAGAAATTCATAAGAAAATCGAAATTTTATGAGAATTTCAATTCGATCTATTGAAAAAAAAAAGAAAAATGCATGAGTAAGACTTGAATGAAAGCTGGATTTCAGTCTTTCGAAAATAGTGCTTTCAGAAAAACTTCGAGAATAATCCATTCCTCCGCTTCATTGCTACCATGCGACGAGTATTTTCTTATCTTACAACTGTTTTCTCTTCATTTTGTTTCACAAATTGTCGTGCTTGCGCAATCGTAGTGTCATTTTAGTGCAATGAGAACCAAATTTTTCAAATGTATTGAGTTTACAAATAGTGTTATCACCTTGGGCGAGTGGAGCAGCGAGCGGGACTGCACTCGGAGACGCTCCCTGGTTGCATTCCACGACATTTACCGTATAATCACATTGGGCAAACACTGGGTTGAAAATGAGGCCATCCGAGCAGCTCAACACCTCTCATTAAAGTTCTGTTGGATTCAGCTATTTGAGAGCAGAATCATGATTTTTTTATTCTGAAAAACTTATAGATACTCACCGGTTTCTAAATCGATTTTAAGCTCAATTATTGTATCTTGAGACTTTATTTTTTCATAGCTCGTTTAAAAAGTCTCGTCTTTTTGACAAATGTTTTTCTTAACTAACTTATGAAGAAATTCTGAGAAAAAAATTTTTTTTAGTGACTCATTTTTGTTAAACAATGATAACATGAGATGAAAGCTAGTAAAGCTCCTGTTTGAAGTCATATTCACTTTCCTTTTCGTGACTAGGGGCTAAACTGATTTATTTTCCTATGCATTTTGATGTCCGTAATCCCCTCCCATCTTTTTCATGTCACAAACCCTTTTTCAATGCTGCACTCTGGCAGAACAGGAAAAAACAACCTTTTTCGAACTTCTAGCAGTTCGATGAAGCTAACAAAAAACTGAAACAGTCTTGCCTAACCTTCCCATGAGTGCAGATCCCTTCCAGCATTGGAAGAATCGTCTGCTGCACAGTTTCAGTGCATAAGCACCATCCGAGATGTTGGCGCATGATGGCATATTTCTACGAGTGTTTTAAGATAGAAGTATTTCACGTAGTTCTTGCTGGTGCAACCAGTTCTCAGATGTAGGCTTAGTTCAATTACAAGATTATATATTATCGTGAATGTTATGGTGATTATGGTGAATATGGTGATTATGGTCAATATACATAAATAACGGAGAATTGCTTTTGAGCGTTTTATTGTAACTGAAAGAATTTTTTGTCAAAAAAGGCATCTTTCGATTTCAAAATGTTTATACTTACATATTGAAGGTAGGAGGGCCAGCGGTTGTGCTTGAAGATACATTACTGTAAGTTATCTTCAGTTAGATGGATTAGATTAAATTGAATTGTAATATTGAGAAAAGTTGATAACTTTACCTCGTTCATTGGAGTATCAAACCGTTTCCGAATAACCATACTGATCCTACTATTTTGAAGATCATATAAAACATGAAAGTTGTTCTCAAATTTCACGTTTTAACCGTTGTTCGAAAAATCTCAATCTTTGTTCATCAAAATTTCGAAAAAAGTTTTACATGTTTGAATCTAACATTCTTGTACCGGAAAACATAACAGTAACTTAAATTAGTTTAAACTTTCTGACTTCGCACAATTGTCGAAGTAGTCACAGCTCTTGCTCGCTTCATTGAAGAAAAGGCCCGAAGGGCAACTCAAGTTTTGACAGTTTAATCATTATTCAATTGAGAACAAAAAATTGGCTTCAACTCGCTGTTTGAAAACAATTACTGATAATTAGTTTATCTCACGAGTTAGTTGATTTTGAAAGTTTAAAAAACTTCATTTATCATTAAAAATTGCTCGACGCTTTTGTTTATATGTACATATAGCAATGTCTTGCGGAGTGGAGAACTAACATCTTCTGGTATGCCTGTTTGTCAGAGCATTGGAAGTAGGAAGACTGGCAACGAGCCAACCCATAAAGACCGTTTTCCCGCTCAGAGCAGTCGAAGAATGGTCCTAATGGCTTAAACAAGAGACGCTCTTGGAAAACGTGACATTTTTCTTGTCAAGAGATAAATAGAAAAGACACAGAAGTGAGGTAAAATGAGGCTGTACGAAATACAATGACCGACTTTCAAGCTCATGCGTTTTTCCACATGTTCTGTTTGTCGTATGGATGCAGTTGAACATGTTCTGTTTGTCGTATGGATGCAGTTGAATCAAAAGTAATCAACAATGCAACATAACAAACATTCTTCATTTTTTTCACTTCATTTTTTTCGATCTTCTCAACTTTTGTCGACCTCAATTACGGTATGTTGACGAATTCTTACCTAGGAACACCCGTGAGCATCTTTATTACTGAGCTCTTCAACTGTTTTGACAAAAAAGTTCAAGAATCTGGATTCTTCTAAGCTTTCCGAAAACAAATTTGTACTCTCTTCAAAGTAGTAATTCGACGTGAACTGTTGCACGTTTTATCACACCACTGACAGCGCTTGTGCCATGAGCCAAGGCCGGGGGAATGACTACAGGCACCGATGTGACTGTGGAAGTCGGCGGAGGGGGTGGCGAGGCGGTCGTCTCCTTCCTGCAGTCTCATAAACTGGTCGTAAAAAGTTAGACTTTTGAGGAAAATATCAAAGCTTGGAACAGCTTTTTCTCATGTACGGGAATACCCATGCGCTATGGTAAACTTCCTTTTTGGTTTGTGCTCGAAATGGTTCGCGTTATTCACTCGTTCCAAGAAATACGTTTACAACTTCTCTCGATTTCGGTTCACCTTCTAGTTTCAACCAATGCTCTACAATTTAATTCAGAATAAAATAACAGCTTCCCAGAACCTTCGTGAAACCTACTTTAATCGAGTCAATTGAGAATTGCAATGAAAAATAATTTTTGTATGTCAACTACTTTTTAATCCAAATCAAAAATGGGTATAATGATTTCAAATAAAAACAAGATTTACCAACCCGCAAACCTCTGGATTCTGGCAGATCGCAGCTCGAATATCGTAGACAAGGTCTTTCGGGCACTCCAAGACAGTGGCATATTCTTGATGACATAGGAAGAACCTGCACGATTTGCGCGAGTTTTTTAATGCAAATTTTTTCCAAATAATCGATTTTAGTTCTTTTTCAAAAGTTAGTTCGAAAACCCGTTCATATGATGCAATGCAGAACGTGTTTTTGGAAACAGAACTAAAATGTGCTATCTAATAGGAAAATTAACGAATTTTCTTCAAAATAGCATACTACTATTCTCAAAACAGGAAAAACGCATTTTTAGAACAGAATTTTCCTATTTACAGTGAAAAAAATTGGTTCTCACGAGTACATGATTATTTTCTAAGAAACCGCTTGCTGCACGGAGAAATCTGATGAATTCCGTCTTTCTTCCCGTGACAAGCATCGCTTGATCGTGTAGCGACTGTCGAGCTTGAGATCGATGGAGTACTTACAGGTAGAGTTTCGATGACATTTCTGATTGAACATGTGATGGCTAGTTAATGTATTCTCCTTTTACTTGCAAGTGTGTTACAGTACTTAATTACAGTGCGGACAGACTGTGAACAAATATTTTAGATTGATTCGAAAAATTCCGACCGAATATTTAATTGAACAGTTTTCCTTGATTTTTTACGGCTCCGGCAGAATACAACATGTTCATTACAAGTTCCGAGTTAATAAATTTTGAGATGTCAAGATTTCGCGGTAATATCTCAGAAACTTCCGAGTTTCTATTTCTCTATACATCCAAAACGATAACTTGCATAAAATTCTTTTAGCTCGAATAAGACAGATTTCAAATTCAAAACCCCCTTCGTGTTCCGAAAAAAATCCTTTAATCATCCTAAAAAACTTTTTGAATGCCTTAAATACGAAAAAGTGGACGTAAACGAAGTTTATTCGCGAAATGATCTGATGGTACTTCTTTTTTTCTAGCTTTTTTTTAAGTGTATCTTGCCTCAAAGCTTCCTCCGCAAGCTTATCTATATTTAGATGCCAAATCGCTTATCAGGTTATTGATTACTTTCGAGAAATATATACCCATAAAGTCATTCAGAAATTTTTTGAGAAAAATTCCTTACTTTTTCCCTCCGCAAGCTGCGATCGCCAGCATCTTTCCGCAAGACATAGTTTCTCGGTCAAAGAAAAGTCCCTGAAGCACCAAACTCTTTTTTTAAAGTTAAGCTGAACCCAAAAAAATCAATTACTTTTTTCTATTGATTTGAAATGTATCATGTACATATATGAAACTGGGAAATTTTCTTTGCTTTGCAAAAATTTCAACATCGAGATAATGACTGTTTTGAGCTTAACGACTTCAAAACTATTAGAGGCAAAACAGCGTATTCGACTTGGCAATAAAACAAAGAGATTTAATGAACATGAGATTATCTCGCAATGGAAGTGTCAACGCAAACGCTGATTGAAGACTTCTACTCAAAGATCTTGTTCTTATTTGTTTCAAGCTTTCTATGATGACATTATCTCGCAGCAGCCTCATGATCTCACAATGTCACTACTAACAATCTTATAATGTCAATACTCAATACTTAATGCTGTTTCAAAGATAGAAGCATTTTTGTTTGATCATGAAAACTAAGAATCAGGGGACTCATCATTGCATAAAGTTCATATTATGTCATCAAGCCTTTCATATGAATGTGTTTTATAGTCGACAAATTCACCTTGGGGCAAATATGAAGTTTGCTTTGAGACTTGGCACACTGCCAATAGTAAGAAGAGCAGGAAGAGTTATTTCCATTGTAATAACCATCAGAAAGGAGGGAGCAGTTGAGTTCTGAATGAATACTTCGCTGTTCTGATTCGATCAGATCCGACTAAAGAACAAAAAAAGAATTCTATGTATTCCAAACATGGAATAAATAAATAAACTTTGTAAAAACTAATTTTTTTACGATGATGAAGTTTTTTTGAGATTCGGAATTCCCTCTGATGGAATTCTCTGTGCTCATTCCACGTATTACTCACTTCAATAGATCATGAGCCTTAATGGAAAATTCTATACAATAAACAGGTACTATACTAACCAAAAATATGCAAAAATCTACTCAATGTTGGAGAAAAGCTTGAAAGGCAAAGGAACTGATTCCAAAACGATGGGTAACTCTTCTAAAAAATAACTCTTCTAAAAAAAGAAGCTAACTCTGAGCGATGCAGGCGATGCGATCCGCGGCGACAGCCTTGTCGCCATCGTACCATTTTCCATCCGAATGACATCTAATTTAAATTAAAATCTTTTTTTTGAACATTCACGAAAGCTTTGATGGAAATTTGGAAAAAAGGAGTCTGTTTGGGAACCTGTAAAAATATTTACGCAATAATAATAACATTAATAATGAATAAGAAGAAGAAATCTGAGAAGAAAAAAGTCGATAAACTTTTTCGAAAACTGACGATAGCCCGTTTTCTGCTATTGTCCACTGAGACTCTATGCGAATACCTTCTGACCCAAACCAGATCTTATGAGGTTCTTCACATTGGTATCTGCATTCAAAAACAAGTTTACTCTCAACGAAAAAAAATCCATATAGTCATTAAACAAAACGAATTGTAGGGTAGCTAATACTGCAGATTCCTGAACAGTTTGGCGCTCATAAAATGCTTATGGAAAGCTATACATTTCAGTGCCTGCTACATTGCCCCGTTCACTACTTTCTTACCGTTATTAAGTGTTCAACTCTCAGAAAAACATGCTTCTCTCAGTTATTGTACTGCTATTTTAAAATGACTAAAATTTTGTCCCTGTCCCGTTCGAAAACGTCTGCCGATTTTTGATTATGGCAGCTCATATTTCTCAAGCTGTGAAAGCTCAATTTGTATCTCTTTTTGTACCTATATAAAGAGGAACTTGAAGTTTTCATGTTTTCAGACATACTGGTAGCATGTCTGAGTATTTTCTTTCCAGAATTATGTATGTACTATTGCAACTGCTAACCCTATTTCGCCATTGTATTCAGGTTCAACAGCCTGGCAATCTTCGAGCTTTCCACATGGAATCTCAGAAGTGTTAGAAGAAAGACGAGGACAGATTCCTGTAAAATTCGAAAACTAGTTTGCTCTCCTATTTTAACATTGTTTTCTCAATAAACGGTACTCGAATTAGTTCAAATTATTATATTTGTTTTTTAGCCATACTGTTCCCGGTTGAAAATATTCAACTTTCAGGAAACGAATGTATGTAAGTGTGATTGAAATTGTTTTGAATACGAAAATCAAGATGGTGGTTGAATTGCCCATAATATTATTTTTTCGATTCTTAGATTATATATATTTTTTAAATTTAAAATTTGTTTTTTCTTTCATAGAAATACGACTAGGCACCGTTTTTAATTGGAGGAGAGCTGCGCATTGAAGGTAAATCTTTTGAAACGGGATCAGTCACAGGCGTGGATGTTGTTGTGATGATTCTGAATCGAAAATTTGAGAATTTCAGGGCTTGAAGTTTGAGTAAGCTATCAGTTAGTCTTTCGAAGCAAGCCAACCTCCAAATTTTTTTCATTTTCAAAACTTCAAATAACTGTTTGTGCGGCGAACTTGCTCGATATGTTATCATTTGGCTAAACTAGGTTATATTCAGATTATGGTCAAGTCAAGAAGTCGACAACATATTCAGACAACTTTTCCGTTCACTACTTTTTTCTATCCAGAGACTTCAAAGTCTGACACGATTTTATGAGTCAATCGGAATATGGAATTTTTTAAAAGAAACTTCTGAGGAGTTTTTACTGCCGTTTCGGTGTGTAACTGTAACCTTGAAGTGGACCGCAGACCCCCGCAATCGCTTACGAAGCTCTCGTAATCGCATGACTTGCTTACAGAATCGAAATAGAGGTTCTGAAATGAGGAACTACAGTACCGCCCAAAATGTTATAATATATAGGGTTATTGAAAATAACTTTTTTCAAAGATAAAATTCAAAGCTCAAATTTTCACAGAAGTTTTTTTGGGTGTCTGTACCGTACCGGACGTCGTTTTGAGTGATTTATTATTTATCTCCAGGAAATACACCGAAATTGGTATATCTTCCATTTTTCAGTTTTTCTCCATGATTTTTTTTTGTTGATTTTTTTTTGTTTACCGAACTTCATTCATAAAAATTTTGTTTCAAGTCATGGTTCGAACTGTTGGACATCGAAATACAAGTAAAAGAATGCAAGAAGCTGTTGTTGCTGGGGCGAAACAGGGCCGGTCACAGAGCGAGCTCGCTCAGCAGTTCGGGGTAACTCAGAGCGCTATCTCCCATATCCTCCGGCGTTTTCGAACCCAGGTAAACGAATTTTCTACAACTGAATAACTTTGGAACACAAAAAAATTGCAGGGACGAGTCATCGTGAAGACAAGTTCGGGGAGACCCCGCGTAACTTCGAGGTACATGGACCGAAGCATCCTGCGCGCATCTCGCGAAGACCCGAAACGCACTGCTACAGACATTCAAGCTATCATATCAACGCCCGCGACTCCTGCTCCTTCAATAACTACCATCAAACGCCGTTTGCAAGCCGCTGGACTGAATGGAAGGCGGCCTGCAAAGAAGCCTTTCATCAGCGAAAAAAATCGTAAAGTTCGAGTTCAGTGGGCTAAGGATCACCTCAGTTGGAAACACCGTGAGTGGTCTCAGATTGTTTGGAGCGATGAATCCAAGTTTAATATGTTCTGCAGTGACGGTCTGAGGTGGGTAAGACGTCCAGCGGGCAAGCGTTTCCTGCCGCAATACCAGTCGCTCACAGTCAAACATGGCGGTGGTTCTGTGATGGTCTGGGGCTGTTTTTCCGCCAGCCGCATGGGTCCAATTAGACGTATTGTCGGAAATCTCGATCGTTACGGCTATGAGAACATAATGGAAAGCACTATGCGCCCTTGGGCCCTCTCCAAATTCGGCCGTGGGTTCACCTTTCAACAAGATAACGACCCGAAACATCGATCTCAGCACGTTCAGAACTGGTTTCGCCGTCGGCATGTGGATGTTTTGGACTGGCCGAGCCAGTCTCCCGATTTGAACATCATCGAAAATTTATGGGAACATTTGCAACGAAAATTGACGGGAAGAACATGCAGAAATGCTGATGAAAAGTTTAAGCAGCTAGAGGAGGAATGGAAGGCGATTTCGCAGGCAACCATTGACTCTTTGATTGATTCTATGCCTCGTAGATGTCAGGCAGTCATTGACTCGAAAGGATATGCCACCAAATACTAGAATATTTGTTTTATTACTTCGAAAAAACTGAACATCTCTATAAGCACTTTTTACTATTTCCATTTTTTTAACGAATAAACCTAATAAAGCATTTTCCAAACTTGTTCTATTTCTCGAAACATGTGAATTCGGCTTGTGAAAAATATATGATAATTTCATCTTCATTCGTTTTTTTAAAAAAAAGTTATGTTCAATAATTCAATATATTATAACATTTTGGGCGGTACTGTAGTTATAGCAAAACCACGTGAGCTAGCGATGTGTCTTCGGTAGTTTTCTGATGTGTTTCAAACTCGGATGAATAGGAGAAACCGTTAAGTTCGATTCGGCCCCGTAGACTAACTTTTGTCAATGCGAAAATCCAATTATGTTTTGTGTTGAGAGCCGGAATTGACAAACGTGATTTCTACTGTATGATGCTTAAAATTTGCATCATATTGTATGCGTGTGAGAGCCTCAAAAGCGAATTCCGCGGTCTCCGTTCCCGCCCAACGAACGATTTTTGCCCATGTTTTTTTTGCGTACGATCCGTTTCTTTTTTTGGTATTGAACTCAGTTCTTATAAACAGCGAAGATTAGTTAATAATCCAGTTTGAATATCGTATACATATGTATGTGATGAGTGCTACAATTACCGTAGGGCATTCGTGAAGAGACGTCTTTCCATCGGCACATTTCCAGAAATGAGTGGAACAAAAACCTTCTTCTCCGTAATAACCGTCGTTTCGCTGCCGGCAATCTATCTCTGGAATGTTCTCGGTGGACTTGAAAAGAAAGTTTTGACGCGACGCTTGCGATGACGCGACGCACAATTGGTAATACATCGTTTAAAAATATGATCGTGAATTGTTCGGGTACAGTTCTTCCATACTTCTACTCGGAAAGCTTACATTTCAAAGCATGTGGCTCGCGACCAGATCTAATAATACTTATATCATTCAAAGTCTTAAAAATGCAAAATGTAATTTATTTAGTTTACCGTTAGGAACCTACCATTTTTGTAAAAGCTGTTGGTAATGACGATGAGTGCATTATTGGTTCAATTTTAGTGTGAGGGTGTAATCGGAGTAACTGAACTGACTAGGAATGGTACAAGAGACCGCATTGGACGTTATTTCACTCTCTCCATCCAGCCATTTCCCATTAGACCCACATCTGAATCCAGTTTTATAAAAGTATAACAATTTTTTAACCAATGTACAGTTTGTTGTCACTGTCATTAGTTTAGTATGGTGAATGAACTGTTTTCCAAAAAAAAGTTTTCACTGTGGAAGAGTTTGTGGTGTTATATGGTCCTTAAAATGTGCATTATATTGTGTGCGTGTGAAGCTCATTGGATAAGAGCATCGCCCGGAAATCGAAAGTCGCGATTTCGGTTCCCGCCCCACCCGAGATTTTTGCAAAGGTTTTTACGAACAATCCGCTCCTCTGCTCGATATAAAAAGCGAGTAGTAGGTATACTCTCATTTACAATGGAATGAAAGACTGAAAGAGAGTAGAAGAATTAAACAAAAATTTGGACCATAGAAGTGAAATTTTGCAATTCAAGAGTCTTCAGATTCTTAGTAACCCAGTTTGAAGGCAGTGCCGAGTGCTAATTGATTAAAATAACGCGCGGTAAGAAGCTAGTCCGCCGAGATTATTAAAACTCAGCCATCTGTTTTCTGTCAGTAAAAGTCAATAGTCTCGGAAAAAAACTTGCTTTTATAATAGCGAGTATTACTCTCCTCTTCAAGGTTTGTATTGATCCAGAGTGTATTTTATTATGGCTTTTATTCAAAAAAGTTATGATTCTTTTAAACATTTTAAAATCTTAAATGTGAATTTTGTCAAAATTTTAAATATTTTTTTCAATGTTTTTCTAATATTATATTTCTTTCTAACAGCATTCAATTCTGTCTTTCTAGAAACGATTAATAATTGCAATCAAAATTGACGTTAGCCCATTCGCTGCAGTTTGCCATTGGTCGCCGGTCTTCCCACCGATAGGACCGATCTTCATCTTTAGTGGCGCTTCACACGCATATCTCAACAACAAGGATGGTTAAATGCTCTAAATGAATACCACGAGTTGTGGATCATTGCTGTTCCACGGTGCCAAGTGGAAGATGATTCATGAGTTGAATGTCATTTAATCTTCTCAAGTGGTTAGTTGTTTCACATGGTAGAATTCACATATCACATTACATAATATCTTCCATCCTTCGTAAGAAAGCTTTTACACAAACCTTCCATGTACCGGAGCCTTCGGTTCTTTGCATATTTCACTTGTTCGACACGGGATTTGGGTGAGATTGGAGAAGAGAGGTTGACAAGTCATGCCAATTGACTCGACTTCACTGCTCTCTTGAACAAACCCTCAGCTTCTTATTTTCAAAAGTTTTATGAAAACATTCCGTGAGCGGTTTGCATATTATGAGTATTTGGGAATAACTAAAACTCATTAAAGTATGTTACCGGGCTTTCTCAAGAACTTTTGAAGGAATAAAACTAGGAATTATTGTTTTCTTATAGTAAAGAGTTATTGCGTAGAAATTTTATTAACTGTTTTTATCTTAAAAGTTTTTTTTTTTCAGAGGTTCCTCAAGTGTATTTTCAAAAGCTGAACCTTGTATGATTCCCGAGATCTTCATGCCAGTCGGCTTTTTGCTCTTTAGACATTCATCCACATTTTCCTGGTAGTCACAAGCCTTGTAAAACAAACGTTGATTAAAAAGTTAAGAGCACTGTTTTTATCTTCAGCAAAAAACTGAATTCAATGTATTTATTATGAATATATTTTTTTAATCTTTTCAAAAGAACGAAAAATAATTTTAGTAAGAATCCCGACAGTACTAACCTTTTTATCAGCTCGATAGAATTGCTCATAGGGGCAGGCCTGCTCGACTGCGTATCCATTGAAGCATACAATGAATGTGCTGGAGCAGGCGTTGTCTCTCGGCATGTACGGACCATCCGGAAAGCCACTGCAGTTGAATTCTGCCCTGAAATCAGAGTGGGACTTGTCGAGAAGTGGTCTCAGGTGTGACAAAGGGGACCAGATACCTAGACTCTGTCTTAGCCCCTTGTAATCAAATACCTAGAGTTTCCTAAAGCACCTGTACTCAAATATCTAGACTTCGTTTAGCCCACTACATCGAGGTTATTCATGTATATTTTCGCCCAGCGTTCGTCATTAGGCTTATGTATGTAATATAAGGGCCCAGCCACAACCTCTGTTACTGTTTTAACCAGTTTCAGATTGGTTAAATTTTTTTCTTTTTTAAAGTGAAAATTTCTCTCAACTCGATATAAAAGTTATATGTACTTTCTAAAAAAAATTTTTGCACCAGAATTATTTTTGCTAGTGTTTGGTTCATTACGATACTCACTCAATTAGTTCCAAGTCAGCCAAAAGCATCCTAGTAATTCTAACCATGTAATTTTGAGAAAAAGCATCGAGCTTTTATATACTTAAAAAATACTTTCAAATGAACACCGAAGTATTTGTGGTAACTCTTCAGAGAAAAGGGAAATATAAAAAACTTTGTATTTACTAACGTCGCCTTAATGACATTTTTTGTTGGGGACTCCTTCACGCAAACAGGGACGTCTTTGTGATACTCGCACTTGCGACGGAGAGGGTTGAAGTACAAACCTTTTGGACAATCGTATGTGTATAACTGAAAGTACACCTGAGTCAAAAAACTTGGTGATGATGTTTTTATGACCAGAATCAAAATTGGAGAAATTGGTTCGTGAAAATCATTTTGGTGTTGATGTTCGAGTGACATGACGATTTATGACAAGAAAATTCCGTTTATCGCCAAATAATCGACAATGGATTTTGAACCGATTTTACCATGGTGATGTGTTGCATATCTCTAAAGCTCCACGGCGTAAAAATTTTAACACAATTCTCAGTTGACAGAATCGTTAAAAATGGCCGAGTTTTTTGAATTAGCTTTGAAGTACAAAGCTTAAGAAACTAGTTCGACTGAAATTTTTTTCTAAAAAATTCGACAAAAAGCTTAATTTTGGAGTCTCAACTAATTTTAACTGGAGCGGGTTCGTTGTCAGTATGGAATGACACTACAGACCTTGTCATTGACATTATGTACTGACCTTGTCATTGACACAACGCCAGAACGTCTCATTGCATCCCAGAACATAGTAGCCATCGCCAGCTTCTTTGCAATTTGGCTTCGAGGTCACCGAAGAGTTTGACTCTGGAATCATATGAAAACTGTCCTACCTTTCCTCTTCTTCACGCTCTATTTAATTTTTTACATCTTTTTTTCTTCTTCTCTCACCAGTTTGAAAAAAAATTTTTCTCGGTTTTTCATTAACTTTCTTTGAGGAGAGAGCGGTTGCTTTTCTACCTGAACTCTTCTTTCTTCGCTTATCAGCATAAATGAGCTAGTTCCCCAGCAAGATTGAGGCACCTTAAAACCGTATCGTTTGAACAATACTCTACATTCTCGTGTCTCTATGTTCAGCTTTCTCGCTTGTTTTACATCAGGAATGCGATAGAAAGTATCGCTATGTTGATTTATTCGAAATTTGGTGCTTCAGATCTATGAAAATGATTCTGCTGCGAGTAAATCAACAAGGCAGAAGTTCTATACTTCGGCTAAATTCCTATAGTCATAAAGTATGTCTTGCCTAAAAAACTCCTCATAGAGTGTATTTCTCTGGCCCGTATTCTTTTCAACTCACGAAGAGAATCCGCTGCAGTGACTTGGGAGAAGACTAGGGAGATGGCTAGGAGTAGAGCAGTCAACTGCTCCAGAACCATTCCAACAGCGGAAACAACCAACTTCACTGAACAAAGACTTGGAACTCAAAGAAAAAAACAACATCGAAAAAAATTCGAAGACGTCAATAATGCCGGTGATTGTAATCATGTTATCGAAGAAGAGCAAGATAATCAGTAACCAAGTGAATGAGTGACTAAAAATATTTAGAGACAAAAATACAAGAAAAAAGTAGAGATAGAAACATTTATTGGTTATATATTGAATTTTATATCTGCATTCGGAATATTGAAGAAAAAAGCAACAAAAATTGCTTTAATTTTTTTAAACAGTATGTATAAACATAATCTAACTTAAAACTTTTATAGTTCTTGCTCGACAAGGTTCTCGAAAAGACAAAAAAAGTCGGAAGAACATGATAGGAAAACATCGCTCGAGAATATTCCAACCTTGGAAAGCATTATCGAAAATGTATTTATTAACTATTCTTCCTTGAAAGGGCGGTCGTATTTACCAGTTGAATTATTTTTTTAACGAAAATTGCAGTATGTTCGAATTTATAAAATTGCATTATTTTTTTTATAAATTTATTCAAGCAATTAGGCGTTTGAGTTTTTGCTTTGTACATATCAAGAAGTTTTGTTTCAATTTTCAATTCTCGAACAAGGTTGAGTAAATGTTGAGGGGAAGATGATCTTTTGATGTTATGACTTTGAGCTGTGATAGGGAAATAAAGTGCTTTCGTCTCAGAGATAGCAGATCTTACTGATTGATAGTGTTGCAAAAAATCTACGAGATATAAACGCTTTTGAGATGGATCGTGATTCTGTTTGGCAAAGCAAAGTCTATGTGAAAATAAGGCATACATGTCTTTTTCTTTTTTGTGATAGAGCCCGTGATAAGGCATGATGTGCCCTCGATTCAGTTAAAATGCCTACATAACCTCATCGAATCAATTATTCGATCCTTCTTCCTGATCCTTTGGTGACTGCTAGTGCGTGTGTGTGAACGCCGTGCTAGCACCATCAACTTTCATCTGCTCTAAAAGAATCTCACCCCACCTTTTGCTTTTAGAAGAAAGGTACAGCAAGCGCTTATTGCGCAATACTCAGATTAACTAGCATAAAATCACCCTCAGACAAGTTTTCGCAACCAGTTTGTTGCATATTTTCAAAGTAAGACATTTTTAGAAATAAATAAAGTTTTGATTCTTGAAATCTTCCATACCAAAGCGCTATTGAAAACAAAATTTAAGTCAAAAGATGATAACGATTGTTGAGCGCGCAGGCTCTGGTTTCGCTCGGTCGATGCCGCCTGGCTTTCGAACAAACAAAGCATTTTCATCTCGAGTGTTTTTGCAATATGATGAAATTTTCCTGATGTGGAACAATCGTGATGTTCCTGGTATTCTACCAATGGTCTTTAATTACACACCCCCCCCCCTTTTAACAGATCCACCCAAACCGGAGATTTTACTTAAAAGTTGTCACACTCTCTACCCGGAAAAACTCTAGTAGTGACCCGAAAAGCAGCCACTGATAATTATATTTTAGGTCTATGACTCATCATAAAAGAGTACGTAACGGCGGGAATAAAATCCGAAAAAGATACTCAATTCTAGTGATTAGAGATATCAATCTGGAAGAAAGTTTTCGACTACAAAAAAATTCCTAGCACACTCGTCAAAATGAAATTCTCAAGACAGTTAAATGAGTTGCTCCAAGAAAACGAAAGAAAAGTTCTAGATCACTGAGAATTCGTTTATAGAATTCATTCGAAAACTGCAGCCGCCACAAATGAAATGAGACGTTTTGATCAGTATTCGAACGCAGATAGCGGGATATGCTGCGTAGTTTTTTGTACTTTGTGAACGTATATATAATCAAGTTTTTGTTGCTTGGAAAAGGAAATAGGCGAGTTTTTTCTACCTGGAACCAATGAAATTCAGTGACCAACTAATAATAAAGAGTTAAAGTTGGAGGATAATTGCAAAAGTATTCGACTAATGCTTCACGAATCACAAACAACCAAGAAAAACCAAAAAAAGGTTGGAGATAAGTGGGAAGAAAAAACTATTAGCTCCTTTTTCGTTAGAATGTTGGTTAATATAATACTATATGTAGTAAGTGTAGCAAGTGTAGAATGGAATAGCATTAATTTCAAGCAAAAAAGTAGGAACAGAAAACGACAGATTCGGAAACTTAGGTAGTAAAAGGGTGATAAAATATATAAATTTATAAGAAGGAGAGAAAGACAGTAAAAATTGTGATGTTAGGAACAAAATTTTAAAAAAGTTGAAGAGAAATAGAAAGACATTGGGTTAGAAACAGAATTTGAAGTATGGCACAACTAAAATATGGCTAAAGAGATGAACTTGGTAACAAAGGAAGAGTTCAAGTGGTTTGAGCAATGAATAACCCATTCGATCCATCATGTTTATGAAATAGTCTCTTGGCCCCAAGTCTTTATGCGATTCTACCCAAGTACAACTATTTAACCCTCATCTCATGCCAATTGCGAGAGAAAATTGCTTTTCACGAGACTGTATTAGAAATCAATCAACAAGGATTCAACTTTTTTGAAAGAAACAAAAAAATACAAACAAAAATTGATGAATGGTCTAGGTTGAAAGGTTTGAGATTGAAAAAATTCTTCTCCAGTAACATAGAATACTCATTCGTTAAGGGAACTTGTAAAAAGTAAAAACTAAGTTAAAATTCAAAAGTTTGAAACGATCATTATTTTCCTGTATCTCAGTAATTCGCTCTCTTTCTATAACTTCTGCCTTTTTCTCTCCTTCTTTCTTTTTTCCACCCTTCATCTCTTTCTCTGACTTTCCCTCCCTCATTATTTCAATATTACAGTCTGCTTCTCTCTCCCATAAAGCCAGTCTCAGTTTCCTATTTTTATGTCTTGCTCGTTCTCTCTCTCTCTCTCTCTCTCTCTCTCTCTCTCTCTCTCTCTCTCTCTCTCTCTCTCTCTCTCTCTCTCTCTCTCTCTCTCTCTGCTCCCACTCTCTAAATATTTTCTTCTTCCTCTTCTTATGAGGCATTAACTCGCTCTCCTTCTCTCTTTTCTCAGAATAGCATGATAGACCGACCTTGTTCTCACATTTCTACAGTCCTATCTCGAATCACTGCGATTGAGAAAAGTTTTCCCTCTTAACTTGAGCTCTTAATCCTCTGTTATAGTGAAGTAAAGACCTCCCTTGACACTTTGCAAAACGTGTGATTGGAAGCATAGTGACTGGTATGAAGAAAAAATTTGATTTCTTGTCTGTTCCAGAACAATTTTCTTGAGAGTTATTCAGAAGTTAGTATAGCTTTGAGCTAACATCTTGACGAAAATTCAGCTATCTATTTTGTTGTTTACGTTAGAGATTTTTCATGTTATGGAAAACAAGGACTCTATTTTAAGAGTTCAAAGATAATCAAAAGAGTTTCTGAGTATGTTCCAGTTAAGAGTATATTTCACGAAATTCCAGAGTCAGATAGCAAGTTATGAGACCAATGTCCCAAAGAGGATTTAAAATAATACTACTCCCCATTTCTTCTCTTTTCATGCTTCGCTTTAATGGTTTAACCCTATATTGGTGAAGCAGCTGATGTCATCTCTACCTTCTTTATCAACAGTACTATTGAAAACAAGATCGCCATTTTTACCAAAACTCATCTCGCATTTTTACCAAAAACTTTCCACTCAGAAAATTTGGAAAAAGCCAAAAATATTATATGTAGTTCTCTTCGCTTGTCAGTTAATAATACCATACTCGGGTTGTTTTTTTTAACTGAAGGTGTTTTTTTAAGTGCTTAGATAGCAAATCAATTGGTAAACTTCTTCACAACGTAAAAAAATTCTCTAGGTTTTTGGAGGAGTGGGAAATTTCCGTAATCCATACGAGCCACCTCATCAAAAGAAGTTATTTCAATGCATAATGATAGTTTTACACCCTAGGACGTTTTTTCTTGAAGTAAGACGGCAAATTGGATATGAATAACTTTCTCATCAGAAGAAAACTTGTTATTGCTTATCATTCACATGGTTTACGAGAATAAAAGAAATGCCAAATAAAGATTTTTTCATGGTTTCACAGAGTTGTTCCTATGTCTTCGATAGTTAGTAGCCGAACAAAAGCAGGAGCAAGTGAGTGTTTGATGTTATGCACAAGCAGGTTCAGAGAAGTCACAGTAGCTATTCTGAGTGTGTTCGGGTATCGGCATATTACTCTGACAGAACAATGCGAAAATCGTATACAAGTCGACCAATTCTTCATTCGAGAAATTTCCTTCTTTCGTCTTTTGAAAGGACAAAAAACTGTCACCTTTTGTCCAAATCTCTAACTTCTCTCTCTTACCCACATTATATTGCTCGCTGTTAGCACTGCCTCGTTTGTATTTTCCTTCGCTTTTCACTTTACCTTCCCTTCATCCAAAAACAGATTGTTTTTTATTCTTCCATCTTTTAGGAGAATTTTTTGAGCAAGAGAACATTAATAAAAGGCAGGGAGGACAAATACATTACTATGGTTAGGGGTTTTTTCAAGAAAAAAACTGCTCTCAAGTAAAGTGGGTTTCACAAAACTTGTTATTTAAAAGACTCACAGTTTGAATCTCAAGCATTGCAGGGTTTAACAGTGGAGGATTAGTGAGAGTTCGCTGAACCCTTTGGGCTATTAAAAGTCATTTACTCAACTTTTAAAGAGATGCGTGTTTTCTAAAGTAGAGTTAGGTAGAATTGTAAGAGTGAGGGAAAGGGGTTTGGGAGAAGGGATTGGTATCGGGAGACTAACAATGCTGCAGAGATTCGATGGTTTCATCTAAGAATGAGTAATCGGTCGCGAGTCCCACTCGCAGAGAATCATGATGTTATAACCTTCCTAGAACTTTCTTCATTCCTTTGTAGTCGAGCTATAATATTTCCGAACAAATATCGAGAATGGAAAGAAATGGTTCAAATAAAGAGAGTCAAATGGATGAGAAATGGTGGAGAGGGAGCGAAATAGAGACAAAGAAACTTAGTGATAAAAGAAATACCTTGAGAGAATCAGAGAGAAAGGAAAAGAGAAAGATAGATGGAAAGAAAAAGAGTGAGATGAAGGGAGAGAAAAAACATTAAGAATGTCGAGATCGCGAGAGCTAAACGCTGCTCATGTGCCGTATGTATTCCAATTCTAAGAGCAGCCGTGAAATAATCATTTCCGTTGTAATTTATCAATAATAATAATAATATTCTTCTGAAAACGAGCGTGTGAATTGAACCCTGACTCAACATTGTATAATGCTATCTCGGAAATTCTTCAAATTCTAAGTTAAACAGTTTAAAGGCAGTGACGCCTGGTTAAGATGACAAATGATTGAACTATCGCACAGAAAAAAAGCAAGTCCGCCGGGCGGGATCTTAATCGTGAACTCTGGAGTTACGCTCCATTCATGACGCAATCGCTCGATAAGCATGCGTGACTAAGAGAACAAGGCATATGAGCCTTTCATATAACACTATCGCACGGAATAGAAATGTGTCCCCGTGATGTAATGGTATCACGCGCTCCCGGTTTGAGTCGAGATGGTCTGGGTTCGATCCCGCCCGGTGGACTAGCTTTTTTCTGTGCGATAGTTCAATCATTTGTCATCTTAACCAGGCGTCACTGCCTTTAAACTGTGTAACTTAGAATTTGAAGATTTATCATCCATCTTCCATCTCTCTTCTGTCTTAATCGTGAACTCTGGAGTTACGCTCCATTCATGACGCAATCGTAAAGAGCAGTAACTTTTTCGACTGGATGAAGTTTTGCTCAAATTTTTTTCTCAATCTTATTCCCTACTTACTCATGACGAAACAACAGTTAGCGATAAACAGCCAGGATATTAGAATGACTTCTCTGAAAAAGGTAATGATTGCGGAGGAAAAGATTCATTATCTTTTCATCTTCTCACTCTGTACATAGTTGCGGCAATCTTGCTTTTCTCTTTGATAGCAAACTCAGAACCGCATCAGGCTATTTGAAATAATTTTGAATGTTGGTGTGAAAAGTCGGTCTATGGAGGAAACTCTCAGATTCTCATGAACAACACAGGCAACGAGCAGTTGTTGATTTTAGAACGCGAAGGGCTAACTGAATTCTCGGCCTACTTAAACCGTTCATAGAGATGATCGCTAGGACGGTGAAAAAGTCACTTGAGAACAGTCTCATAGGGGGAATATTGACAACGAACTAGAATTCTAGCCATATACAACTTATATCATTCAAATTTACTACAAATGTCCTATTTAGTTCCGAGCATTGTGAAATTGCCCAAATGCACAAAATATGTATCTACAAAGGCAAATAGAAAAAAACCCGATTAAAAATTTTTGAAGTTGTTAGGATAGAAAAGGATTAGCTGGACGAAAAGGTACCCTTGCGAGCTCAAAAAGCCACAGGGCGACCATTGACGATGTGTAGCGAATCTCTAGATAAGATCTACAGCCGAAACTGGCAATCAGATTTCCTAAATCGTCAAAATGGAGGATTTTTCCTTGTAAGAAGAAATTCTTCACAAATAGAGTTGTGAATGTATGGAATTCTCTTCCTTCTTGTTTTTTTCAATATGAATGCATTGTCAGCTAAGAAGTTTTTATTACAGTACTTAAATTAGAATCCTGATCATTTATTGGTTGTTGTTCATTTTAAAATATTGATTACCATGTTGTAATCTCTCACCATCCGTTGTATTTCTGAACCATTACAACTGGAATAAAGAATAAAGAATAAAAAGTCTTAAGAGATTCAATTAAACTAGCGGATTTCAATGTAGGAAATCATGATTTTCATATTAACTCTAATGCACTCAAAGTTTATAACAAATTATTCATTCTCTTATAATTAAAAAATTGAGTAATAAAGAAAATCATGTTGTATTCAATAGACTGAAGCGTCTTTCACAGACAAATTATATAAATTTTCACCAAAAAACCATCAAAAAATTGAAGATGAAAAGGGAAATGCAGAGATGAAAATTGAAGAACTGGAAATTAAAGTAGATAGTTTATGAGAGCTGGGAGGAGTATACTGTAGCATTCCAGAAAAGATCCGGGAAACGAGATAAATGATATCAGGAGTGTTATCATCTGGGATAGTTCTAGAGAAAGAAAACAAAGTGGGGTGGGGCGTTGGAGTTTTCTTTTCATGCTGGCAAATCTTAGTTTGTGAGCGGAATTAAATTTTCGAATCCCAACATCCCTACTTCATTGAAGTCTGAAACGAGTTAGGACTTTCTTCAAAACTTTGTCAGAAAAGGGCAAGGCTTAAAATAGCGATGATGAATTTCAAAAGCCAGGTACCGACTCGTTGGAGTATCAAAAAGGAGAGTAGAATTTTCACAACGAATTCGAATATTATCAAAACGGAAGAATGTGGAAAAAAGCATACTGGTTTTATCGTTTCATTTTTTTGCAAACTGATTTTTTCACAGACTTGAGCATGCAGATCTTTTTCACAACTAATCTGATGCGTTGTTTTGTTTTGTTTTCAACATCCACTCTCTTTTGCGGCCTTCAATTCTATTTCTTCCCTTCTTATATGCAATAAAGCGATAACGCAGTAGCTGCCAGAAATTGTTGCTCGCCATTCAGCTGTTCCCATTAGTATTTTTTGCCTCTTCATATTGTCAAGCGCATGTCTGTCTCTATCTCTCTCCCTCTCTCTCACTCTCTCTATCTCTCTCTACCTCTCTTTTTCTCTCTCTCTCCCTCTCTCTATCTTTCTCACTCTCCCTCTCTCTCCTTCCCTCTCTCTATCTCTCTCCCTCCCTCTCTCCCTCTCCCTCTCTCTTTTTCTCTCTATCTCTCTCCCTTTTCCTTTCTCACCCCTCTCTCTATCTCTCTCCCCTCTCTCCCCTCTGGCTTTCTCTCTCTCTCCCTCTCTCTAAATCTTTCCCAATCTAGTATCTCTCCTCTCAACTCTCTCTCTTCTCCATTTGGTTTTTTCTCACTTTCTCTCTCTATTGTCTTTTCTTTCCTCCTGATTAATATATTTTTCTCTAGTATTTTTACAGTTAATCTTCTTTGTTTTGTCGTAATGACTGTCTTTTGTGTGGAAAAAGCATCGTATTGACTTATGAATTTATTATTTACATTTCAAAACTAATAACACAATTGCAATAAATATTATTGAACAAAAGCCTTGTGATAGACTGAAGTCGATTGAGACTCATGATTGAAACAACAGAAACATGTTCGAACTTGTTGATATCATTGAAGCAGGTGAAATATCGATACATACAGCTGAATTCTGATGTTTAAACATGGATTACCGGAGAAGAGTTGCATGATATTGTTGTAGAATCATATTTTTTAACGACAAGTCATCATTGCTACCTCTACATCACCTTTCAGTTACAGATAATTTTTTGGAATGTGATCATTCGATTTTTTCTTATTCAAAAAAAGATGGAAAACCAATACTGCAGGTAATTTCATAGCTTAGCGTTAAATGAAATCGTACTTATCACCCGGATTGTGGAGAGAGAAAAAAACGACAACGTGCTTGTTTATTTATGCTCGCTGATGCAAAACGAACACACTTGAAAAAAGTTAATTAATGTATAGCGACAAAATAACAAAAACGACGAAAAGAACGTGAAAAGAAGAATTCTGAAAAGCTCAAAATCCTCGATTCACGGTAACTTTCTGTTAAATTACAGCTTTGGAAAAATAACTTATTACTCTTTCAAATGCGTGCTGAGAGGAAAATGAGTTCAACATCAAGTTGTAGATAGACAATGTGATTGACTCTAGATTTCAACACGTATGAACGGAAAAGAGCAGAAGGCAATGTAGAACCGTATCTAAACAACAAAAAAAACTTGATGACAAAACGACTGTCTCACTAGTCAGTTGGGCTGAAAACTTAAAGGTCCGCAAAACTCAAAACACTGGTTTTCCAACCCAAAAAATTGTACAGTTGAACGATTCTTATTTTTTTCTTCACTAATTTCAGTATCTCACACTACCAAAACAATTTATGAGACTAGACTTTTCACAGTGATAAGGTTTCACTCGAGTGAGAATTCTTTCAAACAAGTTTTACAGGCTTATTATTATTAATATTATTATTATTATTATTATTATTGTTCTTATTATTATTATTATTGGGTGAGTGATTAATTCGTTATTTCACGTCTGAATACTAAAAACCATCTTGAGTCTAAGAAAAGAAGGTACTTAAGGAAATATTCCAGCGAATCGGTAAATTTTCGAGTCAATTTCTTGTCATATGTGCAATCAGTTTTTGGTAAATGTTATTACGCACGAGGTTCAAAAATTTACCCGTAACTTGTAATCACCGTGTGTCTTTATTTCTCACAATTCTCATTCGCCTAAGTTTTGAGTATCAGAAGAATGATAGAATAAGGAAACATGTACGGCCTCAATCATACATATCCTCAATCATATATATCCTCAATCATACATATCCTACAAGTTGCTTCTTGTTCTCCTTGCTTTCTCGCGCTCTTTTTGCACATGAGTGCGCGAATTTAAGCAGTAGTAGAACGAATCCAAGTACGGCGAGAGAAAGAGCTCCTGCGAGCAAAGTGTCCCAGTTTGCTTCCAGCAACGAGACTGGCGGAGTCAGAACTACACGCGTTTCCCGCGCGGATTCTCGCCCAACCAGGTCGTAATTGGTGACGCGTATTGTAAACTCGCACGGGCGTTTATCACCCAGATAAATTGCTGCCGTGGTAGATGCCTCAAAATGATGGGAGTCTCCAATCAAAATTTTGAAGCTCAGCTCTCAACTCATGTTCATGACACGTATCTATCTCTGGCTCTCAGGTTTCTTGCTTGATTTCTGCTTCAAAACGAAGAAATTTAGCTGAATTTTTTCAAACAATAACTTCAGCCACTTCATTCACTAAAAAGTCTTCCCAAATACGAAAGATAGTGGTGCGAGGCAAAATTAAGAAACATAAAACTTAAAATACGGATTTCTATTTATTGGTTCATAAGATGACATAGAATCCGATAAGATGAACATTGATGTTACTTCTAATCACATTTGGTTTTTTTTCCATTCACTAAAAACATCTTAAGCAGTAAAAATTATACAAAGGGAAACTTACCGCATTTAAGAAGATGTGAATTGGTGAACTCGTGCAGGGTGGAATCGGCTGTGCAAGTACCTGACAATAGAAACTTGGACAATTTTGAACTTTCAAAAAAGAACTACATGTTTTAGCCTAATCTTCGAGTTTTAAAAGAACTCATCTAATCTCTTATAATGATGATATTATGATGCTGATATAACTGAGTGCTTTAAAAGTGTCTACAAAAGGAAAAACCGAACACCATCCCTAATCGAGAACATACAAATCTTAAGATGAATAAGAGCGAAAGGTCTAATTTCAGAGGTAAAAGTAGAGGAAAAAAGAGAAGAAATGAAGAAGTGAGAGAAACAAAGAGACATGGAGATAGGGAGTGATTCTTGAAGAACAGTAGCTACAGAAAATTGTGTTTTCTACCTAAAAAAATTTCTCAAATTTTGCAAGCCTTACTTTCGTCCTTCTGTTATCAAACTCATTCTACCCAACTTTTTATTATACGTACTATCACAAGAAATTAAGCTCGATCACCTCATAAGTGAGAACTTGGGAGGAAGGCGCGGAGGGTGCCCATGAAATCTCCGCTGTTCCGTTTGGTCGAATGTTGACAACCAATTCATTCACAGGGTCAGGTGCTAAAAGTTATACCGCTCACTTCTTTATTTGTGAGATGTATTTTACAGGGTATACGGACTATGTCAACTTTAAGAATGAGATGTAATTTGAAGGTAATAAAGTGCAAGCTCTTTAAAAATGTCTTCTATACATTTTTTTCCATTTCTGTTATACAAGAAATTACTCTTCATTAATATTCACATAAAATTTCTTCTCAGTCGATACTATCCGCTAGCTATTATCGACTGATAAAAGTCATAAAATACATGCTACGTTCAATCTACTATTAAAAGTAACGAGGTTGAGGAAGTTTACGAAATATGAACTGACGGCAGTTTATAGAGTTTTTTCCATGGACTTCTTTGCAGGTTATTGTGGTGAAAGTCAAAAGTAGTGGTCTTGGGAAGTCGTGGGACTGAAATTATGCACCATTACTTTTGTAGATTTTTTTAAATGTTGTCATTTGGGAGCAGGTAGCTGAAAGTATAGCTAATTTCATGCTCCTTTCAGAGCAGTGATAGTTCTCTCCTTATTCAGATCCTCTTCATTACACAATTCAACTTTAAAAAATAATACTTGTATTATGTTTTATGTACTAGTTCGTCTAATCTATACTAGTTCATCTGATATGTACTTAAGCAGTCATTCTGTACCATTGTGACTAATCTTTACGTGTTCATCTAATCTGTGAATCTGCGTACTTGGTTGATCTAATCGGAAATGGGATAACTTTGGACCTACCTGAGCATCAGCAGACCTCGCTGCAATTGTAACATCATAACGTGCATCCATCTCAAGATTACGCAGCAGAACAGCTCCGCTTGTGTCCTGTCAAGCACACAAAATTACACAAAACAAAAAAACTCAAAGCGTCCGTTCAGTCGATTTGTAAACGTGAAACTTTTCATACTAATTTCGTGTTATGAAGTTTTGCTAGATGCTGGCTTTTTGGTTGTTCTATTCGAACCTCTGAAAAAAGGTTTAAGGAATACGTTTTGAAGGAGCAACACCACAAGGAACAATTTGAAGAAAAAAACTTATTTAACACCGTTTCCTTACTTGACAGATGAAGAACACCGTTGTTCCGAGTTGCTAGCTATGAGAAAAGAGAAAGAAAGCTGTGGATACAATATAACTTTTAGATAAAAGAAAGTCTCCTGACCACAGTGATCACATCCTTCTTTGTGTAGGTGCTATTGGCCACAGTGACAGTGTAGTAGCAAGAGTCAATATGAGCTCTGCTCCATGAAAGAAGCGCCGTTGCCCCGTCCTCTGTGTTGTAGCCACTGCGGATGTGGGCAGAACCTTCTAAAAAAAGCATCTGCCTTTCTGACGACGTAAAGGCTTAATTTTCAGAAACGGGTCGAAAGAATGGGAAGTTGAACTATTTTCTGTGTAGACATATGCGTGTCCTTCGAATAGCGTTCTCATCAAACTATCTATCAATTCAATAGTGAAAGCCACTGTTTCATCACAAGAACTCCTTTTTGTTTGGCAAATCGATGAAACTCCTCGTAGGGGGCGATGCATATACTTGATTCGAGAGAGAGATATGTACAGGGTGTACAGAAAGTCCAGGTGGACAGTATTTTTTCCGATAAAAACTTAACGGATTGAGCAAATCAAACAAAATTTTCATCAAAGTTTATTTAAATAGTTTGGGATATAACAGCGTTTTCAAATTTCGAACAGCCCTCCTTTCTTCTTGACACAGGCGCGGAGTCGCTTGTGGAAGGCACCCACCGTGGTGGACAGGTAAGCGACGTCAAGATCATCCCCCGCCTTCTGTAGGACGCGCTTCAAACTTTCCAAATTCTTGTGTGGGGAAGCACAGGCCTTGCTCTCAAGAGAAGTCCAGGGGATTCAAATCAGGTGAGTACGGAGGCCATTCGGCGGATGGGATCATGGAGGGGAAATTGGTCTTGCACCAGTCTTGCACAACTTTAGCCTTGTGGGCGGGCGCAGAGTCCTGCTGGAACGTCCATTTGCGCCCCGCGAAGTGAGCCTGGCTCAAGGGAAGTACTTCCTTTATGAGAATGTCGTTCAGGTAGTTATTGGCATTCATTTTGACTCCCTGCTCGATGAAAACGAGTGGAGTCTTGCCAGTCGCGCAAATCCCGGCCCAGACCATGACAGAAGCGGGATGGCCCTTTCTCTCTCTGTGTGGTCGGTCATTGAGAGCAAGGCCTGTGCTTCCCCACACAAGAATTTGGAAAGTTTAAGTGCGCCCTACAGAAGGCGTGGGATGATCTTGACGTCGCTTACCTGTCCACCACGGTGGGTGCCTTCCACAAGCGACTCCGCGCCTGTGTCAAGGAGAAAGGAGAGCTGTTCGAAATTCGAAAACGCAGTTATATCCCAAACTATTTGAATAAACTTTGATGGAAATTTTGTTTGATTCACTCAATCCGTTAAGTTTTTATCGGAAAAAATACGGTCCACCTGGACTTTCTGTACACCCTGTATAATCAAAAATATTTTGACTTCAGTATGATTTTTGTTGTTTTGTCATTGTCTCGGCATTCAGTGTTTGAGAAGCGTAATATTGATATGAATGTCAGGTACTTTTTATATTCCAATCGGTACGCCGAAAGACCCCTAGATTGAGTGGTCTTACAGCACTCATTTGATTTTCATCTTGTGTCCAGGATACTTATAAACAATAATTTCAGCCAGCGTTCTTACATAAGTTAGCTACATAGCCTCTCTCTCTGTTCATGCCCTCATTTTCTTTCTATCTCTATCTTTTTATATGCTTTTTTACTTTATCCTTTACCTTTTTAACTTCCGTTTTCATCTGTATTATTTTCTGTCGGTATCTCTTTCCTTTTCTCTTCTCTCTCATCAGTTTTCCTTGTGTTTTAGTCAGTCCCACCTCTCTCTCTCTCTCTCTCTCTCTCTCTCTCTCTCTCTCTCTCTCTCTCTCTCTCTCTCTCTCTCTCTCTCTCTCTCTCTCTCTCTCTCTCTCTCTCTCTCTCTCATCTATCTTTCTATCTATCTATCTATCTCGCTCTCTCTCTTCATATCTCTCTAGCTCTCTCTGTATCTCTCTTCTGTCTCTCTCTATATTAGTATCTTTTTTCCTTCTCTCTCTCTTCTCTCTAGCTTTCTCTTCAAATTCAACCTCTTCTTCTTATGCTTGCGTTTCTCGCAGCTCACTCATAGCTGATTTCACCTTCCTCTTTTGTTTCAAGTCAACTCTCTCTCTCTCTCTCTATCTCTATTTTTTCTCTCTCTCTCTCTCTTCTTGTACTATGTTCTCTGAAGCCTTCTCTGGCTTTATTTTCATTCATTACAAGCAGACCGCTAAGTCACTTCCCTGGCATTGAATTACACTGAAGCCTTCTTCGAGCCAATGTATATACTCCGCTATTGTTCCTTTCGGACTTCCGTTGCGTCTTTGGATTGTCTTCTAATTGCGAACTCATAGTGTCACCCAAAAAAATCGTGTCACACTAAATGCGTCATTGTGAAACATATGTGCACAAAAACAACTGTGCTATTTCTTCTCTCAATTGCCGCAGAGTATTACGTGCGCTGTTCCAAAGCAAAAACAAACCAGGCGCTTTCTCGGCACTGATCCCCTCGAACCACTCAGAAGATACGGACTCGCCGAGCTGACCATTTGGACCGATCATGGTCATGATGAAACGATACTGTACACCGGGTAGCATGCCTTCCACTTTGAACAAGGGCTCTGACTCGATCTGCAAATGTTCTTGAGATGCTGAAAGTTGCCCAGTGTAAGCCACACTTATGTTCCAGAATTTTTGAAAATTGGTTTTTCGAACTATGTAATTTATGACTTGAGGTTTTTTTTGGAAACACATCAATTATATGTTGATGTTTTAATGCATTATATAAACATTTATATTGTGTGTTCGGGTTTCTAATTGTTCTTATGACAGGCAGGATGCTCAATCCGATGTTTCCCGGACAAACCAAATTTCAATTATGGATATCATTCTCTCTCCACTTCTCTCTCTAATTCATTTCCTATCTCCATCCATCTCTTCCTCTCCATTCCTTTCTATTTTTTTCTCTTTCTTCACAACAGCTTTCTTATTACTCCCTTTTTCCATGACGCTCTTCGAATAAACACATACATAGCGTTTGAGAGTGAGTTCATCCATTCAATTAAGAAGTTAACAAGTTTCGAAGTTTTCCCAACTTGTTGGTTTTCTCTCTCTAGTTGTTGCTCTCTGCTTTAAAACTTCATATTCAAAATTTGCACCCATTTATATACTTGTTTTTACCTGTTTTTGCTGCTATTACAATAAACATTAACCGTTTAGTTATTATATTTTTAAGCTTTCGATCATGACATTCGAATGGATCGAAACTCACGGATGCCGTAATCGCCGGTCCTTCCTCCTGCGCAACTCCATTGATAACCGTTCGTTGACGCCACTGCACCATTCCCCTGAAAACTAAATTTGAGCCACGAAAATCAACTTTCAAACTTGTTAGGAAAAA
Source organism: Allodiplogaster pararmata (assembly GCA_964056735.1). Lineage (NCBI taxonomy): Eukaryota > Metazoa > Nematoda > Chromadorea > Rhabditida > Diplogasteridae > Allodiplogaster > Allodiplogaster pararmata. Next base: position 2,665,291 of record OZ057408.1, on the reverse strand, counting down.
TTCTATAGGGAAACTTTTCCCATACATCTTTATTCTACTTATTGAGTTGATAGTTTTATTTGCCTTGGCTTCGAACTAACTTTCTTTACCTCCTCATTTCTTTACTTGCTTACTATTTCCTTCGCCACTCTTTTTACATATTTAACTTTAACTTTTATATTTTCCTCTCTTCCTCTCTTTCTCTTCCTTTCGCTCAGTTGCTCTCTCTCTCTACGTTAGTCTGCCTCCCGCTATCTGTCTCACTTCCCTCTCTCTGTGCTTCTACCTACATATCTCGCTCTTTCTCTGTCTCTACTCCTCTCTTTCTTCCGAATCAGCACGAAAGCCTTCTTACCGTACATGCCCTGCGTGTCTTTTCATATCGAGTCCAATAAGTCCCTCGGCGGAGTCAGTCAGCTCCCCTTTGTCAACGGCAGCTGCGTTCTGACAGAGGAGCGACACGCGGGCGACTGGAGAGGTCGGAGTTGCTCGCTCTGAAGCAAGGCCACTTGTTGCAATTGAATGCAAGAGGGAGTTTTTCGGCTTTCTGAGATGAGACTATGTTTTGATGTGGGTAAAAATGATTAGAAAATGAGCACATGTAAAGTAACACAATAAACGTTTTCGGCGTTATTCACAAAAGTCTATTTCACCCCTTCTCAAACAGACTTTTGTGCTTTCTGGGTGGGGCTCATCAATGAGTGCTTTCTGGGTGGGGCTCATCAATGAGTGCTTTCTGGGTGGGGCTCATCAATGAGTGCTTTCTGGGTGGGGCTCATCAATGAGTGCTTTCTGGGTGGGGCTCATCAATGAGTGCTTCCTGGGTGGGGCTCATCAATGAGTGCTTTCTGGGTGGGGCTCATCAATGAGTGCTTTCTGGGTGGGGCTCATCGATGAGTGCTTTCTGGGTGGGGCTCATCAATGAGTACTTTCTGGGTGGGGCTCATCAATGAGTGCTTTCTGGGTGGGGCTCATCAATGAGTGCCCAGAGTGAAAATGTGATAAGTACAACAAATGCAAAGAACAAAAATACAACAAATCAAAATTTACGAACTGAAAAACTGAGTTTAAATTTGAAAAAATATTGTCAAAGACTTTTAGTAAAATGAATGCGATAACTTTGAAAATTAAAATGAAACACGAAATGAGTAAACGAAGAAAAAGTTTTTAAAAAATTAGCTCATGACGGAATATTAGTATGTTGAGGCGTTAAGAGAACGGGTAAACCGAAAGGTTACACTAATGATGGTTGTTTGACACCGAGATGGTTCTCATATACAGGATGACCATAAATTACATGGACAAATTTCTAACGCGCTCTATTGTGCGACACAGTTGACCGATCTTTGTTTTCATTATTTCATGATAATGCTCTGAGACTGGTTTTTTCTTGTTCCAAGTTTCATGACTCTAGCTTTACTTGTATAGTTATGGTGAAATCAAGTCCTCTTCGTGCTGCGATCATTGCACTGCACAACTCCGGTCACACGAGAGCGGACATCGCGCGACGACTCAATGCTCCAAGATCAACTGTTTACGCCACCATCGATCGTCTTCTGGAGACAGCCGATGGCAAGAACCGCTCAGGAAGAGGTCGTCCTCCGACTTCCGACACGCCCCAGATTAGGAGCATTCTCCGGAAACGCATCGCACGCAATCCTCGACAATCCATGAGGAAGCTCGCTTCGTCGGTCGGTATCTTCCCTGAATCTACACGACTGATAATCAAACACCGTCTCGGGATGTATCCCTACAGGATGCAGAAACGATATGAATTGGATGCTCGACAGAAGCTTCTTCGACATCAACGGTGCAAAGATCTGTTGCAACGATGTACGCGGGCCGAGCATTTCCGTACGCTATGGACTGATGAAAAAATATTCACCCTTGAGATTTCGGTGAATTCTCAAAACGACAGAATACTTGCTCGCGATTGTAATGGAGCAGCTGAGCATGGAATCACAGTCGGAAGAAGCAGCCACCCCAAGTACCTCATGGTTTGGTGAGGTGTTTGCGCAACGGGCAAAACGCCGTTGGTTTTCGTCGACCCTGGTGTGAAGATAGATGCCAACTTCTACGTAAAGAAGATCCTCGAAGACGTGGTAGAGCTCTGGAGTAGGACACACTATAAGGGAGCTGATTGGACCTTTGAACAGGACTCGGCACCTGCTCACAAGTTTAAAATCGCACAATAGTGGTTGCGCACACACACCCCAAACTTCATAAGCACTTCCGAATGGCCATCGAATTCCCCCGACCTGAACCCGCACGACTTCAGCGTCTGGGGCGTCATGCAGGCAAAGGTTGAAGCTATCCACCAACACACTCTCGATTCTCTGCGTGCCGCCCTTCTGAAGGCATGGGACGAACTCGACAACGACTACCTGCGGTCACTGGCATGTGGATACGAGCGTCGTATCAAGGCATGCGCTCGCGCTAGAGGCTGCCATATCGAACATGATTGTGCATAACTGTTGGTTTTATTTTATGTGACAAAGTATGTTATGATACAAAGATTTGAATTTCGTTTTGAAAGGAAATACAGACATTTACATTTGTCCAGGTAATTTATGGTCTCCCTGTATTAATAAGAGTCAGAAGCTGTATTTTGAAAACTGAAGGTTCTTCGATTGTTGTGAAACTCACCAGTTGAAGGACTGCTTTCCTGCCAGAACTTGACACCATCTTGTCTCGCGTTGGTGAGGGACCGAGCACGATTCCCACCGAGGCGACGGTGATGTTCACAGCCGATTTGACACTTAAAGCACTCTTTTAAATTTTTAAATTAAGTGCACCTCTTGACAATAAGCGTGAAAATTTTCTGAGATTGACAATGCAAAAAAAACTTCTACTTAAAAGTGATGTCCCGTGACTGATGTTTAGTCTTACATAATCTGTTTAAGAGTTGCTTGTTTGCATCTTGTTCATCATATGAGATTAAATGATGGCAGCATGCCTGCATATCTCAGAGATAAAGATCTATCAGAAGAAAGCCGAAGAATCCGAGACAAATAAGAATAGATGAGTAGAGAAATAAAGGAAATAGCGAAAAAGCAGATACATTGAGAAAGTGAGTGAGAAAATCATAAGAAATTTGAATAGAATAAAAGAAAGACGATAAAGTAAAACAAGAGGAAGAAAAGAGTCGTTTGAACAAGAGGTGAAAAATAAGGTGTGAATTATTAACAATAACATCTGTTGCTTTTATGTATACCCTTTTCCAAACGCCTTCTATACATACTCTCTCTCTTTCTTTCTTTCTTTCTTTCTTTCTCTCTTTCTTTCTTTCTTTCTTTCTCTCTCTCTCTTTCTCTTTCTATGAAGCACTTTTACTTTTCTACCATTTTCCCGTTTCCACTTCAATTATCTTCTCGGCAGCATTTATTTTTCTAATGGCATTTTCAAACCTTCAAGATACAAATTCCTACTTTATCAGGGGCAAAAGACCGAACCAGTCGTGTGACAGCGCAACTTTCTCACCGGTTTTCAAAACAGAATGATTATTCTTAAAGTTAATGTACGCTGTAAAATGTGTCAACGAATCACGCTGATCAAAAACCATTGGAACATCGGAACAGCTATACGGTTTTAGTTGTTAAACCATGAACAAGTCTTCATTTACAGCACGATTAAACATACTGGGAATTGTGGCGTTAGTAACGCGCAGAAAACACTATTCACAGAAAAACTTTAAAGTGACGGACCTGGTGCATTTCTTCAGACGAGGAATTGAAGGCATCCATTACACTGCCGTCATTCAGAACGCGCTCGTAGAGGATGGCGTACTTACAAAAATTCAAGTTTTTCAGGTTCACATTTCACTTTTTCAGTGAAATCTTGAGAAAAATCCATGCTTTGACTCCAAAACTTCCGAAAAACCAAATTTTATTTTTCATAACGAGTTTTGAAAAGATATTTTGTTAATGAAAAAAATTTTTCGAGCTAGAGTCGCCGAAAAAATTGAAAATACGTTTAGGGGTTATTGAATTTGTCAATTATATTTGAAACACAGATGGGAAAAAGAGTGTCTTCCCCTGCTTCTTCCTTCTCTCCTTTTTAGATCCTTTTCTTTCGTTCAAAACAATTGTTATTGTTATTTAAACGAATTGGTTTTCGTTTTTCACCGTTGTTTCCTGATTTTTTCTCTCGCTGTCTTACTCTTTCTTTAATTATCTTCAGTTATTTTTCCTTTGTTTTTCTCTCTTTGTCATCTTTCTATTTCCTCACTTCTTTTAATTTTCTTCCTAAAGAATATTTCCTACGTAAATGCTTGAGATGTACTTAAACATCTCCTTTTTGTTTTTAGAACCAATTGTAGCCATCTTTTCATGTACATCATTGAGAGAATAGTTGAACTTAATCTTGCATTACTTTTCCAGAAGTAATTCTCTCCTTTGTCCTTAGCAGTCGAACAATCAAATATTCTTTTTGAGCTACACTGATACAGACTTATCAATATATTGAGGTTTTTTTTCTAAAAAGGTATAGCAATTTATTCATCAGGCAAAAAACATCATAGATTTATCAGCCGTTTTTTTGAAGAAAAATCTCTATTCAAAAATTGAGCACAAAGTACGACGATCAACTGACTTTCTGAGAACATTTCGCCTGACATTGTGCCAGTCGGAAATAGTGCGCAAAGTCGATCTGGACGTATGGGAGGATGACGAATGCAAGAGAGTAATGACAGCTGAGATGCAAGAGAAGCAGAGATTCAATTCGCATTCTGTAAATTGAACCATGAGAGCTGATAGTGGAATTTACAACTGCACTGAGACGCATAGTTTACATAAGGTCGAAAAAAAATCATAAGAGAGTCTTTGTATCAGCAACACACCAGAAAATAACGGGAGCCTCGAACGGAACGTTGGAAAACAACGAAAAAAGCGCTCTGTGAAAGTTGTAGATTGAGGAAAAAGATAGGATTCGTTTGATTTTCAATGATTTTTTTTGTTCAATTAGCTCAATGATTTTGTTGATGAATGATAAAAATCCAACTTCTCGAAAACTTTCTCTTTGAAGTTAATCAATCCTCAACCTCGAACATTTTAAGAGTATTATTTTGATCTTTTTCAACTTTCATTCTTTTGATGATATGAGAAACGCAGTGAAAAATAAAATGAGAAGCAACTAGGTCATATAGAGTGAACGTATAATGACCAAACTGTTTATAGAAGGCAGGTTCAAATCTACGAAACTGAAGAAAGCTGGCAAACAGGTGGGTGAACGAGAAAGACCAAATATGTAGTCTAGAAACACCTAACTCGTTTTCCAAAACGAATGAAATTTTTCATAATGAAGTCAACTAAAATAACACCAAATAACAACGAGTGAATACTAGACTTGAATACAACGAGAGAACAATTTTAACACATACCGTAGATGACAGTGATGAAGAATCCACAAGGAAAACTGGAAAGAAGCTTTTAACGATGAAGTGATCATTTCTCGAAACACAAGGTTCAGATGCAAATTTGCAAAAAATAGAAAATCATTTAACAACTTCATGATTATTCGAAACAAGGATTAAAAAAAATTATTAAGAAGGAGTCTCTCTTATTTCTGATTCAAATATGCTTAAATTTGTAATTGAGCTGTGAAAAAAGGCCTGATTTCCTGACCTCTCAAGCCTTTTTTGTGAACATTCGAACAAAAAATCACCGTCTCTTCTTTGATTAACCATCGACACGAAGACATAGGATAAAGCAAATGACATATGAGGGTTTTTTCAAATGATAAATTACGATTAAAGAAACTTTTGTCGAAGTTTTGTTTAGCTATCAAATCAACGGAGTCCGAAAAGAAGAAGGAACAACATACTGAACTCAAAACAATGAGTTTAGATAATGAACATTAAATCGGAGAGAGTGATGGAGAAAGCAAGCGAGAGAAAGAATTATAAAAAAGACAGGGAGATTTGAGGAAAAGGGAGGCAATTAGCCTAGATCGCCTCAATCGGCGATTAGAAGAACATCATGACAGTTTGTCTGACAACTCAACACTCCTTTTTATCTCTCCCTCTCTCTCTTTCTCTATACATATAGCTCTCTATCTTCATCTCTCTTACTCTTTTTCTCGTTCTGTTTATCTCATTCTCTTTTCCCTTTCTCTTTCACTCTTTTCTCTCTTTTCTCCGACGCCGATCACAGCAAAATTTCGGCGCTTTCTCACCTTTAAAAGTAAATGGAAGATAACAGAATGGTGATAACTACATCAAAAGAACATCAATAGTAGTTCTTCTATTCAAAAGAAACCACAAAGCAGAGACCAATTAACGAAAACCTTCAAAGGTATCGCTACCAGATGATAAGATGAGTCTCACTTAGAGGGGCTACCGAATGATAAGAAGACTTACGAGTAGTTGCACTATTATATACACACATTTGATGACTACATATAACATGTTTAGGACTATTAAAGCAAAGTTTGATGACTAAAACAGGTTCTTGAATTTTAGGTGAAAGTGATTTAAATATATGTTTGTTAGCTTTGCAACCGGCTATCAAACTACCTCCGAGAAACTATTATAAAGACTTGAGAAGTAACGTAATTTTTCACAACTTCATCATAGTTTAAACAGCAGGTCATCATAGTCACAACTTTTTTTTTTAATTGAGTTAGTTTTGAGTCACATGTTGATTTTGAACATGAGTAACAGAAAAAGTTATTTCACGTGTCTCAGGATGAAAATTATCATGCGTTACTATTAACTCTAAGAAAATTCAATTAGGCTGTCTACTTGAATGCATGTTCATAATCCGTGTACATACAAATTTGTTTCCTATCAAAGCTAAAGCTTTCGAAAAGTTATAAAGCTTATTCATTAATTTTGAACTTTCAGTACAACTTAACAAATTCTCAAAAGTAAATTTACAAGAACCTTATTCTGCTTGATTCTCATGTCAGGTAATGAAATCTTTCTGGGAACTCCAAGAATACGTACATGAATAATACAAGCTTTTCCCGAAACACTGAAGCCAAATAAGAGAAAGATTAGGAGTTGAAAAGGTAGACGACTTCAAGAGGAAATATGACTTCTGTGCACCTGTGAACTGTAAAGAAGAGGATGATTTCGGGTGAGAGAGTAAGCAGTTCATCTTAGTGAGATAAAAAGAGAAAGGCAGAGAGTAGAGAGTGAGAGTAAGCAGTTCATCTTAGTGAGATAAAAAGAGAAAGGCAGAGAGTAGAGAGTGAGAGTAAGCAGTTCATCTTAGTGAGATAAAAAGAGAAAGGCAGAGAGTAGAGAGAGAATAAAAACACAAGGAATAGAAAAAGAGAAAGAATGAGAGAAAGAGAGAGAGCAAAAAAGAGTGAGAGAGTAAGAAAAAACAAGGAGACAGAGAGAAAGAATAAGTAATACACATGAAGACGGAGAAGTGAAGAGAAAAGGTTAGAAAGAAGAAAAGTTGGTCTATTCTCCCCTACTTCCCTCCTCATCAAATAAGTGGACACAACACACTACTCTCGTGAGCGCATCTTCGTCCATTCATAAGCGAGAACAATACACCAATCTCTAACTTTCACTGCCGATCTCGGCAAGCTATTTCTCTCTACCTCTTTCCGACTCTCTCTTTCTCTCTCTCTACTAGCTTTTCTCGCTCCCTCTCTTTTTTGCTATCTTCCATCTTTTCCTCTCTTGTTTTCCTACTGTGTATTTCTCCAAGTCTCTATCTTTATCTTACACTCTCCAGCACAAAACTACGTTCCACAAAATGGGGCAAAACGGAAGTGAGAAAACTGACACGAAAGGTGCGACTGCGAGTCATCTCCATGCCATTCAACTATCTTGAACATCTTATGTTTGTTCACGTTCTCCAAGATTTATCCCTTCACCTCTCACATCACACTACAATACTATTCCTCTACTAAACTGTGTTTTGGTAGAGTAGACCTACTGTGTACGCGGACAAAAGGTGAACTAATGAACATCCTTTCGTCTACTCTGAGCCTCGGACTGCAAACACTGCTGGGTGCTAATGAGCTGCGCATTGGAATGAAGAGGGTCATCTCTCGCACCACAATGACAATGGCAGCACTTGTTTACGGAAATACAAAGGAATCCACTTCAAACATCGGAAGGTAACAATAAAGTGAGCAAACAGAGAACGAAGGGTATAATGTTAATAATAACTACAATGATAACTTTTAAAAATCAAAACAAAACTCTGAAAAGTAGAGAAAAAGGAAATAGTGCAGGAAGCAACATAGATCAGGAAGGTAAAACTCAACCAAAAGGGGTTCTATCAGGTTGTTACTATGAGATGATAAGCCGAAACAGAGTAGGTAATATCGGAACTTCTCGATGTTGATATCCAGGCGAATCGAAGACAGAAACTACTTTGATAATAATGAGAGACTGTTGATCCTAGCTAAAAAGCTTCTCTGCAACACTCGCATCAAAAACATTTACAAAAGTTGAGTTTAGCTGTAATAAATGTTCCATGACCCAAGTCGGCCCAAGAAGCTTTGCCAAAGAGAAATGTACACTCTATTGCGAAGATTTATTTTGCTCTTTTTCTACTCCTCTTTCTCTTCTGAAGTTTTTTCGCTTCTCATTATTTCCCTCTTTTCGCATTCAGATGAAAATGATGATGGAATGAGATTCGAAGAGAAATGGAAATAGGCTGAGAGTATCTTTTCACCCTCTCACCCTCACTTTGTAACTTTTTTTATTATTCTTTTAAATCTTCCTAACACCCGTTCTTTTACTCTCTGGTTTTCACTCCTTAACTCTTACTTCATATATGTACCCATTCCTCTCATCTCTATCTTTCTCTCGCTGTTTTTTCTCTCACACTTCTGGTCAGAAAATGACACTAGAGGCAGCAGGCTGGAGCCCTCCTCCATCCGCTTACCAATTTCATTACAAAAAAGGCTTCCAGAATATGCGCGACCCGAGAGATCTGAAGATAAATTTGTGTGTGAGAGCTTACGCGAGGAAAACAGAAAAGATTCAAGATGAGAAAAATCTAGGAAAAGTGAGAGCCGCAGAGAGAGATAGAAAGAGGTAGAGACAGACAGAGTTTTAGAATATAAAATATACCTGAAAACGCGTGAAAAAGAGATAGCGTCAAAGTAAAAAGATAAAGATAAAATATGGGGAGAACAGGGAGTAAAAGATGATTAAGAAAGAAAAAAGTGGGTTTCTACGTGGAAAAGACGAGTTGTATGAAGAATTTTATCCAGGTGGGTAGGACGATAGTGAAGTTTCATCTGAGACGCAATCAGAAGTTCGTATCAGAACCGATAAAATGAAAAATTAATAGAAAGACAAAATTTCGAAGAGAGCAATCAGAGAGTAATGAACAAAAACGGAAAAAGAGCGAGAGCGAGAAAGAGAGAGACAGGGAGAGATAGAGGATGATGAAAAGAGACAGAGAGATATTAAGAGATATTGAAAAATATCAAAAGAGATTGAGAGAAATATAGAGGGTGAGGGCGAGAGAGGTATATAGAGAGAAAGAGAGAGAGCGAGTAAAAAGGAAAGAAAGAAAGAGAGTCAGAGAGAGAAAGAAAGAAAGCGAGAGTACAATAAGCAATCTTAAGAAAGTTTAACACGCGATAAGACAAATGGATCGTTCGATGAGAACTTTCTTTTTAAATCTAACGACATCTTTGGACTTGTCCTTTGGATTTGGACAACGACTACGACGGTTAACGAGTCCAGAAGCTCTTGACTTTTACGTTATTTCTATTCTTAAAGTTTTGTTTAACCCTTTTTTCTCTTTTTAAGGTCAGACTCATCTTTTTTTCTGTGCACTCAATTCTCACAAATCCTCCTCACTTTTCACTCTCTCAATCTCTCTCTTTCTTTTTCTCTACCTCTTTGTCACTTTTTCTATACCTCTCTCATTTTCTCTATCATTCTCTCGCTCATTCTAGAATTCACAGTTACACCAGAACGCCTCATTGAATCTGCTTGTTTAGTTCTGAGGGCTTCCCAACTCCGATCATTTCTCTTCTCTACCTCATAAACTTCCTTGGTCATGAGAATAGAGGTTTTTTGGCGATCGAAGGCAGCAGTTCATACGTAATTGGCAAAAAGTAAACTGGAAAAGACAACGAGAGAGAGAGAGAGAGAGAGAGAGAGAGAGAGAGAGAGAGAGAGAGAGAGAGAGAGAGAGAGAGAGAGAGAGAGAGAGAAAGTGAGAGAGGGAAAGATAGAGAGGGAGAGGATTTTCAGAGAGACTTATAAACTTGATCAGATAGAAAAAGCAAAATAAGAAAAAAATACATCATCAAGGTTGAATTTCGTAGGCATGGAGAAGTCCACAATAGCTTGAACGAGGAAGGGTATTTAAGATGGAGGGATGCAACATTAAGCACGTTGAGAAAATGGAATGAGATAAACGGATTGGGAAGCAGTTTGGTCAAATCGGAAAGAAGAAAAAACAGTTACCAGTTAAAGGAAAGAGAACCACAAGAATATTGTGTAGAAGGTATTCCATAGACAAAAAGGCACAAATGTGCTGGATCATGAGACAGATGGAGAGCAAGGATGGTTTTGATCAGTAGAAATGGAAACGTGAAAAAGCCCTGTAAGTGTTAGAAATAGTTGAAGAGAGGCAGAGAAACAGAGAGAATAAAAAAGTACGAGAGATTGCAGCTAATACCTGTTATGATAAAAAGCTTCTATTGCAGTGAGAAGTTCTCCGCTCGGCCAGCCTGAGAATCAAGGACGTCCCTCTTCACCGAATGCTTCCCACTCTTACAGTATACTATACCTATTGCAAGTTTTTTTATGGTTATACAGGTACTTTTGGACGATAAAGTTTGGAAGGGTAGAAGAGGAAAAGGAAGTGCAATAGAATGACAGAAAAAAGAAAGATAGAAAGAATGAGAAAGATAAAGAAAGAGTAAAAGAGAGATAGAGAAGTAGGGATGAAATGAATCTATAAGGAAGAAGGCTCTAAAGAAGTGAAGAGGTCATCTTTATAAACGAGGGGAATATAACTTATTTTTTTAATTAGACAAAAAAAGAGGATTGAAGGTAGAGTTATAAAATACTATGAAAGGTGGAAAATAGCGGAAGATTGAAAGAGAGCACTAAATATGCTGATTTATATGATATTTACCTGGAGTAACGAATTTTCTCATGTTCAAAGCAGAAAACATCACCGTCAGGGAGGAAAAGACCGTTAGAAAGTTTAAGCTCGCAGAATTTCTTGTAGATTAAACATAAGTAGTTTTTTGGTTATAATATGCGGGGTAAAGGTTATTCAGTTAAAAACGCTGGGAACTATGTAAATGAATAAGAAGAAAAAAAGGAAACTCGTGTATGTGAATATATATTTTTGCATACATAGCTTTGAAGACTCTAGATAAATGTAGACAAGCAAGACATATGAACAGAAAATGAAAAAAGTCACACTGGAGGAAGGATCAGAAAGTAATGGTAAACCGAGTTACGGATGTTTAAGAGCAAGTATGTTCCGGTGAATGTGGAGGTCACCCAAACAAATTACTAGGCTCTAAGCGTTAGCGTTAGATTCTCTTCAACTATGTATAAACAATATCTCAAATTGGACACGTGAATTCAAACTTCCCTTAGCAGTCGAGAAAATCAGCTGTCTCCGTCTAGGGAAATCTCAAAACGATTACTTCATTGATAGCTCGCTGATGAAGGTCGTTAATTTAGTCAGAGACTTAGGTATTTTTGTGGACTCTAAGCTCAACTCCAAGCAACACGTAGAAATCATACGTGCCAGGACTCTATGTAGAATTTCACAAGTTTTTAAAGATTTAGATGTCTGGACTTGAACGGTTACAAAACCGTTTACACCACTTACATCAGACCCATACTTGAATATGGTACAATTATTTTCTTCCCGAAAGTCCGCAGTAATAAATCGAAAAGGTTGGAATACCCTCAAAGACTTTTCACAAAAAGAGCTTATTCTCGTTGTGGAAGTATTAGGTTGAGCTACCCCCAACGTCTCGCTGAATTCAATTTAGATCGACTAATCATTCGACGAATCCGTTTTGATTTATTGGTAGTTTTTCGTTTACTTTCTGATAGAGCGGATTGTCAGTCATGCAAAAAAGAGTTAAGAACTGAAACCAATCTCCGCACTTCAGACCGAGCCTCCAAATTAACTCTTATGAACTTTAAACGATACAATGACCCACATTCTTTCTTTTCTAGAGCAATTGCTTTATGGAATAAAGTTACAGATAATTTCAAAGAGATTCAAGATATCGAAGCATTCGGCCAGGCTCTAGAAGAGATCGACCTCTCAAATCTCATAGCCCTACCGAACTATCTGTTGTCAACAACAAGAGTGGACACCAACGAAAACTGATTATCTTATTCCCCATTATTCAACATTATTTCCCTTCCTATCTCATGATTCCATATAAGCGATGGCCTTACAAGCTATCCTATGGTAATAAAGAATTTAAATTTCAAGCCAACATTTAAAAAAAAGTGTTTGAGAAGCAACTACTCCAGAAATAGAGGTTGAATGAATTCAAGCCTGTGAGTTAAGAAGAAAATTTCAGAAATTTTATTACGTTAGAATAAGTTTTCCCAATAATTTTTTGGGTTTTTTGTTGTAGGAATGGGCTCAGAAAAAAGGGGTGAGTTAGGAAAAAATAAGAAGAAGAATTCTGCCAGATTGGAATAAAGATTCTTTCGATTGTTTCTGACTTCAGTTACTAACCGGAGGACTATTATATATTAAATAGATTAAGACAGGGAAGTCATGGTGGCAACAATCTGTGGCTTTCTGTTTTACCCTTTGATGTACTCCGCGTACTTTTGCTTCCCATCTCTCTCTGTCTCTCTTCTCTTTCTATTTCTCTCTCAATCTTTTCATATAACTCTTTTTGCTCTTTCTTCCTCTCTCTTTCTTACTCTTTTCTCTGTCTTTCTTTATCTTTTTCTCTCTTTTTTATGATTTTTTCCTCATTTCTACGCCTTTGTCTATTTTTAAGACCATACTACCGTTGTTGCAAGCAAAGCTAATTGTAATGCCTGCGATGCATATTAGGAACCCAGCAGGAGGGGTCATTTATTCCGGTTTAGCCCAGTCACCTTTCGAGCAGAGAAGGCATTCCAAATGAAGATTGATCCGTACGACAAGTCAAAGTTACGAGGTGATGAAGAAAGAAAAGGAATAAAAATGGTTCAAAGATTGAAGAGTTTATGCTGAGTTAAACGCATTGGATGAGGTATCCAGTAGACAGTACACTTTTGTTCTGTGTTGTGCCCTTTTCATGCGTTGAAGAAGAAAATACGAAGTCGAACGTTTCGCTTTATAAAAGCATCGTCAGCGAGTTAAATATCACCTAAAACAATGAAGATAGCACAGGAAAAACATCAAAGCTATCTTATAGACGGCACCGGGTGTGTTGCAGATGCCAACTTTTGCTGTTGGGCAGAAGATACAAATTTTAGGGTTAAAACAAAATCTATCATGGTAACGGTTCCTACAAAGAATAGATTGTAGCGAAGCTGGAGGTTTTTCTACGACATACACATTATTTAAATATACATCTTGAACAGCTCTACGAACATCTCTAGTGAATGAATCGGAGATGTACTCCTGATCGTGTTTCCATTGCTGGTCATGTTGATCTTCCGAGTAATTCCATCTCTGTTCTGAATTTCGGACCTTCATTTGTACCTAGTACTCATTTTCCATGTAACAATGACATTTCCATGCAAGTATCTCTCCATCAATTGAGTCAAACTCTAAGATGGCAAGCCATTTTCTCTCTTAACTCCTCCAGTCAAACTGATCCTGTAACTAAAAAAACTAGCTTCATCTTGTCCTTTTCCACGTATGTTCACTTCTTTCCCTCCTAAAAACCCTGTCTCTGACAGAGCTGTATTAACATTAGCTTCTAAGATCCGTGATATCATTGTCCGTCACAGAACAACAAGACTCTCTCGGAACCTGTCCGTTAAACAGTCTAAGGCTTTAAAATCCCTACGAGATCTTGTTCAAAACAATTGTGTACGTATCACTAGAAGTGACAAAGGAGGAGAATTTGTTGTGATCGATGCCGCTCTTGACAGGAAGTTACACTTATCTGATTGTTCTCTTTATACTCAATCTAATAGGACAGCATTCACTCGCTCTTTCAAAAGCTTACTCACAAACTTTCAACTCATGACTAGTCATTCTTCGATTCTTGAAACTCTCACTAAACGTCTTATCAATAACCATCCACGTATTCCCGTCATATATACTCTCATTAAAACTCACAAATTTGATATATCCTCTGCTGGCTCGGATTTAAGCAATTTAAAAATTAGGCCAATCATTTCTGGTTGTGGAGATCCAACAGATAGGATCTCTTGGTTGTTATGTAATATTCTTAACCCAGTGTTCGATTGTATACCAACTCATCTCAAAAACACTAATCAACTTCTACAAGACTTACATAACATAAATGATAGCAAGATAATCTATGAGAGCTTCGATGTTGAGTCTTTGTACACTAATGTTTCAAACAATGATGCAGTTAACGCGGTTATTAATATCATAGTAACTAATAGACCTTTTTCAACCTTCTTGGCCTCACTATCAATGAAGTAAAAACACTTCTTCTATTATGCCTGTCATGTTACCATTTTTCTTTCGCTGGAATTATATACTCACAAAATAGAGGCTTAGCTATGGGTAACCGATTTGCTCCCTTACTTGCGGTCTCATACATGCATCACATAGAGCACACAGCTCCACTAAGAGATATTTTCCTTTTGAAACGTTACATAGATGATTACATAGTAATCAGTACTAACCAATCAGCTATTGATTCGTTGTTCTCATATCTAAACTCACAGGCTCAAATGATACATTTTACTAAAGAAACTTCTTCTAACAATATATTACCTTTCCTTAACATCGAACTTAGTTCATCTGGAGAACGTATCTTAACCAAATGGTATAGAAAAACTTCTAACAAAAATATTCTACTGCATAGCACATCTAACCACCCAATTCACGTAAAACGTGCCATTTTCAAAAATACTCTCAGTACAGCCTCATCGGTTAGCTCTGTTGAACTCCGTTCTGTGGCAAAAGCCAAATCTATTCTCCATAAAAATGGATACACTCTTTCCGAGAAGCCATTTGGCCGAAGGAAACATGTATCCGCAGCTCAGAACAACAGAGCTATCCTTTCAATACCTTTCATCTCCGATTCATTCACTAGAGGGGCACTCCAGAAGTAACTTTAATATCCGAAAAAAGGTAACTTCTTCTATTGACTTTGTTGATATTAGCCCTCCACTTGTATACAGCTATTTGAAGAAACTTCCATCACGATGTTCCACATCACCTGATGGTATTCCTTATGCTTTTCTCAAGGGTACAGCTTGTGCAATCTCTTTACCTCTTTCTCTTTTATACAACAGCTTTCTTTTACATGGCGTTTCCCCATCAATTTGGAAACATGCCATTGTGAAACCAGTATATAAGCGTAAAGGAAGCCTACATGATCCTTATAATTATCGACCGATTTCTCTGACTTGTAGTACGAGTAAGGTATTCGAAAAATAATACGTCATTCCTTGATCAATTATCTTGAAGCGCATGAGCTACTAACACCTCTGCAACATGGATTTCGCAGTCAGCGTTCTTGCTCTTCAGCCCTTCTCTCGACTCTTTCAGAATTTAACGTAACTATAGACCAAAACAGTTACATAACGGCAGTTTTCATAGATTACAAAAAAGCCTTCGACTCCATCCCAATTAATCTCCTTTGTAATAAATTATCTTATTACGGCATTACTGGGTGTCTCCATAGGTGGATTTCTTCTTTTTCGAATAACCGAACTCAGAGCGTAGTTATCAACCATAGCTATTCACTGTCTTCTGTGGTTACTTCTGGAGTGCCCCAGGGGTCTGTTTTGGGCCCCCTCTTTTTTCTCCTTTTCATCAATGAGTTTCCCGAGTGCCTTCCTCCTGGTATTCAATGCTGTTTATACGCTGATGACGCTAAACTTTATTCTATAGGCAATCACCAACTTCTTTAGCAAGGATTGGATGCCCTTGCTTCCTGGTCTAGTAAGTGGGGACTCTCTATTTCAACTACTGAAACGGATTTCATGCGAATCGGACAGTCTCATCCGACATGCAAGTTGTCCCTCTACGGTTCTGAGCTGCCTGAAGTAACAGTTTTCCGTGACTTAGGTGTAACCTACGATTCTAAATTGTGCTTTACAAAGCACATCTATAACATTTGTAACAAAGCTAGGTCTGTAAGTTTTCTTATTTTACGCTCTTTTCAAACACGAAATAAACATATCCTATGGAACCTGTTCAATACGTACGTCAGACCTATCCTCGAATTCTCTTCTGAGGTTTGAAGCCCAAGCGACGTTACTTCTATCAAGAAGATAGAAAAAATTCAGAGGCAGTTCACTCGTTTAGTATTCAAACGTTCGCATTACATCCCATCCTATGAACAGAGACTAAAAATACTCAAAGGGCATACTTTACTATCGCGAAGAAATTCTATTGATTTGCTTACTGTATACAAAGCTGTTTTCGGTCGCTTAAAAACATCGGAAAACTTTCTGAAGTTTGCACCTAACAGCCGTTTTACTAGAGGGCATAAATTCAAATTACTTTTACCAGTCTGGAATTTTCTACCATTCCGAGTGGAAGCAGTATGGAATGCTTTACCCGAGTCATTCTTCAATTGCTCATATAACCACTTCAAAAATTTGATTCAAAACATATAATGTACCGACTCAGATATGCGAGTATTTTTTCCGGAAGAGTCTACACGGATCTACTCCACGGAGCTAGTAGATGAACTTTCACGCGACATTGGCTGTTTTCTATAGCAGCTCTCATCTCGTGTGCAAATGGACTATACAAACGCCAACTCTTATACCGCAATTCCTTTCCTGATCTTCCCCTGCCACGATAATAATAATAATAAATAGAGATGTTCGTAGAGCTGTTCAAGATGTATATTTAGATAATGTGTATGTCGTAGAAAAACCTCCAGCTTCGCTACAATCTATTCTTTGTAGTAACCGTAACCATGATAGATTTTGTTTTAACCCTAAAATTTGTATCTTCTGCCCAACAGCAAAAGTTGGCATCTGCAACACACCCGGTGCCGTCTATAAGATAACATGTTCATGTAGTTCATTTTATATAGGACATACAGGCCGCCCGGTTCACACTAGAGCCACGGAACATATTCGAGCAGCAAAGAACCCGAATGCTCCATCTTATTCAACTAACGCATTCTCCCAACATGTTCTTTCCGCTCACAATTGCACTGACTTTGTTCTGACAGGTTCTATCTTGCATGTTGAAACTAATGTTGTACGCCGAAGAATAGTAGAGGCGATACTTATTGATACTCAAAAGCCTGATCTTAACAATAAAACTGAACTAGCAGAAGAGATATCTCATCTCTCTCTCTTGCCCTTACCATAACTTTCGCTCGTTTTACTTTTCATATAGTCAATCTTTTCAACTGACCTACTGCCTTTTCTCATATTTTCTCCTCCGGTAATCTATACACCACCAAGGATGATTATCTTCTTCACTTCTCGGTTTGTTCTATATATATTTTACTCATATCAGCTTTGATGTTTTTCCTGTGCTATCTTCATTGGTGATATTTAACTCGCTGACGATGCTTTTAGAAAGCGAAACGTTCGACTTCGTCTTTTCTTCTTCAACGCATCAAAAGGGCACAACACAGAACAAAAGTGTTCAAAGATTGAGTTCCAATATACGATCATTATGTGCTATATGAAAAAGTCAGAGGTACACCTTTTAGTAAATGACCAGGTTCCACCGAAATCTAAGCAGAAGAACTATGAGTGAAAAGTTCTGCAATTCAGATGAAAAATTGTAAGCTTTAACATAAGGACCGCAGAACATGGATGCTCGCAAAGTGAATAAATTTTAGTAGAAGCTTAATGAATGGTAAGAAATGATACGAACCCCGAAATGATACAAACTTCGAAAAACAATCAGGAGAAAACACAACAAGAATAACAAAAGAATGTTTGAATGAACAAATTTTTTGCTGTAGAAACAGGCTCAGATGAAATACGGTAGAATTAAAATTCATCAAGCTTTCACATTCTTCAAGTAAGTTTTTAAGGTGTGAATGCGGAAAAAGTTTCGAATGTGTACAATATCTCGAGAGCAGTGGGCGTGCGAAAACATCAAATAAAATGGAGAAAGCTTTTATACTCCCTACCATCATAGTTCCATCTCAAGCTTCAGAATGCTGCGAGAGAACTCAGGTGACACAGAGAAAGATCGTACTTTTGACTCACGAGTTTCCTTCGGAATACCTTCATGGTGGTTCTCGTGAACATACACACAGAGTCATGGGAGCGTTCCCACGATAACGGCGGCGCCAGGCATGCGCAGGTTGGCATTGTCAAAGCAGCGGAGGGGAGTGAGAGATACTGGGTATGAGGCAAGGAGGTTACGCGTTGAGCGAGAGAGATGAAGAAACAGAAGTATAACATACAGAAGTGACTGCGAGAGAGGCAATTGAAGAGACTGAGGAATGGCGGGAATCTTTTAGAGAAGAATGAGGTAAGATTGGAAAAATATATGTATCAGATAAGCCAGAGAGTAGTAAGTTATGAGTTGACCGATGGAACTCTATTTATGTAGCTACAAGATTTGAATTTATTTGGAGACAACTGACAGAGAAAGAGAAGAATATTGAGGAGAAATAGAGGGAGAGACAACGATGTGAAGAAGAAGAGAGGAAGAAAGAGAGAGATTAAAAGAGAGAGACAACGATGTGAAGAAGAAGAGAGGAAGACAGAGAGAGATGAAAAGAGAGAGACAACGATGGGAAGAGGAAGAGAGGAAGACAGAGAGAGATGAAAAGAGAGAGACAACGATGGGAAGAGGAAGAGAGGAAGACAGAGAGAGATGAAAAGAGAGAGACAACGATGGGAAGAAGAAGAGAGGAAGAAAGAGAGAGATTAAAAGAGAGAGACAACGATGTGAAGAAGAAGAGAGGAAGACAGAGAGAGATGAAAAGAGAGAGACAACGATGGGAAGAGGAAGAGAGGAAGACAGAGAGAGATGAAAAGAGAGAGACAACGATGGGAAGAGGAAGACAGAGAGAGATGAAAAGAGAGAGACAACGATGGGAAGAGGAAGAGAGGAAGACAGAGAGAGATGAAAAGAGAGAGACAACGATGGGAAGAGGAAGAGAGGAAGACAGAGAGAGATGAAAAGAGAGAGACAACGATGGGAAGAGGAAGAGAGGAAGACAGAGAGAGACAACGATGGGAAGAGGAAGAGAGGAAGACAGAGAGAGATGAAAAGAGAGAGACAACGATGGGAAGAGGAAGAGAGGAAGACAGAGAGAGATGAAAAGAGAGAGACAACGATGGGAAGAGGAAGAGAGGAAGACAGAGAGAGATGAAAAGAGAGAGACAACGATGGGAAGAGGAAGAGAGGAAGACAGAGAGAGATGAAAAGAGAGAGACAACGATGGGAAGAGGAAGAGAGGAAGACAGAGAGAGATGAAAAGAGAGAGACAACGATGGGAAGAGGAAGAGAGGAAGACAGAGAGAGATGAAAAGAGAGAGACAACGATGGGAAGAGGAAGAGAGGAAGACAGAGAGAGATGAAAAGAGAGAGACAACGATGGGAAGAGGAAGAGAGGAAGACAGAGAGAGATGAAAAGAGAGAGACAACGATGGGAAGAGGAAGAGAGGAAGACAGAGAGAGATGAAAAGAGAGAGACAACGATGGGAAGAGGAAGAGAGGAAGACAGAGAGAGATGAAAAGAGAGAGACAACGATGGGAAGAAGAAGAGAGGAAGAAAGAGAGAGATTAAAAGAGAGAGACAACGATGTGAAGAAGAAGAGAGGAAGACAGAGAGAGATGAAAAGAGAGAGACAACGATGGGAAGAGGAAGAGAGGAAGAAAGAGAGAGATGAAAAGAGAGAGACAACGATGGGAAGAGGAAGAGAGGAAGACAGAGAGAGATGAAGAGAAAGACTTTTATACGACAACAAATCACTTGAATTACAACAAAACTGATAAGATCAACTGGGAATCTGACAACTAAAAGGAAGCAGGTGAATCGGTATGAAAAATTGAAGGTAAAGAGAGGAAACGGAAGAGGTGAATAAAACTTAGCTAGAAAAGAGAGAAAGCGTATAAGGAGAGAAAAAGAAAGAAATATTGAAGAAGAGATACGTTGAAGAAGGAGAGGTTATAAAAAGTAGTGAGATAAAAAGGGAAGATATGAAGGCTACGGAGAGAAAAAGAGCAAGAGATCGCAAAACAGTAGATAGTACCAAGTTTATAAATTATATAATAGTAGAGAAAAGAGAGAGAGAGAGAGTGAATTTGAGGGGAAGAGGTTTTAGGTGGAATCTGATTGGAATGAGAGAGAACGCATAAAATCGGAAACGATTGTAAAAAATGGAAACATGGAAAAAGAGACGGAAAGGGAGGTAATACAAGTTGAGAAAGAGAGAGAGAGAGAAAGAGAGAGAGAGAGAGAGAGAGAGAGAGAGAGAGAGAGAGAGAGCGTATAGAAATAAAGACCATTGCTATAAAAAAAAGACGAAGAATAGCAACATAGCAACTTGATGGATTTGAGTAGTAAAAGACGAAGACTAGGTCATCAGATTCTTTCATACTTATGGGCATAAAAATATTATTCATGGCTAATGAATAAAAGGAGAACAAAGAGGTAAAGCCGCGCTTTTCTTTCTTCTTAGTAAAAAGGGCAGAAATGAGTTATGGAGAGTTCACGAAAGGTTAGTCTCCCATCATCAGTGAATGAAACTTGAGAGATGAAGGAAAAGAGAGAAAGAGAAGAAAAAAAGAGTCAGAGAGAGAGACAAAGAAAGTCAGATGAATAGAAACAGAGAGAGCAGGACAGAAGAAAGAGAAAAAAGTTGAAGAGGAAGACGGGAAAAATTAACAGAAAGAGACGAGATTGAGGAAAATAACTAGAAGCAGCAATAAGGATGCAGTAAAATGTCGATAAGCCAGCCTTGTGTTTTGAAGAGTTTGATTTAGGTAAAAGTTTTGTTTACAGCGTGAAACTTTATTATAATGACGAAAAACAGAAGGAAAAACCTTTGGATGACATTTACATGCTTAAATCTCGTCCTGATAGAAACTGTAGCCAGCACAGCCTACAAT
This sequence comes from Allodiplogaster pararmata, assembly GCA_964056735.1. NCBI lineage: Eukaryota > Metazoa > Nematoda > Chromadorea > Rhabditida > Diplogasteridae > Allodiplogaster > Allodiplogaster pararmata. The sequence continues at coordinate 2,644,184 of OZ057408.1, read as the reverse complement.
CTCGAAGTGGACGGCCGGCGACCGAGAGGGCGACCGAAGCTGCGATGGCAAGACACCATCAATGCGGACTTGAAAGCCAGTCATCTAAGCCCGAAAGATGCCCTCGATCGGGACAAGTGGAGAAAGAAGATCCACAAAGCGGACCCTGCCATCGCGGGACAACGCTAGGAAGAAGAAGAAGAAGAAGAAGAAAATCTCGTCCTGATAGAACTGTTCAAGACTTTGAGAAAAAACAAAAAGTTATATCTGAACTTCAAAAAAGACATTTGCAAATAAAACTGAGTGATTATAACACTCGGAAGTGAGGCAAAAGTCTTTACTTTTTCTAATTGCCTAAGTTTTTTTTCGAATAAATAGTCGTTCTATTAAGTTCGAATGTATGTACGAGCTGAATAAAGATTTTCGGAAGCTTAACAGTGATGCTAATTTCTTCACTTCAAAGCCTAGTTAAAAATTATGTTTTGGTAAGTTCGAGTATCTTGAAGAAGGTCTCATTGAGTTCCAAATTCCTGGGTCTCAATCCAAGAGAAATGTCTCCATCTTTTTTACGTCGAACCAATTATTTATTATTGTACAAAGAGGAAAAAAGTTGGAGTACTTCCCTAATTTGGAGACCTTAGAGAATACTCGAAGAGAGGCTAGAAAAAAGGGGAGCTAAATTTATGAGAGGTTGAGAAAATGGACGATGAAGAAGAATCTCGATATATGTACATAGAGAGAGACATAGAGAGAGATATGGAGACAGAGATAGAGAGAGATAGAGAGAGATAGAGAGAGATAGAGAGAGATAGAGAGAGATAGAGAGAGAGAGAGTTAGACTGATATTCACATCACCGAATAAGATTAGCGAAAGTCTGTGAAACAATGAAACAATGCTCACTGCTGTGGTGCGGTAGTAAGCTATCACAAAAAAAGACCGTAGTTTATGGAACAATTGTAGCAGTTTTCAGGAGGGAGGAGTAACTTAGAAATCAAAAAAAGGCAAAGAAGTGAAGAAAGAGAAAAAGAAAGAGATAGGAAGATATAGAAAATTAGAGAGAGACAGAGGTTGATAAAGGGATAGAGAAAAGGGGGTGAGATTGAGAGAGATAGAGAGATAGGAAGAAATGAAGAGCAGCAGAGTAAGAGAGTAAAGTATGAAGATAAAGGAAACACTGATGAGATAGCGGCTAGTGAAACGGAAAAAGATGAAAGCAACATAAAGATTAATTTAGGAACAAAGGAAGAGATTGAGCGAGAAAGAGGAATGTACTAAGGGAGTAGATAACAGGATATCATTAATCTTATCCCCTAAGAAGTCTCCGAGTATGCCAGTTGTAATGATAAAATGGAGTTAGGCAGCCGTGTTCGCACTATCCTACTCAACCAGTGTTTAAAACACAATTTTTTGCTCTCTTTCAGTTTCTAAGTCTTTCTCTCTTTCTCTCTCTTCTCTCTTTCTCTCTTTCTCTCTCTTCTCTCTTTCTCTCTTTCTCTGTTCTTTCTGTTTTTCTCTACCCTTTTCCCGCTTTTTCGTTTTTCCCATCTTTCTCTCTTCCTCGTTTCTTCTCTCATCGACTCTTTTATACCCATTTCTTCCACACTATTTAAATCTCTATGCTCTCCTTATATCTCTTCTTATATTCTCTGACATGATAGCATTCCATCAACAATATTTACCCATACTGCGTGATGTCAAATTCATCACACAAGTATCAGATGACACCCAGCTTAAAATAAGGTGAACAGAAATTGAGTTTTAAGAAAGAAACGGGAGCAATGAGATTTCTTCACTCGCTTCATGTGAAATTGCGGTGCAGGCTGGTATTCACTCAGTCGTATTTTCATTTCAATTTCTTGTGCTTGAACTAGAACGGAAGAGTCGGAATAGGCTTGAAATACCAAAAAGACAAAATCTAGTTCATGGAAAGGTATTGAACCCAGCAGTCGCTCTTTTGGTGACTAAAAGCGCGACGCGTGACCAATCAAACAACCTAGGACCCATTGCAAATATGCATGATAAAGCTATTTGAAAAGCTCAAAAAGTAAAATTTTCTACTGATACAAACTTAACAATCAAAAAATTGTTAGGATAGGGCTGATGAACATTTCAAAGGAACAGCAGTTTCCTAGATTTTCAACAATCAACTTGTTCGAGGGATTTCGGGGGTCCCATCGCAATGAGAAAACAGTAGAAAAAACTGCTCTCTGATGCTACTCAACTATCTGGCGAATGTTCAATTTACTTTTTGCACAAGAATGTAACTGTTAAGATCGAATTATTCAGAAACGAATTTTTTTTAAAGAGGTGTATATGATTTGATGAGAATAAAAAACCCAATTGGAAGCTGGTAGTTAACATTTGCAAAGGGAGAAGGAGTGAAGGTCTGTTGTTTTTGTCTGATGAGGTGGAAAGGCCCGTAATAATGGTCGCCAAAGGCAAGGCCAAAAAGTGAGGAGGTGAACAGAAAACAAGAAAAAAGGGTGAGATATTGGAAAAATCTGAATATAAGAAGGAAAAAATGAAAGCTTCCAGAAATAGAAAAAAGAGACATATATGTATATTGTGCGGAAGGAGAAACTTAAACACTATACTCCATCAGTCTCTGGTATCAGAAAAGAACTGTTCGTGCCAAAGAAACTCTATACATGTACTACAAACCAATGACAAGAGCTGACGCTTCTGAAGAATGCTCTCAAAGTTTACACGTTTCAAAAAGTTGAGTTGTGTAAGCACGAATCAACCAAAATAGTTTTTTGTTTGATTTTTTTTTAACAGACGGATTTTTTAAAGTTAGATCTTGATAAATTTTAAGGTATACAAGAGACAAATACAGTAAGCAACAGACAGAGGTACGAAGAGACAATACAAATAATTGCGTAGATATATACAGAGAGATAGATAGAAATAGAGAGGACGAGAGAAAAATAAGAATAATCAGCAAGGAAAATTATGAGAAAGGAGAATTATACTCAAATCGTCCCTAAAGAATCGACGCACTCTTAACTCACTCTGAAAATTGTCACGCCTTGGTGTTGATACAAATCCTCCCTTTACTTCCTACCTGTGCTATTCGAAATTACCATTGTGATAATATATTTGTGATCAGTAAATGTTTTTTATATAAATACAAAGACCCCGAGAGAGCACAAAGATTCACTCGCATCTACAAAGTTGAGAATATGTTCACTTCAAAAACATTTGATTGTTTCTCGATCTGAAAACTTTGCATAGAAATTGCATAAAAATAACATCTTCAGGACAGAAAATGTTGAGAGAAAGAAATAGTAGCAAAAAGACAAAAGGTTGAGAAACGTTTGAGGACCTTTTTTCTCTCTTTTAATCTCTCTGACTTTTCCTCCCTCTCTTCTTTTTTATAACCTTCTACTTTTTTCACCTTTCTCCTTCTTCTCTCATTTTCTCTCTTTCTATCTGTGGTCAGTGAGATCTAACGACATGGCTAGCTGCTCCAGTCCAGGCTACCCAATCCCATAAGTAACCCGAGAAGCGGACAGACTTCCCAAGGAGTAAATCCCCACGTACTTCAATAGAAAAAAACCTTCTACCAAACTTGTCTTTATAGTTATCACTTCCTCTACAATTGTCTCAAAATCTTTTGAAGACCCTTTTTGTGGCCTTTTGACCCTCCCGCTCTCTCGGTCTACATTTTACCGTGTTTCTTCTTTACTTTCTGTATTTCTCTCTTTATATTGTTCAATCTTCCTCTCTCTCACTTGCTTTCTCTCTCTTACTCTCTTTTCTTTTTTTCTTACTTTTTCTGTTTCTCTTAATATTTTTCTCTCTCTAGTTCAATTCCTGAAACAGACACTGCGGAGACAGGGCTGAGCGGCACTTTTGTGCTAAACAGACTCATTCGCTTCTGGATCTGGACACAATAAGACGGTAGCCAAAGGCAAGAGGTGAGAAAATCTTCGATTGAGATCGAGAGATTAAGGAAGCGGAAGTTGGAAAGAGTGGATGAGAGAAAGCGAGAGTTAGAGAGAAAGACAGAAAGGCAGAGAGCGTGAGATAAAGAAAGAGATAGATAAAGAGAGAGAGAGAGGAAGAAAGAAAGAAAGAAAGAAAGAACGAAAGAAAGAAAGAAAGAAAGAAAGAAAGAAAGAAAGAAAGAAAGAAAGAAAGAAAGAAAGAAAGAAAGAAAGAAAGTAAGAAAGAAAGAAAGAAAGAGAGAGAGAGAGAGAGAGAGAGAGAGAGAGAGAGAGAGCAACAGAAGTAGTCATTGTCAAAGAGAAATTCTAGTTGTTAGGATATGGCTTAGTCAAGGATAGAATTACCCTACTGTAAGGATTCTGGTGTATTGGAGTACTGTGTAGGAAGAAGTTTTCTCTCCGAGAAAAAAATTAAACACTAGAAGCAAAAGTTTTTACTTTTTTACTTGCGATCGAGGTACTAATTTTTTGATTTTTTCGCTTGAAACTCTAGCAAGCTTCCAATATCTCTTTTACATATGAATATCACATATCACAAAGGCTCGTGAAGCCCTGTAATCAGAAATTGAGTCCTGTAAAGATGCAATAATCAAGGAAACCAGTCAATTTTCAATTTGAAAAAAATGTAAACGCCGCAAATAGGCTTTCTTTATCAGAGAAGCTTTCATCGGGATGAGGAATTAAGTGTTCCTCAGTTTTTTTCTTCAACAAACAGGGAGTAGCAAACACAGTGAGAAAAAAATTTTTTTCTCAAATAATCACGGATTGGGAATCAGTGGAGGAAAAACAAAATAAATTACTGAAGAAAATACTTGCTCAGTTATGTATACTTCCTCTTTAGTTTCATAAAGCTGTTAATACATGAAACGAAAACTGGCGCGGTTTCTCTTCATCTCTCATTTTCTTTCTTCGAATTTTTCCTGTATCAGGTTAATGTTTCACTCTTTCTCTCGTTTTTTCATCTTTCTATTTCTCATTTGCTATCTCTTTTCCTTTTATCTCTCTCTTTCTCTTTTCGACCTTTCTCCTCTGATTCTCTCTGTGTTCTCGTACTCTTCCGCTCTTACTTTCTCTATCTCTCTTGCCTTCGTTTCCTCTATTCTCTCTCCTCTAACTCTGTTCTCTGCTCTCTTACCCTTCAACTCTTCTTCTTTCCCATCCCTCGCTTCACTACCCCCCACCTTCTTTGTCCACTCCCTCATATCCACAATGGCTAATGCGTGGGCAGATTGCATCCTAGCATTCAACCCCTTAACAATCCTGCGCATATATGCCTCACATAGTTCATTTCTGTCTTGGAACCGACAAACTAGTTTAACTATTAGGAAGCGCACGTCGGAGTCAGCTTGAGAATGAGAGGAAAGGAGAGAAAAGACAGAGATAAAGAAAGTGAGAGGGGAAAGTAATAGAAGGAGAGAGAGAGAGAGAGAGAAAAAAGAGAGAACAAAAAACAGAAAGAAAGAGAAATAAACAGTAACAGAAAAGAAGAGTGAAGAGAAGTGTAGAGAGTAACATTCTATATGGATAGGCTATGCGAGATATTTTAGCAATATGTACTCCAGCGAGAGTCACATCCAATCAAAGCCGTCGTGCGGAAACCTTACTTTTCGTAATCAGGGAAGAAAACTAAAGGAATAACTGGAAAAGAGATTTATTACTCTTTGCAGTTTCTCTATACAAAATCGTTGCATACCGAAAACTTTTGTAAGATAAGGCTTCTGATAAAAACGAAGAGCTTTTACATCTGTTCACGCCTACTTCTCATTCTATACTCTTTGAATACCTTTTACCATTTCTCTTGTTCTCTCTTCATCACCTTGCTCCCTCTCTCTCGCTCTCTCTTTCTCGCTCTCTCTCTCCCTCTCTCTCTCTCTCTTTCTCGCTTGCTCTCTCTCTCTCTCTCCTTCTTTTTTCTTGACATTCTATCTTTCTCTCTTTCACTCTTCATTTTTCTATCACAAATCTCTCATTGGTTCTTCGGACTTTTTGTTGTTATATTGGCCTTAATACCAATTGTTTTTTTATTTTCCAAAAAAGTATGTTCTCTCAAAAAAGTAATTTTTTTATTGAAAAATTGAACTTACTTCGAGAAATGTTGCTTAAAATTACGGAAAATGAGTTATTACAAATTTTTTCAGCTTTTTGATTGTAAACTATAAATAATAGAGAAATGCAAATCAAGAGATGCAATTTAAGACTTCTGAGAACAGAAAAAGAAGAAAAGATGTTAGCAAGAAAGTGAATAAGATAAAAAGAGACATATAGACATAAAGAGAAGGAGAGAAAAGTAGAAAAAGAAGAAGGATAAAGAGATTGAAAGAAAGAGAGATCATCTAGGAGAGTGGGAGAGCAACAAAAGATGGATGATAACTTCTGAGATACACCTGTTACTGAGAAGAGAGGGACAGTGATATTAGATGAAGGCTCATTCGGTCGCTGCGTTCCAATGAAAGGTAGCCATTCATCTGCCAGATCGATAACAACTGTGCATTGAGGAACGACAAGTACGTTACAATAAATATATACAGAAATGTAGAG
>OZ057408.1:2635792-2637516 GCA_964056735.1 Allodiplogaster pararmata | reverse complement strand
AGAAAGAAAGAAAGAAAGAAAGAAGAAAGAAAGAAAGAAAGAAAGAAAGAAAGAAAAGAAAAGAAAGAAAGAAAGAAAAGAAGAGAAAAGAAAGAAAGAAAGAAGAGAAGAAGAAAGAAAGAAATAGAGGAAGAAAGAAATAGAGGAAGAAAGAAATAGAGGAAAAAAGAAATAGAGGAAGAAAGAAATAGAGGAAGAAAGAAATAGAGGAAGAAATGAAATAGAGGAAGAAAGAAATAGAGGAAGAAAGAATTAGAGGAAGAAAGAAATAGAGGAAGAAAGAAATAGAGGAAGAAATGAAATAGAGGAAGAAATGAAATAGAGGAAGAAAGAAATAGAGGAAGAAATGAAATAGAGGAAGAAATGAAATAGAGGAAGAAAATGAAAAAGAAAGCGAGAAAGAGACAAATAGAGAAAGACTGGAAAAATAGTAAGGGTGAAAGTGATGGAGAGATAATGAAAAAATCTAAAGAGATGAAGAGAGTAGAATAAAAAAGAGAGATAATGAGAATATAGGCTCGTTGTGAAAAAAGAAAAGAAGAAAGAAGAAGGAAGTAAAAAGCAGAGAAGAAAGTTGTAAGCCTAAAAGCATATGATAAAGATTGCGTTACCGGTGAATGACCTTAAGTGATGCATAGTAACATCCGAGTGACTCACCAAGTATGCCAGAGGACTGGCGAGATATGAGTTGAGTGATGGACAACGGAAAAGGATGGGCCAGATTCGAAGAGAGAACAATCCAGAAAAAAGTATCAAGTTAGGAATGACAGTTCAGAGAAGCATAAAAGAAGAAAAACCACTACAGTTACCCCGTGCAAAAGTGAACCGCCGATTTTTCTAGTATGGCTCAAATGATTCCTTTTTGAGATTCCTCACTCTTTCAAGTATTATAATAAGCTTGATTCAGCTCAGTTAGAATTTCTCTAAGTTTTCATAGGTATTCCATGCCGTAAGGACCCGCCACTTTATGCAAAAAATTAACTTTTCGTCTTCATTCTTTGACTTGGTGAATACATAAAAGAACAATTTGCTGGCCAGGACGCAAAGGCTTCAGAACAAACTCGATTTGAGCAATAAACTCATTTTTTAGTGTGTTCCCGAGTTTTCACTAACGTGTATTAGTTATTCAAAAATAAAGTAAAAGTGTATCAGAGATAATAAAAGCGTTGCTTGGTAAAATTAAAACAGGTTAAAGTTTGATAGGAAAAAATGAGCGATAGAGTTAAAACAATTGATAGAGAGAAGAGGAGGAGAGGAAGATTTTTCCCTTTTATTATCATAAGATCTCATCATTTTCCCTTTGGCGTCATTCTTAGAGGCTGGTATGCAATTATTCTTTCCATTCTTGAGTTCCTTACTCAAATTCCTCCGCAGCGACTTCTACCGGAAAACACATGTGAATCCCTAAATTTGTTTTCGCCCCTATGCTCAAGATACCTTTTATCTTCAAAATACTTTGCATGATAAAAATAGAGCAAGAGAGCAAGAAAGAGAGACAGGAAAGCATAGAGAAAGAAAGAAAGATAGAGAATAAGAGAGATAAATCGGAGTTAGAGAAACAGAGGGAGAAGTGATATTTCTGGAGAATAATGGGGATATGTAAGTTGACCCGATAAAAAACAGAAGAGAAAGAGCGGTCATCAAAGGAACGACAAGATGATCACTCTGTCTTATGGCCTCAGTGGTCGTGTCCGCTTGGCTTTATTATCTGTCATTTGGTCGGG
>OZ057408.1:2550792-2630792 GCA_964056735.1 Allodiplogaster pararmata | reverse complement strand
TAGCAAAAGCTAGGAAGATAAAGGTTTAGAAACTTGCAAAATTTATCTAAGTTGTTGCAAAAATAGTTGCAGATATATACAACATAGAGAAACATAGAGATAAAGGTATACAGAATGATAGAAAGAGAGAAAAGAATGGATTCAGAAGCACAAGAGAGAAAGGTAGAGAGAAAGTGAGAGAATGAGAGGAAAAAATACAGAAACGCTGGTAGGTGCAAAGATCGAAAGAAAGAAAAGATCGAGAAAGAGAAAAAGACGGATAGTGAGCGAGAGAGAGAAAGAGGTATTGAAGGATATTCAGTGGCGTGCGAGCAAAGGAAATGAGTAGTGCAAACCTCGAGATGGCTTGAGAGATAAAATAAAAGGCGAGAAAAGCTTGGAACGCGCAGCCATATCTGATGCCTTTCTCCGAGATGTGGGGATGCCCAGGGGATGTGAACCTTTTTCAGTTGTGTCAACGCTGTCACTTTAAGAAACATGCTATTGGTTTTTTTTCCTTTTTAACTCAACAACTGTGTTGGTAGGAAAACAAAAGTTTAAAAAATCTTTGCTCAACAAAGAAAGTATTATTGGAGAGCCGAATTGGAACATTGAACAGTTGTCCAAGATAGTTGAAAAACTCTCAAAATTTCGGGTTTTCTGAGATATCGGAGTTTGAGAAATCTATTATTGAAGAACAAAAAAGTCTCGGATACCAGAGATACAGTCTTCTAAATTGTATTGCTAACAGTCAGCTGATGCAAAAAGTTAAGATAGCACTTCAAAAACTCAATTCCGCTCTTCAGATTTTCTTAAATAACAGTTTTAAAAAAGTTTGCAGAACTGGCGGATTATTCATCATACTTATTCACAAACCGAATAAATGTATATGAGAAAACGGGACAATTATTGGTCTATTTAAGACCCCCGTAGTCTATGCTGAGCAGCTTTTCAAGACTCCAATTTTGATCAGCGCTTTCTAATGGGTCATTAAACAGATTTTCGTGATTTAAATTTAGCATCAGTTTCAATTCCTCAGGAAGATCGAACCGATGCACTATAGAGCGTTATCACAGGTCAATGTGGATAAACAATATGTATGCAAAAACCTTAGAAAGTGAAAAGTTATAAAACGAAATAGAGAGAGAAGGAGAGAGAGAGAGAGAGAGAGAGAGAGAGAGAGAGAGAGAGAGAGAGAGAGAGAGAGAGTAAGACAGAGCAACTAAAAAAGAAACAAAAAAGAGAGATGGAGCCTATATAAATCAGAGATATAGAGAAATATATACTGAGAAAGAGACAAAGACTGACAGAGACAGTTCGGAATAAAAGAGCAAGAAAGAAGGGGAAGTGTACAACAAAAGAGATTGAACACAAGACGTTGTTTTGTTGGAAACTTGGACTACAGGTCCTTGAACCTATGGAATATGTAGCTGAAATTGGCTGAAGACGGAATTTATTGGCCAAGACGTGTGTGTCCTGATTCATGGTGAGACAAAGAGGCGTGGAAAAACTTAAAAAAGAGTGAGACTTTGATTTGAAAAGATCTCGGAGGAATATTTTGCAGGTCTCTAGAACTGCATGAAGTTCAGATATTATGTTTTTTCTTCGCTTTTCCCAATCCAAATTTCCTCTTCTAGCATCTCATAAGAGTCCTGCCGCGACATTAATCTCTCGAAAAAAGTTGAGTGATCGACGATGTATCTGTAAAGATGACATCATTGCTCGATGAATGAGATCATCGAGTCAGTGTTAATACAACTGAAAATTTTCACGATGAGATCATGGCTCTCGCACTTTTTAGGCAAAAAATGTTGGATCAGTGAGGTATGAGATGATCTTGCGAGAGCACGCGAAATAACATCTTAAAGTACGAGAAAAGGAGATTTCACATGTCGTCTTGCTCTCCAAATGAATCTTAAAATACTAACTAATCGCAATCTAATTTGTTTCCGTACTTAAAAATCATTTCACTATTTTTGTTGAACATTTCATTAAAACTTTTGTTTTTTGTTGTATTCTCGACAATTCGTACCGCGACATTTCGTACCCCGAAACTTTGTACCCAACATTTTTTCTTCTTGTTACCACTTTTTTCTTCCAACATTTTTCAAAATTTTCGCCTAATTTGAATGACATGAGGTCATCGCACCGATTATCTCATCGTTCATAGATTAATGTCGCGGCTGAAGTCTTGTGAAACAATCATAGTGTGAATATGTGATAAAGTTACTTGTCAAATGAAAAATGAACTCAGAATCATCACGAATAACTAATTGATTTTCTGGAAAACTCAACAAGATATTGTCACTGTAGCTCGGAATGATAAATGGCAGCGAGAAAAACCAACAAAAATAATTTGAAATGGTTCAGTTAAAGTTCACAGAAAGAAAGAGCATTCGAAATATATAGTGAAGACAGGGTCAGACCAATTGAACATTAGGAGATACCAAAAAAGAGGTCCTAGAAATGCTCGGAGCCATTGTAAAAGTAGGATTGCTAATCCTCAGACAAGGTCATAACAGCTGTGAACTCAATTCCGTCTTTTTAAGATTAGGGCGACTCTGGTGATACTTGTTCAAATCTAAAACTTTTTGTTTTAATTCAGTTTAAAATTTTAATACAACACTCAACTTTCATAAAAGATGTAAAAAAACATTTAGCAAAAAAGTACATGGTATAACACGGAAAAAAACTAATACACGTAGCGCAATTGAACCCCGCCGGATATCTTATCCTCTGACCAAGTGTGAAGCATTTCACCACTATACTACCTAGGACACACTGATGCGAACTGATAAATTGACAACACGAATACAGAAGGGTCACTAAGCGTCATTATTCAAGCACCTCCAGGATTCTTTATTAAAAAAGTAGCAAATGTTTAGATTGTTTTGTTTTGCATGGCTTTGGGATGTCTCAGTCCCGCAGAAGCCAGGTTCAATTTGTTATGTTCAGAACAGAAAAAAAGTCCGAGTTCAACCACGTCAGACCAAGAAAACAGTAAGAAAACATGGAATCCTCTGATACAATACAATTTCCTAGTTATAACGGTGAGATGATGATACATAAAACCGATCTTTAGTCGATGACCTTCCGTTCTCAATTCCGCTAGAAGCTGTTCCTGAACTAATCGCCAAGGCGAAATAAGTAAGCTCAGATATAGCTTCGAATGATCGCCAATTTGCAGTGTCTTCAGATGGAAATCCAAGACTCTAAGATCAGTTTTTTTGACAGTGGTAAACTTGTTGTCGAGAAGAAAAATCAGTAACGCCTCGTTGAACTCTCCAAAAAGAGGTACAAATGTTGATGTAGTTTTGTGTTTGTGAAAAGAGAAAAGTAGTTCATAATCAACTGCCCTTTCATAGAACGAAGAAAAAGAAAACAGAAATCCTGAAAGAAAATTCAGGAGAAAGTTTAGCAAATTACGTGAAAGATTATGAAAACAAAGCGAACAGATGGAGAAAAGAAAATTTCCGGGCTCGGAAAAAAAAAAGCTAAAACTGTGAACGAAAATACTAGGACTTGCAGGGAAAGAACTTATGCAGGAGATATAAAATAAGAAATACATTTCGAAGTGTTTTTTTTTTCCACTAGAAAATAAAATTGAGTCGAATAAAAAAAGTAGACGGGTTTATAGAGAGTATAGTAAGAGAAACGGTTGAGAGAAAATAAAACTCGTATAGTAAGTTCTCGGTGTGACATAAGAGTATTGTGCTTGAATACTATGAAATCATTTTCATGGTCAACTCCCCCCCCCCAACACCCAAATGTAGAAGACCCACCCAACACCAAAAAAGAGTAATTAGCACGTAGCCTGCTTTAAGACGGGAATTATCGCCCGAACTTTTCATCGCAAAAAGAACGTATGAACGCTACTTGGTAAAGTTAAAACCGGGGATTAATCATTATCGTAACGACAATTATGAGAACATTTGTAAAATAAAAAAAACGTTTAAATAGTAGAGACTAATTTGAATCAACATTAGAACGAAAATTGGGTCAGGTGAAAAAGTAGAAGCTAAGAATAACGAGAAGGGAAAAAAATGAATATGTCGCCTGATTGACAAGATTTGAGTGACGTTGCTAGCAAACGCTCATCAGTGCTTTTTTGCTCTCTGTTTTTTAGTCTTTTTCATTTGAGTTTTCCCTCTTTCTCTTACTTTTTATCTCTTTTTCGTCCTCTTTTCTGTAACGTTTTCCTCCTAATTCTTCCGACAAATATTTTCCTAACGAATGCCTTTCTTTATACGAAAACGAAGAATTAGAATCCTTTTAAAAGTTACAGTATGTAGTAGTTACAGTATGTAGTAGTTAGAGTATGTAGTAGCGTTGCTACACGTAATATGAAAATAGCAGAAACTAAATGCTTTGAATTTAGAAAAAAACAGAAAAAGGAAAAAGAATGGTGAAAATAGTTCGAGAGAGCGGGAGAGATAAATAGACGGAAAAAGAGAGATAGAGATAAAGAAATGAGAGAGAAAGAGAAGGAAAGAAATGAAGAAAGTGAGAGCGAGAGAGAGAGTTTGAGAGAAAAATAAAGAAAGACAGAAAGAGAGAGAGAGAGAAAGATAGAGAAAGAGAGAGATAAAGAGAAAAAGAGAAAGAGAGAGCAAAGAGAGAAAGAGATAAAAAAACGAGTAATGAAGCTTTCCTTTCGGGATTCCCACAAATAGCTTTTTCCAACTGACAAATTGTACTTGAGTGTCCGGTAAAAAAACAATTTGTCTTTAATTTCCATACATGTTTTTCTTTTTTTTGTTGGAAGGTTCTTGAAGACTTGAGATGTTCAAGAAACACATGAAGCTGAACAAAAGCCAAGAACGCTAAAACGAAAGATGTTTGAAACATTATGCTAAAAGATGTAGAGAATTATATATAAATCATCGCAACGGAAAAGAGTTCGGTTGAAATGAGAGGATGGATTCAGGTTGAAGATGTCGATACGAGGTTTTTTCCTCACTTCAAGGTTCGAAGTGAGGAAAAAAAAAGAATCTCGCGATTTGAAAACAAAGATATCGATTTGAAAACAAAGATTCTTCAGTTTTTGTTTTTTGCTGTTGTTTTTTTTTAACACGCACACAGAAACAAGAAGAAAGAAATTTGTGAACCAGTTGAACAATCATCTAAAGACTCAATATGATAATTACATGGACTTAGTTAATTCAGTTACAGTTTGTGTACTGTTTAATACTTGCTTAAATTTATTGAATTGCATTAGAACGTGCATCATTTTTGTCCTTTTCTATTATTTTTTTTACACTGATCTTGCAGAGCGACAGATCTCCTTTGTGTGTGATTTTATGATACATAACTTCGTACACATAGAAAAAAAAAATGAAAAAAAAGACATTCCTTGTATTATCCATTTTACTCTGATTTCTCCATGATAATTGATGAGAGTTTTCGCTTATTTTCAGCTCATTTTCATGTTTCCATTCAGGTAATACTTCTCCAAGACGGGGAAATTTCAGTTCAACTTTCACATGTCTACTAAAATTATCCTAATTTACCTTCTCTACTTCTTTTTTTTAAGATTAGCTGTTTTCTTCTAGAAAAAAGAAGAGAAAGATGTTTATTTTTCTATAAAAGACATAGGTTGAAGTAAATAAGGAAAATTAAGTAAGAAAAGGGAAAAATAAAAAAAAGAAAGTAGAAAGAAAAGAAAAAAATGTTAAAAAAGAGAAAAGAAAACGAGAATTTTATATATAGAGAGAAAAAGAGAGATAGAGAGAGAGGAAGAGTGAAAGAAGGGGGAAGTAGGGGATAGAAAGAGAGAGAGAGACAGGAAAAGAGAGAGGAAGAGAAAGATAGAAAGAAGTAACGAATTAGGGAGGAAGAGAGAGAGAAAGAATAGGGGGATGGAAGGAGGAAGAGAGAGAGAGAGAGAGAATTGGAGAAGGTAAAGAGAGAAAGAGAGAGGAAAAGAGAAAAAGAGACAGAAAGAGAGAGAGGGGGGGAGAGAAAGATAAAGACAACAGCTGAGTGACCAGCGAAAACCGTCTCCTTTCTTTAATACTCTCTCCTGTTCCATTGAAAATGAGAAAAAAAGATGAGAAGAGTGTCGGTCACTTGGTAAATTCACTTTCTTCCACATACATAAATCATGGATTTTCGAAGTGTATCGTTTTATTTGCAAACTAATCCCCTCTCTATTTTCAATGTTGTCTCTACATCTCTCTCTTCTCTCTTCTTTCCTCTCGAGATCTCTCCCTTTTTATCCTTCTTTCTCTCTTCCTCTCTTCCTCTCTTCCTTCCGCACTCTCTCTCTCTTTCCTCATCCTAATTTTACTAGTTCAACCTGTTTCATGATTCACACCTAGCCTTATTTTCAGTTTTCGGGAAGATTGAGCAGATCCCATTTCGCTCCTTGTTTATTTCACTTGCACTACTTTCTTCTTACGTTCCGGAAACACTGTTTGTTTTCTTCAAAATACTAAACTGTTAACATGTTCGGTATACGTTTTATCAAAACTTTTTTTAAATGCAAGATATTGTCTTCTATTCCATAATAATTTTTCGGTTGCTCAAAATAGTCTATTACACCAAAAAGAGGTAATATTTTTACAACATCGGTTAGTGATCTGCAAATTCTAAGATGACAGTCTTCTTGGGGAATTTTTTCCCAATTGGCAAAGAAGAATAGCTTCGTTTTCATCGCGGTGGTAAGTCGTAAATACGTATGTCGCACTTTTGTGTTGACCATGACCATGAGATTTGCTCGTCCTTTTATGTAATCTATAAATGTTCCTAGGTATTTTACAAGAAGTTTTTTTTCTATTTTAGTAGCGAATTTTCAAACATCACCCTGAAGTTCAGATACGAATTATCTACACCTCAAATGTTAATCTTTTTGCTGCCTTTTTGCATTCTCTTCTCGTTGGGATGCGCAGGCACCGTACCCATCTGTAAGACAATCAAGGTCAGTTGTTTCTGAAACCATTTCAGTCTCAAAGGTGTTAAATGGGATTACTCATGCCTTGATGAGCTGTAAATTTAGTGAACACAGCTTTTTGCCTCTAACCTAAATTACTATTCAGAGATAATGCTTCAAATTTTTTTGTCAAAACAAAGGTTATATGTATTAGACTACGAAAGACATCTCAAAGACTATTCAATTATCTAACTTGGACAGACATTAATTCTGTCATCCCACAAGCATATGCAGCTACATATCTGGAAGAATGTTGGTAGATTAGATTGAAGCACCCTACGAACAGAAGTTGATATGATGAGCCAACTCATATAGACCTATTTAAGTCATATGATAATGACAAGACTGTTTCAGGACTGTGCGACATGCGCTGATTCTTACATACACGTGTTTGGATTCAAAGAAAATTGCCGGTTAGCATGAAAGGAGCAAACTTTCCTTGAAAATATGTGAAAAACTTCTTGAGCAAAATTCGTAAAATAGTATGTGAATTTCTAATATAGTTACTCCCTTATACAGTTGGTTTTCCAGATCAAAATATGGTACACTATACACCTTATTAAACCATATTTTTGAGAAAAAAAACCATAACATATTACTTTTCATATTTAGTGAAAAATTCAATCCAAGAGTTCTTAAGCTGAAATATGATGTTTGAGGTAATGTTAGAATTTTTTTAACCTTAGTTTCTCTTCTTACTATTTTACAATAAATTTGGAGTGAGGAGTGAGCTGTTATGAATCAAGAAGCTGAATTAAAAAGAGCTCTAAAATGCTGCAAAAATGAACATTATCATATTTTATTATTCCTTGGTGTCCTTGAATGTGATGTTTAAACTGTTTCATTGCTTATACTCAGTTATGAATATTCAGGTGGTGTGTGGAAACGAAGTCGTGCGGTGGGCCCTTCTCGTGTCCTCTTGGGAAAGCAGTTGTGCAGCGGGACCCCTTCAAGTGCCCCTTTCAGGTACGCAAACAATTATATGTACGCGCGTGTCCATGTTGTGCATATAAGCGCAACAATGAAACGCATTCACTCGATATCTACTAGAGCGTCAATATAAACAAAAGCTAGATCATTGTGTGGGAATGGAAACAGAACCAGTCTTCAATGTTACAATATTTGCTGTATTTCAGTTTCAGAGTGTCTATGAATAGAAATTTCTAATAATTAGTCTCATCTGCGTGGTTCTACGACATTTCACAACTCTACAATTCGCACCGCGACAGTTTGCACCAAAACTTAACGATGTTTTCATTCCAAAGTAATTATGTGACTTGTTTTTCAATACGATTTCGTACTGAGCCGAACGGCCTCGTTAGTGTGAACTTAACTGAGCTTAAGCAAGAGTTCTAATGAAACAATTATTGGAGATTTGTCGATCGCAAAACTTCTGGTGTCGAATGTCGTGGTGCGAAATCGTTCTCATTTTCCGCTGAGTTATTATTACACGAAAAAAGATAGGCAGCTTGACGGAAGCAGAAAATGCAGCCCACAACACATCACTGATTCACCGTCAAAATTTCTTCTGCTGAAGGGTCGCTGTTTTGGCTGAGAACACGCCAATAGAACATGTAGCCATCTGGACCATCAAGGTTGAACTTCTCATCAAAAAATATTATCTGAAAATCAAAAATCTATTCTAACGACACCTCTAACGGTTGTGAGAGTTGGTGCCTCCATCATTTTCCGGCGTTTGAGATGTATGTTCCGGTTCATGGAACGTAGAACCGTGACTTACTTTGGAGACGTTTAAGCCAGGTTCGCCTGGCAATTTCACGCTTTTCTTTCATAGTGAGCTTGCGTCTTCTTCTTCTTCTTCCTAGCGTTGTCCCGCGATGGCAGGGTCCGCTTTGTGGATCATCTTTCTCCACTTGTCCCGATCGAGGGCATCTTTCGGGCTTAGATGACTGGCTTTCAAGTCCGCATTGATGGTGTCTTGCCATCGCTGCTTCGGTCGCCCTCTCGGTCGCCGGCCGTCCACTTCGAGATTGTAGGCCTTGCTGGATACAGTTTCCGATGATGCTCTGGTGACATGGCCGGTGCTCTGATGACGCGCATCTTCTCGTCGATGGGGCTGACGCCAAATCTTCTCCTTATGGCCTCATTTGGTAGGTGCTCGCGGAGAGAGATTCCCATGATTCAACGAATCATGCGCATTTCCATAGTTTGTAGACGTCGCTCAACTGTTCTCGTAGTTGGCCAGCACTCGGTTCCATACAAAGCTACGGGGCGCATTACTGTTCGATATATCTTTGACTTGAGGCGCAGATGCATCTTTCGGTCGCATAGTACGCCTGTGAAATCTCTCCATTTCATCCATGCTCCGTTGACACGTGACAGCACGTCAGAGTCGATGTCTCCGCTGGTCTGGATGTTCGATCCAAGGTAGCGGAAGCAAGTGGACTTCGTCGAATCTTCGCCGTTTACCTTGATGGTGTCTTCGGATGGTATTGTTTCCAAGTACTCCGTCTTTGCGGTATTCAGACGTAGTCCAAACTGACTGAGTCGGCTGCTCCAAGCCTGCACTTTTTGCTGAAGCTTCTATCTCGTTTTAGCTGCCAGGAACACGTCATCCGCGTACAGGATGGTCCATGCAAGGTCACCCTGTAGGTCACAAGTAATAGTGTTCATGACAAGAATGAAGAGGAATGGCGATAGCGCTGATCCTTGATGTACGCCCACACTCACTGGAAAACTATCCGAGATTCCGACGGGACACCTAACGTTGCTCGTGGCATCTACGTAGAGTAGCCGGACCCAATCAATTAGAAGTTCAGGCACTTCGTGGTCCCGAAGGGCGTACATGATGAGCTCGTGTGGTACACGGTCAAATGCTTTCTCTAGATCGAGAAAAGCGAGATGGAGTGGTTGCTGCTTCTCCCTGTGTTTCTCCATCAGCTGGCGAGAAGTGAAAACAGCGTCTGAAGTGCCTGTTCCATTGACGAATCAACATTGGTTGCGTTGGAGCTTGACGATTTCTCGCAAGCGCTGTTCGAGGACACGTTCGAAAATTTTCATTGTATGGCTAAGAAGGCGAGTCGGTCGATAATTCGAACTATCGACCGATACGCCATAGTGAGTCATAGTGAGCTTGCGTGGACGACTAAAATTCCTTCCAGTGAGATTGGCCAGATAGGACGATATCAGATGACGAGAACGTCCAAAATCGGCAGCCATCTTCTTCACGCTAGTCTTGAATTGTCGCATCACGTCTATTTGAGCCTGTTCTTCCAAGTATAGTCGTGGTCCTCGTCCCAAGTCATCATGGATTTTCTCGACATTTTCACCTCAAGTTCGGCATATACATAATGACCGGGTTTATTAGCAATGAAAAAGGTGTCCTATATTTTACATCGGTCTAAATCACTTCATTACTTTTTGAAAAATATCTCTTTTTGACCAGTAAACAAAAAAGATTAAAACTGCAACTATTGGGTTTTGGAAGTCGGAGAAAAAAGTGGTTGAAGTATTTTTTTTGTTTTCACAGTCCAAACGGCTGCAATTGTAAAATTTCAGGGGTGTCCTTACGTTATGCATTGCACTGTGTTACCAAGATTTTCTATGGGCTACGTTATCGACTTTGAACGTGTTCTCTATAGTTCTCCCTGATTGCATAAATACATTTGTTTCTCAAATGTCAATTTTTGAAAGCCTGCGGGTTCTGTTTGATTTCCTCTGTCTTGCGGCCCAAACACTAACATCTGATTGAAAGGTTTATATGGTAAAAACATAGCTACATAAAAAAATTCGAAATTCAAATTCAAACATGGTTATTTGTTGAATAGTTAAGGTGAGGAAAACAATATCAATAGTTAAGCGAAACTGCGAACTAACATTACGGATAAAGCGAGTTAACATTACGGATAAAAACAACAGAAAAAAGGAGGGCTTGAACTATTGGGTCCCGACCGGAGTCGGGCCTCATCTCTTCTTTTCTCGGGCCCGTTCTCAGCATCTTTTGATGAATAATTAGGACGACTTTTCAGCTACATATGTAGTTCTGAAAAGAATTAGAGCTTTTCCAGCAAGAATGAAGGTGTGGTTGAAGTGTTAGTAGAATTATGAAGAGAAATAAAATGGAAAAAAATAAACAAATGGAAAAAGACATAAAAAGAAAGAAAAAATAATTTCGTGCACAAAAAGAATTTGAAGTGTGTTCAGTACTCGGAGAGCAAAGGGCGCCGTTACACAGACCGCCTCGGGCGCTCAGTGTTCGCCGTGGCACTAGCTGCAAGAGACAAGAATGCAACCGAGTGCCTCGCCAACTCACGTCCAGACATAACGTAAAAGAAATAAAAGCAGCTTCTTTTTTATCAATAATACTTTCTCCGTGATTAGAATGTAAATTCACGACAATTAGGAAAAAAGAAGTGGTTAAAAACTTTGAATAAGCAGAACTTTTTCTTCGAATTCTCGCGGTGGGACAGCACGTTAAAACTTAGTTTAACCTGTTTTTCTCGCCAATCCCTCCTATAGTTGTAAAAGGAAAAATATTTTAATTGTTTCTAGTGGACACTCTCCAGATAATAGAGTTATAACTAATAGAAAAAACATTCTGGCAGGAAGAAAATTGTCAAAATGAAAATAAAGTATAGAGGCAGTGCTAAACGGATGAAAAGGCAGGTTCTAAAAAGTGCGAATGAGTTAGTGAAATGGAAGGAAAAAAACAAGGCTGTTGTGCTTCTCAATAAAAAGTATGACCCGGATTAGCAATGTGTCCTCGGAAATGTAATTTGGATAGACTCGCATTGCCGTTCCGACGAAGAAAGATGTCTTCGCTTTTTCGTTTGACGCCGTAGACCAACTATCGTCTTTGTAGTAATATAATCATAAGAATTGCTCGAGTTTCAGTTACGTGAAGCAATACAACGTGGAGTGTGACAAAGCGAACAACATGTGCTCTGGGCTCATTGCGGTATCTGAAGAAGCCAAGGCTATATATGTCGCTTACAAAGGCACCTCCTTCGATAAACAGGTAGCTAGAAATATATTTCTTCGAGTGAAAACCAGTTTTCGGAAAAAAAAGATCTTGAAAGACAGGTTTCGTTTGAATGAGTTTTTATGTGGAAAAACCGGTACTAAATAGTCGAGCGAGTTTGTTTGAAGACAGCGTGCCGCGGAAGAGAACTCTTTTTGAACAGCTTGTTGTAAAGTCCTGAAAAAGCTGAACATAATTTTGAATCAGAGTAAACCAATATAAAGTAGTTGCTCACTCAAACTAGAAAAAACACCAGGAACGAGAAACCCTTTTTGACGTTTAAAAAATTCTCCATACATATTTAGTTGATTAACATGCTCTGTTGAAACCTGGGTATTGTGTGTTGTTGGTAACTGCAAGAGCTCTTACTCAAGAAAGCTATTTATTACGAAAAGAAAATGTTGGAGAGTGAGAGAGAGCGCGAGAGAAAGAGGAAAGAGCTAGAGAAAGCGACAAGAATAACAGAAAGAAAGGGAAAAAAGAGAGAGTGGGAGAGAAGAATAGAAGAGGTTTTGAAAAGTTGACTCATCTTCTCGGTTACAGCTGTTCGCGGAGCTAGTGCACGGTCTGGCGGCCCAGTTGGGCGCCTGGGAGAAGTTCATCGGAGACACGGGAGTCATTACATATTTCCACTCAGCGTTCTTCAAGCTCTTCATCGACGGAGGCATGAAGGACGAGTTGACGAAGCTGCACAAGAAGTACCCAAACTACCGCATCTGGGTCAGTTTGAACTCAGAATTATCACTTAACTGGTCGGTTGTGAATCGATATCAATTTCAAGACAATACCGGAAACGGTAGAATTTTTGGTCGTTGATGATGGAAGTACACTGTCCAGGATAAAGCTCATTTTCTTCAGGTCGATTGAATCAGTCGCTGAGCTAAGTTATATGTATAGGTAAACAGAGAAACGCACAACCTTTTAAAAAAAACTCATGCAAAAAT
Organism: Allodiplogaster pararmata; assembly: GCA_964056735.1. Lineage (NCBI taxonomy): Eukaryota > Metazoa > Nematoda > Chromadorea > Rhabditida > Diplogasteridae > Allodiplogaster > Allodiplogaster pararmata. The sequence continues at coordinate 2,617,957 of OZ057408.1, read as the reverse complement.
TGGTCACTGAGCGGGAACCAAAACAGCGTTTTCGCTTACCCAGTTTCGCTGATAGTTCATCGCACTTTTTATAGCTTTTCTTTTTTCGAAAAATTTTCGCAAAAATTGCTTTCGCAAAAATTTGAAAATTTTATTTGAGATCACGGGCCATTCTCTGGGCGGCTCTCTAGCCTCAATGACTGCTCTCTATGTCGTCGAGAAGCAGATGGTCGATGCCAAAAAGGTATTGAGCAGCCATGCAATGCAAAACTGAATTTTAAAAAAAGTTTTAAGGTTATGAATCATGGAATCGAACCAGACAAAAAATATCCTCGAGTCAAAGTTTTTTCAGTCAAAGTGGTCAGTTCCAGCTTTATTCAAGCCATGCAATCTGCAAAGGCATGCTCGTATTGATTAGGCATTTATATTCGCGTCTTTTTTCATCTTGAAGCCAGTTTTATTGAAGGTTCGCTTGATGACCTACGGCGAGCCACGCACTGGAAACGTTGCCTTCGCGAAAGCCATCGAAAAGAACATTGAGTTCAGATACAGAGTAGTCAAAAAGAACGACTTTGTCAGTATTTGAAGATTAATTACAGTTAAATCTGGGATTCCAACAAAAATGTTTTAACTGTATAACGTATAAAGGCCATTTTTTAAACAAAGGAAAAGTTCATAACATTATTTTGTTATGACTAAACTAATTGCAGAGAAATATATATGAAAAGAAGAGAAGCAGAAGTCAAAAAGAAGTCAAAAATTTAGGAAAAGTTAATCACGAGAAGCGATTGCTAAAAAAATAAGGAAAAATAGAAAACAATCCAAGAATACTTGATAAAGAAAATTTCTACGTTTGATGACTCATTCGCAGGTGACGAACATTCCCAATTCGATTGATCCCAACGCCCTTCTCCTCACCGCTGCTCTTTACGATCGTCAGCCGCTGTTCTACCGCTATCTTGTCCACTATGACAATGTCATGGGCAAGAATGACACATTCAAGGTAAGCATACTCTTCTCGAGAATCCTTTCACTCACTTTATAAACAAAAATTTTTTAGTCTTTTGTTTGTATGCACTGTATCTAACTGGTGAAAACACATGTCAGAAACGCGAAAGTTCATGGGTTCAAGTCCCCTGGGAAATTTTGTCTAGCTGAGAATTACACTGGTCTCTTTTTGAATAGTCAAGCTGAAATGAATACATAGGTGTAGGACCAAAAGTTTTTTTTCACTGGAAGAGAGATCCGTATTGAATTACTGTTTCAATCAGTTTTTTCATAGCTCAAACTCTGCAAGCGTGACAGAGCACGGAGTTTTTTCTACAACTACTTGTGTTAATCGAGCTTCTGGTGAATGTAAAAAGAGTGGGACTTTTGACAAGAACTATAGATTCGAGAACTTTTTGTAGTGCGCAAGTGTTCCTCTTTGTAGTGCGTAAGTCTTCTTCTTCTTAGCGTTGTACCGAGATGGCAGGGTCTGCTTTGTGGATCTTCTTTCTCCACTTGTTCCTATCTAGGACATCTCTCGGGCTTAGATGACTGGCTTTGAAGTCCGCATTGATGGTGTCTTGCAATCGCTGCTTCGGTCGCCCTCTCGGTTGCCGACCGTCATCTTCGAGATTGTTAGCTTTGCTGGCTACAGTTTCGGGTGAGACTCCGGTGACATTGCCGAACCATCTTAGCCGATTTTCGCGGATCTTCTCGTCAATGGGGGTGACGCCAAATCTTCTTCTTATGGTCTCATTTGGTGGGTGCTCGCGAAGAGAGATTCCTGTGATCCAACTGATCATGCGCATTTTCATAGTTTATAGAATTCGCTCCACTGTTTTTGTAGTTTGCCAGCACTCGGTTCCATACAAAGCTACGGGGCGCACTAATGTCCGATATATCTTCGACTTGGGCGCAGAGGCATCTTTCGGTCGCATAGTATATCTTTCCATTTCATCCATGCTCCGTTTACACGTGAGAGCACGTCAGAGTCGATGCCTTCGTTGCTCTGGAGATTCGATCAAAGGTAGTGGAAGCTGATTGACTTCGTCAGTTCTTCGCCGTTTACCTTGATGGTGTCTTCGGAGTGAACTGTTTTCAAGTAATTCGTCTTTGAGGTATTCCGACGGGACACCTGACTTTGCTCGTCGCATGTACATAGAGTAGCCGGACTCAATCAATTAGAAGTTCAGGCACTCCATGGTCCCAAATGGCGTACATGATGAGCTCGTGTGGTACTCGGTCGATGGCTTTCTCTAGATCGAGAAAAGCGAGATGGAGTGGTCGCTGCTTCTCCCTGTGTTTCTTCATCCGCTGGCCAGCAGTGAAAACAGTATCTGAAGTGCCTATTCCTTTGACTAATCCACATTGGTTGCGTTGGAGCTTGACGAGTTCTCGCAAGCGCTGTTCGAGGACACGTTCGAAGATTTTCATTGTATGGCTGAGAAGGCGTGTCGGTCGATAATTCGAACAGTTCGCTGAATCTCCTTTGTTCTTGAAAATCGGAACCGTGAAACTTGTCAACCAATCTGCGAATGCTCGACCAGTTTCCACTATCGCGTTGAAGAAATTCGCAAGCCAGGAGATGTCTGTGTCTCGTAATTCCTTGAGCTTTCATAAGTTGGCTGGTAGCTCGTCTGGATCTAAGGCTTTGGAACTCTTCATAGCGCAAACGGCTTTCGAGTATTCGGCACAAGTGATACGGGAGACTGTGCCGGCTAATTTCGGGCCTTCTGGAATATCCGGGTGTGAGAATTCTACATTTGAAATCTCTTCGAAGTTCTGCTTCCAGAGTTTCGTAGTGCGCAAGTGTTCCTCTTTTATTCCTTCTTGTCTCTTTTACAAAATGTCTACAAAGCAAAACTTCTTTTAATTCCGTTACTTGTTTTCTTTACTCACGTGCACAAGCAAGTAAAGAATGAGAAGATGAAAAGGTTATGAATCTCGCGTAAGAAGGCTTTTTGGAACTCTCATTCTGCGGAGTTTTAAAAGAAAGTCTGCGAATTCGTCAAATCGGGGGTTTCTCCAGGTGTGCGAGTTGTCTGACGACCACGGTTGTCGTAATCTCGCTGCTGCGATGGACATCAACGACCATGTATCTTACTTCGGCGTATCTCACGATGACTACATCAAGCAGCGTTGCTTGAAGAGTATGTTACTGGAGTAATGGGTGAACAAGAGAAGCAGCTTTCAGGACTATGAGTGGGAGGAATCAAATTGGCTTTCTTCCCATCAATCAAAGGTTGAGCCAGGGTTTAGTGGGTCTGTCTTTTACATAAGCTCCTGAAAAAATGTTTATGTTTTTACTCCGTAGTAATAATAGAGTTATGATAATAATAAATATAATGATTATACTAATATATGATAAGTTTGATTTTAATAATAATGGTAATAAAAACGATATAAAAATAATCATAATAGTGATCATAATGATCATATCAAGTCTAACAATTTTTTAATACATTATTTGCAATACAGTTTTTATTCCATAAAGTCTGCAATGATAACAATGAAAATCTCATGTTACTAAATTAATTTGGAATTAACTATGCTGTTCTCTCACTACGTAACGATAAAATAATTGCGAATCCAAGCTCTCGATCAACCCGAAATTTTTCATGAGTGCTTTTTCTTTGTCTAAGAATCTCTTATCACGTCAAAGATTGAGTTAACTTGAACTGAGCAAAACACATAACTTGACACAGAAAGCTCAATTTTCTTAAAACAATGGCTTTACTTCTTTTTTCCAAACAAATTTCTTTTTTATCAAATGTTAAGAAAAAAGTAAAGCACCGATTTTAAGCTGAGGACCTTTTTGCTCCTGCTTGTCTACAAGTTTTCTCGATCAAGTTTTTCAAAAACTCGCTTTTGTTCATTACAAAAAATGTTGCTTTTTGTTGTTGCTTCATGTTATCGAATCGACCTGGTTTGTTTTTTTTAATCAATCGAGCGAAGACTTCATTTATGCAAATCACAGGAATAAGCGTAACAGTTTGATTTCAAAAATGTCAGCAGTAACTTTAATCATGTAAAGAAAAAGGTAAGCTTAATTTGAAAAAGCCAGATTCGAGAATTCATTGTCTAGTTTGTCTCTGTTTCAACTCCTCAGACAAAACCAGAACTTTGGTACTGAGTCTGGGTTCTTGATTTGAACATTTTCGCATTATGCAAGCAAATTATGTTCGGCATCCTTTTTTCTACGAATACAACCAAGAAAAAAGTATATATCAGAGAGCTGCATAGATAGGCAGGAAAGTGAGGGTGGCAGGAGAATCGAAAGGAGAAATGTGAGGCTGGCACGAGAATCGAAAGGAGAAATGTCATGCGTCACAACCTTGCTATAAAATGAGTCTGGAACATCGGAGTAAATCATGTGTAAGTGTTTTGCGAAGAAGAGCGATGAACCCGTGTTAGCAACATATTGAACTTCTCATAACAGAGAACATCTGAGTGTGATCTTCGGAACGCAACTTAGGTCTCTAAGATATAAAAATGTTCCAAATAAAAAAGCAAAATTTTTCAACAAACGTGTGTCATATTTAGATTCATTGTAAATTCAATGTTTATTCTAGTTTTCGAATTTTTGATTTTTTCTCTTACTTTGAGTTTATACATATTCAACCGAAAAAGAAGTATGAACTAATCTCAGCAAAAAAAAGAAGACAAAAAATCCCAAACGGAAAAAAAAGACTCTAGTTTGGAGGAAATTTTATTTTTTTTGTCCGTTAGCTTTTCCCATGGAAATTTTCAATTTTCCCATGGTGATTTATAGGAAAACTAAGCTGCATAATAACAGTGGAGATAACTCAACATGGGAGTGTTCAAAAGGGCAAAATAAAATGTTTAATTGCTCATTATGAATTCAACAAAATCATCAGAATAAGCAAAAGGTCTATCTGAAATTTAGGCATATTTGACAACTAAGAATGAGTTTCTCACCAGACCCCTTCCTCGGCTAATAGCCGGAATTTGAAGGTCGTCCAGCCTAGGTTTATTTAAAAGACTTGAGAAATTGAGAATAGTAGATGTTTTGCTTCTTCTGAGATAATTTAGATCACACAAAACTGACAAATTGGAGTAAAAATGAAAAGTGATGTGAAGAAGAGCTCAAGACAATGAAAAAAGTGACCCTTTAAGAAAAAACAGCGTAACAGAGAATTGCTGATAACTATAGGTGCAAAGTAATCCTATAGAGAGGATTGAGAAAATAAGCGATGTGTTTCATAATGGTAGAATCATGATTGGTCTTTTGAGCCTGGGGATATGAATTCAAAGTGAAATGGGAAGTATACTATCGTTTGAAGACTCCTTGTCGGGCAGCTCTTGTGAGAAGCGACTTCAATGAGGCTTCGTCCAGTCTTCCGAACGCTTCGGACAGAGTTACCGAAGTCATGTGCATCAGACAACTGCAAGCGCTCATCACAATGACACCAGAAATTAGAAAATCTGAGAGACAGTCGCTTTTCAAGCAAGAATCGTTTTAAGGGATTTATTGAGGTGCTTCAGTAAGCCAGGATACGTAAGTATGAATGTACATATGATTTATATCCCCTATGATGGCGAAAATAGAAGCCTTTAACAGTATAAGTCGTGTTCAGAGAACCCATACGTCCTCAGAAATGAAAAAAACGCTCTCCCGTTTACAAAACAGATGTGTCTCGAAATAAAACTTAGTAACTGTTTTCTGAATGGAATCATTGAAACTTTGTATTCCTAGGTGCTCTTAGGTAGTCGGAAAGCAAATCATGGTTTTAACGAATTAAAATATTTATCAAAACACCGAGAAAAAAATTTAGAGCGAAAAGGGTTCAGGACTATTTTTTGAGATGACTTCCAACTAATGCGCCGCTTATGAACCCCACTATGGTATAAATATGAACTTCTACTCCTCATGAACTGTGTTGGTAGAGAAAGCTTGAAATACTTGTCTCGCACAAGTGGAAGGCGTGCTCCTCCAGTCCCGGGACGTCATGGCGAAGGGCAGCTGCGAACTGCTCCGCTGCATTCTCAACTGACGTCGTCCGGGAGACAATGCTTGCACAGCGTCGCTTCAGCTCCATCTCACAGTAGCAGTTTGCAAGCTCCATCAAGGCTAGGAAGAGAGAACGGTTTTTCATTCAGAGGCAACTTACTTCCAGAAAAGAGATAGATAGTTAGAAAGAGAGAGAAATAATGAAAAAGAGAGGGAGAAATAAAGGGAGGTTGAGAGAGTGCTAGAGAGAGAATGAGAGAGAGGAGAGAGAAAAGAGAGAAAACATCTAAGTTATAGAAAACTTACAACCTTCTTAAAAAGACAGTAATAGAGAGTGAAAAAGAGGTTAAGAAAGATAGGAAGAAAAGGAGACAGACAGGCAGAGAGAAAAGAAAAGATAGAGACAAGCAAAGATACATAGATATCAGAAAGGTTTTAAAAAAAGCAAAGATAGATATCTAAAAGGTAAACAAAGACATCAAACCTAGAGCTTCATCGGTTTCCACATGAAGCTCGTCCGTGTACAACCACTGCAAGAAGGCGCGGTAGGTTGCGTAAGTGAAGCCGGTGATGGTTATCTCACTGAAAAAAATTAGGAATCAATTTTTAGCTAGTCAGACTTACTCAGACTCCCTGAGACTTTCTAAAATTAAGCTTAAAATTGTAACATTCCTGTTTTAACAGAAGACGTTCATTCGATAACATGAAATTTCACACCACGACATTTCGCATCCAACATTTCGCAACAAAACTGTTTCGCATTCGGCATTTTGAAGTAAATTGTCTAAACTGTTTTCAGCTATAAAATTATTCACTTTTTTTGCTCAAGCTTATGCAAAGGTTACGCTAACGAGTCCGTACGGCTTAGGAACGAGACCGCATGAAAAAAAATTTCCCATTAATTTTTCGGTAATTTTTTGTGTGTATTCAATTACCACTCCGTGAATTTGCTAGAATAGAATTTTTCGAATACTTTGTATTTCATTTCATTTTCATTTCTTTATTCCAAGCACATGAGATATCATGAAAACACAAACAAGAACAAAGTTAAATGCATGGACTTTCTTCTAAGTGGCGGTGTATAGGGGTTGCGGTATAGATGAAAAAGGGGGGAGGGTGATATACTTAAAATTGACAATTATATTAGTAATGAACGAAAGGTTTAGGTAATATCTTTTCAGTAGGCAGAGATAATAAGTGTTTTTTGAAACTAGCAGTATTAGGTGTACTGACGATCTCAAAAGGTAATGAATTCCATACTGATAGCTGGCGAGAAACACATGTAGAAATAGAACATTTGCTAATATTATGAGGTGTTTTTAGCCTGAGCTCATGAGAATGGCGAGAAAATCTCTGTACTGCGACAATTGAAACAAGTTCATAGTTTCAAGTTCACATTTTTTGTGGACATATTTATGAATAAATAATAGGTCAGATATAGCACGACGATATTTAAGAGTTTCTAGGCCTAACATGGAGATTCTTTGTGAATAGGGAAGTCTGGAATGGTCAGATCTTGCTAGGATTCTTCTCGTAAACGACCGCTGAACTTTTTCAATAGATTTTACTAAGCCGGGGGATGAGGGATTCCATAACTCACTAGCGTATTCAAGAACAGGTCTGACATAAAATTTAAAAGCTGAAGTTAAAAGAGGCGGACATGGTGACTTGAAGGCTTTTAACATCATGTTAACAAGAGCAGAGCCTTTTTTACATTTGTCTTCAACATGATTACGATAAGAGAAACGATCACATATGATTACACCAAGATCTTTGGCAACTACTAGAGTGTTCATGTAATAGACGCTGCGAGAATTTGATGATCCGAGATGAAGTACATTACACTTAGATATGGATAGAGACAAATTCCACTCTAGGCACCAATCGGTTATACGATTCAAAGCTAGTTGGATATAATTACAAGAGGTAGCGCGTCCCATTATCTTTATATCATCGGCGAATAAGCAGAATTTGATAGAATCGGGGATAGCTTCTTTAACAGAGTCGATGTACAAAAAGAATAACAACGGGCCTAAAGATGATCCTTGAGGTATACCTGATATTACGGGAATTTGGTCGGATAGACTATTATCGATCATAACTGTTTGTGAGCGGCCAACAAGATAATCAGTTAACTATTTAACGATTGGAGAAGAGATACCAAAAGATGCTATCCTGTTTAGAAGTAATCTATGATCAACAGAATCAAATGCTTTACTGATATCAAGGAATATTATATCGATAGGGATGCTTTGGGATAACGAGTCGACAATGAACGAATGAGATTCAACTAAAGAGGTCACAGTAGACCTCCTAGCTTTAAAACCAGCCTGGTAGAGCGATAAAAGGTTCTCTTTTTCTAAATAGCAAGATACTTCCTTAAAAATAATTTTCTCCATAACTTTTGATAAGGAACAGCATAGAAAAATAGGTCTGTAAATGGTAACTAGATTCCGGGAATTGCTCTTGTGTACTGGTTTTACTATAGATCTCTTCCATAGTAGGGGAACAGAGCCAGTAAGAAGGCTATTATTAAATAGGATACATAATGGTTTAATCAGGGCAAAGCGACATTTCTTCAATACAATATTAGGAATAGAATCAGGGGACGTGTTACACTTAGATTCAAGAGAAGATAAAGCTCGTATTACCATATCTTCGGTTATATAATCGAAATTGAACGGCTCAGTAACGATTGGTAATTCAATTTCAGGTAATGGACATTGAAGAGGTACAGAAAATACGGACGAGAAATAGCGAGAGAACTCATCAGCTTTCTCTGATGGGGAAATTTTTCATTTAAATCACTATCGATAAAAGCGGGAATAGCATTATTGGCTGTACTCAAACGGCTCCTACAAGCCGCGAAAATGATTTCTGATTACCTCGTAATATCAGTTGAGATTCTCTTTTATTTTCGAATTCTTTCAGCTTTTGATCAAACTCGGAAGTTTTTCTAATACAGTAATCCTAATACGGGGCATTTCGAGAAATTCGTTGTAATTTAACGAACATCTTACGTAGATTTGAAGGATAGCGGGATAAATCGTCTCTAGGATCTACAGTTGGGACAAACTTATCAATTAGAGAGTTAATGAAAGAGACAAGATAATTATTAGCTGATTCGACATCTAACAAGCCAAATATTTGAGTCCAATCTTGCATAGCTATTTCATACTCAATAGCAGGCCAATTTGCTTTAGAAAACAGCTTAATAGAACGGTATTCTATTTTGAAATAGTTGCAGATAATGATCAACTAAATGAAACTCCGTGATGGTCACTACCATTGAATCGACCGATTACATTACAGTCAGACACAATATTCACGTTGGAAAATACTAAATCGAGAACATTATCATTCGTAGTTGGAGAACATACATATTGGGTGAAGAAATTATCATTCATATATTCAAGAAACATTTCATGTTGACCGTTTCTGTTGGATATTTGCTTACACCAGTCGATATACGGAAAATGCGAAATGTCGGATGCAAAATGTCGCGGAGTGAAATGTTGTGATGTGAGATGTCGCGGTGCGAAATGTCAAGGACCCGTTCAATCACTACCTGTGAACATTCTTTCTCTACACCTTTAATATAGAAAATCAAATGAGAAATAATTAAAACCTTCCAGAAGCTTCGGGCCACATTTGTCCGAGACGAGAACGGAAGTACTGACACCGCATTTTTAAAAGAGCCTGAAACATTTATTTTCTGAAAAAAACTTAATGATGAAGAGTTCCCCAAGGTTTTAGTTTTGAAGTGTATTAAATAGATATCATCAAGAATGACTACTAACAACATTTATGCAAATTTTTCTTAATAGTTCATTTCAATCAAAAGAACTTCACTCCAGTAGTTCTTTTTTGTCTAAAACGCAACTTCAGCCAGGAAATATACTACGATTTTCGATCTCTCAACTGAACGGTTTTTACTGAACGGTATTATTTTACTGAACGGTTCGATTATGCACTTTGATGGAGAATAAACCAACTTTGTGAACATGAATAGTCCTCCCCTCTACGATGAGCTTGAGGTCAGCAGTGGTAGGGTCGTCGAAGGCGGCGCGCAGTACATCCAACAGCGGAGTTTGGCGTTTTTCATCTTGTAAGATGTAACTTACTGAGGTTTATACGCTTTCTTACTGATCATAAACTATTCGAGTAAAACGATGAAACATGTTGAAAGCACTTTGTACAAAGAAAAGAATGTCCTCAGTCGGTCCTCAGTCGAAACCTAACTCCGTAACTCATTTTCATCTTGCAAGGGCGTTTCCATGAAAATCCCCTGACTTGCAAAATAAGCGATTCTCCGAATTTTAACTTGACTTTTTAGATGAAATTCACACGAGAAAATCCTTATGATCCAAGTAACGAAAGAAACTCACTGAAAATGAGAATTCTCGAAGATACAGGAGGGGAAGCAAAGCAGGCGAAGACGTCGTCGACTCGAGCGAATCTTGTCTCGACTGGAGTTGTCACTGACTGACCTCGTACATTCCCCCACATGAACACCTGTGGGTTTTGAATCGTGACAAGGTTTTTACGATGGAATCCATTCACTATCAGTTTTGATTTAACATTCAAACTTTGCCCAATTGTTTTCTTGTCAACTGCTTCATTCTTGAACCATAGGTTCAGAACAGTCTGTTTTAAAATTTCTCTTTAATCCTGTTATTTCGTTTCTTAGATGAGATTTAACCCTTATTTTACAAAGAAGTCATTAATTTTATTCCAGAAGTTTCACTTTTTCCTTTCCCTATTACCAATATTGTTTTAGATAGATTTTGTTCCTTGCAAGAAGATCTTGAATATTAACAAAGGAGGACTGTCGCATGTGTGAGTTTAGTTATACCACATAAAAAGGACGGTGTTTTCTCTGACGAGCAGGAGTTGATTTAATGCGGGAGCTTGGGAGCCGACACGAGTTTTGCAATGCGTATCGTTTTCTAATACTTAAGGAAGAGAATATTAGCACGGTTTTTTCTCGAATATTTTCCAATATGTCATCATTGACTATCGATCAATTCATTTCGAAACTCCATAGAATGAAACGCATTGTGCTGACCTTTCCGGCTTGATTAGCCACAACGGTGATATTGCAAGGGTGAGCAGCAGCGATGTCAACTATTCTTCAAAAAAGATTTTCTTAGTGTTTTTTTTAGTATCTTTTAGTTTTTTCATTTTTTTTTTCATAAGCAAAGGATAACCAAAAAAATTTTTTTTTGAAATTACAAGCTTTCCCTTTTGCTCAAACACCAAGTTATACGTTTACTCTGTTCTCTGTCTTCGTCTCTTTCTTCTTATTTCCTACTCTTTTTTCACTCTCTATTTTGATATTCGTTTTTGCTCCTCTCCATCTCTACAAGTTCCTCTATTTTCTATATCTTCATGTATATATCTATTCATTCATTTTTCTGAATTCCCATTATTCCGAACCCAGAACGCATATGCTAATCATGGTTTTCATGAAAACCTACCCCCCAATTTCCTTGGTCGTTTGCATGGGCTCGAGAATCTTCTTCCTGAGTGGATAGTTGCCCAGTTGCCCACAGGCATTGGACCCCCATACATACAAGCAACCCTCATCCGACAGTGCGAGGGAGTGGGCGTAACCTGCTGCTATCTGCAACCAGACAAGGTCTTTCAAGGCTACTTTGAATTCCGAGCCGATCGTGCTCAAATGGAAGTTATAAACAGATTATTAACAATATAAAGGTTGCAGCAAAATAACAAAATACATGGGAGTACCGCTTGAATTTATTTTTATCTCTTCACCATAGCCTTATTCAAAAGTGCTTGATTTCCGCGTATATGTATGTGATTTTCGTAACTACATAGTCATGTATTGGAAACAAAACTAAAATTTTATCTTTATTAGATTTATATCCTCAGCCATATTTTGATATAGTCGTCTCAATCAATTGTATATTTATATGTTTTCATAAATAATCACACTTTTCCACAGGATGCAAGACTCCGATGGAATGACTCCACAGGATGCAAGACTCCGATGGAATGACTCCACAGGATGCAAGACTCCGATGGAATGACTCCACAGGATGCAAGACTCCGATGGAATGACTCCACAGGATGCAAGACTCCGATGGAATGATTCCACAGGATGCAAGACTCCGATGGAATGACTCCACAGGATGCAAGACTCCGATGGAATGACTCCACAGGATGCAAGACTCCGATGGAATGACTCCACAGGATGTAAGACTCCGATGGAATGACTCCACAGGATGCAAGACTCCGATGGAATGACTCCACAGGATGCAAGACTCCGATGGAATGACTCCACAGGATGCAAGACTCCGATGGAATGACTCCACAGGATGCAAGACTCCAATGGAATGACTCCACAGGATGCAAGACTCCGATGGAATGACTCCACAGGATGCAAGACTCCGATGGAATGACTCCACAGGATGCAAGACTCCGATGGAATGACTCCACAGGATGCAAGACTCCGATGGAATGACTCCACAGGATGCAAGACTCCGATGGAATGACTCCACATGATGCAAGACTCCGATGGAATGACTCCACAGGATGTAAGACTCCGATTAAATGACTCCACAGGATGCAAGACTCCGATGGAATGACTCCACAGGATGCAAGACTCCGATGGAATGACTCCACAGGATGCAAGACTCCGATGGAATGACTCCACAGGATGCAAGACTCCGATGGAATGACTCCACAGGATGCAAGACTCCGATGGAATGACTCCACAGGATGCAAGACTCCGATGGAATGACTCCACAGGATGCAAGACTCCGATGGAATGACTCCACAGGATGCAAGACTCCGATGGAATGACTCCACAGGATGCAAGACTCCGATGGAATGACTCCACAGGATGCAAGACTCCGATGGAATGACTCCACAGGATGCAAGACTCCGATGGAATGACTCCACATGATGCAAGACTCCGATGGAATGACTCCACAGGATGAAAGACTCCGATGGAATGACTCCACAGGATGCAAGACTCCGATGGAATGACTCCACAGGATGCAAGACTCCGATGGAATGACTCCACAGGATGCAAGACTCCGATGGAATGACTCCACAGGATGCAAGACTCCGATGGAATGACTCCACAGGATGCAAGACTCCGATGGAATGACTCCAAAGGATGCAAGACTCCGATGGAATGACTCCACATGATGCAAGACTCCGATGGAATGACTCCACAGGATGTAAGACTCCGATGGAATGACTCCACAGGATGCAAGACTCCGATGGAATGACTCCACAGGATGCAAGACTCCGATGGAATGACTCCACAGGATGCAAGACTCCGATGGAATGACTCCACAGGATGCAAGACTCCGATGGAATGACTCCGCAGGATGCAAGACTCCGATGGAATGACTCCACAGGATGCAAGACTCCGATGGAATGACTCCACAGGATGCAAGACTCCGATGGAATGACTCCACAGGATGCAAGACTCCGATGGAATGACTCCACAGGATGCAAGACTCCGATGGAATGACTCCACAGGATGCAAGACTCCGATGGAATGACTCCACAGGATGCAAGACTCCGATGGAATGACTCCACAGGATGCAAGACTCCGATGGAATGACTCCACAGGATGCAAGACTCCGATGGAATGACTCCACAGGATGCAAGACTCCGATGGAATGACTCCACAGGATGCAAGACTCCGATGGAATGACTCCACAGGATGCAAGACTCCGATGGAATGACTCCACAGGATGCAAGACTCCGATGGAATGACTCCACAGGATGCAAGACTCCGATGGAATGACTCCACAGGATGCAAGACTCCGATGGAATGACTCCACAGGATGCAAGACTCCGATGGAATGACTCCACATGATGCAAGACTCCGATGGAATGACTCCACAGGATGAAAGACTCCGATGGAATGACTCCACAGGATGCAAGACTCCGATGGAATGACTCCACAGGATGCAAGACTCCGATGGAATGACTCCACAGGATGCAAGACTCCGATGGAATGACTCCACAGGATGCAAGACTCCGATGGAATGACTCCACAGGATGCAAGACTCCGATGGAATGACTCCACAGGATGCAAGACTTTTCAATTGAACGGAGAAAATGTTACAGGGCGAAGGCTATGAAAAATATAAAGAAAAAAGATGTTCAAATAGGAGTTGAAACATACATGCGTCTTTTTCTTTCGTAAGTCGATTATTTTCTTGGAGAAAGACGCAGATTCTGCGTTACTTGTAAACCGAAAATTTTTTTATTGAGGACTAGTTTTTTTTATATGAATAACGTCAGACTTTTGCACCGAACCACTTTCTTTTTTTCGATTGATTGTGCTAATTAACAACGAAAAATCTTGTTCTTTTAAGGTTCATTTTCTTTGTTTAAAACTTATAAAAAAAATCCTTAGAGCTCTCAGAAAGTTTTTTTTCTGTAAATATTTTTTAATAGACTGATTTTAGGTAAAAACTTGTTAAGCGTCAGGTGAAATGAATACTTTACGGACAAAGCTTATAATAGAACGGAATTTTCGCATCTTCCAAAAAAAAACTTTATTGGTCTCAAATTCTCACAAGAGTGATGACAGCTTTTTTGGTGAGTGATTCGACCAAGAAGGGCGAGAGCTGGTTGACTTCATTGCCAGTCCCGATTTGTCCGTGCTCATTCTGGCCCCATGCGTAAACCTTAACATTGAGTAAATCGATGGAACTACCAAAACAGCAAAAGCTGTTCAAAGCTAGTCGAAGGGTTTGAACTCAGCCATCTCCTTACCTCTGACTAAAAATCATGGTCTTTCTTTAACAAGCACTGCTAGTTATCCACTCAATAGTTATATCTGCGATAGTTATCTAGTTATCTATGTGATAGCAATAGTTATTCATGCGCAAACTGCTAGTTATCTATGCACGTCTATGCGTCATCTCTGTTCGTATGCGTCTATGCGTCATCTCTCGGTTTCTTTCTCAAGTTTTTCGTTATTTCGTGAGTAGTCTTTCTGACCTAAACGCGGCTTGGATATTACTAAACCACGCCCCCTACTAATCCACGCAACTGCGCGGGAAAATTCTTAACTTCGCCCCATGCGCTTTGTTTAGTTTTTCCAGGTTTTCATGTTTTTTCTGCTTAGGCTTATGCAAAATTTTAAGCTAATGAAGCCGTACGGCTTAGGCTAACGAGACCGTATCATAAACATACATAATAGTGCGTCAAACACTCTTTCTCTCTTTCCCCCGCAGTGGCGTGGATTTGTTAAATCACGGGCGTGAAAGGCGTGAGGGGCGTGGAGGCATGAGGGACGTGAGGGACGTGGTTTAGTAATGGCCCGCGACTTTGATGGGAAGTGAAAAAAGCTAGCCGAAAAAGGGAAAATTCAATCATATTACGATGAAAAATTGATGAAAACAAAGCATGAAAACCCGCGAAGAGCCCTATGCACCAAGATGAGTGTTTTGGTCATCAAATAGTATGAAGTTCACTGTGTTTAGACCTCGCCAGACTCAGTCAGTGCCATTGTAGACTTGTGACCGCAACAAACGGACTTCAGAAAACGGTTTTCTGAAAATATTCTATCTTAACTCTGTCTCACTCTTTTCTACAACTCTAATTGAAAGAAACTAGATCAAAAAATGAGGATATGTAGCGAGTAATATGTGATTTTTGACAAACAAATCTTGATTTTTTAAATTGTGCACTTTAATTTTACATTTGACTTTCATAAATTCCTACTGTTATTCATACAAGCGCTTTTTCATGAGTATCCCCGGTTTTTTTTGTCGAATGATTCAAAATTTCTTCAATTCTGTGAATATGAGGAGTGACTGACGCAGTGGAACTTGTTTAGGTACCTCGTGGTTAACAATGCTTCCTAGACCTGAAATAAATATAATAAACGTCGAAGTTTTTCACCACTTTTCAAAAAAAAAATGACGAAGCGGCGAACAAAACTGAAATACGAAAAACTTAATATATTCCGTTTTTGAAGTATCTGCCCGAGTTCGGGGCTACCGTAAAACCAAATTCACCTCAGTCAATCAGTTCTACAATCCGCGAAACCCGCACTTATACTGCCCTCTAGCAATGAAAATCGGAATTTTTCCTGAAGTTTATGAGAGTTCATTATTTTGAAGAAAAAAAAACTGGTTGTACAACTTTAATAGTCATATAGTTTTTCCTTCCAATAAGTGAAGGTGTAGAAGAGAGAAGATTAAGTAGCCTGAATTGGTAAAGCTTCTCTCACTCCCCTAGTTGCCCGGATGAGTTCAGTCCCCAGGTATATAATTCGCCGTTTTCCGTCAAGGCGGCAGAATGATAGGCGCCACATGCGACGGCGCTAACTCGCTTTCCCGACAGTGCCCCGAGCACGAGAGAAGGCGTCTTTGAGCAGCAAGTGTGACCAAGTCCTGCAGAGATTTTTTGTCACTTAAACCTTTTCAAACGTTTTTATTCTCTACCGTTGATATAGAAATGAATTGGTGTGAGACTTTAACTAAACGAATATCCTTGAAAATTGATTTTTTTACTAGTAATATCAAATAGCCAGTTTTCCCTCCACCATGTAAACTTTATTTCTCTACACCTTGTTAGTTTTCGCCTTCCTATGGTAGAGCTTCATGAGTGAAACTTTATGAGTAATCATGAGAACGCCTGATTTTTCAAAACCTTTTTTCATGAATTTTACAATTATTTTTCTTTGATCTTTCTGTTACTGGAACGCTAATTCGATTTTACTGGAAAAGACAAACCCAGTTGTCCATGCGAGTTGTGTCCCCAAGCAAACACCTCTCCACTGTCCGTCAGAGCCAGCACATGAGGACCTGCAAAATATATTGATAAGAAGCTTTAGCCTCATATTGATTACCCCAACAAGCTTTCGATCAGCTATTTCGAATACGCGAAAATAAAAATTATCATATTTGATAAAAGAGTTGGGAAGAGTTTTGAAGATTTTTTCCACAAAATTCGCGAAGTTCCTGGCGCAAAGCCATTAGTAAACTGAGCTATCAGACAATTAGCTCGTGAAAAAAAGTTGAATTCTCATGATGTCATTTATAAAAAGCAATTCATCCATAACATCCTTATGCAATAAGCGATAACTCCGCTTTCTGGATGGTTTCAAGTATGATTTGAACTCCCTGAAACTGTGAAGTCAACCCCAGATAGACAAAAACCCATTTACCGTCTATTTTTCTCGCCCGTGTTACATTGGTAACCGACCAGGATTCAGTGCTTCATGTGACATTAGATCGATCGAAATCAATGAAAACCATGCCCGGTCTTCTCGAACATCTGTGAATTTAATTTCGAGCTGGGCTTCAATTTTGAGTATATGTATTGTTAAAACCAAAAAAAGAGAAAAATTCAGTGGCTCACCTGCCCCGTAAGTCATTTGCTTGATACCTCGGCCACACATGGCCTCTAGTCGAACTGGCTCGAAAGAAGCCGTAGAGGCAGAACCTTCAAATCTACACTTTGGTTATAAAAAATCAAACTTGTTCTCTTTTTCCTCAAGTATGGTTGCTGAAAAAAGGACCCCTTCCTACATTTAACTCTATTCTTCTCTTTTGAAAAAGGTTGCAGCTATTGTATTATCGAGCTATAAAACAAATTCAGAAAAAATTCTACAAACAAACTCAAAAATTGGTATGAAAAAACAGATTGAAAATTGTAATAAGAAACAAGTGTGTTTGAATGTCTAAAGAAAGGAGTCAGTTAAGAAGAAAGAGAGTTCGAACCCAAGCAAGTGCACGAGTTACTGCCGATAGAGTAGAGCTGATCATCCTTCGTGTGAATAAGGGCCGCGCATCCTGCGTTCCCAAACACAATGCAGGACTGGAATATTAGATAATACTAAGGCCGAGAATTCATTCACGTCAAGATGAGATCTCATGGAATACCTCACCGTACTAACATCAATAAGTCTCGCCGTTATCGTGAGCGGTAGCTTGATTTCGTTTAGAATAACACAGCACTTAACGAGCTTGAAGTATTTTTTCTCTCCCTATCTATGTTGTTCTCTCTTTTCCTCTCTTGACCTCTGAATGTCTTTATTTCTATCTGACTAGGCATCTCTCTTTCGCTCTCTCTTCCTAGTAAGTAAAATTACTATCAATAAAACCGCTTTGTTTTTTTCTCCGATCTCTTTGTCCGGCACAATTTTTCTCATTATAAATTACTATTCGAGCCTTTACTTGTTCTAATTTTGTTCATCTTTTTTTCTTCTTTTTAGTTTTCGTTTGATTATTTTGTAACTTACTTCAATCCTATCAACAAAGTCCTCTGTGAGCAGGGACAGAAGAGGCCATCTTTTCAATTCTGCTTGGCCTTCTATGATTTCACGCATTGGCCTACAGAGAAAGACAATTGATGAACTTGGATAACTCTTCAATTCAAAACTTGGGAAAAATCAAGTTGTTGCAATGCACCAATCGTGAACGCGAAAATGAGTCTCCGAATCTCGCAGGACGAAGTTCAGAAACATATGTGCATAAAATTCAAAAGTCACACACTTTATAAACTTATTTTCTTGCAAAAAATTCATTTTGCTGAGACAAAACATACAAGAAAACGTTTAGATGAAAAATTGTTTTGGTTCATAAATTAATAGGAATAATATACATAGAACATTAAACAGTTGATTGTTTCATTTTTACGCATGTTACGAGCAATACAGATGTTATGTTATGTGTTACACATTAGAAAAATTATTCATTATCATTATTTGAAAAGCTGTATTGATATCTTATTCCTCAGAAAATGCAGTTTCTGTGTATGATATAAACCCGAAACACTCAAGACAGGGACAAAACTACTTGTTAAACTGCGTTTCTAGGTGAGTACTTTTAACAAAAACGTTTCACATAAGCTTTGGCTAAAAAAAGCCTCAAACGAGATCTTATAGGATTTTAAATTACTTTCACTTTACCCCTGACATCTGGGAAAGTAAAACACTAAATTATATTTCTGAGGTAGAGAGGGAAAAAATTTCTCTTTCAGAAAAATAGAATGTTTGAGTGATGGCGCTTCTTATTATTTGCCTCTGAATATTTTTTACTGATGTAAGAAAAAGGTTCGACATAAAAAGCAGAAATTCTTCTTTTTAGGTTCTTTATTATCTCTCTTTTTTATTTTTTCTTCAATGTTCTGCTTCACTTCTTTTCTCGTCTTACTTGCTCACGTGCTTGATTTTGCGTTCAGTATTACTTACAAGTAGTTATATATGACACATCCACGAGCAAATAAATGAGATACCGAAAAGGGGGAGAAAGGAGAGAAAAAGGACATCGAGAGGTTAAGAAATTGGGAGGGGAAAGAAAATGAAAAACCATTCAGCAACACATTTATCGATAATAATAAAAACCGCCTTTCGCAAAACGGTTATTGCTTTCAGTGATCGAAGCATGTTCATCACATACCAACTTCTTTATCTGAAAATAGTCTTTTTCTTCATCTGTTCAAAAAACATTCTAAACACTTTGAACGATATCCAAAACTTCAAATTAAATTTATTATTCCAAAAATGTGGAAAATGATGACTTTTGAAGGAAAAACATTGGACGTAAGATAATGAGTATGACATGATACGAAGTCAGTAAAACTCAAAGGAATAAGAAAATGAGAAAATAAATTAAAAGAAGAAATCGAAACAGAAACAGAACTGGAACGGAGATGGAAAGGAAAAAAGAAAGAAAGTAAAGAATTCGCGAAAAAGAATTAGAAGTAAAAAGAGGAAGAGAAAGGGTCAAAGCGAGAGATAAGAGATGTAGAAATTGGCAGGATATCAGTGTGCGTAACAAAAAGTTTTCAAAAATATAGACAGGAAAGGGCGAGTGAGGATTCTGTCGCAACTATCGGAACTGCCCAAGGGACATCTACTTGTTTCTCCTTTTTCTCTCCAGAATACTTTTTTCCTCTCCCTCTTTCTCCATCTTTTTTTCCTATTCTTCTTCAGTTTCAGTCGGAAAAGAAGAAAGGTCTTAGGAAGAAAAACAAACTTCGAAGAACGTACAAAGAGTTATGCTAACTTTGCTGATATATTTGAACTACAATGCAAGAAAGGAAGATTTATTAATACGATAATACAAAAAGATCCTAAATTTTTTTAGCAAACATGAAGAGAAAAAAAAAATTTTTTTTCATTAACCTCGCTTTCGAAAGTTCTCCACCATTAATAGCTGTATTCCGTTATAACAGGATATGAATAATCAACGAAACATTAGAGAGTATTAAAATGATATGAGATAGATAGAAAGAGTGTAAGAAAGACACAACGTATCCATGGAAGAGTAAGTAAAGGTTTAAATAATGTTTAAATGAAACAAGATTTCAAAGAAGTCATGAAAAAACAAAGGAGATAGCTAGCGAGAAAAATAAAAATAAATAAATTCGTTAGTTTTTTTATCGACGAGAATAAATAAACAGTTACAGTAAAGGTTAATGTCTTGCTTTCAGTTTTATTCGCAAAAGTTTGTTGCCGAGTACTCGCCCCTTAGATGCCGAGTACTCGCCCCTTAGATGCAAAGCGAAATTTCCACCGTTGTGAAGAAGCGACTCGATTGTATTTACATACATCAATTGGATGTCGGCCTTCCAAGTGTGTGCTTGACACAAACTTCTAACTAGCAAAGACTTTTGAAACTTTCCCAGTGGCAGGAATAGTATTTACTTCCGGCGGAATTTCTTTCCTTTCTTTCTCTAGCTCTAGATGTTTCCCTTGAACTCTTCTTCCTCTCTTTCTGTCTCTCTTCTCATCCTTCTACCCACTATCTCTGGCTTTTCACTGAACTTTTAGCTTCTAGTACTGCTGTTTTTCTCTCGATTCCAATCTAGTTTTTGACAAGCAAGTTTGGCTATTCGAGATGAGTTTCTGACTCGGAAAGTGTATTGAAAATAAATTTTTTCTGACTGGGCTTTGAATTACAAGATGATGTTGTGGGTCGAAAGTGATATTCGCTTTTCGAAATCAATCTCTTAGACTAAGTTCGTTCAGAGTTCCAGTCACGAGAATCTGGAGGGAATTCCTGGCAAGGCTTTAGAAGATCGCGAGAGTCGAGAAGAAGAGAAGAGCTCACCGCTTCTGATCATACTGAAGACAGAGTAAGGCAGAAAGAAAAATGATAGGTCCCTCACTAGGTAGGAGGAAATCAGATAGAATGCGGTGAGAAGAATCATGGGAAGATACAGAGAAAAAGAGAATAAAGATACAGAGAAAAGAGGAGAAAAGAGGAGAAAAGAGAGAGAAAAGAGAGAGAAAAAAGAGAGAAAAGAGAGAGAAAAGAGAGAGAAAAGAGAGAGAAAAGAGAGAGAAAAGAGAGAGAAAAGAGAGAGAAAAGAGAGAGAAAAGAGGAGAAAAGAGAGAGAAAAGAGAGAGAAAAGAGAGAGAAAAGAGAGAGAAAAGAGAGAGAAAAGAGAGAAAAGAGAGAGAAAAGAGAGAGAAAAGAGAGAGAAAAGAGAGAGAAAAGAGAGAGAAAAGAGAGAGAAAAGAGAGAGAAAAGAGGAGAAAAGAGGAGAAAAGAGAGAGAAAAGAGAGAGAAAAGAGAGAGAAAAGAGAGAGAAAAACGAAAAGAGAGAGAAAATGGGAGCAAAAAATAAAGAGAAATATGTACAGGAAGAAAAAAAGAAGAATCGAGAACGATAAAACTATATTATCCCAAATAACTGTTCGAAATTTTCTTCCTTATATTATGTGTTTCGATTTTTCATTTATTCTCACGTGTCTGTATTGCATTGTATGAAATTTACCTTGTGTATTGTGTTGTACAATTTGCTTACTACACGTAATAAACATATACAATTTGCTTACTACACGTAATGGAGATTGCATCCTAATGAAAAGGAAAAAAAGAAATCCTCTTCGAAAAGCAAAAAGTCGAATAATGTGATCGTTAAAACCGGAGGAGTAGAAATGCGTAAAAAGTATGAAGAGAAGAAATATAAATATAAACGATATTGATGAAAATAAAACATGTAACTGTGAAATGTGTATTCGAGTTTCAAAGCGTCTATAATGTTCTCTTTTCACAGTTTAAGAAAGTATAATGACTCAATATTTTATTTGACACTGTAGAACAAAAAAGTATACGTTGTTTAGAACAGTAAAATGCGAAGAAAACTACTGCTATGTTGTTTTTGAAAGAAATTAGACGAGGGGTTAGTCATTTCCGACAATATGTTGGCGAGCCTTTGAAGCGGTTCTCTGGGTCCTTTCCATACACTCAATAAAACCCCTACAGCAACCTATACTCCGATTTCAACTAGCAAGCTTCATCGCTTTTGAGGACTCTCTTGTTAAAACATACTCATCCTTTCTTGAATGGGCTCATTGCTTCACTTCGTATCAGAAAATTAAAGAAGTTTAGGGCACTGGATGCTCTCTGCCTGCTAACAAGGAGAAAATCGGAATATTTGCAAGAGCAAAGGCAGAATATTTAACGACAGATTTTAACCGTGATTTTGATTTTTGGCAGAATAACCCGTGATTTTTCACGTAAAAGAATGCAGCACAGTGAATTGAATCGAAGAGCTTCATCTGACAAACTTTTTCAAAGAAATTTTTTTTAGCGACTGGCACGTCTCACGTGCATATTGTGGCCTCGCAATGTTTACTGGCTACCGAGGTGGCGTGGATTGGTTAAGTATATTATTCAATAAAACAAAAAAAAACGCGTGGAAAATTGTCAAAAAACTGAGTTCTGCAAAACTAAAAAGCCTTAATTATAAGGGGGACTTCTATGTACTCAAAACGTCAGAGCCAAGCCATAACGTATCGCTTATTTCATCAGGTTTTTCATCACTCATTTGTATTTTTCTTGAATGGCAGATTTATGCCTATTTAAGACAAATTTGCTCTACGAGCTTTGCTCTATGATACGAGAAAGTCTATAAGTACATCTATGATTTCTACTTTCTGTAATTTTTTCTACCTTTCAACCGACTTTTCCGTGGTAACTCCCTCAATCTCGATCTAACTAGATTCGCTCCCTGTCTCTAAACGAGCATAGAAATATTTTTTCTTATTTTTTTCATCTTTTACAATTATCCCTTCTATTTTTCTTTCGATTCAGCTCAACGCGCCTTCAGCTCTATTTTCCCATCCTTCTCGCTGAGTATTTTGTATTCAACGTCTTGCCTCATTCGATTATTTCAATTTATTTCCTCCGAAAATTTATTGCCTCTCTCTTGTCTTCTTTCTCTCCACTTTTAAACTTTAACACCTTCTGAATATCCTGTGTAACTGGTCTTTCCCCTCTAACTACACTGTCTACTCTCTCATCCTCCCCAGGAAGAGGCGCCATAATTAGTTTCCTGGTGGCCAAATTGAAGATAGACATGCGGGATGGCAAAATTGGCGCATTCGTGCATGCTAGTACAATTTACTTCAAAATTCATGGGAAAAGTTTGTAGCTCAGTACAACCCGGAAAGAAAACGTCTCATTGAGTCTGCCTCAACAAGGAAAGTGTCAAGAAATGAAATGAAATTTTTTTAAACATTTGTAATTGGTTTTTTAAAAGCGAAAAAGCTAATTCTGACAAAATTTAGCAGGGAAAAAAGTTGTTAAAACAATTTGTTGAGCTATGTTGAAGACCAGGAAAGGCTTCTTTATATAATACATAAGGTGGACTTGAAAGATCTCTCTTTATATGTTCTTGAAGAGGTGATAATAACCATTCGCTTTCTCGCAAAATTCTTTAAATGTTCTTCGGATGAAGCACCTTTTTACTCTCGAGTTACCGAAGTGGACCATGGGGGTGAGTTGTATTATTATTATTATTGTTATTATTTTTATTATTACATACATATTAAGTCATGAGTTGGTCACTAGTTACCCTGTTTAGATCCGTTTCCCTTGTAAAAATGACGGGGAAAAACTTGAATTCTTTAAAGTTTTCCTTCATCATGAAAGTAGAAGTAGAAAGAGCTAAGAAGCGCCCGCTTATGCAGGAGTGAAGGTTTAAGTAAGCGGATTCGACCTTGAATGATACTCGAGCTACTTTTAATTGACATGCTGATAAGCAGAAGCTATTGAAAATACCGAAAAAACAAGATAAAAAACAAGGAAAGAGTCCTGGAATTTAAAAAAAAGACTGGAGAAGCAACAAGAAGAGAAGGGAACGAGGTGAATAAATAACCATATACCATTATGTGAAAAATGAAGTAAAAAGAGAAAAAAATATGAAAAAAAATAGTGAAATGGAAATTGGATTTGAAATGAGAATGTACAGAGAATATAGGCCTGAATAAAAAAAACAAAAGCAACAAAAAAGGAAGATATAGTGCAAAAAGTAGAATGAATAAAAAGGAGGGAAATAATAAGTACTGGAGAAACAACACAACAAAAAACAAGATGAATGCCTAGAAAAGACGCGAAAAGCTCTTTTTTTCCGAAAAAGAAATTACTCTTTTTTTCCGAAAGAGAAATTACATAAATGAAAGAAACAAGGAAGGACATTTATAAATTTGAATAAACGTCCTAACTTTTTTCGAGAGAAATGACTGGTCTTTTTTTTCAATTCTAATTTTTTGACGAAAGCGTTCGTTTTTATAATAACAAAAAGTGAATTTTAATTATTGCGGCAATCGGTTCAGAAGTAGAAATTACGAGCAGTCTAAAATGCTATGAGTTTTTCAGAATGAGGTTTTGAGCTAATGAAAAAATAGTAGGAAAGTTGCAGGAACTTAATAATAAAAGAGCTCGCTTCAAAAAAAGATCTTGATTTCATCGAGAGGATGTAGGAAAAAACCAATAAGACCCTGAAAGTGACATATTTTCAACTGAGATTCTCAAGAATAGGTGAAACACCACCATTTTTTCGGAAAAAAAGGAGAAAGAAAGGAGAGACATTGTGAAAATTTTGACCAATTTACAGAGATGAAAAACAAAGCAATAAACGTTTAAGAAAGTAAAAAAATCCTCCAGAAATTCAGAAGTGGAAGCCTGAAATTTTCTGAAATAGTTTACACGTATAGCCGTCAATTTTTCAAGAAAAAATTTCGCTTCTGTATTCTTTATATGCGTCTTGCGGGAACGAGAGGCAGGGCCATTTGAACATTCATCTCGATTTGAAAATATATACATAGAGGAGTTGCATCTCTTTGACTTCACAGGAAGATTTCGAGAAGAAAGGAAGTTACATAGGAAAAAGAAAAGTCAACGAAAAGTTATAGAGAACGAAAAAGGTGCTCGGTAAAAGTCATATTGTAATGAATATGCGTGAAAAAAGAGACCTGAGAAATAAAACAAAAAGTTAGACCTAACTGATATGTAAAAAAATTAAGAAAAAAAGCTTGTAAGACAAGATTGTATATGACTTGAATCGTATTAGGTAGCTTTCTCGAAAACTTTGGTTTCACACTTTAACTCCGAAACGGAAGCATTCCAATACTGAGGACGCCAAGATAGTATTCATAGCTGTTTTACTAATTGTCAGTAACTCTAAGGCTCGTGAGCGAAATCACCGATGAGGTTTTAAGAATATCATTCCTCCCCTTAATTAAGTTTTTTTTCTTTGATATTGAATTGAACAGCATTTTACTTGGCTCGCTTTTTTTTCCTGGGACAACTCTTATTTAACTTCTTCAATGAATCTTCTAATGCTAACTACTCGTGCAATTCTGAGTAATTCTGGGGCTAACCTTTAATTGAGACCTAGCTTGTTGAGACAGTTCTAGTATAGAAAGTTGAGACAGTTCTAGTATAGAAAAAGAAAAGATTGAGCAGTTGACCAGTATACTTTTTTTTTAAAGGGTGAAAAACTGCCGGATAGAGGATAAATATATGAAAATTGAAAAGATATATATGTATTGGAAGTTCTGAAGAAAGAATCAGATGTACACGCGGAAGTTTGATAAAATTCATTAACAAGAATATCAAGAGCAGTAATGCGAAAAAGTGAAAGAGTTTGAGAGAATGAGTTGGAAGAAAGCAGGGTTTGAGTGAACGGTTTTTCTAGATCTTAGAAGTGAATTCTAAATTAACAAGACATTGTTAGATTAGTGACTGATACATAATGTTCCGACTTGAAAAAAAAATCATTCATGAAGTTAAAATGAAAATTAAAAGACCTCAACTTATATTTTTAAAAAAAACTTTCATGTTTACGATACATATGTGCGTGCTCGGATGATTCCGCTGAGTATAGTGTGAGAAAATTCCTGGCTTCAACGGAATCATCGCAACTTTCATGCAAACAACACTGTGTTTGTTTGTTTTTTGAGGGCATAACAGTTTGCCACCTCGAATGCTTATTTTTCTTCCTTTTCTTCTGAGAACTCTCCTTTGGTTCCTCTCTTCTATCTCTCTCGCTCTTTTTCTCTCTCTCCCTTTTTCACTCTTTCTTGTTTGCACAAACTCTCTATTTGTTTATCTCTCTCTCTCTCTCTCTCTCTCTCTCTCTCTCTCTCTCTCTCTCTCTCTCTCTCTCTCTCTCTCTCTCTCTTCCTGTCTCCACTTCTCTCCCTATATTTTTAATACTTTTTCGCCCCTTCAAATCTGTATTTTCCCAACCTATGTAAAAAATGACCAGGGAAAGATAAAATTTTTAAAGAAAAAAGCATTGTGTAAGAGAAAGTGATAGTAAAGAAATAATGCGCTAAACTAAGAGAATTGAGATTGTGCTAAGTGAAGTCAAGGAAAGAAAGAACTATATGTAGCAAGTTATGTTTATTGTGATTATGCATGCACAAATATGCAATTTGTTCATAATTCATATGTTCGGAACATAAGCTTTAGATACAGAGAAAAAGAGACAGAAGAGAGAGAAAGAGAAATTTGAAAGATGAATAAAGAAAAGAGAAAGATGAGAAGATATAAAGGAGGAAACGGAAGAGGGAGAGAGAGAAATAAAAAAAAGATTAGAAAAGCAAGGAATACAATAGAGAAAAAGAAAGAGAAAGATAAAAAGGAAAAGAAAGGGAAAAAGAGAAAGCAAGTATGTGTTTCAAGCACAAAGAGAGAGAGCTTAGGTAAAGTAGAGGTACTAGAGATGTTAGAGATGAGTTTGCAAACATTTCTCTTCTTCTATGTAATTTATTTCTCAACTTTTGCTCTCCAACCATCGCTTCATCTTCTTCAATTCTCATCATATTCTTTTTCTTTTTCTTTTTCTCTTTCTCTCTCTCTCTTTCTATTTCAAGAAAACTCTATTTTCAGTTTCAAGATTTTCTCTTTAATTTTTCAAGTTCCATCCTCTCTAACTTCCCCATTTTCTCTTTCCTTCTTTCTCTCCAAGCTAATCTTTCTCTTCGGTGAACTTTTGAAGCTTGCCCTCTAGCTAAAAGAGATTTGGAGGGTAAATATGCAAGTTAAGAAGAAAACGAAAAGGCTGAGAGTTGATAACATGGATCAGAAAAGTACTCCGATACCAAATTTGAAGAAAAATAAATAAAAAACTATGAAAACGGACAGAAGCCTTCAAACTTTTTGTTGATCTTTTATAATTTGAGTTTTTGAAATTAAAAGGTTCAATACTGCGTAGCGAGAAAGAGGAAATACCGATTAAGGAAAAGAAAAATTGAAGAAAACAAAAGTGAGAGAACAAATATTATAGAAAGAAAGTAATGAAAAAAATGAGAGAGAAATTGAGAAAAAATACAAGTATAAGAAAAACTTCCACAGAGCGTAATTATTCAGGCTAGAGGCGTGTAACGTAAAGCAGAAGGTGACCGGCCAGCCAGCCAGGGGGAAGAGCAACAGGAGAAAGAAGCCAGCCAGGGGGAAGCGCAACAGGAGAAAGAAGCCAGCCAGGGGGAAGAGCAACAGGAGAAAGAAGCGATGTTGAGCTGAGAAGAAACAAAATAAGAAGAGAAACGAGAGAAGGAAGCGCACAAAAAGTGACATCCGATAGTTATGCAAAAGGATGAGCGAGTAGACGAACTCTTTTTTTGACTTCCGGCACAAAAGGGACCAAATCAGGCCTTCAGAAGGAAGACCCTTTCCTTCTTGGTAGAAAAAAAAAGTAGACGAAAATAGGGTAAGGGTAGTATTACAAAATTTGGAAAAAAAAGTAGGAATAGCCAGACAAATTCTCATGATACGGAAAAAGAAATTGGTAGTCAACTTTAAGAAAACACTTTATAAGACAGACATTTTCTACAAGTTTTAGGTTCAATTAATGAGTCCTAAAAGTAATTCAATGAAAGGAATGGGTTATAATAAATGTTCCTCGCGCTTGTTTCCCCCTCGCGGCAGGTTACATGCTCCTCTGAGTTGAAGGACAGAATTATTCTGGTAGAACCAATTGCTGAACGCTTTTTGACTAGTGAGTGTTACAGCAGTAGGTAGAGTCAGGTTCTTGCAAGAGCACTCAAATGTATTAGCCTCTTGATTGGGTGGATTTCTACCATATAATAGTCGAGCACAAAACAATAAAGAAATAGGCTATGCCAGATCATAACACTACTCAGCTGAACTTTCTAATGGAGCGTTAGAATTCAACTTCTCACTTTGCTAACTGATTTTTTTTTTCTGCTAACTGATTTTCTGCTATCTGGTTTTTTTAAACATAACGATATCCCGTTTGAACTCTCTCACTGCAAGAAAAAAGACATTGCTGCTCATGTCTCGAACGTTATATTTCTCTCACTAAATGTACACATTTTAGGTTCTTTCTTTTTACTGTAGTCCATGTTTTCGTGGTGAGACATTGGAGTTCAAAAAAACCAGATAGCAGAAAATCAGTTAGCAGAAAAAAAATCAGTTAGCAAAGTGAAAAGTTGAATTCTAACGCTCCATAACTTTGCTTCCTATCACTTTTTTCCTTATTTACTATTCACTACCGAAAATCGCCTCCGAAATTCGCTTCTCATACATATATGTATATCTATTATATATACAACATAACTTTTCGATAATTCAGAGCTTCTTGTTATGATACAACTTTAAGTTCGGAGTAGAAAGCGAAATATCTGATTAAAAAACATTGGGTGTTTTTTTTATAAATCAAAGAAATGATTATTTCAATTTCACAGTCGATCAGAGAAGATAACTTTTTTCGAAAACAATTCTGTTTCATATTTCCTAGACATTGTCAAAAGATAAAATAATAAAATCTTTTCCTTTTCGTTCTTCTTTGTAGTTGCTAGAGAGTCTGGCAAAAGAACTTTAATATTTGCAATCACGATTCGAGTTTTGGTTTTTGCATGTCTATGTAAAATAGATGAGTGAGGCAATTTTCTAAAGCGTTTTTTTTTTCTGCGCAAGTTGAAAAGGCAGAGTGAGAGAGTCTTAATCCACCGTATTCTCTTCCATTTTTGTTTATTCGGGTTTGCGTAAAGAACTGAACTTGAGGAAAACAAATTTCAGCATATACATAAAAAATTATTCAGAAATTAGTATTTTGAACTGCTTTGTTCACCTAAGGACAGTTTGTTTTCCACGTGACTAACACGGAAAGGGGGAAAAATATGGATCAAAAAATTTGAGAGAATCCACTGATGAAGATCACATACTTTATCTCATACAAAAGTGTCAGCAAAGAAACCTAAGACAATGAGACTTCGTAGGCGAATGAAAAGGGTCGAAAGTCATCGGTAGACAAAAGGGCTTAACACAACCATCTTCGGTACTCAGAGAAGGGAAGAATGAATTTTTAAGAGATTCACATAGCAAAGATCAGTAGATTTATCTTCTTGATAAATAAATAACTCTGTTTTAGGTAAAAAAAGCACTTTTTGGAAGAAAAAAAGATTCACTTACGTAAAAAAAACAACATTGCAAAAAAAAAGGAAAGACAGTCAAGAGCTGCAGCAATTTTTTAAGAGCGCAAGAAAATGATCTTTGAAACAATTTTTGAACTGTAACCTACAAAAACTAAACTAGGTCTCGGAATAGTGCGGTCCACACAATAGAAGAAAATAGGGTTGGACTTTTCCAAACCCCTTTCCTTTATGGTGCGTGAATGAGAGTGTTGGAACAGTCAGAGACGGGCATGCAAATTTGAAAAGAAATGGAGACTTACTCGTGAAGTTGAAATAGGAAAAAAAAGATTGAAATATGGAAGAGGAGGTATACAGTCAAGCGAAAATAAGGGAAAACGTGAGTTCAGGGAAAGAGAAGATGAACAAAAATAATAAGTTTATGGTAGAGTAGGTGAGAAAAGAAAAGAAAGGTATAAGAGAAAGAGAAAAAGAGTTAACACAGGTGTACAGTGTTTTAAAACATTGAGGATTCAGGATAGAGAAAAGATGAAGAAAAAAGGCGTCACAACGGCAGGCCAGCACGGCAACAAACGTTGCGTGCCTTGGGCAGGTCTTGCAAAAAAAGTTCGCTCTCTTTTCAATTCTCTTTTTCTTACTCTCTCCCTCTCTCCCTCTTTTTCTTCTATTTTTTCCCTTTTTCGCTTTTCTTTTGCCTTTTCTTCCATCTCATCATCTCCGCATAATCTCACCAATGACTAATTCCTTCCTTTCCCTGCTTTCTCTCTATCTCTCGTTCTTCCCATTCAAGTCCTTTGATTGCAATAGTACACTCAGACACCCTCATGTCTCCACTGTCATCTATGTATGTATTTATAATTCGGATTCAGTCGAAAATGTCTCCAACCTGTCCACAGAGGGGTACGACGAATGGCTGGCACTGACGATCCCGAATTTCTTGGTTTGCAAGTTTTATTTCCCAGTCTGTACTAGTAAAAAATTGGTTCGCGTGAGTGGCCATCAAATAAAATACCTTTCGTGTTTTTTTTTCTGCTCGAGCTTAAAAAAATCGGTGAATGTTGAGAAGGAGGAGAGAGAAAGTGCAGAGGAGGGTAGAGAAAACGTCTTTCTGGAAAAAGAGAAAGGGGAAAGAAAGGACTAAGTAATGGTCAAGACTCTAAGCGTTCATAAACAAAAATGGCACGGCTTTGAAAATGTTGCGAATAGAGAAACATGCACTTGGAGGGTCAAAGTTGCATTTCTCTCTCTCTCTCCATTAATTGTGTTCCTTTCTTCTTCTTTCAGAGTAGTTTGAGGGCATTTTTAAACGAGAGAAGATGAAGGTATCTGCGAAAGGTATTAACTTGCTTTCCATTCTCTTATGGCGACTTTCCAACGGCTGCTATCTCAGTTTTCTTCGTTCCTCTTTTCTCATAAAGGGTTTGTCTTTAAAAAAATTTCTAAAGTTCTTTATCTCTACCACATCGAACATCGTACCAACCAAGCAATCGAACCTGAAAAATCGTACTTTTCGGAAGGGAAGAGTTTTGTATAGAAGAAATCACACTCTAGTGTTTTCATCGCTCCTTGAGAACTGTTTTAAACACGATTGAAAATGAAGATCAGTCAATGAATTCTAGAAAAGCTATGTTTTTTTTTGTTTTCGGAATTGTAATTCATATTTTACCTTAAGTTTGTACATATAGTCAGCATATTGAGTGACAAAATTATATAAAAATAACTATTATACAACATGTTACATACACATAATGATATAGGGAAGTTTCGATTCTTGGCTTTTTGAGGAGAAGATTTTTGCTTTTTTGATCAATTTAAGCTAGTAACGCAGGAACCGGTCCCTAAAACATATCTGTTTAGCCTCATCAGAGATAAAAAAGCAGCAATGGATTAGTTAACACATACATTAAGCTTCAGAGTGTTCCACTATAAGGGAACGAACGCTCGAAGGCGTATGCGACTGTAAGTTAACATTGACATTATTATCGATGAGATTTACATTCATTGACTTTGTAGATAATCATTTTGAACTTTGACTTATTTTACATACACCTTAAATTGCTCAGTTTTTTTATTAAAGCGAGGACGCCTGGTAAAAAGAAAACATCTTAAACTTTCACTCGTAAAAAACGAAATCGCTTCTTCCCGTGCATTAGTCTAATCAATTCGGTTCGACGAACATCTTTGGGCTTTCAGTCATTAACTTTTGTTAGATGTAGTAATATGAATTCTAAGTCATTAAGGTAATAGTCATTAAACGTAACAGTCATTAACTTTTGTTAGATGTAGTAATATGAATTCTAAGTCATTAAGGTAATAGTCATTAAACGTAACAGTCATTAACTTTTGTTAGATGTAGTAATATGAATTCTAAGTCATTAAGGTAATAGTCATTAAACGTAACAGTCATTAACTTTTTTTAGATGTAGTAATATGAATTCTAAAACTAAAACAAAGTTTTGGAATTGTATTTACATGAGTTGTAGTGAGCAAGTGAGTTGTATTAATCATTTTACCACGAAATAACTTCGCGAGGATCTCCATGAACATGTAACTTTCTATGAAACAAAATTTTATAGGAAAATTCATTATTCAGACCCAAAAGAACAGTTTTGAAAAAGCTTCACTATTCGAAAAAGAAAAGAAAATTACGAGACACTTTAGGTAAAGCTGATAACTCGAGAGATAGAGACTCGAGAACCAAAGCTCAGAGAAATTTTTTTCCTCTGATAAACTGAAAAAAGAAAGAGATTTTAAAACTGGAAACGGTCAATTATAAGTGTCGAAGCTACTCTGGATAGACAATGCCCCGATTGTGTTTTTGAAAAAAGATGTCATTGTGTGCAACAAACTAAATTTGAACAAAAAACGTTTTTTCAATAACAATAATGTCCAGCATGGTTTCAGCAAAGAATACCAAGACATTTTCAAACAAATACCAGTTTCAAATTTTACGCTTTTAAGTTTTTAGAGAAGAAAAAATGATCGTTAAAAAACTTTGCGTCGGCAATGTAGATTAGTACAACAAGTTGGGGAATATTGAGTGAGCATGTAGCCAGGAAAGATAGGAACCTTTCCAGTCTTGTGGTCTACGGCATTCATGTGCCTGCAGGAACAAGAAATACAGAGAAGCAGAGAAACCTCTATGTTCAGCATGCAAATGAGATGTTTGAGAGGAAGTAAATTGAGAGGTAGCCAGCACGAGAGAGAGAGAGAGAAAGAGATAGTGACAGAGAGACAGGGAGAGAGAGAGAGGGAAAGAGAGAGTAAAATACAGATAGTTTTAGACAGAGAGATATAAAGAAAGAAAGCGAGAGAGAGAGGGGGGAGGGAGAGAAACAGAATGATATAGAAAGAAAAATACAAAGAGAAATGGAGAAAGGAAGAGACAGATCTAAAGAGAGAAGAAAAAGAAAAGACGAGAGAATTAGGGGCAATTAGGACGAACAAGATTAGAAAGATGATCCTTAGAAATGGAATTCATGCAGGAGACAGAAAGAAATAAGAATATGATAACAAGAGAGAATACAAGTACAGTGAACACAAAATCGAAAAAAGAGACATATTCACTGAAGCCTGAGGTAGAATTTTTTGAAGTTCTGATAATGGTAGGGAGCACGATTATTGCAAGTTCGAAGTGGAGACGAAGTGTACCAAGTTCAACTCACACCACGGACAGATACACTCAAACCAAGAGAAATGAGTAATGTTGACAAACTCTTCGCATTAATCTGACTCTCAATCCTTCTGCTACCGCACAAGCAGTGACTTAGCTGGCAGCCACTGTTTCTACCAGGATATACCTGTCGCGCATCTCAGAGGAGCGTGTTTTTGTAGTACTACTCTAACGATTAAATTGTTAGAGTAGTACAATACGAATTGAAACGTGAAAGGATTTTTTTGAAAGTCAAGATTTGATGGTTTATACGGTGAACTCGACATTTATCCATGTTTATATGTGCCATATCAAGGCCTTCGAATGAGCTAAGAAAAAAAAGTTTCGAAGACAACACATTCATTCGCTCGATAATGGTGTGAATTTGTTAATTACGCGAGTAGGG
Organism: Allodiplogaster pararmata; assembly: GCA_964056735.1. Lineage (NCBI taxonomy): Eukaryota > Metazoa > Nematoda > Chromadorea > Rhabditida > Diplogasteridae > Allodiplogaster > Allodiplogaster pararmata. Next base: position 2,584,314 of record OZ057408.1, on the reverse strand, counting down.
ACATGTTGGAGGGTACTATTTAGGTGATATTATCATGTTGGAGGGTACTAGATAGGTGCTATTATCATGGTGGGAGCATAAGCATTAAAAGCGTCTCAGTGCGAACTTAGAAAGAACATACATATATTTCAGTCGTTCTCTTGTATATTCTCTCTTGTTCACGCTTCTTTACCTTTTTTCTCTTCCCCTTCTCTATGTACTTTTAACTTTTCCCCTTCTCGCTTCTCCCTATTCTCATCCATCGGCAATCTCACATACTTTCTTATTTTCGCTCTTCTTCACTTTGTTGAATTTGATTTCATTAGTATTTCATTTTCTTATATCTCATGGCGCTCAAGACATTCAAGCTAAATTGCAGTTCCAAGAACATGAAAGAGAACGAAAAGAGTTTTTTAAAAAAAAACTTAACTGGATAGTGAGATAAGTAGAAAAAGTGAAAAAATGAGAGAAGGTTGAATGTATAAAGAAGAAAACGGAGAAACAGACGACAACATTGAGAAAGCTAAAGCGAGAGAAGAGTACAATAAATATACAAACTTCGATCATTCCACATTTTCGGGTCGTTGACCCTAACAGCGATAACAGAGGTGTTCGGTAGACATGACCTTCTGTCGATGAAAAGAGTCGTTGACCCCAACAGCGATAACAGAGGTGTTCGGTTGACATGACCTTCTGTCGATGAAGAGAGAAGAAATGAAATTGTGATTAGAGTTTATCTCATTATAGAACTTTTTCATTATTTTATTTGATAAAAACATTTCTAAGAAAACTTTAGTTTTTTCGAAGTTTGTTTCAAGCTCTTTAAAACTAAAAAGGTGAAATGATTTTAAAATTTGCATCGTATTGGGTGCGTGTGTAGCTCAGGGGGTAGAAGCATCGCCCGAAAAGTGAAGGCCGCGGGTTGGATTCCCATCACACCACACAATTTTTGCACAGGTTTCTGCGAACAATCCCCTCCTCTGCTCAGTATAAAAATCAGTTGCCTGAGATCAACGAGGAGTAGAGTATACTCTCATTTGCATGAGACCGAACCGGGATGAGAACGAGAGAATGAAAAGAGAGAAAAAAGAGAGGAAACTCGGTTTACAAATCTGTTGCTTGAGATCAACAAGGATTAGAGTATACTCTCATTTACACATCTGCTTGTAACTCAAAACAGTGTAGTAGTAATGTTTCGAGACTAATGACATTTATCTGGATGTTGATGGCAGTGAACGCGTGTTTAGCGTTATGAAAAAATGGAACTGAAAGCAAATAATTATTTATTTGATGACGGCTTGCTTCGGTGTTGTTGGAGAAAACGTTCTCTTCCTCGATGAGTGCTGTTATCTTGACTGTGAATCTGACCGCGAAATGGCGAGCTGATGAGAAGCGCTTGTGTACACGTAAGAATATGCATGGGAGGAGGCTTAGTTGAAAAGAAAAGAAGAGAAAGTAAATTAACGGAAAGTGATAAGAGAGAGAAAAAGAAAGAGAAAGATGCAAATAGAGAAACAGAGAGTGTCAACGAAAGGAGAAGAGAAAAAGGGAGAAAGAGGAAAAAAAGAGAGTGAGGGTTAGAGTATATTAAAAAAACAGGAAGTGAATATAAGCCGAAATAAAAGACTAAATAGAGTTATTTGCGAAAACATAACCTAATTAGAAAATAAGGTTTTTTCAAGGGTTAGAAATGTGAGGATGCAGGGAAAATTAGCGAAGATAACACGGAAGAGAGTTTACATATCTTCTTCTTCTTCTTCTTCCTAGCGTTGTCCCGCGATGGCAGGGTCCGCTTTGTGGATCTTCTTTCTCCACTTGTCCCGATCGAAAGCATCTTTCGGACTTAGATGACTGGCTTTCAAGTCCGCATTGATGGTGTCTTGCCATCGCTGCTTCGGTCGCCCTCTCGGTCGCCGGCCGTCCACTTCGAGATTGTAGGCTGTGCTGGCTACAGTTTCCGGTGATGCTCTGGTGACATGGCCGAACCATCTCAGCCGATTTTCGCGCATCTTCTCGTTGATGGGGGTGACGCCAAATCTTCTCCTTATGGTCTCATTTGGTAGGTGCTCGCGGAGAGAGATTCCCATGATCCAACGGATCATGCGCATTTCCATAGTTTGTAGACGACGCTCAACTGTTCTCGTAGTTGGCCAGCACTCGGTTCCATACAAAGCTACGGGGCGCACTACTGTTCGATATATCTTTGACTTGAGGCGCAGAGGCATCTTTCGGTCGCATAGTACGCTGTGAAATCTCTCCATTTCATCCATGCTCCGTTGACACGTGACAGCACGTCAGAGTCGATGTCTCCGCTGGTCTGGATGTTCGATCCAAGGTCGCGGAAGCAAGTGTACTTCGTCAATTCTTCGCCGTTTACCTTGATGGTGTCTTCGGATGGTATCGTTTCCAAGTACTCCGTCTTTGCGGTATTCAGACGTAGTCCAAACTGACTGAGTCGGCTGCTCCAAGCCTGCACTTTTTGCTGAAGCTCCTCTCTCGTTTTAGCTGCCAGGAACACGTCATCCGCGTACAGGATGGTCCATGCAAGGTCACCCTGTAGGTCACAAGTAATAGTGTTCATGACAAGAATGAAGAGGAATGGCGATAGCGCTGATCCTTGATGTACGCCCACACTCACTGGAAAACTATCCGAGATTCCGACGGGACACCTAACGTTGCTCGTGGCATCTACGTAGAGTAGCCGGACCCAATCAATTAGAAGTTCAGGCACTTCGTGGTCCCGAAGGGCGTACATGATGAGCTCGTGTGGTACACGGTCAAATGCTTTCTCTAGATCGAGAAAAGCGAGATGGAGTGGTTGCTGCTTCTCCCTGTGTTTCTCCATCAGCTGGCGAGAAGTGAAAACAGCGTCTGAAGTGCCTGTTCCATTGACGAATCCACATTGGTTGCGTTGGAGCTTGACGATTTCTCGCAAGCGCTGTTCGAGGACACGTTCGAAAGATTTCATTGTATGGCAAAGAAGGCGTATCGGTCGATAATTCGAACAGTTCGCTGGATCTCCTTTGTTCTTGAAAATCGGGACCGTGACACTTGTCAACCATTCTGCGGGTGCTCGACCAGTTTCCACTATCGCGTTGAAGAAGTCCGTAAGCCAGGGGATCGCGGAGTATCGTAGTTCCTTGAGCTTCCATAAGTCGGCTGGTAGCTCGTCTGGACCTGTGGCTTTGGAACTCTTCACAGCGCAAACGGCTTTCGAGACTTCCGCAAAAGTGATGCGGGAGACTGGGGCCTTCCAGCTAATTTCGGGCCTTCTGGAACATCCGGGTGTGGGAATTCTACATTTGAAATCTCTTCGAAGTGCTGTTGCCAGCGTCGGAGGATCTCTGTAGTATTCTGCAGCCTTCGCCCGTCTTTCGTCTTGACACATTTTTAGTGCTCGATGTCAAGAGTCGCCTTTTTCCTCGCTTTCGCTAGCCGATATATGGTCTTCTCTCCTTCCTTCGTGTCCAAGCGTTCGTAGAGTTCACGATGAGGTTCAGAACGTGCGGAGTCTACGGTTCGCTTTGCTTTTTTTTCTCGCAGCCTTGTACTCCTCCCAGTTCTCGTCTGTCTTCTCGATGAACCATTTCTTGTAAGCCGCTTTCTTTGCTCGAACTGCATGCTGCACTTCGTCTGTCCAAAGCCATGTCTGCTTGTCGATTCTTCCGCGTCCAGGTTTCGTCGTTCCTAGAACTCTTTTCGCGTTGGCGGTTGCAGAATCTAGAAGCGAGGCCCATGTTCTGTTTATGTCTTCCGGGTCGATTTCAGGGAAGGTTAAACCAGTGGAGACGGCTGATTTTTATTCCTGAAGCTTCCACCATTCGATGGTTGCCGGGCCAGTTACTTGTACTCTCTTCATCACGTTGACACGCAGGTCAGTTATGACCAGCTTGTGTTGAGGGGCGAGACATTTGGACGGAATCACCTTCGTGTCAATCACTGCCGGGAAGTCTCATTTTCGTAACAGCATGAAGTCTATTTGGCTTGTGTTGAGGCCGCTGGAATACGTGATCATCTGGCTCGTTCTCTTCTTGAAGAAGGTGTTGGATATGACAAGACCAGCTGCTTCTGTGAAGTCGAGGATTCGGCATCCATCGCTGTTCCTATTCCCATATCCTTTTCCACCGTGACAACTGTATCCGCTGCTTTCTCCTCCGACATGTCCGTTGAGATCTCCTCCAAGTAACAGAAGATCTTCTGCGGGGCAGTTCATAACGTGGTCGTGTAGATCCTGCCAGAACTTGTCCTTATCCTCTTCATCACATCCAGTTTGTGGGGCGTATGCGGAGAAAATCTGGATACGGCGGTTGTCGGCATCAATGGAAATAGACATCAGGCGGTCAGAGTGACGTTGAACTTCGGCTACTCGGCTTTGAAGATTTTCACTCACTACGATGGCGACCCCGTTGAACTTCGTCATTCCATGATAGATTAGCTTATATCCTTCACCGATGTTTCGTGACTTCTACTCTTTCCATCTCGTCTCCTGAACGCATGCGATATCGATTCCGTGGCGTTTGATAAGGTCCGCTAGCTCACGGCAACGCCCGGTCAGTGTGCCGATGTTTAGGGTGGCGAATCGGACTTTTCTCGATATGAGATTTGGTCGTCTGTCGGCCAGTTGCCCGCACATTTTATTCACGTTGGTGGGGCATGGCCAACATGCGTCGCTTCCGGGTGACGCCCTGTAGCATGGAGATGTTTGATCCATGTAGTTTCAACAAGAATTTGTCGACCGGCCTGTCGCTCGGGCCTGGCGTCGGTGTCCGCGTTCAGCTTAGCTCACTCTTACGAGTTAGCAGTTTCCGATGGCACCACGTGGAGGAACGGACTCGCCATCCGGAAGAGAATATACATTTACATATGTGTATATATATATATATGTGTGTGTGTGTGTGTGTGTGTGTGTGTGTGTGTGTGTGTGTGTGTAAACGTGACAGAAAGATCGCTCCTCGGATTTCAGCTCCGAAGTGCTGAAATTGACCGATCACAGTCCCAGTAGTGATCGGTAAATTTCAGGCAGAGAGAAACCGGTCAACTGGAACGAAATATCATTCATCTTCTTCTTTGGTTTCCTGATTTTAGTGAAACAATGAGAATGTTTAATGAAAAAAAATCTTTTAATGAAGTAGAACCAGTTTGCTAAGAGAGAAGCAATTTGGCTCTTTCGAATTGATAAATACATAGCTTCACCGAAACAGACTCTACCAAAGAACTAGGTATTTTAGAGAAGAGGCGAGACACACGCAAGCGGAAGCTGTTGAATCGCACCCTGGATAATGTACTATCAGTACAAATACCATTAGTGTTTGTTCGAGTACGATGAGCTGCTTTGAAGACTCTCAACCTTTCGATCAGAGAGTGGTTATTTAGAATCTTCCAGCTCATAGCTAGCTAGATCCGCCATAATTCCTTACGGAGAAAATATCCTCTTACGGGCATTTAATTAATGTAAAAATACCTTTTTATTGTAAAAAATTATTTTTTTGTGAATGTATGTAAGACAGAAGTATGACCCATGGAACCTCTAGAAGGGGAGGGGCCTAAAGTGCGGGGGGCCTCTTATCCTCTTACGGGCATCTCCAAGACGCAGACATTTTTATTGCGGTCTATTCCTAAGCCGTACGGTCTCATTAGCGTGATTTTTTCTTAAGCCTAAGCGAGTTTTGATAATACAATTATCATGAAATTGAATTACTATGAAAAAAATAGTACAAGTGCGATTAATATAAAACTCGAGTCCGTGTAATAAGAAAAAGTCAGAGCGCAGACATTGACTCTGTGAATTACGCGCGTGAGTTCTAAGAATGGAATTCCGTGCAGGACCTTTTATTTCCAAAAAAATTTAGTCAAGGTCACATCATCTTTCAAAATTTTCGCCTAATTTGAATCACATGAGGTCATCGCGCCGATGATCTCATCGTTTGGAGATTAATGTCGCGGCTGAGTCTTTCTTATAGTTTGGATTCCAAAAGCATGCTGCGAATTATAAATGCGGAAGAAAAAATGTCGGAAAACACTGCACAAGTACCTTTGAGTCATTTATATAAATAGCGCGGAGCATGGCATGCATAGCTCTAGTAGCTTTCGGGACTCGGTCTAGGATTGCACTGTTTCTTTTCAAAGAATGAACCACAAAAACTCCTAAATATCTCACGTGATTCGTTCTCTGCAGATCAACATTGTTGTTCTCTGCAGATCAACATTGTTACAGTAATTGAAATGAGAAGAACTTCCAAGATGTAAAAGATATGACTTGTGAGGAGAAAGCGAGAGATCATTGTCGGTACACCAGGTCGAGACGGCGTTCAGACAATTCTGCATCTCGATTGCCCATTCAGATCAATTAATATGGCTGAAAGGTATATAAAGCTTTATATCATCAGCGTACGCTTGGAAACGCACGTTTGAGAAAGGGGTGAGAAATATGTTTAGTTCACTGATGTACAGGGAGAACAGCCACATGTTCAATCTCTGTTTTAACTAGGTGACCGGACGTGGACCGGCCACCTAGCTCGTTGCCTGACACATGAACTTTTGTTTTTCTCAGTGTTAATTACTCAGAAAAAGTTGGATGGTCACACAAGAGGGTGGAGCACATTGTTTCGTTTACGAACTTTCTTTAAAACTACGATTTAAACAACGAGCGGTACGAGAGAATGAAAAATAGACCATGAAGTCGGAGAAGTAGAGATTTCATATGCTAGCCTACTTTTATAACGATTAATGTGCAATGTGTTAACAATCCTTAATTATTAGCATTTCGTACAATGGTAAAACAAGTTAACAGGCCGTTTGTTATTTGTACCAAACAAGCAACACACTTATAACACAGTAATTTTCAATATGTATAGCTGTCATTAAACCCAGAAAGTGTTGTCCATAGCATTAAACAGTAAAAGTGTGTTTTAAGTGTGTTTCTTGTTTGGTACAAATAACAAACGCTCTTTCGGCTTCACGACCTTTCGACTTCTTTCTTTGTCCTCCCTATGAAAATTGCCGAAATTTCGTCTTACACCAAATTGATGAAAGGAAAATCTGTCTAAGACTCTCAAGTCGATGATTTTCAAAATGGAACTACGACAAATTTTTTCTGAAGTGACTATTGAGGTCACCTCATATAGATTAAACGTGCGGCAGAAGAGGACCCAACACAGAGCCTTGTGAAACGCCAGAGGTAACTGGTTCAGGGACAGATAGTGGCTGTTCTCCCCTGTACATTAGTGAACTGTTCTCCCTGTACATTAGTGAACGGTTATTGCCTAATGTCCGCTTCTGCCCAAGTTTATGCAAGCCTTATGCATCTTAATGTTCAACATTTTCTATTTTTCTTTTTTTCGTCAATTTTCAGGACTCGTCAAAACTCACAGTCAACCTCAGCTTGACAAGAATGGTAATTTTAAAAAAAGATTAATTCCCACTCAGGGCGTGATAAGTGATTAAAGAATAAGGCAGAGAGTGGAAAATGAAAAGCGGAGTTCAGTGCTGATGATATCGAAAAGGATTCACTGGAACAATGAACTACACAAGCCATATCGGAGGAGATGAAAAAAGGAGATAAATCATACATATTTTTTGCGGTTTCCACTCAAAATGTGATCGTGTAATGTATGTATTATGAATGTTTGAGAATGAAAGGATAGAATATACAAGCACTATCACTATCGATCAATGAAAGGATAGAATATACAAGCACTATCACTATCGATCACTGTGATGACGCTAATCCCAAAAGTCTGTTTCGCCCCCGCTCAGACAGACTTCTGTGTCTATGTTTTTTTTAATGACTTCTGTGTCTCAAACACACTGTCTATGTTTGCTTTAACAGCATTGGAAAAGTTTTTCTAAACCTATGACTTATTTCAGCTCTATTCTCATTAAACTTCTTAGAAATTCGAGAATTAACGGTTTTTATATTTTTTTATTCGGAAAGTTTACGAAAACCAAATTCGAATATTTTTATTTTTATGTATGTACAGAACGACTGACGAGAAATACTGGCATCATAACACTGATTTTTTTCGTTTCTGTATCTTCACCAATATATGTAGAATCGGAAATAGTCTATGAGTGGAACACAAAATCTACATCCGGATTTTGGATTCATTCGATTATTTTTCCGAAGTTGGAATTTCAAATAAATAATTAAAATCAATGGAAGTTCAGTTCATGATGCTATTGGCAACTAAAAATGTTCTCGGCTTCTTGTGTACTCGAAGATACATCAGTCGACTACATCGAGTCGGTATTTGATGGATCTAGATATCAACCTGAGCGACATATGCCTCTTAGAACAATGCGGCACCCCCATGTACTGTCGGCGAAAGAAGCTTTTTCCAATCCTCTAATGCTTTTCGGAAAGCTAAAATCAGGAGAAATCAATCTGACCATCGTTCTCGCCATACTTGAAATATCCTTTGGTAGACATTTTAGCGAAATCGGAGACATAAAAATTCTATTGCCCCACCCGGGCCCACTCTATCGCGTTCCGCTTCATATTTGTTCAAATCATTAAACATCTTCTACTCCCTCAAAATAACATGAACAGCCAAAGGTTTTTGACCCATTTCTCATCATGTTTTTGATAAAAGCGGTTGTATTGTGTTCCAGTGAATGAATTTTTCCCATCCTTTTTTATAGCGCGGTTCAAGTATCTGTTTTAGGACAGTAGCTTATGATAGTTTGAAGTAGCATTACTTATTCTGCCAGTCTGTGGCTTCAATATCAGTGGCCAGTATTTTCAATAGCACTGTTCGCTTTCGTTCTCTCTTCGCTTTCGTAGGCGATACGCAGCGAACTCTCGGTGGGCACGCAAAGCGCAGCAGAAGAAGAGCGTCCCGATAATTATCTGTTCAAAATATTATCTCAGTGCTAAAGGTAAATCTATTAAATGTTAGAAGGTTTCCTAATACTTGAAATCAAGTTGTTTGTGTTTCTTCTACGTCACTAAATATGGCACAAAAAACAAAATAGCTCAAACGAAGCTTGACGTTTTACATTTTATTCAGATGCTTCATGTAGTTGGGAAAGATAAGTCAGGGAGGGACAGCTCGTGGTTCATGAAAGAATCATTTGTCACAAAAAATCTAACGACCGAGTTCAGAAAGGCTGAGAACTTGCTTGACAGATTACTAACTTTAACAAATGCTTTGGATTCTAAATAGCAAATTCCTTAGTACACCGACCTCTCCGATGGCAACTTGTAGTTGCTTGTTGTGGAAGGCCGCCGAGAAAGCTTTCGGTCCATTAGATGGGAAGATCAACTGAAAGCTATCCAATGATCATGACAAATGATTGAAATATCGCACAGAAAAAGCTAGTCCACCGGGCGGTATCGAACCCAGCCATCTCGTCTCAATCCGGGAGCGCGTTATCATTACAACCAGGGGAAACATTGCTATTTCGTGCGATAGTGTTATAGGAATGGCTCATATGTCTTGCTCTCTTTAGCCACGCATGCTCATTAGGCGATTGTTTCATGACTTGAGCGTAACTCCAAAATTCACAATTAAGACAGAAGAGAGATGTTCTAAGTTACAAAGTTTAAAGGCAATGACGCCTGGTTAAGATAACAAATAGTTGAAATATCGCACAGAAAAAAGCTAGTCCACCGGGCGGGATTGTACCCAGCCATCTCGACCAAACCAGGAGCGCATGTTACTGGAGCGCATGTTACGGGGATACATTGCTATTCCGTGCGATAGTGTTATGTGAAAGGCTCGTATGCTCTGTTCTCTTAGTCACGCATGCTTATTAAGCGATTGCGTCATGAATGGAGGGAGCGTAACTCCAGAACTCACGATTAAGACAGAAGAGAGATGGAAGATGGATGATGAATCTTCAAGTTCTAAATTACACAGTTTAAAGGCAGGGACGCCTGGTTAAGATGACAAATAGTTGAACTATCGCACAGAAAAAAGCTAGTGCACCGGGCGGGATTGAACCCGGCCATGTCGTCTCAAACCGGGAGCGCGCGTTACCATTACAAAACGGTGACACATTGCTATTCCGTGCGATAGTGTTATATGAAAGGCTTTTTTTCTGTGCGTTAGTTCAACTCTCTATTCGATCATGCGTTCCATTTAGTCATTCGTTTTCACTAATCCGTCAAGTTTAGTAATTTTCGCTCTTCATCAAAAGCTTTTCGAATTTATACAAACACTTCTCAATTTAAAAAAAAAAAGATTCGCTTGGGTTAGTTTCGAAAAGCGGGTGAATGGAAAGGGACTGAAGAAATTAACTGAATTTACTTGGGTAATAGCAGAGAGCAGAATGATAATGGAGAAGAGCTTTCGCCAGACCAAATAGGGAATCAGCGCGGAGGGAGAGCCCTTCTGCAACGACGCCGATCCTTCGAATTCCGATTCAAACTTTTCCTACCAATTTCGAAAAATGATAATTTTTTTTGATTTTCTCGCCAGAGGGCGGTCGTGTTTACCTAAAGCCTTCATAACATTGAAAAAGTTCAAAGGAGTTTCACCAGAAGAATCCTTGCTTAAAACGGAATTCATCGGTTATATTACTCTGAAAGACTAAAAATGCTCAATCTAAAGTCACTTGAATACCGTCGCGTTGTTGCTGACCTAGTAATTCTTCATCAAAGAGTACATTTGTATCATGAATTTCATTCTTCCAGACTATTCATTGTTAAACCACTTCTCAAGAATATCATAAATGCTCACAATTTGAGAATCGCGTTGCCATTCGCTATAAGCAGCTCTCGGTTCTTTACCTGTGCATCAAGAACTATCTCTATATGGAACTCTCTACCTAATGAAATAGTATGCATTCATTCTGATGAGATGTTTCTGTCGAAACTGAAAGCACTTCCTAACAAATACTATTTTACCTAACCCTATTGTTTCTGACTAAACGCTTCGAAACACTACCACTATATTAGCTCACCTTCGTATTTCATTTCTTAGTTTCTTTTTTTTATCATATATAAAAATCCATGTTAGGTTGTATTTATAATTCGATTCCACGTTGAACCTATGTACATGGAAATAAAGAATGAATCCACTCAGCTTGGAATAAATAGGTACTAAAGAATATTGGAGAGAATAAATAGGTACTAAAGAATATTGGAGAGAATAAATAGGTACTAAAGAATATTGGAGAGAATAAATAGGTACTAAAGAATATTGGAGAGAATAAATAGGTACTAAAGAATATTGGAGAGAATAAATAGGTACTAAAGAATATTGGAGAGAATAAATAGGTACTAAAGAATATTGGAGAGAATAAATAGGTACTAAAGAATATTGGAGAGAATAATTAGGTACTAAAGAATATTGGAGAGAATAAATAGGTACTAAAGAATATTGGAGAGAATAAATAGGTACTAAAGAATATTGGAGAGAATAAATAGGTACTAAAGAATATTGGAGAGAATAATTAGGTACTAAAGAATATTGGAGAGAATAAATAGGTACTAAAGAATATTGGAGAGAATAAATAGGTACTAAAGAATATTGGAGAGAATAAATAGGTACTAAAGAATATTGGAGAGAATAAATAGGTACTAAAGAATATTGGAGAGAATAAATAGGTACTAAAGAATATTGGAGAGAATAAATAGGTACTAAAGAATATTGGAGAGAATAAATAGGTACTAAAGAATATTGGAGAGAATAAATAGGTACTAAAGAATATTGGAGAGAATAAATAGGTACTAAAGAATATTGGAGAGAATAAATAGGTACTAAAGAATATTGGAGAGAATAAATAGGTACTAAAGAATATTGGAGAGAATAAATAGGTACTAAAGAATATTGGAGAGAATAAATAGGTACTAAAGAATATTGGAGAGCTCGATACGATTTCCATGAATTTCTGATAAGTTCCTTCAACCAAGTCTCTTAACATTGAGTTAAGAAGTCGAGAAAAGCAATGACCCGAACAAAAAATTCCAGAAAATTGTCATGCGAAAAAACAGTTAGTTATTAACTCAAACTTAGAATAAGTACGGTGTGATTATTACAGGGACGAAAACTAGTTCATGGGGTGGAATAAAACCCGATCATCTCTTTATCTCTAACCACAAGTGCGAGCGCGTTATCTTACATCACCAAAGAACGATTGCTGATTCATGTGTTGGTGCTGATAAAAGGCTGGAAGGCCTTGACTTTGTAGTCACTCACAATCATAAAGTGAAAAATCATTACTGTTAAATAGCTTTGAAATTAGCAAGTATACAGAAAAGTTCCTTATTGCTTTCCTATGCACATATGTAGTAGGAATGGGATGCGCTTTGAAGTTGAATTGTCAAAACCGTTTTAACATTCTCTGCACCTCTCAAATCTGGTGTTTAAAAAAATTTATTGCGAGAGATTCAAGTTTTTCAAGATCGAATTTGAGCATTATAATTAGGAATTTAAAGAAGGGGAGTGAAATTGATTAGTTCAAGATCAGCTATGATCGTTTGTAACTGTAAGGTTCAATTTTTAATCGTGACCAAAGTGCTAACACTCGCTATCTTTTTTAATCGACTTTTTTAATGTTCTGAGCTCTCAACGGGAATTCACGTAGATAGCATAACTACAGTCCAATGATGTTTACTAATGTTTCAAATAGAAAACATTCAAACTGGAAATATTGTCCTTACTCAATAATTGGACCTAAACTGTACATTAGGACTCATTTAAAAAAATAGATATGTAACCTGTACTGCATAAGAGAGAAGAGGGACAGAGATGATGTAGCCGAGTAGCGTCACGGCGACAAATGAAATTATGATTACCGATGGAGTATCTCTAAATTGAACTATGTACATGTGAAAGAAGGACTGGTCTCTAACACACAGGGCTAACACTACTGCCTGAACCAATTGTTCACAAAAAGTAATCTGTATCTTTATGGAAGGATTCACCCTAATTTTGTACGAGAAAAAAAACTAACCTCGTATACAAGAGCACCCTAAAAAGCCCAAGCTCGAACAATGAAATACATTTTCAGAGGGCACAAAGCGTTTCAGAGGCGTCCTTTTTTCATTGGCTCACTCAATCATAATTATTCAATAACATCGCAATTAATCAGACAACTTGTTAAATTTGTCATTTTTCTTTTTCTAGTTTAGAAACAAAATCAAGAAACGCAATGAATTGACCAGTAAAGAAAGAAAAACCTTTCATAAAACTGGAGACTTTTGTGAACGAGAACTTCGATGAGAGTTGCATGGAAGAGAGCGCCGATGGTGGCGGATTCAAGCATAATGACAGTGTAGAGGCCGATGATCGTCCAAGCTCTGATCAGTGGAGGCTCCACTTCTGAGGAAAGAGTACACATTTCATAGTAAAATAGTTTGTAAGAAAGGAAATTTTCAAATTCTCTTCAACTAAACCACACCGCATCTCAACACGGGCCAAACAAGGATCTCAGCTAACATGTCCTAAGGTTTTAGTGTATAATATCTTACTTTCTTTGCTTTCTGATTGATCTCATCTCTTCGGAATGAATGAGCACGGATTTTAAACCTTTTGATATATTAAATTGAAATCGTATGTCCCACAAAACTCATTCTCATTTCAAATTTCAAGGAAAAAAGTTTCAAAACTTCTGTAAATTTTGTTTGGAATTCGTAGATGAAATCTTTAAAATGGAGTTCGTAATTGCAATCTTAAGTGGCATGGAGATAAAATTTCAAAAAAAATGAATTTTAACTTTCAAGAAAAAAGAATAAGGAAAAAGGGTTTACTCTAGCGAACAGTTTCTTATGCTCCGTTGAGTTTACTTGATGCAGTCATTCGTCATATATTATTCAAACAATCATTGGTAATTCACTTCTTAATTCACTTGATCGTCTCAAGGTCCATCCAAAAGCTCGTCGAAGTTTTCTGTAAGGCTAGCTTCTCAAATGCTGAGCGAAATTAGTCAGAACTGACCTGGTTCTTTCATGAGATGAAAAACAATCTGCACAGCTTATTGAATGTTGAATATTTGCGAGATTCAGACAATTATGTAGTACACTTCAATTAAAAAGGTGTAAAAACATTTTCCGAGAAATTTGTAACAATGAAAATTAAATCAGTTTTTTAAGCACGAAATATTGGAAAAAAATAAAAATATTCCATAACTCGAAACAGAGAAGAGAATCCAATAGCCTAAAAGAGTAAGGAAATCAAATCCTTGGTTATTTATTTATTTATTTATTTATTTATTACATGTTGTTCATATAATATACAATGATAGTACACAAACATCATGTGGGTTATAGTGATTCCAACAAGTTGGAAGATAATAAGCATTAAAGGAACAAACCAAACATTAGATCATAAACATTACAACTGAACACATGAACACATGAACACGTTTCGAAGTAAATCATTGAAACCTAAATGTTGCCAGTTACTTGTTTTGCTAGCTCTCTGCCAATCACTCATCATTACTTGTTTCAGGGCCTTTTTCGAACTACAACGAAGAAATAATCAAAGTTGAAGGTCTGATAACTTTCGGCAATTAGATAAAAGTCCGAAAATCATTTATCATCATTATTGTCAAATCTGCAACACTTCTCGGTTCCAAAAAACGTCGATGTTTGATTCGTTTGAAGAAAAGCTATAGAAAAGAGTCAAGAAGAGAAGCTCTCAGATTTTGGAAGATGCCGTGGAGTGATGAATGATCAGCGATGGATCAGAAAAGAGAAGAGACATGATAGGTGATGGAAAGAGTGAGGAAAATCGAGAGAACCCCAGAGATCGCTGACGAGTCTTAAGAGAGCATCAATGGAAAGGCAATATTTAGAGAGTAAGGAGAAAAAGAAATAAAAAGTTGAAGGAAGATAGAGAAAACGGGAATGGAGTAGAGATGGAAAAAGAGCGAGAAAAAGAAAGAGAGAGAGTCTGAGATAGGAAAAGAGAGAGAGAGAAAAATAGAGTTAAAGTGGGAAGAGTTTGGTTTGAAAACAAAAGAGAAACTTAAGAAGACAAAGAGGAAGGAAAATATAGACAGCTTGCAGAGTCTGCACCAAAAAACAGTTGATCAGGGTGAAAAAGGAGCTTTGAGAAAGGTTCGCTTCTCTTTTTGACAAGTCTGAATTCAAACTGCAATTGTTTCAGAATTGTTCAAGCAAAAAAATAGAGATGATGCGGGTATAGATGCATGAAAATAGAAAAACGAAGAGAAAAGATACAAATAAAGACCTGAAGAAATAAAGAGAGCTAGAGAGAGAAGAGAAGAGAGAGGGAATCTGGAGGAAAATAAAGAAAAAGAGAGTGTAGGGATAATAAAGTGCACCCGCAATTAGATGTTTATAAAGGGCAAAATAGTAGTCAATAGGTTAAAAACAAAAATTTTCTCACCAAGCTGCGTTGTAAGATCGCTACTTTTCTACCTATTCAGATTTGCAGAAGACATTCTTAGTATTTTGAAGTGGAAATTCGGAAAATCTGTAGAAAGAAGATATATATGTGTTTCAATGTTTTGACCTTTTGAACTGTGACCTCCCATATTTCACAGCCAACTCTTCTCTACTCATATTAACCTCATCTTTTCGTGGTTAGTTCTTTATTGTATTTATTTTATTCTCTTCGACTATTATTATTGTTGCCGTGCTCACCATTGGTTTTTAAGGTTCTATTTGATCGCTGATGATGCTTCGATAAAGCGAAACGTCCGATTCTTCTCCTGTTTCCTCCAACGCATAACTAGGAAAGGCACAGAACATAAGTGTATTGTTTCAAGGTTAAGAAGAAAAAAATCAGATTATAACATGCAAGAAGAGTTTCATCCTTCAATAATTTTTACACTTGTGATGTTTTCAATGGAAATTACTCAAAGATAAGATCATTCAATCGTAATCGTCATAGTTGTTTGCATCGAAAACTAAAGCATGAATGCCTTTAGTCGTCTGAAGAAAAATCGAAAATTGTCAAATACTTGCATATTTTCTGGCGAAAACCGAAAGTTTTTGAACCTGGAATAAAATTTTCTGATAGAAATAATTTCTGGCTTTCCACACTAAATAAGCTTTATTTTATTTACGGCGATAAGGATTATCAGTCAACAACTTTTAAAGCATTACAATTCAGAAAAGTACTTCTGACGTTTCAAAAACACCAAGAAAAAAGTTGGTTGCGTATTGATTTGCTGTATAAAAAAAAGAAGAGAATCAGAGGAAGTTGTTCGAAAATTTTGAAGTGTTTATCTTCGATTCATTTCTGAACACAAAAAGCTTTGAAAAAATATCGGGTCATTAACAAAGTTATCCCTTGTTCGCTCTTTTTTCAAACTTCTCATACCGTAATCAGCTCACCGTAATGTTATACTAACTTGTTCAATCTTTTTGTTAGCGCTTTTTTCAAACTTCTTATGTTGCCGAATTCATTTTATTTGTTATTTTAACATTAAAATACGCTTAGGCTCAGTAATAGTTTACGCCAACGAGGCCGTACGGCTTAGGCTAACAAGGCCGTATCAAACAATTAGTGACGGGGCTATTAAATTTCATTTCGGTGAGCTGATTACGGTATGAGAATTTTGACAAAAGCAAGAACAAAAAGAGCGAACAAACTAGTAAATTGAGTTTCAGTGAGTTGATTACGGTATGAGAAGTTTGACAAAAGCGCAAACAAAAAGAGCAAACAAAGAGATAACTTTGTTAAAGGCGAAAATATCGTACTGCTTTTGCATTTCACGCCGATTCGCGGTGAAATAAATAAGCTCACAACTTTTTCTGAGAGAATTTAATACTAGAAAAGTACTTTTTGAATTCTAACGCTTCCGGACTTAGATTCGATTTATTACTTCTCTACTTGCTGCATTGTTTCATCCCCCAAATTTCCATTATAGTTCATTTCCAATTGTAGGACATGTCATAAAGTATACGAACTTATGAAAAAAACAACTTCTTATACTCGCTGAGCCACTTCATTAATTTATTCTGTATTTCTGGCACATGTGATATTTGCGAACCATAGGAATTCCTTCAACCGAACCATAAGCGAATCGAACCATAATAAGAATTCCTCCAATTCGTCGTGGCTGAGAGCGGTCGACTCACTTCTCTCTCTCCATTTCTATCGCTCAAAGTGAAGGGTTCCGGTCTCTAGCAGAAATTGGACACCTTGAGACCGTATCGTCCAAACCATAATCGACACTCCAGTCTACATTCTACGTTCTCGTTCTCAACATTAAGAAACTGATAAAAAGCTGGAGTTGTTCGAATCAATGGCGCTTCATGTTACAACGAAACATCGAGAATAAAGCTTTTGAGTTGAATAATTGAGGATATGCATGGACTTTTTTGCTAGTGGTGGTGTATGAATGAGCAGAGGTCGCGAAGATAGGTCACCTACACGTGGTTCGACTGTGGACGATGCTGGAAAGGCGTCGGACCCAATGAACCTCCAAAAAACTCTTCCTAATGGAATTTCCGGCAAAGGACATAGAGGACGGCTCTCCCCGAACCACCTTTTTTTATAACTCTGATCAGATAGACCAAGCTTCCCTGATCCGAAAACTTCTTGAATTGTAATTGAGACTAACCCAGGCCCGAAATGGCCTTGTTCTGTATGCTTTCTTAACGCGCCTTCAAATTGTGTTTAATGTTACAAATGTAAGAAGTGGGTACATCTTCGTTGTTCTAACCTAAATAATCTAAATGATTTGTACCCCCCAAAGGAGATGTAGAAATTTCGAGAGAGTCCCGGATTTTCCGATTGCCTCCCGGAGGATAGTCTACTGGAATGCAAATGGAATTAGAGCCCGTTCAACTGAGCTAGAAGATCTATTGAATAAGTTGAATGTTTACATCGCACTTGTTCAAGAAACCAAAACGAATGTTAGCACTCCAACGCCTAATACCGCAGGATATACGATTAGGAGAAAATATCGCTCTAACTCTGAAGGAGGTCTTGCGATATTCGTCAAAGGGTAAATTCGATACGCTAACGTGACATCTCCAGTAACTGACGAGACAGCCGAAACACTCAGCGTTGACGTGTCAACTAATTAAGGAGTCATTAGAACCTGCCAGATATATATCCCGACTCGATCGTCACAATGAAGTTTGTAGCGAAGGGACGGAAGACAGAAGAGGAGATGAACTATGCGAATTTATTGACGGCAGTGATCTTATATGTCTCAACAACTCAAACATGCTAATAAGCATTACCGGGCCTTACTCCCGCCTTGAACGACATAGCCATCGATTCCAATTGGTAAACTATCAACAGAATGAATCCTGACCATCTTCCATGCCTAATTGACGTCGAGACACATCCATCCAACATCTCAAACGCACACTGTTTCACACACTATAATAAAGCGAATTCGAAGGGCTCCGAAACGGATATCAACAAGATACTCATGAACTTGCTATACACTGGCAACTCAGTTCAAATGCACCAGTTTCTGATTTCAATTTCAATTTCAATTTCAATTTATTTTTTTAAACTTCAATTTTCAGTTTCTGATGAATATTTTAATCAAAGCGGTGGAAAACAACATCCCCCATGGGAAGGTACCCAGATACACGCCTCATTTGAGTGAAGATGTGAAGAAATTGATCAAAAAACGGGACCAACTAAGGAAAAACAACTCCCTTGATCCTTAATCACCTCAATCATGGCCGAAATCTCCTTCCGTATCAATTTCGAAAAAAGAAGGCTAGGGAAAAGTACAAATCAAAGAAAAGTCACAACGAACCGGGTAAAAAACTCTTGAAAACGATAAAGCTAATGACGGCAAATCGACTGAACCGACGCACGTTATATTCACCCACGATGGGAAAAGGATTTGCCCAACATCAGCCTCAAATGCTTTTGCTAAAAAGCTGGCCAAGCAAGCTCCGAAAGAAGTCGACAAAACAGCAAGAAGCACAATACGACTGACTGAAGGCCTTAAACATACAGACGATCCCCAAGTATCTTGGACACAAAGTCAGTATCCTTGAAGAAGTCATCAAGAAAACCAAAGGCTCCAAATGTTCAAACAGTGAAGGGATCTGCCCTCTACTAATCAAAATGACCGGCGAAGGTTTCAGAAAAAGTCTCTGCATCCTCTTCAATAACACGCTGCAAACCGGAATAATTAGGTCCAGATGGAAAGATGCAATAGTAATAATGATACCGAAACCTGGAAAAGACTCGACGGACTTGAATGTTTACAGACCAATATCAATTTTCTCACCTATAGCCAAGATATTCGAACTTACCATTTCTGGCGGAGGGCTTCCAAACCGCTGACTGGGAACATGGATTTCGTAAAGAGCACTCGAGTACCACCGCGCTATGTTGTATGGGCCTTAAAATGTGCATCATCATGTGTGCGTGTGTAGCTCAGTGGGGAGAGCATTTGCCCGGAACGCGAAAGATCACGGGTTCGGTTCCCGTCACACGACACGATTTTTGCACAAGTTTCTGCGAACAGTCCGCTCCTCTGCTCGGTATAAAAATCCGTTGATTGAGATCAACGAGGAGTAGGGAATATTCTAATTTAGTGAGGCCTACACATCAGGGAACTACAAATAACATTATCGCAGCTTCATATCGTCTACTAAAGTTTCCCAAACAGCTACTTACACAGAATAGGAGCTGCCCAATCCCATCTTTGCCCAAAATGTCTAGAAGAGCCGCATACAACTATACATCTTTTCTCCTGCCACTATGTTTAAGCACTTTTGAGAACAATAGATTTGTTGAATAGCCGTCATCTTTTGTTAAGTTCTTATACCAGTGATTTCGTTCTCTCTCAAAAAACTGGAAGAAAAAATCCAATTTACTAATAAATTCCGAGAGAGAAGGAGAAATAAATGTAATTAGATAAATGATGTAAGTAGGCCATTGTTCCCTGAGCCATAACCAAGAACACCTTGTTTACTCAACCGGAGATCTTCAACGGACGAACCAGAACAACAGCCGCGATATTAATCTCTGAACGATGAGATCATCGGTGCGATGACCTCATGTCATTCAAATTAGGCGAAAATTTTGAAAAATGTTGGAAGAAAAAAGTGGTAACAAGAAGAAAAAATGTTGGGTACAAAGTTTCGGGGTACGAAATGTCGCGGTACGAAGTGTCGAGAATACAACAAAAAACAAAAATTTTAATGAACTGTTCAACAAAAAAAGTGAAATGATTTTTGAGTACGGAAACAAATTAGATTGCGATTAGTTAGTATTTTAAGATTCATTTGGAGAGCAAGACGACATGTGAAATCTCATTTTCTCTTACTTTAAGATGTTATTTCGCGTGCTCTCGCAAGATCATCTCATACCTCACTGATCCAACATTTTTTTGCCTAAAAAGTGCGAGAGCCATGATCTCATCGTGAAAAATTTCAGTTGTATTAACACTGACTCGATGATCTCATTCATCGAGCAATGATATATGTACATAACATATATCTACTTTTTTCATTTTATGTATTTCCATGTAAAACACTCCATTACTCTATCCAAGTTGTCCCAAATTTATGCTTGGTCCGCTACCTGAATCACGTGATTGCATAACTCATATGGCCTAACAAATAATCCTTTGGTGATAAGAAAGAATTATAAAATATTGAATTTAAGGTTGAGTATTAATAAAAACAGCCATTAAGGGCTGATTTAATAATTTATAAGTTTTTATGGTACGAACTTTCACTTTCAAAAATTGGTTTTTAAGCCCTCTCTCTTCGTCTTTCTAAATTTTAACGAGTTTTCTAAAAAATTCTTTTGGTGAGCTGACAGATCTTCCGTTATACATTTTGTCTTTTGAATTATTTTTTTTAATTTTTTAAAATGGCAGGGAAATAATGATGAACTCATCAGCGCCTAGTTGGCTTACAGAACACGGAAGCAGATATGAACCTTCTCATCAAGTTTTCCTCTTGCTGCATTTTTCTCAGAATCATGCGTCGGCGTTGGAATTGAATTACAGGATTACAAATTATAAGTAGGGTTCTTTTTTGTGTAATAATTGTCCAAAGGTTAAAAAATAGTGATTTAAAAGTTTAACGACTTTATTCTTTGAGAAAAACAAATTTAATTGGTTGGAAAGATGCATATGTATAAAAAGGGAAGATAACAAGTAACTGACTTCGCTTTCATTGATAAAAGTATTCATTGTTACCGACACAATAAAGTTGAAGGAACATGCCCCAAAATTTCTCTCCCTTAGTGAGAGTACCGAACCAGTTACTGTGACTGCTCAATGAAAGTTTGTTTTCTAAACCCAAAAAAATTTATTGGTCCACGAGTCAAATTAAAGTCTGACTATATGAATCTCTTGAAACACTTCAAGAGTTGTATTGCGACAAATGCTGTAGGCAGGAAAGGCGAGTTATTATTTTTCATGAGAACTTTGCCCAAAAAAACTTGTTTTTCTTTCGGTTTCCCGAAAAAAGGCTTGAATCGAAATACAATCTAATCATAATTGCGGTACCGGAGTATAAGTTATAACAAAGCCGTTTCTTAGATTGTAATGCTACCAGCTTTTAAAACCGAGTTTCGGAACTGCTTTGAGCTGATCGATATATGACACTTCCAACTGATTGAGGGCGTGATGGTCTCGCTCAATACCTTTCTCATTTCTTACGGAACTTTTACTCTGAATCTTGTATTTACTGGCTCAAGCAGTTCCTGCTCAATACCTGCTTTCAAGGTTTAAGCACGTCCTGCTCGATACCTATTTGCCTGTTGCTTACGCAAGTCCTGTTCACTTCCTAGGCTCAATCAAGTTTTGGAAAATCCCTATTCTGCCTACCTCGTATATTGAATTATTCCCAAACTTAAGTTTTAATAAAAATCTCCTTTGTTATCCTATGTTGGGACTGAGAAGATGACCCCTTTGTTCTTAGCAGGGATAACATTCCAAGAGACTTTGAGCTCATTGAAATACTGCTCCGAGTCAATCGGCGTGACAGTTGCGACGTTCTGTTGCAGTTGTCGATCGAGCCAATTTTGAACCTTAAGTATTCATTTATTCTACAACATTATTCAATAAGTATCGACTGAGCTAATTACGATATTATAAAATACCTCTCAAGAAATTTGAATACAATCTAAGTGGGGCTGGAATGTTGAACTTTCTTCCATCGCTCTCACTCTCAATAAAGGAAAATAACTCGACCGATAAATATAGTTTTTAATGCATGAACTGGAAACATGATAAAGCTCAGTTTTTACATGGACAATTAGCTTACTCTAAGCACTTGACCAAACGTCATTTTCAATCAGATAGATCCTGTGTACCTTTCCACATTTCAATAGATGTAAGAGGATGCTGTAGAATTTTTCTCGCATTAGTCGATACCGTACCATAATGATTATTGAGCACACCAAGCAATTGAACGTATGTACCTTAAGCACAACTTTGTTTTTGAAACAAACTTTCTTGGAATTCCAAATTTTTTTAAAGAGTTTCAATGCTGACTTTCAACTCCTTAGTTGAAATAGTAGACTGCAAAATTCGTTCAATTCCTTTTTCTCGACTTATTACTGTATAATCCTCTGCGATTAAAAAGAAGGGGATTGTAGAAGCTTATTGTTAGAATGAATTCTGAACTTGCTTAATTTCAATGCAAATACATTTAAACAAAAAAAAGTGAATTGAAACTCCTTATGTTGATTCATTTATGTCAATATCCTGGTCTTGAAATTTAAGCCTTAGATCTTTTGAATCAGGAGCTTTTCAAACTCAAAAAGCAAGATTCGATGATAAGTTTTTGCTTGCTTGTTATGAATGACAAGATGTCTGAGATGATGAAGGCTAAAACGGGAAAAGCAGCAATTCTATTTAAAGCAACTTGTCAGGAAAAAAACTCTTTGCAAACAAAGTATTGGTTAATTTACAAGCGAAATCCCTAGTTTTTCTACGAGCATACCTGGTAGTAGTAAGCCATTGCTAAGTAGAAAGGCGCGTTCCAGATTTTTAAAAGGAAGAAGTAGGAAGCCAAGTACGCCACACACTGAAACATTATATTATTGCTCAACCTATTCCATGAGTAAATGCGTGTTAAATCACTTAGAACAGGCGATTAGGCAGTTCTCGCTTAACAGACTGAACTAAAACTGTCGACGTTGAGTAAATCACACACAAAAAACGAAGGACGGATATTGCTCATTTCATTCGTTACGTACGCATTGGAGTATTTAAGTATCACCAGGCGAAAAACAGTCAAAAAAAGTTATTATAAAATGAACTTTCTTGGTACAAAAGCTTCTACATTTATGTGTTTGCTGATCGCCTAACAATGATAACCGAAAAAGAAGACTCCACAATAATTAAGTTAATTTTTCGAAACAAATTTGAGAAAAAATACCTTAAGTGTCATACTGATAATGCATACGGGCAGAATTGCTGCGGTTAGCTCCCGAACCTCGCCAAGCTGAGCAAAACTTTTTTTTTTGTTGGAAGTTCTGCCAACCAAAACAAGCCGCAGCTAACAAAAAGACCAGAAAAAACTTTTTGCAAGGCCTTTCGTACTTTTTCGAGTTTTTTCACCGTTGGTCGGAAAAAAGCTAGAATGATTGTAAAGGATTTTTTTCCTTCAAAAATTTCAAAAAAATTTCAAATTTTTGTCTAAAGGCCCAGGAAAATCATACAGAACATAGTGGTCTCCGGTTTTCAATAATTTCCTCCTCTTCCCAGAAGGATGTGATACGTCGCGCACAGCTGTGCGTTGGAAGTAGATTCAACTCACGACCTTAACTTCCCAAATGATTCTCACTAATCCCACACAACAAACCATCTCCTCTTTTATAACTTTCAACATACTTTATTTCTATAATACGATTACGGCTTTTTCTGGTTATAAACTAACAGAAAATTCACAGTAGAGTTACGGGTTTAAGTTCACTTTAAGCAATTATATTTTAATAAGCTTTAGTTGGGTGTAAAGAAGCAGTTCAGCCGAAGAGACCATCAAACGGACTCGCTCTCGAAAGGGATTCTGGGTCTCAGCCAATTTCCATGCCTCATGGTTTGCTCGTTCGGATCCTTCTCATTGATGAAGCTGGCAGACTCGTTCTCGAAAGAGTTTCTGGGCTCCAGTCGATTTTCATGGCCCACGGCATGCTCGTTCGGATCCTTCTTACTGATGAAAGAGGCGGACTCGCTCTCGAAGAAGATACTGGGTTCCAGCCGATTTCCATGGCCCATGGCACGCTAGTTCGGGTCCTTCTCATTGATGAAGCGGGCAGACTCACTCTCTAAAGAGTTTCTGGGCTCCAGCCGATTGTCATGGCCCACGGCATGGTCGTTCCGATCCTTCTTACTGATGAAAGAGGCGGACTCGCTCTCGAAGGCGATTCTGGGTTCCAGGATTTCCATGGCCCATGGCACGCTAGTTCGGGTCCTTCTTACTGGAAGAGATTCTGGGCTCTCACGAATTTGCATGGCCCATGGTATGCTCGTTCGGGTCCTTTTTACTGAAGAAGTTGGCTGGAGAATGGAAGACCCAGAGAAAAAACTCGTCAATGTTATCTAACATTTTCAATGGAATTACTAGTTATTACATAGTCATATTTAGAGAAATTATTCAATAATAATGAAAAACTGTGAAAGTTGATCGTTTCAAACAATTTTTTTGAATCAACATTGAATGAACGTTAAAGTTAATACTTCCATAACAGCTTCAGCCAGTTTGAAAACGAAACAGTGACCATGATGGATATTTCAAAAGTTTATAAAGCTTGAGTTGCTCTTATTTTGTTTTTTTCATACAACATCATGATTTTCAGTATTTGTACGGACTCTTCATCAGTATTGCTGAATTTAACTAGAAATAAAATCACCTTGCAAAACCTATAAAAGGGAAAATTCGATGAAATAAACTCTGACCTGATGTCGCGCAGTGAGAGATTCTTGAGTAAAGGCTTTGTGCTCATTGTTGCTGTGTTTGCTGATGAACAGGTTGACCGAAAATTAAGAAAAGAATGCTCGGTGAATTCAGGGAAGAAATTATCTTGCTACCTCCTAAAAGTTAAAATTCAACTAAAAAGCGGGGATCCCATGATAGCAAAGCAAGTTTACTGTAAAAAATTTCTAGCTACTATCACAAATGTCATGTATATGTAGTATTGTACTTGCTTAAAGCTCTTTAATACAGTCATTGATTCATTCCCTCAATTGCCTAAGAGTTGAAGCTTCCTTGTTCATGGATTATTTACGATTAAATTTCCAGGTTTTCGAATAAGTGAGCTATGGAAATGTTTAGCATTTATATATATATATATATATATATATATATATATATATATATATATATATATATATATATATATATATATATATATTATATATATATTATATATATACATTTATATTTAATCTGCGAGCGCACCACTATAGTAGTATGTACTAGGTCCCAGAAATGGGCACTAATGTCCCGCGTCTGAATGCTGTTTATCACTCTAATATTTTAACGGTAAGAGTTTGTGACGCGTGGAATAAGTATCGATGTGCTCAGAACAGAATCAGTCCACTTGTTCAGAATGCGGATTTGACTGAGTTTTAATCTAGTTAGTATATACATACATAGCTGTGTTAGAAAAAACCGGATCATTGTAAAAATAGTAGAAAAATGTTCAATTTTTCTCAGCAAATGGTGATTGTACGCTCACTGAAATCTCGAAAGATATAAACAAGTTTAATTTTCAAGTGTACTGTTCAGCGCAAAAATAGAAGGTTTGTGGTCGCAATTAGCCTCCAACTACGATCCGCTTTTTTCTCTCACTTTGATTATCAAAGTGACACGCTCGGGTCAACATCCAACCTGGAATCAATTCCCCTTACATGAATGATAGAAATCCAACGCGCGGGCAAAAATGGCAATCGACCGGGATCGAAGCTCCGCCGCTTAACCGGGGCTTGTAGAGCGTTAGCAACACACCAACCGAGCACACATTGTCCCACGCGAATTCTTGCTATGTCTTAGGCACAATGACCTTTATTTCTAGTCACGCATGCTCATGAAGCATTGCGTCATGAAAGGATTGTAACTCCCACAATCCATGATAAAGACAGAAAGATGATTGTAGAGAGAAGATCAGTGTTTTTTAGTTTTTGTAAATCGTTTAAGCAACGATGGGCTGAGACAATGAATGAAAGAAAATCTATCGCACGGGCAAAAATGGCACTCGACCTGGACCGAACCTCCGCCGCCTAACTGGGGCTTGTAGAGCGTTAGCAACACACCAACCGAGCACACATTGTCCCACGCGATTTCTTGCTATGTCTTAGGCACAATGACCTTTATTTCTAGTCACGCATGCTCATGATAGCATTGCGTCATGAAAGGATTGTAACTCCACAATCCATGATAAAGACAGAAAGATGATTGTAGAGAGAAGATCAGTGTTTTTAATCTTTGTAAATCGTTTAAGCAACGATGGGTTGAGACAATGAATGAAAGAAATCTATCGCACGGGCAAAAATGGCACTCGACCTGGACCGAACCTCTGCCGCCTAACTGGGGCTTGTAGAGCGTTAGCAACACACCCAACCGAGCACACATTGTCCCACGCGATTTCTTGCTATGTCTTAGGGACAATGACCTTTATTTCTAGTCACGCATGCTCATGAAGCATTGCGTCATGAAAGGATTGTAACTCCACAATCCATGATAAAGACAGAAAGATGATTGTAGAGAGAAGATCAGTGTTTTTAATCTTTGTAAATCGTTTAAGCAACGATGGGCTGAGACAATGAATGAAAAGAAATCTATCGCACGGGCAAAATGGTACTCGACCTGGACCGAAGCTCCGCCTCCCTAACTGGGGCTTGTAGAGCGTTAGCAACACACCAACCGAGCACACATTGTCCCATGCAAAAAACATTCCCCCTTACACCCAAACGCAACCCATTGCCATTAAAAAAAAAAATATATATTATTTGTTTGTGGTAACAATTCTTTTTGTGTTATTCAATTACGAATAAAACTTCTTTTTTTTAAATCCATTCATTGCAATATTTTTTTTTCAAACCTTGATAAGCTATATAAAAAACAACTTAATTTAAAACTTTGTGCTAAGAAAAAAGTTCATGTATCTTTTCGAGAAATTATTTTCGTTTAATTCATTGATTCATACATTTTTGAGAGGTTCAAGCAGCAAACTGACAATGATCATGGTCAAGTCGAAAGAGTTCGCCACGATGATAGCCGGCATCACATATAGCACTGCAAATAAATTTCTAAGGCTAAGTCTTAGGCTCATGCTAGAATTGAAGCTAAGATTTATTTTAAATTCATGGCTAAGCTAGGCCAAGGCTTTTTCGCGATTTCGAGTCCCATCCTTGAATGATTCTCTCGTTATCAAATAGCTCATCTTCTTTAGCGCAGCACTCAAAGTATTTTTCAAGCGTATATTCATGAAATGATGTTTTCAACTGATCTGGATGATTTCGAACGATGTTTTTTTGTGAACTTCAGTCTCTATCTCATGGCTCAAATCAGAGCATCTAACCTGCTTCACCAAAAAACTTTTAATTTTTTAAACATGAAGCTTTTTTCCTGGCTCTACGCTGCCTTGTAGCAGTGTAATCGTAACCCTTATCCAGGATGAAACACCTCATCTTTTAGAACCAGAGTCTGCTTTCAAATCGTTGCCAGTGTGTTCAGCAAGAGGAAGAGTAAGATATGGGGGTTACTATCCTCAGTTATTAATCAACTTCACACGGGTCGGGGCTTCACATGACACTTTTAGAGCTGTAAAGTGTCGAAGAGTCAAAACTGACTGATGTGCATAGCGTAAGCGAAGAAGATACTCAAGCCGAGCTGCAACACTTTTACTTTTGCGCTATGATTAATTTTATTTATTATTTATTTATCCTGTTTTTATTATTTATCGTACTTTTTTATTTATCGTATGTGTACTTTTTGACGAGCCCCCACTTAGAGATTTCAGAATTATGTCTGAGCGGGGCAAAACATGTTTTAAAAAATCAATTTAAACCGTTTTCGAACTCTTTTATTTCAATTTTTTTGGAATAATTATGATCATCAATGCATTTGCAACAAACAGATTTTTTCAAGAGACCTAGTGGTTCTCAGAAAAGAGAAAAACACAATATAAAATATATCAAAAGCAGAAGCTAGTTGATAGAATCGAAACCAGTCGATTATCATATGTATACTCTTACTGAGAGTAGCGTTCTACGATTACACAACCCAATTCTACGATTACACAACTCAACGATTACACAACGATTAAACAATCCAAACTCATTCTTCCCTTTTCTCATTCTCCTGAGCGGACATCATGTAACAACTCTCCCCACTTCTCGTAATTTCCCCCTTTTGCGTCATTCTGGGCGGCTGGTATGCAATGATTCTTTCCATTCTCGATTTCCTAACTCGAATCCTCCATAGGGACACCCATCGGAAAACACCTATGAAACCCTAAAATTATCTTCTCCCCTATGTCCCAGAAACTCTATATCTTCCCTTTGACTTATGCTTTACACGTGATGTTTCAAAATACTTTGCGTAATAAAATTCAAACTTCAATACACATTGATAGGTCGATTGAAAGTGTTCACACAGTAACCATACATGAACCGATTAAATTTTCAACTGAACGCAACTAGCCGACAAGATCATCATGAATATCAGATTCCTCTTGTAGCGGGCGAGGTAGCGGGTGGCGATGACCCTTCGAACAGTATCAAGGCCTCAGATAGTGAGGATAGCGCGTAACCAGACTCGTGTATTTCCATGAAGGTTGCGAGGCCACCTGGAACTCATCCAACTTGTTTCTATAGGTCATTGAAAAGTCCATTAACTAGAAAAGGACAAAAGGTCAATAGATAAAAAAAGCAATATTGAGAAAAACCAATACTATTAGAGTTTCATTTGTCAAAGGGCATTCGAGCATAGCCTCAAATTCCGAGGCTGAGTTTGAAGTCCAAGGTTTTGGCGAGAAGGTTTCATTTTTATGTTCACATAATAAACGGGTCCTTTCGAGGTCGATGAATAATTATGAAATTGTGCAACAATATTTGGGAATTTCCCCTGACGGCATTCAGTTCCATAGATAGGATAATAGCAGCGCTGTGCCAAACGATATATAGGTAAGAACGAGATGTTCAACGACGATGATGAAATACGAGGATAGCCACAGGCATAGAAGAGCTCTGCAACAGAAACACTTTCGAGATCAGTAAACAGTCGAAGAACAAAGCTAATCCTACAAACCAAGCATCACTTTGTAAAATAGTTACTAGGTTTTCGTTTCTAAACGTACATACGTACTGAGTATCAAATAATATAAATTAAACTAAAGTTTTCCTTGCCTAACGTAATACTAGGTTTTCATTTTCGAACGTGTTGAGTATCACAATTTAAGATGAATACTAAAATTTTCTTGATAAACTTACGTTTTGTGTGTATCACATTTTTTCCTCATTCCGATTCACAATGCATAACATCATTTACATGAAGTGGTGAACTCGGATTGTCACTGTCACAGACGTGAGATGTTATTATGACTATGACATGTGTGTATAACATGGTATTATAACTAGTAACTCAGTGGAGAAGCGAAGTAGAAAATTCCTGAGGAAAAAATGGAGGTTTCTAATACAGGGTGTGGCTAAAGTATGGAACGGTGGTTATTAAACATTCATTTTTAGGAAAAAGCAAGCAAATCAAGTCTTTAGTATAAAAATATTTATTGCATACAGGTTTAGTAACAATTATGAAAAGTTATTCGATTCGGCCTCCTCTTTCTCTTACATGCCTGAGAAGATGCTCGAATTGCTGGTCCGTGTCTCGCAGGTATTCATCAGGAAGATTATTCCATTCTGTGGTCAGGCGGCCTTGAGAATATTCAAAGTTTACAGGAGTTGTAGCTCAGACCTTTGTGTGAGGTGGATGCTCCTGTGGCCGGTTTTCATCGATTGATTTAAAGGGGCGTGTCACATTGAGAGACTTTTTCTCTGACCACAAAGAATCACTCCAGCTGATCTTTATCTTTCTCTCTTTCTCTATTTATCTTTCTTTCTCTCTCTTTTTTTCTCTCTATCTCTCTTTCTCTCTCTCTCTCTCTCTTTCTCTTTCTCTCTCTCTCTTTCCTCTCTAATCTTTCTCTCTCTCTCTCATTTCTCACCCTCTTTTATCTCTCTCTCTCTTTTTATCTCTCTCTTTCTCTCTCTCTCTTCTCTCCTTTTCTTTCTCTCTATTTCTCTATTTCTCTCACAATCATACACTATTTCTTTCTTTTTCTCTCTCTCTTTCTCTTTCTCTCTCTCTCTCTCTCTCTCTCTCTCCTCTCTCTCTCTCTCTCTCTCTCTCTCTCTCTCTTTATACTCTGTCAGATATTTTTTCTCTGAATCTCTTGAAAAACATAACCATCCACGATGCTTTTATCTGCGTCTCTCAATATTACAAGTTTTTTTCTTTTACGCTCTCTAACGTTTTTCTCTTACAGTGCAGTCTTTCTCAGAAAGACACATTTTTTATACACTCCCTCCGATGTGTATTTTTGAATCTTTTATTTAAATTGAAATTTTTGAATCTTTTATTTAAATTTAAATTTTTGAATCTTTTATTTAAATTTAAATTGAATTTGAATACACAGAAAGAATCTTACCAAGGAATTGAGCATCAGCTTGGCGACTTGTCTTGCTGCGCTGTTTGGCACCATCTTTGTAGGGTCGAGCGTCACTCCTTCTCTTCGCTTGAAGGCCTCAATGTACTCGGTCTGCTTCATGACGTCATCGCCAACGTCTCTGGGCCATCCGCTTGCCTCCTTCAAACAGCTTCATTTTTGAAAAGATCATATGAGAATCAACAACCCACTACTAAACAATAATTAAAATCACTAACCGTTTTGAGCTTCACAAGGTGTTTCATGTACTCGGAGAGGATGCCGTGACGTACACGCCCGCTTTCAGGATTCATCTCGTACTGGCTCCAGTTCTCATAATGTCTTCCCTGAATTGTAGTAATGAATGACTGTGATATATGTATATATATGGAAAAGGGACTACCTCATAGGCGTTCATAACTGTATAGCCAGTTCTCAAGGCGAGCTTGATCTCCTCCGTGGCCCATGTTCCCTTCGAAAGCTCTCTCCTCATCCGTATGCGAGCATGAAGTTCTCTCTGATGACTTTTTCAAAGCACATTCTTGACATAGTGCGTAGATGCACTTTCCTCCCACTCTCATACATAGAACCGGTAGATGCAGTTTGGATGGTGCCAATACCTGAACAATAGTATTGTAAATAAATAACAGGAAAGCGTTACAAGTTCATCAAGAAAACATACTCTGCACTTGAGGAATCCATTTACGCTCAAATCTTGTGCTTCGTTGATTGGGGCACGGGATATCCTCTCCAGAAACGTAGACTCCCAACTCCGATGGGATATGGCTTGTACTTGTTGTTGAACGGGTACAGCTGAAAGTAGATTGTTGAACATAAAAAATACCACGACAAAGAGATAATCAGTAACCTGCAAACATCTTGATAGCGGATGCTCCATCCTTCTTGACATTTTGCGTGTAGTTTGAACGTCTCGGTTCTTCCTCCAAAGAATGCATCGTTGATATCAAGAGGCTCCTCAATTATAAATTTATAAGTAAGTCATTTAAGGATAAAACAAAAAGAAAACTTACTAGAATTCGATGCTTCATGAAGATTGTCCTCATCTCCTCGTCCCGACGCAGCATCATGTTGATTTCGCACTCTCGGTAGACCTTCACCTTGTAGTTTGGCTCGAGTACGCTGAGCCTCAACTTGTTGTCACGCCTTATTTCGGCAGCGGTGCGGCCTAGTATGGACGGCGTCATCCTGGTACGAGCACGTACATGCGTGGTAGTAGCATCCGTGTACCTACAAAATATTGTTTTAAAAACCCAAATGGTTTCAACATTATCAGCTAACCTCGATAGCGATCGGCTTCTTGCTCTCTCTAGGAATGTAGCCGTCCACGTGGTATCTTGTTCCGGGGACTCTGTGTTCCCCTCCGTGCGTTGCATCCTGAATCCTTTGTCCCTTCGTCTCACGAAGGTATCTGCAATAGTTTAAAAATTGAACAAAGCACAAAGAGATTGAAATTTATTTGAGTAACTTACGCCAGAAACTTGAGGGCTAGGATGCTCTGCCTCTTGCATGGAAGTATCGATGCTTCAATCGCCAGATTTTCCTTTTTCAGAAAATTTCTCCGGAAGATGAGCATAGCTGCACTTGCAGCTGTGACACTCTCATGGAATACGTGAGTGCCCGATATACGGAAGCACTCCGTGTCGAAGGCTGTTGCTCCTCTGCTGAGCAATGCACATCAGAGTAGCAGTAGGCCAAAATTTCCTTCCAAAGTTGAATTCTACTCCGCTTTGAGCCGCATGCCACTCCAAAAACTGTTGTTTTCCCTCTTCCTTCATTTGAGTGGGATTGTAGAAGGTGGAGTCCGGAATGGCTCCAATGTAGTTGTAGTTTTGCGGGCAGTTGAAGAGATGGGGAAAGTAGCCTGAATTGAAAATATTTTACATGAGATGAGGGAAATACCCTAAATTGAAAATATTTTACATCAACTGTACTTGAAAGAGAATACAACAAACCTTTCTTTAGCTCCGGTATTCCAAATGCCTTGGGGAATGATGCGAGTGGCATCTGCAGGAAGTTTAGCGTGTCAACAAACCGCACGCTCCTGTTGACCATATGCATGAGCTTTAGTCCCGAGAGTATCATCTTACTCGGGACATCGTCGCTCGACATCATGGTTCTCAGCAGAAATTGGCCATCATACCTCAAGCAATACATGATTGAAGAGGAGAGAAAACGAAAGAAATATATGAGTGTCAAGAGAGTAAGAAATTTGGCTTACCCCTTTAGGTTATGCGCGAGAACCGTTGCGTTACGGTTTTTCCTTGAGGTTCAGCCACTTTACGAACTCGCTGACAAGGTCCCTGTTGCATCCATCCAAACCATGCCATACATGGACACGACGCCCTCCACATTGGTTGCACGATTCTTGAGACTCGTGAGACTCTGGCGTGGTGTGCTGGCAGGCACTGCATGAGCGGATGGCAATGATGACGTTCGCTTGTGAACGTTTTTGCCATTCTCGCTCCACGACTGTCGGACTGAACAAATGAATCGTTGAGGGCTAGTTTTGAGAGAGCTAGTGAGAGAAGAGCTAGTTTAAAAAATATATATATATATATATGTACTACCTCAATATCGAAGGCGATAGTCTTTAGTCGAAATCTGGAGGAGATGGGGCTCGCTGGTGCAAACGAAGCATGTGGGGTGGTCTTTAGGCATATCCGTCTTGCATCGAGGGCAAAATGACATGCCGCATACGTGAGCTCGCCCTGTCCGTCCTTCGTTGATCAACTACAAAAAATATGTAGTAACGCTTTTTTCCAGGGTGAACAAATCAAGTAAATTGAATAACCTGATTACACATCTCACAGATTTGGACGCGCTCGCATCTTGATGCACCTCCTCGACACCCTGCTCCAAGTGACGTTTGAAGCAGTCCTCGTTATTGAAGACAAATCGACACCGAACGCATTCTTTATGTAGCTGGCCACTACACTCTTCGATGCGCGGGGGGGTGCAGAGAGAGCATCTCAGGGGGCAATTGTAATGGGCATCTCTGTTCATGTAGATC
>OZ057408.1:2460394-2550592 GCA_964056735.1 Allodiplogaster pararmata | reverse complement strand
GCTCAGCGTACTCGAGCCAAACTATAAGGTGAAGGTCTACCGAGAGTGCGAAATCAACATGATGCTGCGTCGGGACGAGGAGATGAGGACAATCTTCATGAAGCATCGAATTCTAGTAAGTT
Organism: Allodiplogaster pararmata; assembly: GCA_964056735.1. Classification (NCBI taxonomy): domain Eukaryota; kingdom Metazoa; phylum Nematoda; class Chromadorea; order Rhabditida; family Diplogasteridae; genus Allodiplogaster; species Allodiplogaster pararmata. Next base: position 2,550,470 of record OZ057408.1, on the reverse strand, counting down.
TTCTTTTTGTTTTATCCTTAAATGACTTACTTATAAATTTATAATTGAGGAGCCTCTTGATATCAACGATGCATTCTTTGGAGGAAGAACCGAGACGTTCAAACTACACGCAAAATGTCAAGAAGGATGGAGCATCCGCTATCAAGATGTTTGCAGGTTACTGATTATCTCTTTGTCGTGGTATTTTTTATGTTCAACAATCTACTTTCAGCCTGTACCCGTTCACCAACAAGTACAAGCCATATCCCATCGGAGTTGGAGTCTACGTTTCTGGAGAGGATATCCCGTGCCCAATCAACGAAGCACAAGATTTGAGCGTAAATGGATTCCTCAAGTGCAGAGTATGTTTTCTTGATGAACTTGTAACGCTTTCCTGTTATTTATTTACAATACTATTGTTCAGGTATTGGCACCATCCAAACTGCATCTACCGGTTCTATGTATGAGAGTGGGAGGAAAGTGCATCTACGCACTATGTCAAGAATGTGCTTTGAAAAAGTCATCAGAGAGAACTTCATGCTCGCATACGGATGAGGAGAGAGCTTTCGAAGGAACATGGGCCACGGAGGAGATCAAGCTCGCCTTGAGAACTGGCTATACAGTTCTGAACGCCTATGAGGTAGTCCCTTTTCATATATATACATATATCACAGTCATTCATTACTACAATTCAGGGAAGACATTATGAGAACTGGAGCCAGTACGAGATGAATCCTGAAAGCGGGCATGTACGTCACGGCATCCTCTCCGAGTACATGAACACCTTTGTGAAGCTCAAAACGGTTAGTGATTTTAATTATTGTTTAGTAGTGGGTTGTCCGGGCGTGGCATAGTGGTAGTGTGATAGACCATTGTGCGAAGAGTCCCGAGTTCGACTCCCACCCCGGACAGATCCACCCAAACCAAGGGGGTTAAGAAATGTTGGTAGTGCTCATGCACGAATCTGACTCTCCCCACTGCTGCTAATCACACTAGCAGTGATCTAGCAGGCAGCCACTGGTTCTACCAGGATAGGTCTGTCCTGCATCTCAGGGGAGCGCGTACCCTGCCGCGAGGCGGGAACAAGCGCGAGGAAGAAGAAGAAGAAGAAGAAGTTTAGTAGTGGGTTGTTGATTCTCATATGATCTTTTCAAAAATGAAGCTGTTTGAAGGAGGCAAGCGGATGGCCCAGAGACGTTGGCGATGACGTCATGAAGCAGACCGAGTACATTGAGGCCTTCAAGCGAAGAGAAGGAGTGACGCTCGACCCTACAAAGATGGTGCCAAACAGCGCAGCAAGACAAGTCGCCAAGCTGATGCTCAATTCCTTGGTAAGATTCTTTCTGTGTATTAGATAATTACAAACAAATTATTCTGAATTTTCAGTGGGGAAAACTCGGAGAACGCTCGGGAAGGAAACAAGAGGAAATGATTATCTCCCCCGAAAGACTGCACAGCCTTCTGATCGAGGCCGAGACCGAGGTTGGGGACATTATTGTCCTCACCGATGAGAAGCTCTGGGTCTCCTTCAAGAAGAAGACTGGCCACTCCGAGCCGATAAGCACAACTTCCCTGGCGTCGGCTGTGCTCACGACGGCTTACGCGAGAGTGACACTTTACAATATCATCTCGCGTGTGCAAAGCTCCAGACTGCTGTATTGTGGTTCGTTTAAATTATTTCGTTTTTCTTTGCTGTATATTCCAATTCTTTTTGTTTCAACCCTATTTTTTTTTTAGACACTGATTCGGTCATCTACCTTCACAAAGACAGTGAAGTGGACCCCCTGGAGGAGCTGAAGGGGAACTTTCTCGGGGACCTGACGGACGAAATTCCTGGAAAAGGAACAGAGTTCGTGTCGCAGGGGCCGAAAGCCTACGCATACAAATACGTCACACATGACGGCATGGTGAGAGTTTTACATTCATTGGTTCACTAGGATTTCAAATTGGAGAAACATGTCTTGATTTCTTGCAGGAAAAGAGCGTGGTAAAGTGCAAAGGCTTCCCTCTCACGTCCGAAGCGTCGCAGAAGATTCATTTCGAGCAGATGCGCCAGTTTGTAAGGGAAATGAAGAAAGGTGAAAAACCTCTCCCTGTCACCGTTACCTACGACAGAATAGTCACTGAAAGAAGTCACGCGGTGACATCTCTTCTTCAAAAGAAGAAGTTGAACGCCGTGTTCGACAAAAGGGTCATCGTCCGGGGGACGTACAACACAACCCCATATGGATATAAGGACTGATGTAGATTTATCTAAATGAACTGTTGAAATTAGATTGTTTTATTACTCGCTTTGCTTTTTTTTTCTCCAATTAATAAAATACTAAGTTATTTAGTTCATTTTCGTCTAATGTTTGTTTCGTTTAGTCTTTGAGATGATAAAATGTTGTTGCTAATCTTTGTTTTTTTTGTTCTACAAAGTCGAAAGAATACATTACGTATTCTGATTTGTTATTACTCGGTTTGCTTTTTTTTTTCTCTACGTAAAAAAATACTAAGCTATGTAGTTAATTTTCCTCTATTGCTTGTTTCTTTATGTCTTTGAGATGATAAAATGATGTTGCTAATCTTTGTGTTCTTTGTTCTACAAAGGCGGAAGAATACGTCACGTATTCTTTACCGCAAAGAGTGCAAGTTGCGAGAGTAGGAGATGGCTTCCTTCCAAGATCGTATCCATAGATTATGCGTGTATGAAAACAGTGATTATTGGAAACACATGATAAAAATTGTCTAATAAAAGATTCAAAAATACACATCGGAGGGAGTGTATAAAAAGTGTGTCTTTCTGAGAAAAACTGCACTGTAAGAGAAAAACGTTAGAGAGCGTAAAAGAAAATAACTTGTAATATTGAGAGACGCAGATAAAAGCATCGTGGATGGTTATGTTTTTCAAGAGATTCAGAGAAAAAATATCTGACAGAGTATAAAGAGAGAGAGAGAGAGAGAGAGAGAGAGAGAGAGAGAGAGAGAGAGAGAGAGAGAGAGAGAGAGAAAGAGAAAGAGAGAGAAAAAGAAAGAAATAGTGTATGATTGTGAGAGAAATAGAGAAATAGAGAGAAAGAAAAGGAGAGAAGAGAGAGAGAGAAAGAGAGAGATAAAAAGAGAGAGAGAGATAAAAGAGGGTGAGAAATGAGAGAGAGAGAGAAAGATAGAGAGAAAGAGAGAGAGAGAAAGAGAAAGAGAGAGAGAGAGAGAGAAAGAGAGAGAGAGAGAAAAAAAGAGAGAGAAAGAAAGATAAATAGAGAAAGAGAGAAAGATAAAGATCAGCTGGAGTGATTCTTTGTGGTCAGAGAAAAAGTCTCTCAATGTGACACGCCCCTTTAAATCAATCGATGAAAACCGGCCACAGGAGCATCCACCTCACACAGACCTTGAACTGTAACTATCCCCAAACAAAAAAAGCAGAGGGTTCAGGTCGGGAGAGGAAGCGGGCCATTCGGACTTTGTCAAAGAGGCCGGAAGGTTTGCTGCGCACCAATTTTGAGTGAACTTGGCAGTGTGAGAAGGAGCTCCGTCTTGCTTGACGACATACTTCTCTCCTTTGAAATGAGCATCTGCCCAGGGCATCAATACATTTATCAAGATTTTTTCCGTGTACAGATGCCTTAGCTCAGTGGATATCCATTTTGAAGTTTTCTTCAACGAAGAACGAGGTACTCTTGCCTTAGGTGCAAATTGCTCTCCACATCATAACCTGTGGCCGGTTTCAAGACGTTTGTTTTTCACAAATGGTTTGAAAAACAAACGTTTTACGATAAAACTGGTTTTACTTACAAAAGTGTTTGTCCGGTTCCAAGAACAATCTTTTGTACTGAAAACGTTTGTACCTAAAACGTTTGTTTGAACTTTCTTTTTTCGGTACAAAGCTGGCGCACTTCTAGTGCAACCTTTGATTTTCATCATTTTTCGTTATTAATTTGTTGTTTCCGACAAATATTTTGGAGTTAAAGGTTTAATAGTTCGAATTCAGTGATCATGAGTGATTTAAAGCGGCAAAAAGTGGAGGATCTTCCTCAAGAAGCAAGAATAGCCTTAGCTCAGTGGATATCTCAAGACTACGGCACATATAACGCAAGGGTGGTTGGAGGGAGTAAAAAAGAGAGTGGAACAGTGAAAAGTTTTCCGGTGCTTTCAACTGCTAGGCAGGTATTGTATGACTTGCTCTCAGCTTCCGATGAAGTTTTTTTTGTTGTTTTTTTTGTTGATGATGCCCCTTTGTTCTAAATCCTTATGAGTGTGTATGATCATCTGTTTTCATGGTTCTGTATTTTTCTGTTTTTATTGTTCTGCGTTTTCAATAACGTATAAAGCATATATAAAGCGAAACGTTCGGACCCAACTTGTCTCTTCAACAGAGCATTTAACAAGGCACGACACAGAAAATAAGATCATTTACAGAGAATTGATTGTAATTCAAAGAGAAGAATAAAGAACAAAACAAAGAGATTCAATTAGGTTCAAGAGAAATACTGTCCTATTATCGTGCTCTGTAGAGCGGATCCTCCAAGTGTGTTTGATGTATCGACTTCATGGTTATCTAGGTTCTGATCCTCGTTATTATCGTCAATGGGATCGTCAAATTGTGCCTCATTCATGTCGATCGCAGCATTACGGAGACAGACGCATGCCGCAGCGATTGTTGCAGCACGCCTTGGTTTGTACCGACATTCCGCGTGCAGAATGTGCCATTGACGCTTGAGACAGCCGATTGCATTCTCAATCTTCACTCTGACTTTGAGTACCGCGGCTGTGTACGCTCTCTCTGGAAAAAAAACAGCAATGCTTACTTTTGTGTGCTTGTCAAGAGGTTAAAATCATTAATAACAGTGTCTTTAAAACCTTCTTCGTTTCTTGGTGTGAGGATTGGCTTGATCAGAAAGGCATCCGCACGATATGCTGAGTCTCCGATAACTAATCCTTTGTAATCCTTACTTGTTAACTTGGCATGTGTTACCTGAAATGCGAACTTTCTTAAACAGCTTTCTAAAACAGCTTAAAACATCAATGAACCAACCGATTCACGGAATACGCGGCTATCGTGTGCGCTTCCTTGGAATCGTGCACTGAACCAAATGAACCGGAGAGTCGAGTCGCACATCACACCCAAATTAATGGAGTGAAACCCTTTCCTATTTACGTACATGTCCTCGTTGAACGTTGGTGCAATAATCTTGACGTGCGTACCATCCACACAACCGATCACGCCAGGAATGCCGCTAATGGCGCGAAACCTGAAGTTCAAAATTACTTTTCTGTTTTCAATAGACAAAAATTGTGAGTCATTTCAATGTGAACAGAATTATCCTACTCTGCATGGATGCGAAGCCGATCGGAATCGCTTGGCCAGTAAACGAAGTCATCAGCGTTACGAACAATCATTGACGATACTTCATGAACGATGCGGCAAATTGTGCTTCTGCTACATCCTGACACCTCAGCGGTAGTTCCTTGGAAGGAATTAGACGCTAGCACTTCAAGTGCAATGCCCAAACGCTGAATCGGTAAAAGCGCCTTTCCTCTATTTGTTGGCTTGCTTAGCTGATATTTGAACGTTTCGAGAAGCTCAAAGAATGCTTTCCGTGAAAAACGGTACTTCCTACGGAATTCTGCATCCGACAAGACGTCGAATGGATTTGCTCTGTCACGGAATATTCGCTGAACCGAGCCTCTTATCCAAAATTCTCGGAGGTCCCGGTCAATAGCTTCCATTCGTTTCTGAAAGTTAATAATTTTAATAGAATTTGAAAAAAAAACATAGAAAGGACGTAAGAATTTAACAATAAACCAAAAAAACTGTTGAAAATGATGAAAAATAATAGAAAAATTGCTTCCTATTGTGAGTAAAACTTGTTTTATTGACCGTTTTACTAGAGTACGCTAGAAAAACACTTTTGTACTATAAATGGGTTTGAAAAACAAAAGTGAGTAAAACAAAAGTTTCTTTCAACTGGAAAAACAAAAAAACAAACAAACGTTTGTACATAAAACACTTTTGTATCAAAAGTGAGTAAAACAAAAGTTTCTTGCAACCGGAAAAACGAAAAAACCGCAAACTTTTGTACGTAAAACACTTTTGTACGTACAAAAGATGTTCTTGAAACCGGCCACTGAACAGAGTGTTGAGTACTTTCGATGCATCTGCCTATTCTATCAGCCTCCAGAGAAGTTTGAGCAATAACGCGTTTGTTCCTCTTCTCATCAGTGAGTGCACAGAGATATTTATTGTGAAAAGATAATGTGATTGTGTTATAAACATGAAACGAAAACAATAAATAAAAAGCAATAACAACAAAACCATCTTAAATTAAACAATCAAACTAGCAATTTAAGTTTAAATTGAACAAGTAATAATTTAATGTTATATAAATTGAAATGAGAAGCTATTTAATTTATTTGAAAAGTTTAATAATACAAACACAAATTAATTTTTTTTTGCTGTAGGGTTACAAAAAAAGACGATTTAGAAATGACGAGAAACTTTGAAAGATGATGATTTTCAAATGAATGAGAATCAATCAAGATAATTTATGAAAAAGGTAAAACGTTAAAAATTTGAAAAAAATGTGTGGAATTCCTTATTTGAATTAAAAAAAGTAAAATTTATAATATAAATATTGACACAAAAAAATGTATGTATTACGAATTGAGGAAGTTAAACATTACAAGGTATTTATAAAATTATATTATATGTATGATTTGAGAAGCTGTATAAAATTTTGAACCATAATGTTATTATTGGTAGCATATTTCGAGGATAACCTTGGATTTAGTGTCTTTATAGTGATCATAAAGGAATGTTTTATGGGAGTTTTTATTACAGTGATATTTGTGTTGTGAAATTCGTTTCTTGAGTGTTTGAGTAGTCTCTCCAACATATTGTTACTCACATACGTTACAAGTTAAAAGATATATCATATTTTTAGTTGTACAAGTAGTATAAACTGGTTTGTTGGTAAGATAACCTTTCTTAGTGGTATTGCTTATTGCATTTGAAAGAAAATTAGTATGTTCACAAAATGTGCATCACTACATTTAGAACCTTCGACTTCTGAGTAAACAAACATCAGGTTTTATTATATGAAGACCATCAACCTTATTGTGATATGTAGGAGTGGTAGTATTTTGTTTAGATTGGGTTTGATTTGTAGCATTTTCTCCCCAAGATTGACTCGATAGAATTTTGTTTTGCTCGGCTTCGCTCTACATGGAAGTTATTTGAGTTTTTTATCTACATATGATCCCTCTTAAAAATTGTCTCTTATTTATTCACTTCTAATGCTTCTATATGAGTTCCCCACAAATCTGAACACCCGATCTTTGTTTTAAATATATAAAAAGTCTTCACTTTATCTCGATAAACTTACCTGTCAACATTGTCATGTGAAATGTTCTGCTCATAACTCACTTTCATCGATAATATTTTATTTTGCAAGACAACCTACCGGTTGTTGAAGTAAAATATTTATTATGCTTTCAATGCGAAGGCTATCACAAAGGCTATGCGATCCGCATTGCGCCCCAGTTCTCAATCTTTAAAAGTTGGTAGGGAGAGAGATCCCCATACCGAGAGAGCGAGGAAAAGAATCGAGAGTGAGAGAACGAGAGTGAGAGAACGAGAGAGAGAGAGAGGGAGGGAATTTTTTATCTCTCGCGCGCTCTTTCATGTAAGGGGTTTCCTTCGTCTCCAACTCAGTTGCATTTCGTTGAGCTCCCCCTTGGTCGGCTGTTCTCTACACTCATCTCTTCGGCGGACCGTGCGCTGTGGCTGCTGCCCTTTTGGGCGCGCCACATGCTGCGATAGCGCAGTGTTGCAGCCTTTGTGCGCAACACTTGCTGCTTCTAATAAGCGCGAATCTCTTGCTGCCCGTGGGGCGCAGTTTTTCCTTTGCTGCTTAACTGAGTACCGTTCCAATAATGCATGAGTGCAGTATGGCACTATACTCAGTGCCTAATCGATTGTTCACAAGCCTCATGGCATTGTGAACGCTATCGATCAAGCGCAGGACCGTGCGCTGTGTCTGCTGCCCTTTTGGGCGCACCACATGCTGCCATAGCGCAGTGTTGCAGCGTTTGTGCGCCACACTTGTTGCTTCCAATAAGCGCGAATCTCTTGCTGCCCGTGGGGCGCAGTTTTTTCCTTGCTGCTTAACTGATTATCGTGCCAATAATGCATGAGTGCAGTATGGCACTACACTCAGTGCCTAATCAATTGGTCATAAGCCTCATGGCATTGTGAACGCTACCGATCAGGCGCAGGCTGCGATCAGTGCGTGCACTGATCGCAACCACGCATTGACAGCGTAACTTAAGCATATCTACTATGCTAGAACTATTATAATTATGCAATGCTATCTATATGAAACTAAATAGGTGCATGTCACCGCGATTCCGATATTTTCGTGTCCCCTTTTGCAAGGCTGAAATATGACTAAGATTCAGTTATTTTAAGCATGCTTTCGGATGAGGAGGGAATTGCCCAGCTGGGAGCCGGCGAAGCCGGTAGAAGAGCAGACACGTTCACGTCGTCCTCATCAGGCTCGTCATCAAGCGGTGAAGACGCGAGACCTACAAAAAGCGTCGCAAGAACCGACGAGAGCGATCACGCTTGTCGCCTTCAGACAGTTCCAAGTCACCTCGACGATCACCAGATGCTGCAAAGAGCATGGAAAGAACATCGGAACTGAAGCCTCGCTACAAGATACCGACGGTTTTCGAATTCGCGAGCGAAGCGGACACCATTCCCCCTGCACCAACGCTGCAAGAGAAGCCCCAAAGAAAGAGAGTGCGCATCTCCGAGCGGGCACTCAGTACCTTCGAGCTTCATGCAAAGGGAAAGTTCCTCGAGCGCGAAGAACGATCGGCATTCATTGAGAAGATGCCTCTTCCAGCGTCTAAACTGGCCATGTCTCCAGAGACGGATGACTCCGTAGGAGTCATAAAGGTATCCTTGAGCTGGTGATTATATTGCCCTGCTAAATAAAACTTTGTCTTGCATAATAGTTGATAATAATTCTACTTGCAGTTTGCGAAGTGCCACATCAGCTAAAGCTCACTGGCGGCGACACAAGAGGTCACCACTACGGCGTTAGCAGGGCTAGCCTTCGCTTTCGATGAATGCATCTCTGGCCGCGTCTCAGAGAATTCCAAGACGGCGACCGGGTACATATCCGCTGCTATGCATCTTCTAAGCGTATGCATCCAGGATCTAACCGCATTCCGGAGAGAGGGAATACTAAGGTCTGTGGGTGTCGAGCCGCGAAAGGCGATGCCAACATTCAGGACAGCTCCGATCTCTTCGACTACAACCGTGAGTCGTTGTCGAGAGCCAGTTCCGCCCATCTTTGGCGAGGGACTTCAGAAGGAAGTCATTACCGCAGCACAGCCAGACGACTTCTCAAAGTCGCTTAACACACTGCGTCAACACAAGTCAACACAACAGCGCAAACCTGAGAAGCCACACTTAAAAGGTGCGTTGTTGACACACTTTCGGATGAGATAGAACTTTCCGGGGTAGGTGGGATCCACTTTAGAGTAGAAAAGTGGGAAGCACTCTCTAGAAACACGTGGATAAAAGAAACCGTACAGGGTTATAAGATACCTTTTATACACACACCCACCTCTATCTATTCCTATTCATAAAAGGCAAGATAGTAGTCCCGAGATTGACAGAGAGGTTGATAGCTTACTCGAGAAAGGCGCAATTAGCGCCATTCCGTGGGGGTCAAGGGTTTGGTTGTCTTCCATATTTCTGGTACCTAAGAAGGATGGAAGGCAGAGACCGGTCATAAATCTGAAACCTTTGAAGTGTTTTGTCGAAAAAGTTCATTTCAAAATGGAACAGTTTTTCTTCACCCAAGACCTGATTAGCGGGGGAGAGTTCATGATAAAGATAGACATGAAAGACGCATACCTGAGGAGTCCCAGAAGTTTCTCGCTTTTTCAACACAGAGAGACACTCTATAAGTTTCGGGCTCTCCCGTTTGGTCTGTCAACTGCTCCATACGTGTACACACGCCTGTTGCGGCCCGTTGCAGAGAAGCTACGAAAATACGGCATCCGCATGCTAGTCTACATAGACGACTTGATTTTCTTCGGTGATACCTCAGAAGATCTCGACAGCGTCAAGAAGTGTGCCGGAGATCTGCTTGTTTCTCTAGGTCTAACAGTTTTGCAAATGGGATGAAAACACGACAATCCAACTAGAGCTAGATAACACTACAGCGGTTTGGTTTATAAATAAGAGAGGAGGCGTACGTAGCACGGCTCTTAACAAGGTTGCGCAGCAAGTCTGGGACTGAGATATGAATCGCAATGTGCACCTCTCTGCTACGTTTATACCAGGCTCTGAGAATGTAGAAGCAGATTACGAGTCGCGAACTTTCTCGGACCATTATGAATGGTCCCTGGATAGACAGATAGTTGATATTCTATGGGAAAGATGGGGCGAGCCTTCCATAGACCTGTTTGCCACTCGTCATAACACGAAGTGTAGGGAGTTTTTCTCTTTCCGCCCAGACCCAAATGCGAAGGCGTGCGACGCCTTCAGGCAAGCATGGTCGGACCTACACGCATACGCTTTTCCACCGTTCCGTCTAGGCGGAAAAACAGTCAGGAAGGCGATCCGAGAAGGGGCAAAGCTGATCTTGATCGCGCCAGATTTCCCGAGTCAGCACTGGTATCCCCTGTTGTCACAGTCTGCCCGGGATCGAATGAAACTGCCTATAGTGTCGATTCTGAAAGATCTCAAGGGCAACGCTCACCTAATCTCCTCTCAGACACTGAAGCTCACAGCATGAAGAATGTTAGATCGAATCTTCTGACCACAGGACTGGACTCCGTCGGAGTTGAAGCAGTAATGAACTCCTGGGCCCCTTCTACGCTTAAGCAATATGAAAGTGCCCTTAGGAAATGGTCGTCTTTCTGCGAGCATAGTCGGGAGAAAACCTTCTTCCCAAGCCATCATAAACTTTCTCGGAAGACTTCATGAAGATGATCTTGTTTACTCTACAATCTGTACTCATAAAGCAGCAATCAGCAGCTATCTAGAGATTGTAGGGACTAAGGTTGAAGATACTCTGATTAGTAGAGCTGTGTTGTATGGGCCTTAAAATGTGCATTTATCATGTGTGCGTTTGTAGCTCAGTGGATAGAGCATTCGCCCGAAACGCGAAAGGTCACGGGTTCGGTTCCCGTCACACCACACGATTTTTGCACAAGTTTCTGCGAACAATCCGCTCCTCTGCTCGGTATAAAAATCCGTTGCTTGAGATCAACGAGGAGTAGGGAATACTCTAATTTACATGGGGGCCGAACCGGGATGAGAAGAGAGGATAAAAAGAGAGAAAAAGAAGAAAACCCGAGCATGAGCTAGTTCGCAGAAACAAAGGCGCCTAGACCTCTGACCCTAGACCTCGGTGTTGAGAGGGGGGCATGTTGTATGGGCCTTAAAATGTGCATTTGTCATGTGTGCGTGTGTAGCTCAGTGGGGAGAGCATTCGCCCGGAACGCGAAAGGTCACGGGTTCGGTTCCCGTCACACCACACGATTTTTGCACAAGTTTCTGCGAACAATCCACTCCTCTGCTCGGTATAAGAATCCGTTGCTTGAGATCAACGAGGAGTAGGGAATACTCTAATTTACATGGGGGCCGAACCGGGATGAGAAGAGAGGATAAAAAGAGAGAAAAAGAAGAAAACCCGAGCATGAGCTAGTTCGCAGAAACAAAGGCGCCTAGACCTCTGACCCTAGACCTCGGTGTTGAGAGGGGGGCATGTTGTATGGGCCTTAAAATGTGCATTTGTCATGTGTGCGTGTGTAGCTCAGTGGGGAGAGCATTCGCCCGGAACGCGAAAGGTCACGGGTTCGGTTCCCGTCACACCACACGATTTTTGCACAAGTTTCTGCGAACAATCCACTCCTCTGCTCGGTATAAAAATCCGTTGCTTGAGATCAACGAGGAGTAGGGAATACTCTAATTTACATGGGGGCCGAACCGGGATGAGAAGAGAGGATAAAAAGAGAGAAAAAGAAGAAAACCCGAGCATGAGCTAGTTCGCAGAAACAAAGGCGCCTAGACCTCTGACCCTAGACCTCGAGAGACCTCGGTGTTGAGAGGGGGGCATGTTGTATGGGCCTTAAAATGTGCATTTGTCATGTGTGCGTGTGTAGCTCAGTGGGGAGAGCATTCGCCCGGAACGCGAAAGGTCACGGGTTCGGTTCCCGTCACACCACACGATTTTTGCACAAGTTTCTGCGAACAATCCACTCCTCTGCTCGGTATAAGAATCCGTTGCTTGAGATCAACGAGGAGTAGGGAATACTCTAATTTACATGGGGGCCGAACCGGGATGAGAAGAGAGGATAAAAAGAGAGAAAAAGAAGAAAACCCGAGCATGAGCTAGTTCGCAGAAACAAAGGCGCCTAGACCTCTGACCCTAGACCTCGGTGTTGAGAGGGGGGCATGTTGTATGGGCCTTAAAATGTGCATTTGTCATGTGTGCGTGTGTAGCTCAGTGGGGAGAGCATTCGCCCGGAACGCGAAAGGTCACGGGTTCGGTTCCCGTCACACCACACGATTTTTGCACAAGTTTCTGCGAACAATCCACTCCTCTGCTCGGTATAAAAATCCGTTGCTTGAGATCAACGAGGAGTAGGGAATACTCTAATTTACATGGGGGCCGAACCGGGATGAGAAGAGAGGATAAAAAGAGAGAAAAAGAAGAAAACCCGAGCATGAGCTAGTTCGCAGAAACAAAGGCGCCTAGACCTCTGACCCTAGACCTCGAGAGACCTCGGTGTTGAGAGGGGGGCATGTTGTATGGGCCTTAAAATGTGCATTTGTCATGTGTGCGTGTGTAGCTCAGTGGGGAGAGCATTCGCCCGGAACGCGAAAGGTCACGGGTTCGGTTCCCGTCACACCACACGATTTTTGCACAAGTTTCTGCGAACAATCCACTCCTCTGCTCGGTATAAAAATCCGTTGCTTGAGATCAACGAGGAGTAGGGAATACTCTAATTTACATGGGGGCCGAACCGGGATGAGAAGAGAGGATAAAAAGAGAGAAAAAGAAGAAAACCCGAGCATGAGCTAGTTCGCAGAAACAAAGGCGCCTAGACCTCTGACCCTAGACCTCGAGAGACCTCGGTGTTGAGAGGGGGGCATGTTGTATGGGCCTTAAAATGTGCATTTGTCATGTGTGCGTGTGTAGCTCAGTGGGGAGAGCATTCGCCCGGAACGCGAAAGGTCACGGGTTCGGTTCCCGTCACACCACACGATTTTTGCACAAGTTTCTGCGAACAATCCACTCCTCTGCTCGGTATAAAAATCCGTTGCTTGAGATCAACGAGGAGTAGGGAATACTCTAATTTACATGGGGGCCGAACCGGGATGAGAAGAGAGGATAAAAAGAGAGAAAAAGAAGAAAACCCGAGCATGAGCTAGTTCGCAGAAACAAAGGCGCCTAGACCTCTGACCCTAGACCTCGAGAGACCTCGGTGTTGAGAGGGGGGCATGTTGTATGGGCCTTAAAATGTGCATTTGTCATGTGTGCGTGTGTAGCTCAGTGGGGAGAGCATTCGCCCGGAACGCGAAAGGTCACGGGTTCGGTTCCCGTCACACCACACGATTTTTGCACAAGTTTCTGCGAACAATCCGCTCCTCTGCTCGGTATAAAAATCCGTTGCTTGAGATCAACGAGGAGTAGGGAATACTCTAATTTACAGCTGTTAAAGGATTCTTTAGAATGCGCCCATCAAAGCCCAAATACGATAGTACATATCTGGGATGTTGCGCAGGTTAAAAGTTTCCTTACCGAAAAAGGAGCTAGCGAGCAGCTCAGTAGCGAGCAGCTCAGTCTGGAAGACTTGACTTTGAAGCTAACCATGCTCCTGGCCCTAACATCTCCTAATAGAGTGTCAGAGATAGCACGTTTTTCCCTAGAAAACTTACAAAAAGTTTCAAAAAAGTGGATATTTCACCTAGACTTTGTAAATAAAAATAGGGAACTGGGCAAACCACATACAGCGACATTCGAAAGATTTTCCGATCTGACTCTCTGCCCTATACACACCATGGAGGTTTACTTAAAACAAACATCACAGATTCGCCACGGCGAAGACAGTCATTTGTTAAGTATAATAAAACCCCATGGGAAAGTTACGCCTTCTACAGTAGCTAGATGGCTTAAAACTACGCTATCTCGCGCGGGTATAGCGGACAGCTTCTCGGCTCACTCTACAAGAGCAGCTAGTACGTCCGCCGGCACTAGAAGGGGCCTTTCTGGGCAAGCGATCATGACAGCAGTTCATTGGGCGCCTAGGGGATCGACCTTCGAACGATTTTATAACAAGGATGTAGAGACTTTTCAAGACACTATTCTCACATCGGGGTATGTCGAATAAGCCTTTGTGATAGCCGAAGCAGTGTAAGTATATTATTTTGTTTTGCAAGACAACCTACCGGTTGTTGAAGTAAAATATTTATTATGCTTTCACTGCGAAGGCTATCACAAACCCGCCTCACAAACATAAAATAACTAGATGATGAACTAATCTTTTTCGAAAAAGAGATTTTTTTCTTTGTCCCACCCAATTTCCAATGTTCAAATTGCAGATCGGTTGATAAGACGCCAAGCGAGCCGAGCAAGCAGAAGGATAGACCGCGCGGAAAACGAGGCGGCGGGTACAAGAGGAAGGAGAAGAAGTAGCACTATACAGCACTTCTTTGTTGCAAATATTGTTGTTTGTGCAATATTTTTGTTGATGAGATAAATGATATTTTACCGAACAGCCAGGTTTTGGTCGCTCAACGAAATGCAACTGAGTTGGAGACGAAGGAAACCCCTTACATGATAGAGCGCGCGAGAGGTAGATACAAAATTGCCTCCCTCTCTCTCTCGTTCTCTCACTATCGATTCTTTTCCTCGCTCTCTCGGTATGGGGATCTCTGTGATAGCCGAAACAGTGTAAGTATAAATTGCTGTTATACATTCTTATGGAATAATAACTGTGTCAGTGTTTTGATGATTTACATATATTTTCGGCGAATAATTTCTTCTGGAATAGCTAGAATAAAGAGCTTTCTACGATAATTTACTCAATGATTTCCAACTCAAAGCGGGTGATAAAGAGTTATCATTCTATATGTATGTACATATATGGAGGCGAACAACATCGGAACAGAAGAACTTTTTTTTGCTCTTTTTTGTGTTTCTTCCTCTTTTGCTCACTCTCACTCTCCCTCTTTCCCGCTTTCTCTCTCTCTCCCTCTCTCTCTCTCTCTCTCTCTCTCTCTCTCTCTCTCTCTCTCTCTCTCTCTCTCTCTCTCTCTCTCGCTCTCTCTGTCTCTCTCGCTCTTTTCTAAGCGTCTCTATCTCTTTTCCATATCAACTTAGATTCCTTTATTAGGTTTTGAATCCATTTCCGTTTTTCCCGTTTTTCCAATCCATTTTTTTCCGCAAATTAACTCTGAAGAGAAAATTTTCACTGTTATCACCTGTTACAGTATTTTCTGATGCAGAATTCTCACCGAGTACCTTATATAAAGCCACTAAATTTGTTTCCGTAGTCTCGAAAACTGCAATGTTTTTGGCTCGAAACTAGTCAGCGACTTTTAACCCTTGTTCACGCAAATAAGACAACAGACTACGGTTTTTCTGTGGAAATCTCTTATGTTGCTGGAACAAGTAATACTAATGACCTGCAATTTGGATGAAGTTTTCGTAGCATAAACAGCACCGCGCCGTAGATGCACAGGACGAAAAGAACGATGGGTAAGTAGATAAGTTCGATGATGAACAGATAAGGGTACATGCGACAAGGACGAAAAAGGTCACCCAAAAAGTGTTCGAAATTTGTCTAAAAATTAAATTTGAAAAAGTTGCGCAACATGAAAAAGCGGCAATCTGGCGAAACAGAACAACTGTAAAAAAAGAAAAATCAACAAAAAAGGTGAAAACAAATAAATACATACATATGTAGTATATATTTGTTTTTCCTTTCTTACCGAGGTACTGCAACCATCAGAAAAGGAGACAGATCTGCTATACTTGCTTTCTTCTCTAATGCCAAGACTCACATGATTGAAGTGAAAAAGGTAAACTTTGGTTTAGTCAGTATTTGCTTAAGAAGCCAGAGGTTCAAAACGGAAAGATTGGAGAAAACATATGAAGTTTATATATATATTTTTTTTATCTACATCTTTCGATGCAATAACGCACAATTTTAATTACAATTGAAAATGAGAAATGAATAGATCAGCTAAACAATTGTCAAATAAGTGAATAAAACAAAAACGATACAGAAATTTGACTTTAATGGAGCGAATTGAACGGGGGGAAAAAACAACAACAAAAAAAACAAACAAACAAACCTATATAGAACGATTTAAACGACAAAAAAAAGAAGTTTAGTTCTGAATTCATGAGGAGAGAAGAGTAGAAAGAACACCACTTTTTAATTGGGACTTAAAATATTTCAGGTTCATACTATTAATCAAGTTTCGAGGTAGCTTGCTGAAAAGGTGGGATATTCGCATTCCATAAGAGTTATTTCTAGCAGTATTCTTGCTACCCTGAACTAATAAGCCATTAATATTAGTTCGCGTTGGAATAGTCTCTTTGAAAAATCGCTTTTTATCTATTATCGACAGTCCATGGAAGATCTTGAAACCCATAACTAATTCAGAAAATACCCTCCTCTTGGAAAGAGGAACGAATCCAAGGCGGGCAAGTCGATTGGGGTAAGAAGGAAGAAACCTCGTATTAACTTCATTTGCGAAACATCGATGGTAAACTATGCGAGTGAATTTCCTCAAAACTTTCTCTACATTATCACAATCTCTTGCATAGTATGGATTCCATATATTCGAAGCATAGTCCAAGTGCGGCATTACGTAAGTTTTAAAGCACTTGACCAGTATACCAGGATCATTAACAGTTATCGCACGGAGCATAGCATACAATGCCTTTTTAACTCGGTCTGCTATATGAAGTTTGTTTTATATGTAATATATATGAAGTTTTGAAGTTTATATGTAATAAAATGATGAACAGTTTTGAGACGCGGATTTACAAGATGCTTGAGCATGCTCTTTGCAGCATGCAGCATGCTCTTTTTATCATGAACTAGGAAAGCAAAAAGGAGGAAGCTCTTTAGTATCCTTGAGAACAAAACAGTTCCGCTTAAGACTTAATAAAGCTTTAATCAACAAGGTTGCTCACTCATAAAATCAGAAAAAAATGTTTCCACTCAATGCGAATTCCACGCTTTTTTTTCATGTGCAAGTGAACGCAATTTGAGGATCAGTTAAAAATTCCAAATATTTTTTTTTGGCATCACTTCTCAGAAAACCAGATGTGTAAAAATTAAACACATTCTACATAATATTCATTTCTCTTATTGACAGCTGTTGGAAAAGTGTTCTATTTTCGTGCTCCACTGCGTCCTATCGCTGCACTCGGATGATCTTCTTGAACAAAGACGTTTTAACATCAGAATTTTGGGTTTCAGTGTCGAAGGACTTGGTTCCTTCTTCAAAAGTTTTGGTCCTTCTTTATAATTATCATTTGCAATACCCGGTTCCTCGTAACTCCTGAACATTTTTTCTATATGCGTTTTTTTCGCAATTTTGGGTCCCG
Organism: Allodiplogaster pararmata; assembly: GCA_964056735.1. Taxonomy (NCBI): domain Eukaryota; kingdom Metazoa; phylum Nematoda; class Chromadorea; order Rhabditida; family Diplogasteridae; genus Allodiplogaster; species Allodiplogaster pararmata. The sequence goes on along the minus strand of OZ057408.1, from coordinate 2,532,855 downwards.
ACTTTGCAAATATTCTTTATGTTCTTGCGATGCTTTATTCCAACCGTGCGTGCGACCTTCGCTTTCAACGTGGAATGATGACTCTGCATCCTCAAACTTGTTCAATCCCCGGAAAATTTGTTAGAAAGAATATGAATAATAAAAAAATTGAGCTAAAATTTCTGTCTTTTTGAGAACTCAGCTTGAAAACACATTTCGAAAACCACAAAAATTGCCGCTGCCCCGGGAAACTAGAATTAAATAGAACTCACCTAAATGGTAGCCTTGGCCATAATTTCGAAAGAGTTAGATCACACAAACATAGTAATTTATTAGTTGTCGATGTGTCATTAAACCCATCCTGCCTTTCTACTCATATGTTAAATATACACATTCAACATTGAGTCAGAGCATGTGAATTATTTTCGAAATGAATCTTGAACATAATGACATATTAACTCTAACGTCAAGGACTTTCTAAAAAAAGCCGCAAATTGATACGTTTTTTTCTCTTCGTTTTTTAATATAATACGTTGTTTCGTAATTACAAGCACTAATCGAGTGCCAAGAAGTTGGTAAACAAAACGTTGGTAAATAAACCTTTTAAAGTTGCACCACGCCTTCCATCGCATTTCATTTCAAGGAGTATATGTTAATGTATTTCTTTAAATATTTTTTAAACCATTCGAAAAACTTGTGAAACTTATACTTTTCTATAATATAAAAAAGTTTCGAACTTATGAGAGAAATTAACGGCCCTGATTATGATGAAGTTGAAACGAACTCCCGGGTCATCGCTTGAGACCTTGGCATCGAGCGAAATCTACCTTTCAGAAATAGCTAGCTACTTCTTGATTTTCTTCTTTCTTCATCTGTCCAGATCAACATGAACAAAAAAATTTGATCGAATTTCTATTTCCTCGAGGAAATTATGATAAATCGTAGAATCTAAAATTTCAGATCATCTTCCCACGAGCACTGAGTATTGAGAACCTAAAATGTTTCTCGTATCAGTCCATGCTTATTTTCTAAACACTGTCTTAATTGTATCTTTATATATTGTTTATGTGCACGAAATAAATGAATGAAAACAAGTTCTTCAGCCCGATAATAATTTCGTAAAAATATCACAGCCACTGAAACATTCTTGCGATGAAAGCATAGAGCTTTAAATGATATAATTTCACAAATGACCTTCTCATAAACATTTTTTTTTATGATGAAAATGAAAAGTATGAAAATGAAAGACGTGTTTTGTTTTCACAAATTGGGACTAGAAATCAAAAATTGCTAGTCTCATTTCTTTCAAAACAAAGGACGTGATCAATTTCTATGTGTGTGTGTTCTTTTTTTCGCTTCGAAATAGCGCATTACTCATAAAAAAGAGTGAGTGGGTCTGAAAAATTTCCTCGGAGTTTTCTGGAAAAAAAGAATTCCTCGGAGTTTTGTCAACAACACAGATCTTTTCAAAAACATTGGGTTTCTGAAAACGAAAATTCGAATTGCTCTCAGTCTTCTACACTTATTATCTTGCATAATGAGCATTAGTCTTGATTTTCTCGACTTATTTGCTTCGTGAACATGCAAGACTCGAAAAAATATAGGGTCTCTCAGAAATAGCAGTCACTTCAAATACGAAAGTGTCGTCAGTGGTGCAGTAGTGAAGATCTCGCACTTTTTTCGTGTCTACGAATTCTACACTGAGACTACTAGAAAAAAATTAACAAGTGGAAAACTCACGATACGCAGTTTAAAAATTGAAAATGAAACTACAAATTGGAATCATGATATTAAGACTGAGTGCGAACAAAATTAACATTCGAGATTAATTTGCTCATATAAAGTAATAGTAGTAAAAAACAAAATAAACATTTCAGACCTGAAACTCCAAAATCGTACCTTATGGGAACTCTTTCAGAGAAATTTACAAGAAATTTTTCCTTTTCTAACTTTATTCTCACTCTTACTCCTTTTTTCCTCCTTTTTGCGGTCTTCTCTATCTCTATGTCTCGCTCTTTCCTCGCTCTCTCTCTTTTGCTCTCAGTCTCAATCTTTGTATATTCTCCTTTTTTCCTGACTCCACCTCTCATACGTTTTTTTTCTGTCTTGTTTCTTTTTCGATAGACCTCCTCCTTCACAATTTTTTTTCAATACACTCTCGAATTTCTTAAAAACTCCTTTGTCATATCTGCTTCAGTGTTTTTCTTCGACTGCTTTCTACTAGATTTATATTTGTAAAAGTATTGAAAAAGTTTCTAAAATGAGGTTAAAGTTTTTGAAAAGCAAATAAAACTCGAGGTAAAAACGAAAAAGGTTTTACAAACCAAGTTTAATAGCTCAAATTTGAAAAAGTACATATAAACACGGTAAAGCACTTTATTGTTCTGTATGCCTCTCAGCGTGTCAAAATCTTCTTGAGGATGTAGTTCAACCATGCCATTGGTAGTAGGAATGAAGAGCGGAGGTAGAAAAACAATTGCTCTCTTCCCGCACAGCATGTGAAACAAACCTGTGACTCGGGAGCTTTAAGATTGATAATATACTGCAAGGCATCGGAAAAAAATTTGATCGTGAAGCGCTGTCCCTGAAAAAGGCCCTTCGGGAACGCCTTTCGGGAAAAAAGGCCCTTCGCGAAAGTCACAAACAAATTTTAAAAAATGTTTTAAAAACATAAATAAATAAAAAATATATAAATATAATGTAAAATAATCAACAAAAAAAACTAATTAATTAAAATTTAAAAATTTTGAGTATATTTAGCATACTTTCAAATTATCCCTAGCATACTTTCATTTTATTACTATTCAGCTTTTCAAAGTATGAATAGTAACACTTGTGTGCGGAACGATTTGGAATACTTTTAAAGTATATAGTTCCATTTTCATGCTTTCGTAAGTATGACTATTAATACGCTTTTTTGTGTGTATATAAGCGAAAAAGTTTTTTTCTCAAGAAGCAGTTGTTAAATTGCAAATAGTATAAAGTAATAAAAGTCTCTCGAATGTTTCATTTCAACAGAGAATTCCCTAAAAAACTTCTCACTAGCTTCGCAATTTTATCGACTTTTTCCTGTATAACGCTGGACTGATTAGATATTTTTTCCAAATTAAAACAAAAACTTTATCATAGTTCATGATAATGGGCGAAGAATCAAAACTTGGAAGGTTCTGAGTTGAAAAAAATGAAAAGGGCGAAAAAGTGAGACAGAAACTATTTAAACTTTTCTAGATGAAACTTTTCAAGAACCATTACTCATATGTATTCTTTAATTTATGCATCAATGCAAACGATAAAAGTTGGCATCCGGTCGAAAACATCGTAGAATTTACTCCGAAATCTTCGAGCCCCTATTGAGCCCCGTATTGAGTCCTCAGGGTCGGTGGTTTGGTGAGGCTTCACAATAAGCGCCCAGCCAGTCCTACGATATCGTTATCCCGGTAAACATAGGAGTGAACAAGAAATAGTTCGGTTTCCCTTTTATCGATCTGATTATTCCGTCAAAAACATTCTGAGAGTTTCTTCTTCCGCTTGTATAAACGAAGATTACATCCAAAATCGTCTCACTTTTTCAAGTATTTTTATATATAAGACGATGCTGGGAATAATTTTCGCCAATATGCTCAAAATGTTGTTCCTCGGGCAGATTTCCCTTGAAAAACCAAGCTTTTCCATGGCAAGAAACGGAAAAAAGCGCCATGATAAATGGCAGCAAATAACATGCGTTTTGGCGGGCCTGCCAAGAAAAACCGTCAAAAAACAAGCTTTCTACTTTGTACTCGTTTTGTCACTGCTAAAGAAGGGACAAAATTTGTAACTGCTTATGTCACTGCCAAAAACGGGCTTTTTTGTGTACTTCTTTTTTTCCTGCCAAAATCGGGCTTTTTTTTCTCCTTGTTTTGTCTCTGCCAAAATCGGGCTTTTTTTGTCCTTCTTTTGTCTCTGTCAAAACCGGCCTTTTTTTGTCCTTGTTTTTTCACTGCCAAAATCGGGTTTTTGTTTGTCCTTGTTTTGTCACTGTCAAAATCGGTTTTTTTTGTCCTTGTTTTGCCACTGCCAGAACCGGGATTTTTGTCCTTGTTTTGTCACTGCCAAAATCGGGCTTTTTTGTAGCCCCTGCAACTCCTTAGCCTCATTTCTGGGATGATGGAGGACCGCTCTCAGGATCTCTTTGGGGAGTGCCAATACTAGACTTTGATCTCTTTAAATGTGTGGTTCAGGCTACGTCTTTCAACGAGCCGGATCGAATCTTTACCTCAAACTTGGGTAATTAAACCGACTACAACCGCCACACAATTCTTTACGTACTAGCGCAGCAACATACATTTTTCTCAACTGTTTACTAAACTCGGTTGGGGTACGTCGCTAGATGTGGTTAATATGTGGTCGTTGCGGAGCTTTGTTCAACGTACAAAAAGTGTTCCAAAAAAGAGCCGAGTTTGGCAGTGCCAAAACATGACACGAAAGAAAAACAAAATTTTCCCTGATTTGGTAGTGACAAAAAGTGTGTCAAAAAAAGAGCCGAGTTTGGCAGTGCCAAAACATGACGCAAAAGAAAAACAAAATTGTCCGTAATTTGGCATTGACAAAAAGTGTTCAAAAAAAGAGCCGAGTTTGGCAGTGCCAAAACATGTCACAAAGGAAAAAACAAAATTGTCCGCGATTTGGAAGGAACAAAACTTGGCCACAGAGTCATTCATCAATGGTGGCCGATTCTTCGTCCCTATTTTGGCAGCTAAAAAAAGACAAATAACGGAATTTCCTTCTCCCAAGTTCGCATACTCGAAATCTTGGCGAAATAAAGTTTTTGGCTGAGGAACAACATTTCGAGCATTTTGGCGAAAATTATTCCCAGCATCGTCTTATATGTCTTTATCTCCACAGGATGACTTGTTGAGGTCATCACTTACGTGGTATGACAATAGAGCTTTACAATCAAAAGCAAGCAACAAAAAAAACGAATCGATTTTTTTTGCATGAATTCTTCTTACAACAATATGGCAACAAAAAACTCGATACATTCGAGAAAAAAAGTGAACAGTTATCTAAAGTGTTACTCATAAAAAAGTTGGAGATACTTAAAAAGTTGTAAAATTCTCTATGTTCAATTCGAAAAAATTGGTTATGTACTTTTGAGTCTCCCACGAATATTTTGAAGTTATGATTAATTTTACCGAGAATCTGAATTGAATTGAACTAGAGATTTTGGAGATAATGAACAAATTACATGAACTTTAAGCAAAATTTTAATGATTAAATGACGAACTTTTCTAATGAGAGCGGGAAACTTCATTAAACAATGTCAGGTGGAATCCGCAGAACTTTAGAAGAACTTTCAACAAAAAAAAATCAAAAAAAAATGTTTGTTCAAATTGCAAATTACTATGTACCGGAGCTTTTTTCAAACTCTAAGTTAACCAATTAAGTTATCATGTCAATTTTTTCTCATCACGGAAGGTTTTTAAACTTAATTTGCGAAACTTTATCGAAACGAGAAAAAAGAACCCAAAGTCTAATGGACTCTTTGCCTCAAAAATAAGTATTCATGAAAAGTAAAGAACAGCTTCTGGTGCATAAAGCGAAAACTGTTCCCGACAAAAAATAATCGGCTTGTCCTATAGTTTCTTAGCGCTCCGATTTGTTTGTGACTTACCGAAAGCTTTTTTTTTTTTCGTGAAACTTAAACTTGTTTTTTTCTAAACACAGTAGAAAAAAACAGCCGCGACATTAATCTCTCGAAAAAAGTTGAGTGATCGACGATGTATGTGTAAAGATGACATCATTGCTCGATGAATGAGATCATCGAGTCAGTGTTAATACAACTGAAATTTTTCACGATGAGATCATGGCTCTCGCACTTTTTAGGCAAAAAATGTTGGATCAGTGAGGTATGAGATGATCTTGCGAGAGCACGCGAAATAACATCTTCAAGTACGAGAAAATGAGATTTCACATGTCGTCTTGCTCTCCAAATGAATCTTAAAATACTAACTAATCGCAATCTAATTTGTTTCCGTACTCAAAAATCATTTCACTTTTTTTGTTGAACATTTCATTAAAAAAATTTTTTGTCATATTCTCGACACTTCGTACCTCGAAATTTCGTACCCCGAAACTTTGTACCCAACATTATTCTTCTTGTTACCACTTTTTTCTTCCAACATTTTTTCAAAATTTTCGCCTAATTTGAATGACATGATGTCATCGCACCGATGATCTCATCGTTCAGAGATTAATGTCGCGGCAGGTCGAGACAAAAATTCTTTCTATCCTTGTTCTGCCTTGTTTTCGTCTGTTCTATTGAATCAGAAAAAAAATTTTCCAAACTCAAACCCGGTTCTTATTAGTCTAGACTTCAAACAATAGTAATACTATAATATATTCACAACTCCGCAACAAAAATCTACCAGTTTTCTCTCTTCAGTTTTCTCATCGGAATATTTTTCAAGCGAATCACGGGAACGTCACACATGGTTATTTCAGGAACTTCGTGTGATAAGGGGAGTATGTAAAACGACAGGCAGGTGTAATTGGAGAAAAATTTGTGACTGCACAAGACAGTCAAACTACATACATATGTACTTTCAACTTTATCTGAAAAAGACAAAGAAGAAACTGAGTATCTCTGCTGAGTGAAAAAATTGTTTGAGTTCATATTCGAAAACAGGTGATGAAGGCGTATTCAAATAACAACTGGCTGGTTGGATACAGAAAGCTATAGAATTTGGAAGTTTCACAAAATTAGGGGTTTTAAAAATTGAATTTTTTAAAAATTTCTTTCTAAATATTCGGACAGTAGTTTAGCGAAAAAAAGAATCTTTTGAACAATTTTTGAAACACTTGACTTCATTTAACTAATTATTTCATTAATGAAGTTGAACATGTTCATAAAAACTTCACAATAAGATTACTATTAAGATGTGGCCAATCAAAACTGTCTTATTCTGAAAGAATGCGGCTACTCAAAACTGAGTCATTTACACCCATACGGCTTAGCTGTGTTACGTTGAGTTCATCACTACTACTTTGTCAATATCCACTGGTCACTTTAGTGTAGGGGTGAGTGTGCTCGACTGTGAGTTGCTCGGTGAGAGTTCGGACTCGCTCTGATGAGTAATTTTTGCCAAATTTTATTTTTACATCAGAAAATACATTAAAAAATGCTTAGGCTTAGGAAAAAGTTGGCTTTAATCTACTTTAGCCGTCCAAAGATTTTTTTTCTCAGAAAGAGATTTTATTCATGAAAACTCCCTCCCCCCTTTCTCCTTAGGGCCCCCTTCCCCCCTTTAGGGCCTCCCTTCCCCCTTCCCCCTAGGGCCCCTACTCCCCTCCTTTGCCTAGGTAGGGCCCTTTGCCTAGGTAGGGCCCTCTTCCTCCCCCCTTCCCCGTTTAGGGCCCCCCTCCCTTCCCTGCTTAGGTAACCCCCCCCCTCCACCCTTTCCTTTCCCCAAAATTTCTAAAGATAATTTTAAAAGAAAGAAAAGAAAAGAAAGAAAGAGAACAAGAAAGAAAAAAGAAGGAGAAAAAAATAAGAAAGAGAAAGAAAAAAGAAGCCGTGCTTTAGGGCAGATAAGCCATTTGGGTTTTTGGCAGCGCGCACTCTAAAATTTCACAAGTTTTTCTTTCACTTGTGAAATTTTGCATTAGGTCCTGACCTCCCCATTTCCCCAGTCCCCTCTAGACGGCCTGGCTCTAGTAAATTCTTTTTTCTTTCTCTTTCTTAATTTTTTTCTCTTTTTTTTAACTTTGAACTTTGAACTTTTTATTACGCGAAAAGAATCACGTGGTGGATATATGTATATATTATACAAAAACAAATGAAAAACAAAATGAAACTGAAACAAAGAACACAAATGAAACTGAACAATGAATCCGAGCGTCTATAAATACAATCGAGCGGATCTTATAGCGAAACTAAACTTCCTACAATTAGTGCGAGGAGTTTTATATTGAATTTTTAATTTTGAGCCTCGAGTCGTGGAAACATTTAATTTATAAAAATGTCGTCTTTTTTGAGAAAGAATTACTCTACCAGATATAAGCTTGTTTAAAAGATGAAAATCATTCGTTTCCCTCCTACTACTTAAGGTCTGAAGTCTAAGCTTAGAGTTTCTTACTCTATTAGAAGGCATGTGACTGTAGGGGGTATTGAAGCAACGATTGTATACTCGGCGAGTATAATAGTTCTGTACCTTTTCTAATGCCTTAATATCTTTCTTGAGATATGGGGAGAAAACTGGTGTACAGTTCTCAAGAATCGATCGTATGTATATAGAATAAGCTCTAGTTAAAACATCAGCGTTTTTTGATTTCAAAACTTTAAGTGTGAGATAAGCTTTAGTAAAAGCTTTTTTAGCTATAGAAGAACAATGCTTGCTGAAAGATAGCTTTGGATCAATTAAGAAACCGAGATCGCGAACGCTATAAACATAAGGTATTGGGATACAATTGAGGGAGTACGGATAGTGAGGGCTTCTGATGTAACCAATTCTTAAGCATGAACATTTCTTAGGGGCTAAACTGAGCTGCCAAGTGTTCGACCATTCGTTCACAAAGTCTATGGCGAGCTGTAAGGTTTGATGATTGTCTGATTTCTTGAAAGATCTGAAGATTTTCATATCATCTGCGTACAACATTATTTGACAATCTAAGTCAATAATTGGTTTTACTATATCAGCGGTGTATATTATAAACAAAAGTGGACCTAATACACTACCTTGTGGTACTCCGCTAATGACGGGAAGGGACTCAGATAAAGAATCATTTACTTTAACTTGAAAGGTTCTGTTACTCAGGTATGCTTCAATCCACTTTACTATTTTTATCGGAAAATTATACCCCTTTAGTTTTTGTATTAACTTAGTATGAGAGACCTTATCGAAAGCCTTGGCAAAATCAAAGTAAATAACATCAATAAAACGTTTTCTATCTATTTCATTACTACAGTAATCTAAAAATAATAACATCAATTGCTCTATTGAACGTTTTCTTCTAAAACCATATTGTTCATCAGGTATTATCTCATTCGATTCACAATAAAATCAAATGTAACTGGCAAGAATCTTCTCAAATACTCTACAGAAGAATGAAGTTATGGAAATAGAACGATAGTTACTGGGCTGGCAAAAAGGTGGTTTCTTTTTAACAGGAGTCACTAGGGAATGACGCCATTTGTCAGGAACTTGACTTCGACTGAATGACTCATTGAATATTATCTCTAGAGGTATAGCTAAAGGAACAGCTAGTTTTTTGATGAAAAATATATTGAGATTGTCTGGAGTTTTGGAAGAAGAATTCTTCCATTTTTCAATCAAAGAGCAAATGAGATGTCTAGGAAACAGCATTTCATCATTTTCAAGAGTACAATTCGGAAAAGAAGGATTGAAATAAGGAGTTAAATTATCATCAATAATAAAAGAAGATTGAAATGATTTAGCAAGCGAATTTGCCTTTTCTTCGTCTAAATATAACATCGTATTTTGATCATCACAGAGGGTATCAACACCCATTGGTTTCTTAGAAAGAGACGAACGAATATATTCGAAAAATAGTTTCTTGTCTTTGCTTTCTATTATTTTCTTTTCTACACTCAAATTAAATTTTATTATGTAATCTTTACATATTTTACTAGATCGGGAATACTTTATATAGTCAGCTTCTTTTTTACTAACGACATAGGAATTCCATAGATTGAATCGCCTCTGCATAGCTCTTTTTATGTGTTCGGGTAGAATTGAATTAGTGGAAATGCTAACTTTCTCCCAAGGAGCTAAGCAGTTCGAGGCTTCTGTCAGAATTTCTATTAACTTATCAAACATCTCGTTGACATTACTAAGAGGTGAGAGAATTGAATGCCAATCCATATTGCATAGCTCGCATGCTAAGAAATCATAATTTCTTTCTCTTTCTTCTTTTTTCTCTTTCTTTTTTCTTTCTTGTTCTCTTTCTTTCTTTTTTCTCTTTTCTTATTTTTCTCTTTCTTTTTTCTTACTTGTTCTGTTTGTTTCTTTTTTCTTTCTCTTTCTTTTCTTTTCCTTTCTTTTTAGATTATCTTCATTATTTTTTCTCTTTCTTTTTTCTTAATTGTTCTGTTTGTTTATTTTTCTTTCTCTTTCTTTTCTTTTCCTTTCTTTTTTAGATTATCTTCATTATTTTTTCTCTTTCTTTTTCATATTTGTTCTGTTTGTTTATTTTTTTCTTTCTCTTTCTTTTCTTTTCCTTTCTTTTTAGATTATCGACCCTCTCGTTCTCAATCGACCCTCTCGTTCTCATAGAGATTGGTGACTTATCAAGGGCTCTCTTGAAAAGTCAATAATGTCTACAATTCCACCTTCCATACTCACTCTACAAATTCCAACAGTTCCGTTGCCGTTCGTGATGTCCCTTATTGAAGATCTCTTCTCGAAACATCTTCAGCCCGTTCAGAAGACACTGTCAGACCAAGCAGCAGAGATTTCTTCTCTACGTCAAATTCTAGCGGAAGTTCAGAGTAGCTTATTTCCAGTTTCTCTTCGTCCACATATATACTCAGCAGTGGTTGAGTGTACAATCAGGGATAAAGACATGTTAATGAGGAAGTCCAAGCGAGCGGTTCTTCTTCGACTCCCCGAGAAGGCTGTCGCCGATGAAACTCACAAAAACGACCAAAGAACCATTGAGCAGATCTTCCAGAAAATATACTCGTCCGATCTCATGAAGTCCCTCAAAACTGGCAAGATCTCTCACCATCGCCACCCTGTGGGTGCCCCTCGGCCTTCCACGTCTACTGGACGACCGATCAAAATTGAGTTCGCCAACTCATGTGACCGAGACATGTTCCTCATGCTCTGTAAACAAGTCAAAAGTGTCCCAAAAGGATGTCATATCAGATCCGATCTCTCTCCCGCTGAACTAATCGCTGAGCGTGACTGTAAACGAATTTCCCTAGAATCTTCTCACATTCCCGTCAGACTGGTCGACTCTCATCTTGAACCAGTCCTCCCTCATCAAAAATGGAAAAACAAGAGAAAATCTCTCATTAATATCCAGACCACATCCCTTTCTTCTCCACCTGCTCTAACTCGGACCTATGCAGCTGTAGCGTCCTCCTCTACTCGGATCAGAAACCCTCCCTCTACAAGTGAAATCTCCTTATTCAACACCCCTATCTTCTCTGCCACGACCCCTCCACCAGCACCACAGCCTTCTTCTCGTCCTCGCCTTTCTCTTATTCCCCGACCTCGAGTCCCTCTTACCTTGTCCAAAAAATCAGAAAATTGCATCGTCAATAAATCGCTGACCCTGAATGAGCCTCCAGTAGTCATCAGAAGAAGCGCACGCACTCAGCAGATGGCTGCGGACAAGAAGAAGCGATCGAAATAGCAATTAAAGAGAGTGAGTTCATCCAAGCTTAAATGTGTCTCATTCAATGCTCGCTCGATTAAGAACAAATTATATGATCTTTACCATCTACTTAGATCGTCCTTCCATGACATTCTATTCGTTTGTGAAACATGGCTGAATTCTTTTGATCCTGATTCACTTCTCACTGACGCTCTCCCATACCTCGTGTTTAGAGCAGATCGTCTTGATAACAGCCGCGGTGGTGGAGCCGCTTTACTTGTTAGCAATAAACTTTCTCCGGTCAGTGTATCCTCATTTTCTCAAGACTCAATTGAATGCATCACTATTGACATCTTTCAGATGATTCATGTACACTTCCTTTTCCCTCTCTTCGACTTGTTTCCTGTTACCGATCGCCTAACTCTCCCATGAATGCCATTGATGATCTCATCAGTTACCTCATTCCTCACTGCTCCATTCCTTACCCTGTGATCATCTGCGGAGACCTGAACTTCCCGAATGCCGATTGGTCAGCAGCCCCTCCCCCCACCCAAGACAAGGAACCCAACTCTTTTTCACAATTCACCAATGACTACCACTTAACCCAGCATGTATTGACTCCAACTCGCGCATCCAACATTCTCGATTACTTTTTTTGTAATCATGATCTCATCACCGATTGCATAACTTCTCATCCTTTCTCGACGAGCGATCATCTATCAATAAGTTTTTCGATCTCTAAATGCTCCACGTGTCCCAATAGATCATGCTCTAAGTTACTCCCTCAATGGAGAAAGGCCGACTGGAATGCCATCAGTCAATCTCTTTTCCCTATAAATTGGACGATTGTATTTTCCACCTTGAGTATTGACCAATGCGTTCTTCATCTCACAGATGTTCTATCTTCTCTTGTGCATAAATATGTACCATTATCGAAGCTCCGTAAACCTCATTTGAAATACCCCTCCAAAATTCGAAGATTATTTAGTTTTCTACAAAGATCTAAGAAAAAATATCCATCAGCAACATGTACTATGAGAACATGCAGAAAGTTGCATAAGGCTATTTTCAAATTCGAATGTGAACGAGAGAGTCTGTTAAGTTTTCCAAAGAATTTCATGCAATTCTACCGTAGCATTGCAAACCGCACTAAACCTAACAACAGAATTTCGTCTTTGATTGTTGACGATGTTCCATTGACATGTCCTCTTGAGATTTCTAACACATTCGCCAAATTTTTTGCTTCTGTAGCCTCAAATCCAGTTCAAGGTCCATTATCATTGAGCTGTTATTCCACTCCTATTGTGTACAACTCCATTCTATCTCCGATAGACATTCACAATCTCATCAAGGGTATTGTTCCCAAAATTAACACGTCTCCTGATGGTTTACCTAACATTTTCATCAAGAACTGCAAAGACGCTTTGTCACTTCCACTAGCCATAATATGTTCTAACTGCTTAACACTTGGTTACTACCCAGCGGCATGGAAAACAGGTTTGATTAAACCGATTCACAAGAAAGCTAGCAAAAGTGATGTTAACAATTATCGTCCTATCACTCTCGTCAGTTCGTTGTCTAAGCTATTCGAGAAGCATTTGTACAATGTAATTTACCAGCATCCTGAAATGAATACCATTTTACACTCCAATCAGTCTGGTTTTCGTCGAAATCGGTCGACTACTTCATCTCTTGTTGAGTCCCACGCTTTGTATCTTTCTTTCCTATCCAGGAAAATCCCTTTTGACATCTGCCTGATTGACTTCTCAAAGGCATTCGACATGGTCGATCATCGACTCCTTCTTTACAAGCTTGAATGTGCAGGTATCCACTCGTCTCTATTGTGTCTTGTTTCTTCGTTTCTCTCACAGCGATCTTTTCGTGTGAATGTTAATGACAATCTTTCTGAGGAACAAAGAGTGGCCACCGGTGTTCCTCAGGGAAGTTGTTTAGGCCCCCTGTTCTTCTCGATTTTCATAAATGATATTGTTGATAAGATTCCAGAGAATGTACACTGTTTTCTTTATGCCGATGATGTTAAGATTTTTTCCGATGATCCTATTGCTCTACAAATATCTTTGAATTCAATAGCCGACTACGCCTTCAAATGGTCTCTCTCCATCTCATTCGCAAAGTGTCTGATCATTCATTGTGGTCCTAACAACTCAGGTATACAATACCATATTAACCATCACAAACTACCGACCCAGTCTCACGCTCGAGACCTTGGAATTCTATTTTAAAGCTCACTATCATTTCCCACTCATATTGAAAGTACTATCTGCAAAGCTAGTAAGTGCATGAATATCATCTTCCGATCTCTGAAAACAGCATCAATACCAGTACTACTCAAAGCTTACAAGACTTATGTGCTGCCACTCCTAGAGTATGGATCTGAGATCTGTGGCCGGTTTCAAGAACATCTTTTGTACGTACAAAAGTGTTTTACGTACAAAAGTTTGCGGTTTTTTCGTTTTTCCGGTTGCAAGAAACTTTTGTTTTACTCACTTTTGATACAAAAGTGTTTTACGTACAAACGTTTGTTTGTTTTTTTTTGTTTTTCAAGTTGCAAGAAACTTTTGTTTTACTCACTTTTGATACAAAAGTGTTTTACGTACAAACGTTTGTTTGTTTTTTTTGTTTTTCAAGTTGCAAGAAACTTTTGTTTTACTCACTTTTGTTTTTCAAACCCATTTATAGTACAAAAGTGTTTTTCTAGCGTACTCTAGTAAAACGGTCGGTAAAACAAGTTTTACTCACAATAGGAAGCAATTTTTCTATTATTTTTCATCATTTTCAACAGTTTTTTTGGTTTATTGTTAAATTCTTACGTCCTTTCTATGTTTTTTTTCAAATTCTATTAAAATTATTAACTTTCAGAAACGAATGGAAGCTATTGACCGGGACCTCCGAGAATTTTGGATAAGAGGCTCGGTTCAGCGAATATTCCGTGACAGAGCAAATCCATTCGACGTCTTGTCGGATGCAAAATTCCGTAGGAAGTACCGTTTTTCACGGAAAGCATTCTTTGAGCTTCTCGAAACGTTCAAATATCAGCTAAGCAAGCCAACAAATAGAGGAAAGGCGCTTTTACCGATTCAGCGTTTGGGCATTGCACTTGAAGTGCTAGCGTCTAATTCCTTCCAAGGAACTACCGCTGAGGTGTCAGGATGTAGCAGAAGCACAGTTTGCCGCATCGTTCATGAAGTATCGTCAATGATTGTTCGTAACGCTGATGACTTCGTTTACTGGCCAAGCGATTCCGATCGGCTTCGCATCCATGCAGAGTAGGATAATTCTGTTCACATTGAAATGACTCACAATTTTTGTCTATTGAAAACAGAAAAGTAATTTTGAACTTCAGGTTTCGCGCCATTAGCGGCATTCCTGGCGTGATCGGTTGTGTGGATGATACGCACGTCAAGATTATTGCACCAACGTTCAACGAGCACATGTACGTAAATAGGAAAGGGTTTCACTCCATTAATTTGGGTGTGATGTGCGACTCGACTCTCCGGTTCATTTGGTTCAGTGCACGATTCCCAGGAAGCGCACACGATAGCCGCGTATTCCGTGAATCGGTTGGTTCATTGATGTTTTAAGCTGTTTTAGAAAGCTGTTTAAGAAAGTTCGCATTTCAGGTAACACATGCCAAGTTAACAAGTAAGGATTACAAAGGAATAGTTATCGGAGACTAAGCATATCGTGCGGATGCCTTTCTGATCAAGCCAATCCTCATACCAAGAAACGAAGAAGTTTATAAAGACACTGTTATTAATGATTTTAACCTCTTGACAAGCACACAAAAGTAAGCATTGCTGTTTTTTTTCCAGAGAGAGCGTACACAGCCGCGGTACTCAAAGTCAGAGTGAAGATTGAGAATGCAATCGGCTGTCTCAAGCGTCAATGGCACATTCTGCACGCGGAATGTCGGTACAAACCAAGGCGTGCTGCAACAATCGCTGCGGCATGCGTCTGTCTCCGTAATGCTGCGATCGACATGAATGAGGCACAATTTGACGATCCCATTGACGATGATAACGAGGATCAGAACCTAGATAACCATGAAGTCGATACATCAAACACACTTGGAGGATCCGCTCTACAGAGCATGATAATAGGACAGTATTTCTCTTGAACCTAATTGAATCTCTTTGTTTTGTTCTTTATTCTTCTCTTTGAATTACAATCAATTCTCTGTAAATGATCTTATTTTCTGTGTCGTGCCTTGTTAAATGCTCTGTTGAAGAGACAAGTTGGGTCCGAACGTTTCGCTTCATATATGCTTTATACGTTATTGAAAACGCAGAACAATAAAAACAGAAAAATACAGAACCATGAAAACAGATGATCATACACACTCATAAGGATTTAGAACAAAGGGGCATCATCAAAAAAAAACAACAAAAAAAACTTCATCGGAAGCTGAGAGCAAGTCATACAATACCTGCCTCGCAGTTGAAAGCACCGGAAAACTTTTCACTGTTCCACTCTCTTTTTTACTCCCTCCAACCACCCTTGCGTTATATGTGCCGTAGTCTTGAGATATCCACTGAGCTAAGGCTATTCTTGCTTCTTGAGGAAGATCCTCCACTTTTTGCCGCTTTAAATCACTCATGATCACTGAAATCGAACTATTAAACATTTAACTCCAAAATATTTGTCGGAAACAACAAATTAATAACGAAAAATGATGAAAATCAAAGGTTGCACTAGAAGTGCGCCAGCTTTGTACCGAAAAACGAAAGTTCAAACAAACGTTTTACGTACAAACGTTTTCAGTACAAAAGATTGTTCTTGGAACCGGACAAACACTTTTGTAAGTAAAACCAGTTTTATCGTAAAATGTTTGTTTTTCAAACCATTTGTGAAAAACAAACGTCTTGAAACCGGCCACTGGTCCCCAACTTCTATAGGCCTCATAAATGCCTTAGAACGCGTTCAAAGATCTTTTACCAGAAGGCTTCTAGCTCGAGCCGGCCTCCCCAACTTGAACTACCTTCGTCGTCTGAGTTTTCTATCTCTTAACACACTAGAATATCGGCGATCGATAGCTGATCTGTGTTTCGTTCACAAAGTTGTTCATGATGCAATTAGGCTTGATAAGAGCACGCTGTTCCGCATTCTTCCTTCTCTTTATGGAAACCGCAAAACACATTCATGGCGGTTCGTACTCCCCTTCAAATTTCCTCAGTCTCACAGTACGTGTGTATCTAGATCCATTAATGTATGGAACTCGTTGCCTTCTAATGCTGTATCTTGTAAGTCACCAAGTGCTTTCAAAAGATTTCTTCTCCAACTCCCCGATTCTGTGATTGTCGTTTCCTCGAAACTTCGCCTTAATTGACTTTTCCTCCTGTGAACATGTCATATTTTCGTTGTTACTTTATTTTTTACTTTCCTCGAACATTCGGTGTTAGTTTGTATCACCTAAACTGAGCTCACTTAAGTGACAGTGATCCGTTTTGTATACCCATTCATCATCATAATTGTATACAACCTGGAATAAAGAATGAATGAATTCGTTTTGAAATGTTTTTCGAATATCCGTGACAGCGATCCAAGTTCATCAATGCATGTATGTGCTATTCTATCCTGTGAATTGGAATAAATGATTGATTGATTGATTGATTGATTATCTTCATTATTTTTTCTCTTTCTTTTTTCTTACTTGTTCTGTTTGTTTCTTTTTTCTTTCTCTTTCTTTTCTTTTCCTTTCTTTTTAGATTATCTTCGTTATTTTTTCTCTTTCTTTTTTCTTACTTGTTCTTTTTGTTTCTTTTTTTCTTTCTTTTCTTTTCCTTTCTTTTCAGATTATCTTCATTATTTTTTCTCTTTCTTTTTTTCTTACTTGTTCTGTTTGTTTCTTTTTTCTTTCTCTCTCTTTTCTTTTCCTTTCTTTTTAGATTATCTTCATTATTTTTTTCTCTTTCTTTTTTCTTACTTGTTCTGTTTGTTTCTTTTTTCTTTCTCTTTCTTTTCTTTTCCTTTCTTTTTAGATTATCTTCGTTATTTTTTATCTTTCTTTTTTCTTACTTGTTCTGTTTGTTTCTTTTTTTCTTTCTCTTTCTTTTCTTTTCCTTTCTTTTCAGATTATCTTCATAATTTTTTCTCTTTCTTTTTCTTACTTGTTCTGTTTGTTTCTTTTTTCTTTCTCTTTCTTTTCTTTTCCTTTCTTTTTAGATTATCTTCATTATTTTTTCTCTTTCTTTTTTCATACTTGTTCTGTTTGTTTCTTTTTTTCTTTCTCTTTCTTTTCTTTTCCTTTCTTTTTAGATTATCTTCATTTTTTTCTCTTTCTTTTTGTTTCTTTTTTTCTTTCTCTTTCTTTTCTTTTCCTTTCTTTTCAGATTATCTTCATTTTTTTTCTCTTTCTTTTTTCTTTCTCTTTCTTTTCTTTTCCTTTCTTTTCAGATTATTTTCATAATTTTTTCTCTTTCTTTTTCTTACTTGTTCTGTTTGTTTCTTTTTTCTTTCTCTTTCTTTTCTTTTCCTTTCTTTTTAGATTATCTTCATTATTTTTTCTCTTTCTTTTTCATATTTGTTCTGTTTGTTTCTTTTTTCTTTCTCTTTCTTTTCTTTTCCTTTCTTTTTAGATTATCTTCATTTTTTCTTCTCTTTCTTTTTTCTTACTTGTTCTTTTTGTTTCTTTTTTTCTTTCTCTTTCTTTTCTTTTCCTTTCTTTTCAGATTATCTTCATTATTTTTTCTCTTTCTTTTTTCTTACTTGTTCTGTTTGTTTCTTTTTTCTTTCTCTTTCTTTTCTTTTCCTTTCTTTTTAGATTATCTTCATTATTTTTTCTCTTTCTTTTTCAAATTTGTTCTGTTTGTTTCTTTTTTCTTTCTATTTCTTTTCTTTTCCTTTCTTTTTAGATTATCTTCATTATTTTTTCTCTTTCTTTTTTCTTACTTGTTCTGTTTGTTTCTTTTTTCTTTCTCTTTCTTTTCTTTTCCTTTCTTTTTAGATTATCTTCATTATTTTTTCTCTTTATTTTTTCTTACTTTTTTCATTCATTATTTATACCAAACATGTAGGTATTTAAGACAAAAGCAAATTACATATAAACAAAGGTATGCATAGACTACATTACACATAAAGCTTAGTGGCGGTGTGTAAAGGGGAAAAAAAGGAGGGGCTGTGATACTGATGAAAAATCACAAATCTTAATTAAGTATCAGAAACAAGACTAACTGGCACAATCACATTCACAGGCAACGAAAGAAGTTGCTTTCTAAATTTAAGGCTACTAGCTTCGTTGATAACACCAAATGGAAGAGAGTTCCAAACAGACATTTGACGGGAAACACATGTCGATAAAGAGGTCTTATTGATGCGGTGAGGAGGAATAAGTCCTAGAGGATGCGAATGCCGAGTGAAACGCTGAACTGCCGAGATTTCGTATAAATGATCAGTGTCTATGTCTAAGCTCTTATGTAAACATTTATGAATAAAAAGTAGATCAGAGATAGCGCGAAGGTACTCGAGGCTCTGAAGGCCTAGCATTGAAAGCCTCTGGGAATACGGAAGCTTAGGGTGGCGGGCTCTTCCTAGTACTCTTCTCGTGAAAGAGTGTTGGACTTTCTCAACCAACTTAACAAGGCCCGAGGAAGATGGATTCCACAACTCACTTGCGTATTCGATAATGGGTCGGACATATATTTTAAAAGCAGATGTCAACAGAGAAATGGAAGGGGATTTAAAAGCTTTAAATAACTTGTTGACAACAGCGGAAGCTCTCTTACACTTATCGACAATATGGTGTTTGTACGAGAATTCATCGGAAATAGTGACACCCAGATCTTTAGCTATCTCGTCAACAGTTAAGGGGAGACCATTTATACGGTATACAACAGAAGGATTTTGGGGTCCTAATTGCAAAACACTGCATTTAGATGTCGACAAAGACAAGTTCCATTCCGAACACCAAGCGGTAACAAGATCAAGAGCGGCTTGGATATCATGGCTAGAAGAGGAAACACGACCCATAATTTTTATATCGTCTGCATACAAACCGAATCGAAGGTTAGGAGGTATCGCTTTCTTCACTGAATCAATATACATAAGGAATAGTAAAGGACCAAGGGAAGAGCCTTGAGGCACACCTGAAATAACAGGCATGGGCTGAGAAAGCACATTATCGATTAAGACTGATTGAGTTCGATTACTTAAATAGCTACTAAGCCAATTGACAATATTAGAGGAGATACCGAACGAATGAACCTGATATAAAAGCAGCCTATGATCTACAGTATCGAACGCTTTACGAATATCGAGGAAAACAACATCAACTGAAAACCCTTGAGTCAAAGAATCAACAAACAACAAACAAAAGAATAAGATTCTACCAAAGATGTTACGGTAGACTTTCTTGCTCTAAAACCTGCTTGATATGGAGACAATAGCTTTGATTCTTCTAAATACGAATAAACTAAGGCGAAAACGATTTTTTCCATAATCTTGGTGAACGAGCAACATAACGATATAGGTCTGTAATTATTTAACAGATTGCGAGAACCAGATTTGTGTACTGGTTTAACAATTGATCGCTTCCAAATAGAAGGCACTGAGCCAGAAAGCAGACTGTTATTGAATAAAATGCATGAAGGTTTCACAAGAGCGAATCTACATTTCTTCAAAAGGATGTTTGGTATCCCGTCGGGAGAGGTATTGCATTTGGCTGAAAGAGATGAAAGGGCTTTCAAAACCATTTCCTCAGTAATACAATCAACACTTATCCTCTCAATTACTCTAGTGCAGGATGGATTTCTTGATGGACCATGGATAGGTTCGGAAAACACGGAAGCAAAGTATTCAGATAAGGCATTCGCCTTATCCGATGACAATATTATCTCTTGCCTCTGATTATCTAACAGAGTAGGAATGGCTAGGTTGACATTCATACTTAAACGATTTCCCCAGGCAGCGAAAAAGGACTTTTGATTTCCTCGCAGTATAAGTTAAGCTTCCTGATCATATTCAAAGCTATGCAACATCTTATCGAATTCAGCAGATTTCCTTATACAAAAATGAGAATAAGGGGATTTCTTAGAGACACATTGCAGCTTAGAGTACATTTCACGAAGAACCTTTGGGTAGCGAAATGATGGGTCTTTACGGTCTACTAAGGGAACGTAGCTCTCAATAAGCGAGCCTATGAAAGAAACAAAATAACTGTTTGCAGACTCAACAATCATCAAAGAAAGCATTAGAGTCCAATCATTAAAGACTAGTTCACTTCCAATAGACAGCCAGTTGACTTTAGTGAACAGTTTGAAAGCTGATGGAACCGATCTGGTATTGACTGTAAATGACAGCTCAAAAGTAACTGCATTGTGGTCGCTACTATGGAAACTACCTATAACTTTACAATCGGAAATAATAGGTACATTCGAGAATAACAGGTCAAGAGTATTGTCGTTTCGAGTGGGGGTATCAACATACTGCGTAAAGAAGTTATCGCTCATGAATTCGAAAAAACATTTCATCCTGTCCACTTCTGTGCGATATAAGAGTGGCCCAATCTATGAAAGGGAAATTGAAATCACCAACGATTATTGCAGGCTTAGGACTCAATGTGTCACAACAAAGTAGCTCTGAGAAATAAGACAATAGCTTCGAGAGGGAAGAGTCAGGGCAAGAAGGAGATCGATACGCACAAATATATCTCAGTCGAGTCGATACTGTGGAAGACACAGACGGAAAAAGGTATATGGTGACAGCTTCGAAGCCGTCATCAGAGCAAGTGGAAACGGATGAGCAAGGAATACGGTTCGATACAAGGATAGCTGCGCCACCTCCTTTTATTGAACGATCTCTATCACAACGAAAAATATGATAATCAGAATTGTTGAGTACCAAGGAATCATTATCTTGGCTCGTAAGCCAGGTCTCACATATAGCTATTACATCATATGAAAGAGAACTCAACAGAAAAGATAGATTATACAGCTTATTACGAAGTGATCGAGCATTAAAAAAGATGCAGTTGATACTTAAACTCTGTGAAAAATGTGGGGGACTAGGAGGGTCAGGACTAGAAAGAACACCGCCACTCACCTACAAGCATACACATACAATAGCTTATGACCTGACGGTCTTACCGTGGCCTGGGGATGCTATGCATCTCTTAATGAATAAATAAATGATCGGGGAGATCCTGAATCCTTACAGATAACTATATATATACTATATACTGCTTAAAAATAATAATGTGATGAAAAACCTTGCCATTACGAACAAAGTTGACTGATTACAGCCTTTTGCGATTTTTGAACAACAGACGACCCAACAGCAATAGTTTTCACTCTTGAAACGAAATCTCGCTTCTGTTCATCATACGTTTATCCAAAGTCGAGATCTCGAAGTTCTTCACGGAGACATATATTTCCAATCATCATCGAAGATACCCTTGTTTATCCTACCCAAAAAGTCCAAACCATCAATTATTAATTCTTTGCCAATGGCAGCCGATGGGAACCGGGGGACTTGGTCGGTGAGGAGCAGCTTCTCCACTGCTGATGCCTACTCAGTCCTACTCAGTCAAACCAAGTACCGCTCAAGGTAGCCGCTCTCAAATCACTCGCCAAAGCTATCCTTCTGTACTCCTCCCGATCCAATCACGGCCTGGTCCACCGCTATCAAAAAACTCAAACACGCGGATTCGTCACCCGCATGTTCTCTCATCGATCTTGAACTCTGGAAACCGTTGAGCACCCAAGGCTCCCTAGCTCCCAAACTACCCTACGAAATGTAGATAAAATATATATATATATATATACTGCGCGTAATAATTATGCTCGCACCCTATTTTTTCAGGTTTTTCGGAAAAATAAAAAAGAATGCAGGCTGTAAGATATATCAATAGTTCAATACTGTTTCAGAGTCATTGTCTCTGAATTCGGTGTAAATTGATCGACAAATAAGTTTTTTCACAATCTTTTATTGATTTCCGACCGCGTCATAATTATGCTCGCACCGGATTTTCACAACAATAACAGCACATAAACGTTTTTTTAGCTCTATTTTAGTAAGCGATTGGCCCACCAGATGACTTTATTACACTGAACACACGATTTGGCATTGAATCAACTAGGTTATGAAGCGTCTGTGGACTGAGAGCCTGCCAGGAGTCCGCTATCGCGTCTTTGAGCTCTTGTACACTACAAAACTGTTTTCCATTTGCATAGATCTGACGCACAATGATGCCCCAGAGATTCTCAATAGGATTGCAGTCAGGACTGCATGCCGGCCAATCCATGACATCGATTCGCTTAGACGCAAACCAAGCCTTTGTCGAATTGCTCACGTGAATGGCGGCGTTTTCCTGCTGAAAGGTGTACTGTGCACGACCACGCTGCCGCAGGAATGGAACCAAATGAGTGCCTAGAAGCTGCTGATAGTCGTCTGAGTTCATACGAGTCGAAATAAAATCTAGAGCGACCGTGCCGTTGTCACAGAACGCACCCCAAACCATGACGGTGCCACCCCCGAAATTGCGTTTCGAGAAATATAGGGGATCTTTGCGTAGATCTCGCCAGTAGTGCGAGAATCCATCCGGCCCGTCCAAATTGAACTTTTTCTCGTCCGAAAAAACCACCTGAAAGGTTATTAATTACTAAACTGACCAAAGAAAAAAAAAATAAAAATTAGACCTTTTTCCAGTTTCGTGCCATGTTTTCCCTTATATATGAAGTATGAACAACCCTAATTTTTTTCATGCTTTCATCCATTTCTGTGTTTTTAAATGTACAGGATCTGATAGTGAAAAGATTCGGAGCTTATATGACAGTTTCCCTAGACTTGAAGACCGCGGTTTAGCTTCTCGTAGTTGACAACTTCACTTCGCTTTTTCTTTTCATTACAAAAGGAAAATCTAATTTTCCCTCTTCTCTCGTTTTTTTCATTTTTGGAAATTCGGAAGAAAAGCATATTTTTAGAGCGAAAAATAAGCGGAAGAAGAATGGCCAAAAAAAGAAAGAATAACTGAATGGAAAAGGGAAAGAGAAACAAATTAAGAGATTCAGGGGGTTTCACTTTTCGTCCAGCAAAGTCGACTCTTTGTTTCTGCGAACACTCTTCAAACTTGTTTTGTTCTTGTTTTTCTTTTTTGAACAAAAGTTGAAATAAGTTAGTAATTCGTTCAGAACCTTCAAACGCGCGGATGTTTTCTTCAGACGAAAATTCAACTGAATAAGGTTGTTTTAAAATGTGAAGAAATCAAACAATGATCTTGATGAGATATTTGCTACTGTACAGGAACATGAGTGACAGCTGGGTTCAATCCCGCCCACGTTGAACTACTTTTTAACGAGTCATAGTTTCATCAGACGCAGTTTTGTTTGACGAGCGTTTTTTCGAAATTTTTTATTACCACAGGGTAGCTTGTAAGAACACCGCTTATATGGAATTGTGAATATGGAAGGGAAAGAATGCGGAATAGGGAATAAGACAATCAGTTTTCGTTGGTGACACTCTTGCTGTTGGAAACAGAAAGTTCGGTAGGGCTATGATATTCGAGAGGTCGATCTCTTCTAGAGCCTTTCCGAATGCTTCGATATCTTGAATCTCTTTGAAATTATCTTTTACTTTATTCCATAAAGCAATTTCTCTAGAAAAGAAAGAATAAGGATCACTGTATCGTTTAACGTTCATAAGAGTTAATTTTGAGGTTGGGTCTGAAGTGTGGAGATTGGTTTCAGTTTTTAACTTCAGCTATTTTTTGCACGTCTTACAATCCGCTCTATCAGTAAACGAAAAAGTACCAAAAAATCAAAACGGATTCGTCTAATGATTAGTGAATCCAAATTGAATTCAGCGAGACGTTAGGGGTCACTCAGGTTGAGCACCTTATACTTCCACAACGAGAATGAGCTCTTTTTGTGAAAAGTCTTTCAGGGTATTCCATTCTTTTCGAATTATTACTGCGGACTTTCGGGAAAATATAAGCCTTGAAGAAGGCCTTTAAGACTAATTTCGTTCACTCCACTTGGTCAGTTTTACCGGTGTGAGCTCACGTCTGTGAGAGCACACAAATTTGACAGTATTCTCTTTTTCACTTGTAACTCAAAAATTTTGTTCTGTAATAAAATAGGATGAAGTAATGAGTGAATAAACGAATAATTCAATTACTTTCTGACCCAAGACGTTTTAGTGAACGCCCAATCCTCTTGGTTTTCTGTTGGGATGAATGGAAAAACGTGCGGAAAGCATCTTTCAAAATAAAATTTCTAGTGAACTTGTTTTGTTTTTTTTTCAAGTAGAGAGCTCCCGAAAGTTTCTCATTTCACGAAACCGACAGAAAAGAGCTTTTTTCCTTCCGACTCGAATGCATAAATCAAGGTTTGAGTTTGTTTTACACCAAACAATCCTATGTTATTCTCAATTTCTCTTGGAAAACAGACTAAAGTTTAACTCATTCAGTTTGTAAGAGACTAATATTATTCCTTCTGACACGAACAAGACAAAGTCTGTTGAAATTTATAAATTTCACAGAAAACCAATATATTTCCAGTCAAAGATAGTGTTTGAAGAACTTGTTGAAAATATGTTGATTGAACTGAATGTTCGATAAATTTGTCTTTTATTTTCAATCTCTCTCAAGAAAAAAAAATCAAAAACGATGTTGTGGGATACAAGAATAAACTCGACCAAAAGCTAGGACGAAGGATAAAGTAGTTTAAAAAAAGGTTATTCGGTAGAGTAGAAAGGGGAGAAAATAAACAAGAAATGAAGAGAAATGTATAGATATGGAGGAAAAAAACATAAACGAAAAAGAGAGCTTCTAAGTTTATTATAAACTATTTTCTTTGTCTTTTCGGGAGCTTATACTTACTTCCATCTCTGTTAAAAATGTTCCAACTGACCCCATCTTTCATTTTTCTCGTTTTCTTAAACATATTTCCCTCTCTTTCTCTCAATCTTTCTTTCTATTTCTCTCTTTCTCGCTCCCACTTAGGCTCTTTTTCAGCTTTTTTTTAAATGAAAAAATGTCAAACGTTCTCTTTTCTTACTCTCTCTTGTTTCTCTCTCGGACTCGGGAATTCCACTGATATTTATGTTGAAATCAGACTCGGTTTATCACACGTTTTGTTCTTTAAATTTCTCTTTCCATTCTTTGTTTTTTTTCTTCTTTTTTTGACTGCTTCTTTTTTTACATTTTTTTCTCCACTTGCTCACTCTTTTTCACTTTTTTCATTATCTATGTCTCTCTTTCTTTCTGTCACTTCCTTTCTATCTCCCACTTTCTCTCTCTTTTTTCCCTCTCTCTCTTTATCTCTCTCTCTCTCTCTTGTTTTTAATTGTTCTCTCTCTTTGTCTCTTTTTCCTATTTGACGTTGTCTTTCTCTCTTTTCTTATTTTCCACCACACACCTAAAAATATTCACGCTCTCGTTCCTATGAATGTAGAATTAATGTAGAATTATCTCACGCCTGCTGGGATGATTTTTATGATATTACTCGTCTGAAAAAGACCTTAACCGCGGAATATTACTCAATTTCTCGATACACCATCGGATAATAAACCTTTCAGCGTAGTTTTGAGAAGGATGTGATGTGCTAAATTTTCGAAATGAGAAGATGTTCCTCGAAATGGGGAAAGGCTCTGTTAAGTATAATAAGCAATTGAATTAATCAGATAACCAATTGAGAAGTCTCTATTCAATCGTTCTCTACGCGTAAGAGTCGATAGTAACCAGTTTAATATCTCGACCTGGAGCTTCAGCTTCGTCTCTGTTTTTCCCACGTTTCTTCCGGATCACTTCATAATTTTTTTTGACACTTCTCTTTTTTCCAGTTGAGAGCATTCTAAGAAATGATCAGAAAACCTTATATTCAAAATTTTTGTATCCTTCTTCTAAGTTTTATGTGACACTTTGAAGCCGGCTTATGAGTTGGTTGTTTCCACACTTTTTGAAACTGCTTGACTCTTATTTGAGCGTATCAAAACCAGTTTTGTTCTTTTAGCAAGTTGCTGCTCTTCGTCAGCTTTCGAACGTGAAAAAACTTTCATTGAACTAGTTTTACTTAACTCAGATTACATAGCTAAACGGTTACGCCTTGTTCTCCTTCAGTTTTTCTTGAGTTTTTAAGCACAGCCATCAGCTGATATGTATTGCCTTGGCTTAGGTTATTGTTCGTGACTTTCTCCATCGTATGTAAATAGATTTTACAATGCTACCGTTTTTTACTGCCTTCTAAGAATGTTGTGCTATGCTAATAGCCCATCGCTTTTGAATCTCACAGTTTGGTCCTTGGCTTTGTAAAACCTGACAAATTTTCGAAGATAAAAACCGAGTTCTCAGTAGAACTTTTAGATCGAAGTCACTTTTTTTAAATCGCACATGGTGTTCTTGAAAACTTCAACTCCTGCTAGATGGGGGATGAACTCTGTTTATGAGTTGAGTAACAAATAACTTTCCGACAGGTTAATCCGTCTCTGTTTTGCCGCTTTAATACGAAAATAGAAGCCGTAACTTGAAGCGTTATTCACTGAAAGTTTAGGATTCTATTGATTGATCTAGTTGTAAACCTTTTTGCGTGGTAAGTGATGCCCGATGCGTTTTTAATCATTAAAAATTATCGAGAATTGAGATGTTCTGAAATTAAAGAAATTGCGAAGTATTTAAAAGACAGAACAGGGAAAAATATGTAACAAGAATAGTAATGGAAGGGTGTGTCCTGGCGTGGCATAATGTTAGTGTGTGCAAATATAGTGCAAAAAGTCCCAAGTTCGACTCTCACCCCGGAAAGATTCACTCCAACCAAGGAGGTTAAGAATTGTTGGTAGTGCGCTGCATTAATATGGATCTCCCCGCTGATTCGAACATTAGCAAAGAGCAAAGAGTGGTTTGATCTATCCAGCTCTGTTTCAATGTATTCAGTCACTGGTTCGACCTACATATTAGGTCTATTCGGGATCTCAGGGAGCGCTTAACGTGCCGCAGAACGGAAACAAGCGCTTAGAAGATTATTTATTAGTCATAGAAGGGAGTGAAAATAGCTGTTTTCAAAACTACTCGATATAATCAAAAAAATAACTCAGGCCTTTCAACCTTTATCTGAAAGAATGAAAAGGGTCTGATTCTAAGACCAGCCGCGACATTAATCTCTGAACGATGAGATCATCGGTGCGATGACCTCATGTCATTCAAATTAGGCGAAAATTTTGAAAAATGTTGGAAGAAAAAAGTGGTAACAAGAAGAAAAAATGTTGGGTACAAAGTTTCGGGGTACGAAATGTCGCGTTACGAAGTGTCGAGAATACAACAAAAAAACAAAGTTTTAATGAAATGTTCAACAAAAAAAAGTGAAATGATTTTTAAGTACGGAAACAAATTAGATTGCGATTAGTTAGTATTTTAAGATTCATTTGGAGAGCAAGACGACATGTGAAATCTCATTTTCTCGTACTTTAAGATGTTATTTCGCGTGCTCTCGCAAGATCATCTCATACCTCACTGATCCAACATTTTTTTGCCTAAAAAGTGCGAGAGCCATGATCTCATCGTGAAAAATTTCAGTTGTATTAACACTGACTCGATGATCTCATTCATCGAGCAATGATGTCATCTTTACATATGAATCTTCACTTGTTTTTCATCGTCGATGATGTCATCGAGCAATGATGTCATCTTTACATGTGAATCTTCACTTGTTTTTCATCGTCGATCACTCAACTTTTTTCGAGAGATTAATGTCGCGGCAGCTCTAAGCATACATCTATTCCATATTTGAAATGTGAATCTTCACTTGTTTGTCACTGTGTTAAACTGGTTTGAGAAACTTTTAAGATGTTTAAATTGTCACTGAATGAGCGCAGTTTTACCGTGTTAAGTACTGTATATTGTACTTACGCAGATTGAATTACCGCAACGCAAGCATGCTCATATGTATATCTATCCGACAATTACAAATTCTCTCGGTATTTATCTCGGTGGGAAAATGCAATTTTTTTTAAATCGTGACTTGTTTTCAAATTGAATGATATTTCGACAAAAAAAATGAAACGCTTTTTTTCATTACTAGACTGTTTTTATTCATACACTTAGCGATTTCTAGCTCTTTCTAGAAAAAGAGGAAAAATGATTCGATTTAGTTAAAATACTGTTACATTAGTCTTTTCGATTAAACATGCATCTGTTTCTCGTTTTTTTCTTGCTCTGTTTTTATACGTCGAAGTCTTTTCTCTCTCCATCTTCCTCTCTCTATTTCTCTCTCCCTCTTTCTGTTTCTTTCTCCCTCTTACTCTTTCTCTCTCTCTCTTTTTTTTCTCCGAATATCTCTCCATCCTTTTCTTTTTCTCTTTTTTTTTCAGAAAATATCCGATGCCCTTCGTAGAAAAGCTGCCAGATGATCATTCACGGTACCAGTGCTTCTTCAAGGAAATGCATTGTAAGGTTCGTGAAACATGAAACTGATTTTTTTCTGAGTTTGTAAAATAATCATGTTATTTAGAACCGACTCGATAGGTAGATTTTCTGTACAATAACTCGTTGTAAGTTGATAGATACATAAATATGTTACATATACATGAAGCATTTTTAGAACACAAAACTGTTTTTTTATAAGAAAGCTGGGCTGTTAAAATGGACCGTTGAAACTCAAAAAAAATTTGTCTAATTCAAGATGAAGAAATATGTAATTTCGAGAACTGATTTGCCTCACTATAAAATGCCGTGAAAATTCGAATGAATTACTGTTTTTATTGCTACTTTTTCAAACAAAGAATTTTCTCTCCAGCAAGAAGCAATCCCTATCCAAGAAAGTAGGAATAAAACATTCGCCTTTCACGGGAATCCGTAGTGAGACAAATAAACATAGAACATTACCACTCTCGTTATCTTACGTTTTTCTCGACTTTTAACGCTCCATAAGTCTCTGATTTTATTTGAGAGATAGAGATGTAAGCTATTGACACTATTTCTGTATTAGCATAAATTGTGAGTTTCGAGTTTCACACCCAAAAAGCGTCACTTAGGGTTTTCGAGGTTTTCGTTTGGTTTTGAGTTTTTTTAATGTTGTCAATTCAATCTCAAACTTTGCTTTTCATCTCAAGGTTGCTTTTGAGACCCAGTTTATGGTAACATCATAACAACCCAGTTTATGGTAACATCATAACAACCCAGTTTATGGTAACATCATCACGACCCAGTTTATGGTAACATCATCACGACCCAGTTTATGGTAACATCATCACGACCCACTTTTTGGTAACATCATCACGACCCAGTTTATGGTAAAATCATCACGACCCAGTTTATGGTAACATCATCACGACCCAGTTTATGGTAACATTATCACGACCCAGTTTATGGTAACATCATCACGACCCACTTTATGGTAACATCATCACGACCCACTTTATGGTAACATCATCACGACCCACTTTATGGTAACATTATCACGACCCAGTTTATGGTAACATCATCACGACCCACTTTATGGTAACATCATCACGACCCACTTTATGGTAACATCATCACGACCCAGTTTATGGTAACATCATCACGACCCAGTTTATGGTAACATAATCACGACCCAGTTTATGGTAACATCATCACGACCCAGTTTATGGTAACATCATCACGACCCAGTTTATGGTAACATAATCACGCCCCAGTTTATGGTAACATAATCACGACCCAGTTTATGGTAACATCATCACGCCCTCCCCCACTTGGCAGAGAAGAGAATTGCAGGTTGGGTTCGCTATTATCACTCTTCTCAACATGTTCACCTTCACGATGCTCTTGGTTCAGACTGTGTTGAGTGGGGAAGGGACGAAGTACGATTACTTCGCCGTCTTCTTGCAAGGTCCTTTCATTGTTCTTCAAAACATGTGAAATTTTTCATTGCCATTTGCAACAGACCTCAAAATCTAGCCAAACAGACTGCATACATATGTATATGTATGTGTGTATATGTCATCTGCATTACCGAAAGCAGAATAAGAACAGCTTGCAGCTTAATAGATTTCGCTCGCAGGAGATGACACAGATTGCATGAAAAAAGACATAAGAATAAAGTTTTTACGATTTCTCTCTTCAATCTTACCGTGGGTGTTGATTTTTTTTTTAATTATTGACCATCACTAGATAACAAAGGCATAATCGAGAGTGGTCAAAACACTGACGAGATTATTAGGGAAAAACGCTTGGAAAACATTTTAAAAGACTTTTTGTACAGTTTTTTGAACCACCTTTTAGCTACTTTTTTTATCCACAGAAAGCTTGCCTTTTGCTCAATTTTTTAGTATTGATTTAACTTAATTAATCTAGTTCTTGTAAGAATGTTTTTTAGAAGTATATTTAGTGTGTAAATTGCGGTTAATTTCTGCTCTATGCCAGATTCGTGGCTAATGCTCGATTCAAAAATGGGGAGCGGCAATTGAACCACAATGTGAAGAAAACTCGAATGTCATTGATCTCACTCGAGCACAAACTGTCGGCAAGAACTCATAATTTTTCAGGAATCGTTTTGGTGACAGCCGCGCTTGCTTTGGCTAAAGACTGGCCTTGTTTCATTCTACCGACAATATTGTTCTGGGTGAGCTCTTTTCTCGGTTGCCTAATATATTGAAGAATTTTGAGGAAAAAAACCACAAAAATATAATTTAAAAACTGGATTAGAGCTCGAAACATCGTGTTCTAAAGTACGTATGTACTTTGAACCTAACTACTCTTTTTTGGAGCTCACTATGGCAGGTGCGATTGCTTTCCTGATAGCCTTGGCGATTCTCTTCGCCATGTTTCCCACAAATTTCAGTCAGTTTGTTTTTCTATAAAGTTGAAACCTGTGTTCTGGTTCCCTGTTATCCCTATTTTTCGTAAAACATTTGCTTGCTGCTGCATGTGTAACGAATGGAATCAAATGTTGTTATTTTTTCACTCTATCTGAAAGCATCCTCGTAAGGGGATGTGGCAACTTGGAAGTAGAATTGAGATTTTTGAGATACTTTTATGTTACTTTAACTCACAGTTTCATAATGCGATTAGAGTACCAAAAAACCTTGAAAAATACCCTGGATTTGTCTAAAAACCAAATGCAAGAGTTCGTCAGGTCAAAGCATTTTATAGGATCTGGGAAGCTTCAAGTTCGAATCGTAAGGAGCAAAATCTAAGCCTGGTTTTTCGCAACCAGTTTTTTCTCTTCCAATATTCGTTTTTTTCTCGAATGGTTTCAGTGTTTTTAAGAACTAACCTACAGTTTTCTCCGTGTTATTTTTTCGGAGACGCCGAGTAGCTTTCAAAGAGAAAATGGCAAAAGTTTTTGTACCTCTATCCACGTGCACTTCCTTCTTATTCTTGTCGATTGGCTAACCTAGGTCTTTCTTCCTTGATAGACAGGCGGAAAGTCGCGGATCTTATGATGGGTTGGAAAATTTACAACAATAGTTCCATTGTCGCGAAGGAAAAGTTCTTCAAATGGGTTCCGATTACACGGACAAATGTTAACGGTTTGTATGTCGAAGCAACACAGAATACGGCCCGTTTCCATTGTTTCTCATTAAGGGTAGCACGTATGTTCACTAGATTATCGAGAGATGTGTTGAATGTTCCGAGTGAACACGTTTTTAAAAAAGCTGTCATCAATATCATTGATACACTTTAGTTTTTCCGTTTCGAATCAGCAGACATATGGATGTAATTATTAGACACTACATATGACGCGCTCTGTAATAAATTGTTACAAGAATTGTTTTAGATTTCTTTTCTTTTTTTTCTTTGCTTCTTAAAGACACCATTGTTATCTGTGGTTTTTGAATGTTTGTTTTTGCACTGACAAGTGTAGATAAAATATATAATATAAACCTCAGACGAGAAGATGTCATGGATCTCGGGGACAATGAATCTGATGATGTCCAGGAGTGAACCAGAGGAAGAGAAAATTACAAGTGAGTACATAGTGCTAATGCCCAAAAAACTCTCATTATTCAGACATGTTTTCTTCAGTTTCGGGTATGGATTCAGCTCCGAAGAAATCAGAATGCAGCCCTCCTACATCATGGTTTATACATAATCACTTTTTGCTCAGTCAAATCAATACTTTAAGAATATGAATTCGGCATGTTTTTGACTTAATATAGCCTTTTGTTCAAAAGCGCATGATGAATTTGACACCTTGATGATATTTAACCGTTTCCTCATTGATAACGTGAGGCTCGGAGAAGATTTCTTTCAGCCACGTTTTGTTCATGAAACTTTTTTTGAAAGTATTTGAAGCCCATTAATCCCGGACTATCATGCACCTTTTTTTGTTTGGTCCGCAAACTTATTCAGTTTTCAATATTTAGTTTGAGATGAATAGTATACTTACAAAAATTTGTAATGATTCATCCATTTCTATAAAGAGTTTCAAGTAATTGTTTCATACTTCACCGGATATTGTTCTTGTCTTTATAAAGTATGTATCAAGCTAGAGCGTTTTTTTTCTTTTCTCTGGACTCGAGCAAGTTAAAAAATTAATTTATTCTCATTTTCATTATTCCTGCTTCTTAAAAGTGTTCCGTACAACTGAACACATGTGTACTGCATTTGTTGCTCATTCCGCGGAGTATCGTATGATATCGCATGGTTGAAGTAGTGGTGCTGTAGAGGTATGTTTCATGATGATCGAATTACGACAGGCGATGAAATAAGGAATTTACTATACAAGACCGTCATTCCGGACATGAATAAGGAGGGCCATGACAGAACATGGGAGTCTTTCGACCCCTAAGTAAGTAAGGAAAAGGACAAGACAATCGAAATATTACTTTTCAGTGGTTCGAGGCGTCGCCTTGACGGGTTCTTTCATGCTTACGATTCTGTTTTTTGTCAATATTTGGTTAGTCTTTTTGTATTCTTGAGGGAGAAGATTTCCGCTTGAGAAAATTTAGCTTGAAAAAAATGCACGGAAAGAGAAAAACGCGTGATAATAAAAGCATAATATGATTTTTTTTTACTTTTTACTTTTTTAAAGTTTTATTTCAAGAATGCAGTTCTTCTTTTTCATATTCTTTAACTTTTATACTGCATTAAGGCATTTTCCCGTTCTAAGAACATAAATTCCTCTTTGACTGAATTTTCATCCAATTTGAGCAGAAAATATTCGTCCTCTCTGGATAGTTTTGTATGCTGAAATGAATTTTCTATGTGATGCTTGTCGTACCAGGAAGATAATAGAGTACAAGAAAATAATTATCATGTTAAAACAACAGGTCTATCAAGTTCAGTTATAATTCGAGGTGACCGTATCGAAAGCGAGTACATATAGAATTCGGTCTCAGGATTACGATGAAACTACCAGTTTTCAAGACATTTTTTGGGTTGACCATTCATTTTTTTCGGATTGCCAAGTAAATTCTTGGGCCTTAGCTGACAAGTTCCAATTTTGAAGGTTCCTCGACATCTCCAGCAAGTGCTACAAGTACATGAGAGCCGTCCGTAAGCACCGGCGACGAGCTGTGGCAGGCGGACGGAGAGAGCACGAAGAAGAAAAGCGGGAACGCTCTTGGCTATCCGCACCCTCCACTCAGAGAGAATCTTCATTCTTGATGTTATTTTTTAACTCTTATTTTTGATCAAATATTCCAACACAAGCTTGCTCAACTTTTGAACAAACGTTCGTTTTTTTGGAAATTTCAAAAACGTCCTATCTGAGTTTTATTTGGCACAAGTTTACTTGGGTACACACTTCGTTTTTGGAGGTGGGGGAGGGGGCTTTTTTGTGCGTCTTTGCTTTAGACAAACTCAGTAAATTGAATTGGCGAAAAATTAAAAGTGTGACAATTTTTTCATGCGGTCTCGTTCCTATGCCATACGGCTTCATGAACTTGCGAAAAATGCAATGAGAATAACTGAAAACTGCTAAGAGATTTTTTTTGAATTAGACGGGATTCTGTACAGAAATCCGAGATTGGACACGTCTAACTTGCTCTCTTTCCTAACCAGTACGACATCGTCAGCATGAACTTTACCTAAGCCTTAGCGAAAAAGTCAGTTAAAAGTACCTGACCCCTTTTCCAGAAGAAGTATCCCCAAGTGCTTCCCACCCGTTTTCTCCCAGCCCGAGTTGAAAAAGAGCCTGATTATTTGATGCTTAGTTTTCTATCAGCCATAGCCGTATGTCACAATGTGCGGATTTAGCATAATGGTCGTGTGTCTGGCTATAATGCGTAGGATCCCAATTTCGTCAAACAGAATAGATCCTCTCAAATCGAGGGTCCGAGAAATGTTACTAAAGTTTCAAGGAATATTTCATTCCATTTAATTTATTTTTCACGCAACATTATAAACAATATAACGTAGTTGAAGAGACAAATCAGAGCATGGACTATGAAATACATATAAACTAACAGAAAAGGAACATCAGCTGAACACTGATGCTGGAGATTATCTAGTTACCAAAAAAAAAGATAAAACAAAAGTTCTATTGTTAGAAGGGTACAGATGAACCAAGGAGTTTAAGGTACGAAGTGAAGTCTCGATGTGATCTATTTTTCATTCAAATGTAGCAGAGCTTTGCGATGACTTGACTTCACCTGGAAGACAATCCCATCTACAGGGTGATCATTATACTTGATGACACGGATTTACCGCATATTTTCCTTTAAAGGAAGCGAAATTCCACTTTCTTCTCAACAAATTTAATTATCTGACATATGATAATATTCTATAACTTATACTCAAAACGACATCCTTTTTTGCAAATGACAGCCTCCAGAAGACGGGGGTTGGCGGACATCGCGGACCGCAAAACTTACTGGAGAATTCGTTACCATGCTCACTCAAGCGAAGTCTTGAGACCGGACAACGAATTGTGAGTTTTAGCGCAAGCTTCACTCTCCAGGATGGACCAGATGGAGTAGTCCATTGGATTCAATTATGGACTATTGGCAGGCCAATATTTGGCAGTGATGAAAGAGGAGAAGTTTTGTGGTATCCACTCGTGTGTCTTCTTGCTGGTATGAGCAGAAGCGTCGTCCTGCTGGAACGTCCGTGTCCCGAAGTGCCTCTGAGCCCAAGGCTTCAAATGAAATTCGAGGATCTCCGAGATGTACATTTGTTTATTTATTTTGACCTTTTTATCACGAAAAAGAGGTGAGTTCGACCCGTGGAGCAGATGCAAGCGAAAACCATGACAGATTCCGGATGGGAAGCACGTGAGAATGTTCGACCGGCAAAATCAGCTTCTTCAGAAGACTGAGCAAGCACCCTATTATTTTGTTTGTTGTATGTAGCTCATCTCCTCGATAAACGTCTTCTCATCGGTGAAAAGGGTAATGATATGCTCTCCAGTCACGGCCCGAGCAAGGAGAGCAGGGTATTCATCGCGCTGTGCTTCCTGCCGCTTAGGGATTAGACCATTATTCTCGTATGACTTCATACCAAGTTTCTTTCAAACAACATTCTACATCGTACTGTATGGCGTATCCTGTTTGGCAGCCTTTTTTCTGATGATTCTGCCTTTGTTTCAGTTCAGGCGTTGCTTGAGGATTTTTGTGATGCGCGAGGTGTAACGACCACAGCGAGTGTACCTCGTTTTAGAGTTTGATGCGCAGTCTGACGGGCGACTCCCAGCCGGTGAGAGATCTCCGAAAGAGGGTTTACAGCACTACTCAGCGACAATATTGCGCCTCGACTAGGATGAGAACGCACCATTTCGCGATTAAAAATTTTAGAGAACGAAACTCTGGTTATAGGTAGATCAAAAGTTAAAGAAGTCAATGGTGTCATTTGAAATCTGCAGATCGACTCAGCTCGCGCTCGACTCGTACTCAAAG
Organism: Allodiplogaster pararmata; assembly: GCA_964056735.1. Lineage (NCBI taxonomy): Eukaryota > Metazoa > Nematoda > Chromadorea > Rhabditida > Diplogasteridae > Allodiplogaster > Allodiplogaster pararmata. Next base: position 2,496,795 of record OZ057408.1, on the reverse strand, counting down.
TTCGTCATAAAATATACTGATCACCCTTTATAAATTGATCTTGATATAAAAGTATAAAATCTAGCAGGATAGAGAACAGTCTGATGTTCAATTGATGACCATGTCGTGTATTGTGCTGGTGTGGATTGAGTATAAAGTACAAATGAGTCTATAGAAAACTCTTCTAGTGTAATTACGCTGCACATACATATTCAATATCATTGACTAGTTCTTTGGAGACAGGTGACCAAATTTCTGTGCCATATTCGAGTATTGGACGAACATGAACATGAATGACTGCATGAGGAGAGAGTGATATTCAGATTTGAATGCTCTGGGGATCATATTTCTTTTTCTTATATATATTTATTTTTATTTATTTATTTATTTATTTATTTATTTATTCATACATCAATACTGATGTGACAAAACATAAGATAACTCATACAATAGTGAGCGTTGTTCTTGACAATAACATCTGAACAATGATTTTCTAGAATAAGAAAGGAGAGAGAAAGCAAAAAAAGGGAACAACTCAGAGATTAGGTAAGTGCAGATCGAGAATTTCAAGAACATTTAGCATCTTGAGCCTCTTTTTGAACACATTAGAGTTAGGAGAAGTCATAACTTGAGCAGGTAAATTAATCATCCACCTAGACGTTCTTACTCCAAAACAATTGAAAGTTAACCTCTTATTTGTGAAAGGTATGTGGAAATTAAAGGCGGATGTTCTACCATTACACGGTTTGAACACATAAAAGGTACTAACTTTAAGATCAACTTCACCTCGGATTATTTTGAAAGCGTAAGTGAGATCATTAATGATTCTTCTACAATATAGAGAGGTCAAATTTAAAGTATTCAAACGATTCTCATAACTAATATTAGGAGAGCAGTTTAAATTACATCTAAAATAGAGAAGTTTAGTAAATATATGCTGGACCTTCTCTATTTTCCTAATATCATTTTTTAAATGAGGAGACCAAACCGATGAAGAAAATTCACAAATCGGTAGAACATATGATTTGTAACATCTTACATATATATCTGGTGTGATACATGAAATAATTCTGAATAAGGCATAAACTGTTTGTAATGCCTTCCGACACAAAAGCTCATATTGTGATTTGAAAGACAGGGAATCATCTATTAAAATACCTAAATCTCTAACAGAGGTTGATTTCGTGAAAAGAGTATTTGGACTTACATAATAGGTTGAGCATGGGTTTTTATTACCTAAATATAGAACAATGCATTTCTTTTCAGCTATTGCCAACTGCCATGTATCGCAATACCTATCGAATTGATTTATTGCTAAACAGAGTTGGGATTTAGCAATTTGAGCACCTAGTTCATCATAAGAAATATACAACTTAATGTCATCAGCGAACAGCTGAATACTAACTGAGGGTAAGTTGGAAAAAATTCGAGGCAAATCGTTGATATAGATCAAGAAGAATAGCGGCCCTAAAACTGATCCCTGTGGGACTCCAGATGATATTTCTCTAGTGTCACTAAATGTTCGGTTGACCTTAACACTGAAACAACGTCCTGTTAGAAAACTTCTAGTCCATCTCAAAAGATTTCCACGAATGCCTAAACTTTCTAGTTTGTGGAGAAGTTTACAATGCGAGACAACATCAAAAGCCTTAGTCAAGTCATAATAGAGACAATCGACAGATTTACTTTGGTCGAGGGCTCTCGTCCAACTATTAGTTACCGAAAGAAGCTGAGATTGAACTGATCTTCTAGGAACGAAACCATGTTGCTCTTCAGAAAATATAGAATGCATGTCCATCCACTTTGTTATCCTATCACGAACTATGCGTTCGAAAACTTTAGAAGGTGTGGGCGTGATTGCGATAGGTCGAAAGTTGTCTACATTCAAGGGTGGAGATTTTTTTGGAATAGGAGTGATGTAAGATATTTTCCAAAGAGAAGGAAAATGGCCAAGTTTAAGAGAGAAATTGAAAATATAGCTTAGTGGTTCTGCAAGCGACGAAGCGCATTCTTTGTAAAATTTCTGAGGAATAGAGTCAGATGTCTGCGTAAGAGAAGGAGACAGCTTTTTTAAATAGTACTTGACGTCTCCGGGAAGAATAAGCATATCAGTTAGGGAATGATCAATAACTCTATCAACATTCGGAATCAAACCATCATCGATTGAGAAAGCGGAACAGAAAAAATCGGATAGAGTACTAGCTTTAGCTTCATCCGTGTGAACAAAAGAACCAACTAAATCTGTGAAAGATGGAATCGAAGAATGGGATTTTAGACGATTTCCTACGTATTGATAGAACTTTCTAGGATCGGAGAAGAAAGCCTTCTGTCGATTTATTTCAAACTTCTTGATTTCCTTGTCAAGTTTTCGAGAAGTGCGTTTGAATAATTCTAGAACAGTGGGAACATGAATTTTAGAGAAAAGGGCTAATTTATGCTCGAAGAGGTTACGGATGTGCTCAGGATAAGTTTCAAAAGCAGCTTTCCTACGTTTTCTAGGGATAAATTTCTCAATTAAAGACTTCGCAATAACATTCAGTCGATCAACTAGGTCATCTACAGAAATGAAATCATCGAAAACAAGTGTCCAGTCCATATTTGATAATAGCTTATTGATATCTGCAAAACTGGCCCGGTTGAAATCAAAAACTTCTACAACAGGTTGTGGGTTCGAAAGTAAAAATACAGAAAAAGTAATCGAATTGTGATCAGAGTTAGAGAACGGAGGACAAACTTTACAATTAGAGATACAGTCAGCTTTAGCAAGAACATGATCTATTATTTTCTTACCATGTGTAGGCTCAGTTACAAATTGATGAAGAGAAAAGTCTGTACACAAGTCGATAAGAGGCTCAGTTGAAGAACATTTTTTGTCAACAACAATTTCTAAGTTGAAATCACCACAAAGTACAGATTGTTGAGGTACCGCTAACAGTTGAGTAAGAACATCGAAAAAGGCATTATTCTGATGCACAGTAGTGTTTGGCGGTCGATAGCATATAATGAAACGTGTTCTGGAGAGTGATAAGTTGCATAAGAGATCGAAAGCTAAGACATCAGCTGATATTTTAGTCTTGAGAGTTACAACAGAGTATATTAAATGATTACGGATAAAAGCACAGACACCACCACCTCTTTTTGAAGTTCTATCACAGCGGAGCACACAATAAGGCAGATTAGCTGTCAATGAGGCATCTACTATGTTTTTATTTAACCAAGTCTCACTACATAATAGAATATCTGGTTGTGTTGATGACAAATAATGGTAAAGTAGATCAATTTTGTTTTTGAGGGAACGTGCATTGAAATAAGAAACAGAGAAAACTGAACTAGATTTATTGGAAGTTGAAAATAAAGATCTATAACATAGTCCTTTCTGGATCAGTTTCCCTGATTAGAAGATGTTGGTAACCGCAAGGGGGGCGGTAGAGTTCTTCGTGCTCCTCCAATTTCTTCTTTCAGCCACAGATCATCCTTGTAGAGAACCCAAGTCGACGATGGATTAGACAGACGGAGTTCTTTCAGTTGAGCTCGCTTTGCATTCCAGGTCATCAACTCATCAGGCGTCATTGACTTCCTGATGAAAACCCCCTTCCAACGGGGGTTTGAACGGATGGAAGAAGCTGAACGAAGTCCTGCCAACATGAAAGAACGAGCAGGAAGCATTACTTTGAGTAACCTACGATTACCTTGACCCATTCTGAAAACGGCTTCTGGTCTAACTTGAATATTGAGATCATCCAGAAGAGACTGGACGATAGCCTCGTCATGGACGACCCTCTCGCTTGCTGCTGGAGAGAGACTTTCTGGAAGACCCGCGATGACTAGAGAACGTGCCCTTCTGTGAGACTCTTGATCAGAAGTAGTTGACAAGAAGGCGGAAGGCGACCCAGATGATTTCAGTGTCGCGCTAGGGGGAAGGGATGTTGAATTGCAATGACATGTCTTGGAAGATATGGCTTCGAGTGTAGACGAAAGCATGGTTATGATCCGAGAAATGGATTTCCAAAGTGGAATCGAGATTCCGTCTGGAGCATCTAATGTAGCGAAGGCGACAGCTTCGGCAACTGTTTCGGAGATTGAGACACTGGCGGAGGGAGATTTGGTCGAAGGAGAAGACTTCGGAGATTTTGGGGAGGAATTCTTTTTGGTTCTTGGCATTTTCGTGTTGAGTTAACGAAAATCAATATCAGAGCGAATTGTCCAGTCACCACTCACTGTGAGGGAAAGGAAGATGAAAAAAATGAAAAGATGAAAAAAATATATATATATATGTATATATATATATATATATCATATTCTATCTTCTTTCATATCATATTTCTTTCATATCATATTCTTTTCTTTTTAATTCTTTTCTATTTCAAACCCCGGAGATGGTCGGGTCTATCATTTCCTCTTCACACTGACTTCTACTCGTCTCTACTTCATTGAATTACGAGATTTCTCTTCTGTTTTCTTGGGACTCAAGACTTCGTGAATCTCTTCGGTATGAGGTTGAAACGCTAAGTGGTCTACCAAGACTCTTCAGTGCAACGCCACAGTTGCTTATTCCTCTTCCGAAGATTTTCTACTTTTTCATTTTCTCATTGTCAACCATGTTAGCGATGACCCTGAACCAGTTGTCCTTTGGCGATAAAGAATATCAATATTAGCTAAAGAAGATGATTGAACTATCGCACAGGAAAAAAGCTAGTCCACTGGACGGAATCGAACCCAAAGCATCTCGAATCAAACCGGGAGCGCGTGTTACCATTACACCACGGGACACATTGCTATTCCGTGCGATAGTGTTATATGAAAGGCTCATATGCCTTGTTCTCTTATGGAGCGTTAGAATTCAACTTTTCACTTTGCAAAGTAATCTCTGCAAAGTGAGGGATGCGGTCTAGAGCGTTAAACGCTAAACGGGATGCGGCCGGGATGCGGCCTAGAGCGTTTAACGGGATCACTCTGCGGAGATTACTTTGCAAAGTGAAAAGTGGAATTCTAACGCTCCATTAGTCACGCATGCTTGCCAAGCGATTGCGTCATGAAGGAGCGTATTTCCAAAATTCAAGATTAAGACAGAAGAGAAATGGGAGATGGATGATAAATCTTCAAATGCGAAGTTACACAGTTTAAAGGCAGTGAAGCCTGGTTAAGATGACAAATGCTTGAACTATCGCACAGAAGAAAAAAACTGGCCCACCGGGCGGAACTGAACCCAAACCATCTCGACTCAAACTGTGAGCACAAATGATTTGTCATCTTAATCAGGCGTCACTGCCTTTAAACTGTGTAACATAGCATTTGAAGTTTTATCATCCATCTTCCATCTCTATTCTTTCTTAATCGGGAATTCTGGAGTTACGCTCCATTCATGACGCAATCGCTTGATATGCATGCGTGACTAAGAAAACAAGGCATATGAGCCTTTCATCTAACACTATCGCACGGAATAGCAATGTGTCCCCGTGGTGTAATGGTAACACGCGCTCCCGGTTTGCGTCGAGATTGTTTGGGTTAGATACCGCCCGGTGTATCAGCTTTTTTCTGTGCGATAGTTCATTCATTTGTCATATTAACCATGCGTCACTGCCTTCAAACTGTGTAACTTAGCATTTTAAGAACTAAAGAAGATGCTTTTTGCAAATAATTTCTATATGAAGTTTATAGTTCATGTTACCATCAATCGTTATACCTAATTATTTGACATAAGAAGTTTTGCTCACGATATAATTATTGAATTTATAACTGAGCTCAACAGGTTGTTTACCAAGGTGCAAAACAGTACATTTAGTAGAGGACAGAGTTGAGTTCCATTCTATACACCAGCCGCAACTGTTGTTTATGGCTAACTGCAAGTCATTGTGACGTAATGGGACTTCAGCAAACAACTTAAGATCGTCGGCGAAAATGATATATCGAATCGTCGTTCGAATAACTTTTGTAATATTGTCAATGAACAGCAGAAACACCAAAGGGCCAATAGAGGAGCCTTGAGGAACTCCACTGGATACTACTGCTGGGTGAGAATAAACGTCATCAAGAGATACAGATTGTTTACGATTTTCTAAAAACAAAGATATAAATTTAACAATGGACTCGCTGATACCTAAACATTTAATCTTATATTTCATAAATCTATGATCAACGAAATCAAAAGCTTTGGAAATATCGAGAAATATTACGTCGACGGGAGATTGTTTAATGAGATGTTTTATCATGAAAGAATGTGATTCAGCGATTGAGGTTATGGTTTAGATCGAAACCTGCTTTGGAATTGGGACAGTAAACTATTCTTCTCAATACAAAAGTATAAAAAATTCGCTAGAATTTTTCCGAAATTTTTGGACAAGAAACATGTTAGAGATAAGGGTTTATAGCTGGAAAGATTCGACGACCGTCTTACTTTTGGGATGGTTTCGAAGGTATAATTTTCCGGTTGAAATACAGTTATTGGAAATAATTCTGAGAGGAGCTAAAAGAGCAAATTCACATTTCTTGATAAAAATATTTGGAATAAGATCAGGAAAAGTGTTAGCTTGTTCTCGAGTTGTGATATACATAGTAGCTTTCAGTATCATAGAGTCATCAATGAAATCGAGGTTCGACAAATTGTTTCGGATATAGGGATTCGGTAATACAATATGTGAAGGATAAACGGAAGAAAAGTAAGAGAATAACATCTCGGCTTTGACCGAAGTATCAGTTTTTGCCACATTGTTGCTAACAGAAAAGTTTTACGATTCATTAAGATTTTTGAGTCGGTGCTTACAAGACGAAAATTTTTTTTTGTGATTTTCTCTTAGCACAAGTAATGCTCCTTTGGATTTCTCAAAAGCATATAATTCATCGGAAAATTCTTCAGAAACCTTTCTACGCTATCCAGAGTAAGGAGCTCTAGCACAATCTTCTTGTGGTTTGTTAGGCAGCTTGTTGGTAAGGATAACGGCTTATCAGGGACGGATCTGGGCGTCACGTACTCTAGTAATCTCTTATTCGGTAGCCACATAGATAACATTTGTCAGAAAGCGAACTCCAAATGCTCGTTCATATAACGTACTTTCAATTCAACTTGTAGAGAACGCTTTACACTACCTACGTTCGATCGCATTTGAAGTACTGCTCGGTTTTCTGGAATCCTTTTTTGAACAAACACATAAAAATTGTGGAAAAAGTTCAAAGATCTTTCACAAAACGTGTATGTGCTAGAGCTGGTTTATATTTGCAATATAAAGATCTTTCAAAGCAATTACAATTAATTTCCTTAGAGGAGCAACGTAAACAAACCGACCTTGTAATGCCTTTCAAAATAATAACGATTAGGACACCTCTTAGTCCTAAATCCATTTTCAATCTCCGAGCGCACCATTATAGTACTAGGTCCCATAGTTGGGCACTGAATGTCCCGCGTCTGAATACTGTTTCTCACTATGATAATTTACCGGCAAGAGTTTGTGACGCGTGATCTAATCTAAGTATCAACGTGCTCAAAACAGAATCAGTGCACTTGTTCAGAAAGCTGACTTGACTGAGTTGTAATCTAGTCAATGAACAGCTGTGTTAGGAAGAACCCAATCATTGTTTTAAAAAATTTTAAAGAAAATTATTCAAATTTTGTCAGCAAGCAGTTATAGTACGCTCACTAAAGTCTCGAATGATATTTGAAAAGTTTACTGGTCAAGTGTACAGAAAAAAGGCTTGTGATCATCATGGTCGCAATCAGCGCTTCGCTTTATTTTTCTCACTTCATTCATCAAAGTGTACACTCGGGTAAACATCTTCAATCTGGATCCAATATGTATATTTATTTATTTATTCATTTACACCATTAGGTGTGACACTAAAATGAGTCGAGAGAACAAATAATAATTAGAACGCACTTCCCATAAAGGGAGAGAAGAACAAAAAAAAGACATTACATCACGAGGTCATAGTAAAGAGGCAAGAACAGAATTAAAACTTCTAAAAAAGAACAATAACTTAGTGAGAAAGCAAGAGTATACCCTTACACCCAAACTCAACCCATTGAGATAAAGTATATACATAAAGTATATACATAAAGTATATATATATATATATATATATATAACATTGTGGTCACAACTCTGAGTTAACGGGGCTACGACATTGAACGAAGAGATCATATCATCTCTGGGTAATGGGTGATCACATAGAAGAAGATTTATGTATTACATGTTGTTCATATAATATACAATGATAGTACACAAACATCATGTGGGTTATAGTGATTCCAACAAGTTGGAAGATAATAAGCATTAAAGGAACAAACCAAACATTAGATCATAAACATTACAACTGAACACATGAACACATTGAGCGGAACAATATTATAAATACTAAACACTTGAATTTAATTCAGTAAACAGACGAGCAGATCTTATTGCGAATGAATTTATACGACAAATTCTTTTCGGGGCACGAAAATGTAATTTGAAGTTAGATCCACGTGTCTCGGATTGTCTTAAATTATAGAAATGGGGTTTTCTGTCTGAAAGAGTTGTTTTTCCCCCTATTAGTTTTAAAAGTAAAGATCAAGGATATTGTTACCGCGTGGCGGAGAGTCAACCGATTAAATTAAATGATTATCACAAGAAAAAAACGAGGAATTGAGAAGCTGATATGACTATCTCCAGCGGTCTTATATGCGAACAGTGACCCTGGGAGGGATCTGCCTGTATCTCATCTCAGGGCAACACATAACTCAACGCAAGTCGGGAATGAACGCAAATTTTTATTTTTTGATATCGGCTAAAAAAAACCAATTTTTCCGAGGTACTCTTCCATAATTTTATTTACTTACATGCATCTGAATCGTGATTACATCTTACATGACTCGGTTAACGCTAGAGAGTGTTTTAGAGCTTGTCAGGACATGAAAATAATCGTTCGAAAAAAGTCCTTTTCAAATAATTCGAGTTTTTAAAACTTCTATTTTGAAACTACAAGTCAATGTAGGGATGATGATCAAGAAACAGAGACAAAATAAAAAGGAGTCTTCCTGTCGATAATTATAGGGCAAATCGGGGTTAGATGGAGCTCAACGAATGATTAACCTTGACCTGTTGAATAGCGGAAAAACTTCCTTTTTTGAGAGTTTGAAGAAAAATTTTAGAACTTTTTGACAAGACTCTCAGTGAAGAAATGGCAAAAATGGTTTAAATTGTAAAACGGCTATGTTAAGTAGCGATCGAGAGGCTGCACTACGAAGTCAATACTCGGTTCTCTGATTGAAGTCTGATGAGCGGATTCATAAGCTCCCTGATCATCGTACAGAGCATTCTTGAGTCATAAAAACGTAACTCAGCTTTCCAGAAAACTCACAGAAGTCAGATACATATTATACACTCGAAATCCTCACTTGAGCTGGTTTGAAGAAATGACCTGTTGAATAGTTGACCGAGAAGTTAAATTGGTGATCTGCTGCTTGACCGCAATCAGTTCGGAGCAGGCTTTAGGAAACTAATTGGCTTGGAAAAAATATCGACAATCCATGAGCGATTCTGAAAAACAATAGTTTAATCTAAGCACGGCCGGCCTTACCAAAGAAGTAAAATGGTTCGGTTGAGTAAAGTGGTGGAATACAGTACGTGTAAGGTAATTTGCTCACTATTGCGTGTATCATCTTCAAACTCATTCAATCGTGTTATAATTTCCTCTTACTGTTCCTCTCTTCCCCTCTTTCTGTTTTTACGGTAACAATTGTACTGTGTCAAACATCACTTTAGTTTTTTGAAGACCGATTTCCGAACGACAGATTTCATTCGCTGTTGTGATACAAAAAGCGACTGACCAGTCATGATTGATTATCTGGAAGCGAAAGATAGTTCCACTTTTTGATAACTGTTAAAAAAATTATCGCTCCTTTCTCCCGCTCGGATACATGTTTATGCAAGTTCACAATGGAAGTAAGTTCATGACCAAAATATTTTTTTCTTGAAAGTTTCAAACGTATGCAGAATGAAAATAAGTGTAAAGTTTTCTTTAATTTCTGGAGAAGAGAAGTTATATCGATTGTTTCATTCCTGGAATAATTCGTGTAGCAAACTTCGAACAGAATATTGAATTTCCTTCGTATTACAGATGTGATTATTAAATCATGAATGTTAAATATTTATTATTTAAAAAAAGCTTGTTCTGCCGTCATAAATATAAAAAAACAACTTTTAAAAATTTCGTAACTCGAGAGGTCTTATTCGTATTTTTATTTTTATTAAATATTTGAAAAAAATTCTCAAAAAAATCTTGTTCCGGCGTAAAATGCAGGAAAAAAGCGTTAAAATTTATTCCAAGAAGTCTTAATGACTTTATAATTGAAGAAGTCTCAATGAATTCATTTAACTAGTAAGGCCACATCATACAGGCCTCTACTCTCAGCAGTCTCAAACTCTTTGTTATTCCACGATTCACATATTTATATATATATAATTAAAGATAAAATACACTTAATTACATAAAAGTCATTTCAATCAACTTCACAGCCAAAAACAACATGAAAGGGCGATAAATAATCTCAAAATTCAACTTTCAGTCTTTCACTGTTTTTCTGTTTTCTTCGAAAACAAAATGGTACGTACATACCGATTCTGAACCTTTTAATGGGAAACGCCGTATACATACTTACTCTATCATTTACCTGAAAAAATGGTACGTGCATACGACCTATTGTTTTTTGTTAACGAGAAAGATTCATTGTGAACAACGAAAAGACACACTTCCTCAACAACTACGCTCGGCGAAAAAGCTGGAAGTCGACGCGACCATGGCATTGATGACTGCCAGCACCAGAGCACCACAGGCCATGTAGAAAGAGTAGCCGAGAAGGGAGGAGTGAGATATGCTCTGCCAGTTTTTTATGCCAGCTGAACATGGGCCATTTTTTGATAAATCGATTAATAAAAGAGAAAGAATCGGTCATATTGGAAATATGTAGATGCTCATGTCTCACCTGATTTGTAAAACATTTATAACTTCTTATCTAGAGTTATTTAATGTACATATATTCTCAAGTATGGTCGAACGTATAAAGATTAAAACAACAACCAAGTTTGAGTATCTAGATTTGTTGTCTTAGTTACTAAGACCGGCTTTAACTAGAATCTTCACGTAGTGACATCATCGGTAAGATCCCTTCTAGACAATCGAAAAAATTTCGAATCAGCATAACGATTCGAGCGCGAATTTCTTGCACAAACAGAGACAAAAAGAAAATTACAAGTTTGCCAAAAGTAATACTTCGATTCTATGAATGCTAATATTTTATAAGTATTCCTACTAGAGTCGCCGATTCGTAAATATGCAAGTACGCTAAAATACTAAAATAATGAGAAACGCGCTGTTCGTAGACATTCGTAAGCATTATTTACGTAAAAGATGAGTAGAGCCACTTGTAAACATTCATGAATGTTCAGTTTACGATTTAGTAAACTTCGTAAATAGTTTAGAATTTGTTCCAGAGACCAATCATAATCTTTTTACGAATAATTACGACGTTTATAAGTTTATAAAGTTCATAAATCCACTTCTAATTAATCGGTACTTCTATAAATGTTCACGAAAGTCTTCCGCGTTTGTTTCTATGATTTTGAAAGTTTTCAACGTTTGAGACTTAAGCTACTACAAGCGTCAATTTACATTCATTTTCCAAACTCTTTGTTTTCCATGTCATGAAAGCGTATTTGTGCGGGCTGGGTCAAAACAATCTTTACTGTTTTTTTTTTATAAATCAAAGATCCATCCTTTTTTCATACTCAAGATGCGCACAACAGCTCTCGGCTGGAGAAATCTTCTCTACCACATCCGCAGAACCGGTCATTTAGACTTTTTTCAATTTTGATTTCCTATAAAACTTCTAAGTTGTCCAAGTTTTTTTAGACTGTTTTCGATCTTAACATCACACAGAAAGAGAAAAAATGAAATGGGGTGCTATTGCCATAAATCTTCAATACCTCAATTTATTTTTGCATCAATGGTGGATTTTCGAAGTTAGACGATGGATTGGAGAGGCTCTGAGCGCGCTGGTGGCAAACTGCCATTTTATGAGAATTCAATAACCAAGAAAATTTCTTGATTTCACAAATGTTCTCGACACCCTGATGGGTCTAGGAAAAACACCCCAGCCCTTTCCAGTAGCCTACGTTGCTTCTCGTTAAGACTAAAATTGATTAATTTGTTCCAGAGACCAATCATAATCTTTTTACGAATTTCATAAATAGATCATCAATTGTCGTCTTAGCAGTATAAATACAGCAAAGAAAAAGAAATTATGTACTCAAAAAATAAAAGGGCTCGATTGTAGTAACCTAAAGAAAAACATTATTCTTGGGATTTTGCTCGAAGCACTTCTATTTCATAATTACTTAGATTTTAATAGTATCTTACAGGATACTTTTGTTGAGTATCCCTATAAATCGCATACTTATAAGTATGCTTACAATAATTTTCTTCTATTAATTTTCGTACTATTGCGGTATGAATAGAAATACATTGATAAAGCATTAGAGTTCGGAATACTTCTTAACGCAGTTTGTTCATTTTCATACTTTCAAAGTAAGAACTTTAACTTGAAAAACTTTTTAATTGTGTGAGAAAAGATGTGGCTTTCAAGAATTATCTACAAACTCTATTAGGAATATATAAAGTGCGGTAATAGTAAACGCATCAAGTTTGCATGCACTGACTGATGTAATTCTTGTGATTTACTCCGTAGACAGCGACAGCGGCAGCTAGGGGTATCACAATCAGCACTGAGAGCACTGTCAGCAGAGGCAGCAGGTACTGCAAGGCACTCTTTCTTGAGGTTTTCAGGTAAATTTACCATGAATAACAATAAAAACAACTATGATAGTGAAAATAAAAATAATGACGTTGATAATAGTTGTTTTGTTTTTTTGTTATTGTCTTTATTGTTAATGTTTTTATTATTATTATTATTATTATTATTATACTTTAAATCATTCTTATAATGCTTAGAATTCGTATCATAATTATTGTTAGTAATAAATGATAAAAGATCTTATAACTATAGGTAATTATTTAATAGCACTGCTAAGACGATAATGTTGCAAAAGCCTTTTTTATAATGTAATAGATAACAAGAATAATAGTAATAATCTTATTATTGAGGAAAAGTAATGAAAATTAAGCATAATTGGGAAGAAATTGGTAATTCTTTTTTAATAATTAAAATATGTACATGAATAAATAAAATTGCAATGGTAATAACGATAACGAAAACTTTATTGACATAACTTACTTTTTTGAAGCAGCATGTGCAGGTTGTTAATATGTTGTAGACGAAGGCCACAACCTTAACATCATATTATTTAAGCAAAAAATTAATTTTTTTTGTAACAAAATTTAGTCTAGCTCTTCGAACGAGAGCAAAAAATAACTTTTTCAAACTGTATGTTTCGAATTATCATTGACCTTCTGTCAGCTGATTCTGTTGCAAAGGTTGGTAGGCTAGGATTGAGGGACTTTTGAAACGAAGAGCTGACGAATTGTCCGTATTAGAAGTTTTCTCAGTCCGAAATTTGTGTCAATACTTCATTATGTCACCTTTTAGAGCGTATCAGATGAAGAAGAGAGAAAAGAGAAGAAATCTGACCTCTAAAAGTGCAGCCAAGCACATGCACGCTACAACGATCTTCATTGAATTCGGTAGGTTCTGAAACTTGTGACTCGTTCACGATAACAACCATTATTTGAAAGTAAAATTACATCATGAAATAAAACATTACTCTCTCTGAGAAAGAATAGGTCTCTTCTGCAACAATCCCTAAAAGTTACAACTAGAGTGGTTAGTAGCTCATTCCAATTTCATAATTTTTTGAATTGATTTCTCAATTTGAATTGATTGCACAGTTGTTGTTTCTTAGTTTTTCGTTGGTACCGAAAATCATTTTTATCCAAAATTTGTACCGATATGTAGGCGATAACACTAAAGTATTTTATTGTCTTCATTATCAAAAATAACCTCTTTAAAAAAACATGAATTCACGATATGAAAACGTTCGACTTTTTTCAAATATTAAAAGAATCAACCTAAATAACGCCACAATTCTTATTGACTGCATAAAAAGTCGAAAAGAATAAATTAATTACAATAAGGAACTAACCAAGAAAAGATGAGGATAATAGGTTGGTCACCAAGAAATAGGTTGGTCACCAAGGTCACCAAGAAAACACCAAGAAAAGAACCAAGTAGAGAAGAGGTGGCTGTGAAGTATGGGAGGTCACAGATCAAAAGGCCACATTCAATATACAAAATGAAAAAGAGTGTTGAGCAAAAGGCCTGAGATGAGCGAGAGTAGATACATATCTTAAGGAAGAGGAAGAAGGGATAGATGTGCAAGCTCTTCGGCTAGTTTTTTTCATGATTGTATACTGACCGGTACTATTCTGCATGTTGAACCTAATGTTGTTCGCCGTAGAATAATTGAGGCCATGCTCATAGAGACTAACAAACCCGAACTTAACAACAAAACGGAACTAGCCGAAGAGCTTGCACATCTATCCCTTCTTCCTCTTCCTTAAGATATGTATCTACTCTCGCTCATCTCAGGCCTTTTGCTCAACACTCTTTTTAATTTTGTATATTGAATGTGGCCTTTTGATCTGTGACCTCCCATACTTCACAGCCACCTCTTCTCTACTCATACATATTATCCTCATCTTTTCTTGGTTAGTTCCTTATTGTAATTAACTTATAGACTGCATTAACATGTAAGCGAGCACGACAAAGATTATTAACGGTGAGGTTAAAACAGTTTTTTCACGTCTTTTTTTGCTTAACCAGTCCCCAAACACTTACCTCGAACCAATGGTCGCAGTACGGTTTACCATTTATTGAACCCAAATCACTTTCCGTGCAAGTGAATGGCCAAATCCCCTGTTTGATGCTACTCACATTCACATTCGAAGTTACATCAGTCCATCCTGAAACAGCAAGCTCAATTAATTTCGGAATAGCTTTGAGAAACTGAAGTTCACAATCAAAACCCTTTTTAAATATTCCAAAACACGGGTGTACACAAGAACGTTTTTTTTTCTTCAAAAAATTTTTATGTCTTGTTTTTGTTTGACTTAAAAATTATTTTCTTTTATTTCATTATATTTTATGAATGAAAACCATTACCTCTCCACTACCTTAACTTATTTTTTTCGTTTCTATTCGACACCGTCTAGGCTTTTGATATAAAGCTTTTTGAAAGGGAGTTTTTGAAAAGTCGCAACTTGACTTTTCTCTTTCACTTCCTAAAATTAATTTTTCTAATGTAAAATTGTGCTATCTCAAATAAATCATTTGAATGTGAGTTAATTTTTTATGTGAGTTCATTTCAATACACACTACTACTCAATAATGCATTTTGAGAGAATATTTGACTTTTCATCACATTTAAAATTTTCTCGAACGCGTTGTTGACCCTTGTGACCTGGAGTGAACATGGAACCAAGCGTGAGGGCAATCGTACAGAAGCAGATTATGCCATAGATTACTTGTGTCACAAAGCTACAGCAACACATTCTGCAAGCTGCAAAAAGAGAGAAAAAAATTTTGGTTTCGGTTGTTGTCATTTGTAAAAATACAGTAATAATCAGTGACTGAGAAGCGCCAAGTTGAAGCAAAACCTGGAAATTTCTCAGTTTTCAGTAAGCGGCAAGAGAGAATTATTAGCGAAATTAACAATTGTTATCGTGAATGCCGAGAAATTTTTGGATCGTAATTCGAGAGTATGCGTAAGACTCTCAAAAATTACTTTCTATTGAGTAAGGAAAACTGACAAAACCAATATATCCAAGTTCTCCATAAAAAAAGTTTTAATTTTTTTTAAACTTTGTTTGAGTCAGCTTCGTGGCGAGAAAGATGGAAAATGATAAAAAATAGTTTGGAAATGACCAGTTATAAGACTTTGGATCAGTAATAAACGAATAGTTTCTTAAAATTTTCAACTTCTAGATTTTAAGGGCTCTTTCTATGTACATATGCATACATATATCGGACAAGCCAACAAACAAACGCGGATATCACATTTCCTAATAGTATGTCTACGGATACTCTGCTAAAAAACCATGTTCTTAAAATGATAAGTTATGTGGAGACTAAAATAGGCTCATCAGTGAGTATAATATTTTTGGAAGGTTATTTTGAAGTTTTTTTTCATTTTTATATCATTTTAATTCTCTTTCTCTCTATCTCACTTTGTCTCTACTTCTCTCTTTATCTTTTCTTTCTTTCTCTAATTATCGCTCTTTCTCTCACTCTCTTTCTCTCTCTTACTCTATGTGCTCCTTTATCGGGTGCGAAACCTCCCTTATCTATCGAAATGAGACCCAAAAACTTGAGTACTTGTTTTAAAAACTTTTCTAGTTCTCAAATGCGTTTTTATGTTAACATTGTAATTATCGGATAGTAAAAACTTATCTCGTCGCATTACCCTAATAAAGTTTTAAAGTTCTTCATGTATGAAAAAAATAAAAACAAGTAAGAAATCTTCAGAAAAACTTTTTGATATACATATGTAGCTCATACCATGAGCAAGCTGTAATTTTTTTGAGAAGATTCTAACACAAGGCACTTTTTTTTAAGTTTTGATGATGATAAGTTGCAGTTGTTCGTTGATCTTAAATTTAAATTGACAAGACATTGAAAAAAAATAATGAAGACTTTTTTACTTTGACCAGGGCATATCGATTGAAAATTTAAGTTAATAAAATACTTGGTCACGATGCGGCCGCTCAATCGAGTCAGCATATCATCAAGGAAATAAGCAGTTCCAAATCAGCATTGTTAATTTTTTCCTTGAAACAAAGTTAGTTGATGTGTTCTCCTCTTCACTGAAAAAGGCTAACGTAGATAAACAGTGGTTGAAAAGATTCTCATTTCCATCATTTTTTGATCGCAGCATGGGTTCGTTTACAGTCACTCTGTTCTCCAGCAAAAGCATTCAGTTAATAGTACAATGGTGTCCTTGCTCATACAGCGGATTTGAAGAAGTATAGTGTCTCTGACAAATATCAATTATTAACCAGGCATAGGCTTATTCCGTTTTAGAAAAAAAATTTACATCTAAAAAAAATTTTGTTTGCGAGTAATTTCAAAACATGAACTCTTATGAACTTAAACTACTTAATTCTTCCTTTATCTTGTTCCTGATATAGCAAATTTGAGAACAGAGGATGTGGATACACGAGAATCTTTAATATTTCGAAATTTAGATATCTCTAGATGTCCCAATCTTTTTAAAAACCTGCTCGAATGCTCGATAAGCAGATAAATGGAGAGTGTAGGTAAAGAAACGGGTGTTTTTTGCTGATATCACATTAGTATCAAACCCGCATCTTCAAAACTGCGAGGTTAGTAGTTGAAAACTTTTTCCGATTGTGCCTGTGCAGGGCTATGATTTTTCCAAAGAATTTTTAGTAGCGCTTTTTTCAATGGTGAGAAACCTATAATTGTGTTCGTTCCCTTCGAGCAATTTAATGTAAAGATATTCATGTTTGTAAGAGTCGTCGTGCTCATTCCCGTCTGGTTACATGGTAGACCCTTCCTCATTCCCGTCTGGTTACATGGTAGACCCTTCCTATTTAGATGAATGTGCATACTAAGGTCTATCACCATGGATGAGCCCCACCACTCACTGATGAGCCCCACCCAGAGAGCACAGAAGTCTGTCTGAGCGGGGGCGAAACAGACTTTTGTGATTAGCGTCATCACAGTGATCGATAGTGATAGTGCTTGTATATTCTATCCCTTCATTCTTAAACTTTCATAACAATTACTCAAATTCTTCTTCTGGTGGATCTTACCAGGCATGGGGTCCAAAACTGGACGCTTTGAGAAGTGTCAAGCACAGAAACACATTAAATTTGCGCTTTAATACAATTGATAAAGTAAGAGAAAGAAGAAGATCTGTGCAAGCTTTAACAGCTTATCTCAATATCCTTGGTTTGGATAAACCTTTACGGGTTGATTACTGATCTTTTGAATGCTTGTATTGTCGAAGAGTTGGGTGTTGAAGACAAGTGACGGTTTTTTTGGCATCGGTCTTATCGCGCTTAATTTCATGCTGTTATCGTGAAATTGGTATTGCAATTCAACAAAATTTTCTGATAACGAAGGGAAAATGACTCATCTCTGCTGTTTTCTCCCAGTTCCATGTCTTAAAGACGAGACCGTCACGAAGCAAAAAAAGTTCATTCCACGGGTTTTACAGTTCGCGGAGAGGGGAAAAACAGAAGAATTTAGCGACAAAAGGAACAGTAATTAACTTTATAATCGTGGAAACGAGGGGTAAAAATGTTTAATTTCTACATGAACAACTATATTTAGTTGAAGATTTCTTTTCACTTTCAGTGATATTTTTCCATAAACCATAATTTTCATTTTTTTCTAAATAAAAAAGTTATTTCTTTCCTCTAGTTCTAACATTCGGAGACGACAGGAGACCAAATTATCCTCACAATACAATCGATAATCGACAGAAGGAGAAGGTTGACAAAGGATACAAAAAGTTTCATGATCGTTTTGAATCATATTTAGAAAAAAAGGGTAGTTGAGCCTGCATTTATCAATATGCTTTTTGCGAAAGCTTGAATATATGAATTTAACGTAATGCTTCGGAAAGCTAAAATAATAATTTTCTTCGTCCAATTCACATTTTACGAAAAAAACGAGTTTATTCTTTCTTTGTTTACACGTCTTTGTTGACAAGGGAAAGTTCTCCCTCTTTCTCTTACTCTAAGAATCAAGGATATTATAGTTCACTTATTTTTCTTCGTGAAAATGTGTAGAAGCCTAAATAATTAAACTGCATATTGAAGAGCTCAACTTAGGCTTTGAGATCGGAACGTAAGTATTCTGTGAAAACCACTTTCCCGGAAAATCTGAATTTAAAAACTTGAAGGTGGAAGCATGGGTAAAAACAATGATCGAACGCCTGACAAAATGGTCTCCTGAAGAATGTCAAGTAAGTTTACGCGGGAGCTTCTATCAAGTGAAGATTCGGCGAGATTCCCCATGATCAGTATAAATTCTCAAAGTGTAGCTGTATGATGATCGAGAGTGGTCGGAAATCTCTGCATTTTGATGGAGAAGCGCTCCCAGCTGGTAAAAAGTTGCCGATATTTGTCTGATATTAACCAAGTTAAATGTTTTTAGAAAGTCGATTGAGGGTCTGGAGGAAATAAGTCTGAAGGAAATTTAAAAATGGGATAGAAAACGAAATACAAAAAAAAAACAGTTCTTCAGGTGTTCATGAAAAAAATACGAATACTTTTAGTGTTGACGTTAGAAAACTGAATTCGGCAAGAGATATTTCTGCCCAATTTTTCAAATTCTCGGAAAGTTTTTTTTTCTCTCCAGGAATAATGCTTAGATGTGATATCTTTGAAGTTATACGTACCTTAAATGTTGATTCTACAATTTCATTGTTAGGTTCTCTTCACTCTTTCCGAGCTGCGGGAGCTGTGCTACCGAGCTAGAGAGATATTCTGGTCGCAGCCCATCTTCATAGATGTATGTACGCTGTCTTATTGAGAAAATAATTGAAGGGTTTCTCTCTTTCTCTCTGTTTCTCTGTCTCTCTATTTATTCTCTCTCTATAACTCTTCTTTTGTCTCCTTCTATATTTTTTGCATCTTTCTCAACGAAAATCAGAGTCTCTTACTAGATCCACCATTTGTAGTTGAGTTTTTTTTTCTTCTAAGAATGGGACCGCTTTAATACGAGATGAACAGGCTCATGAACAACAGGTTTTAACTTCCCTATTGTGTTCAAGGTAAAAGCTCCAGTGAAGGTGGTGGGGGACATTCACGGACAGTACGTAGACCTGCTCACTCTCTTCACAATCAACGGATTCCCACCTAGGCATCACTATGTATTTCTCGGTTTGTTCCTTGGATAGAATCGCTCTAATCACGTGAATTTTTTGTTTCCAGATCTGAAAAAAGTTTCGATCCAATCGAATTTCTGAATCAACGAGTTGAAGAGTCTGTTCATACCATATCTCACGTGTACCTGTCAAAAAAATTCCATAGCTACCGCTTTAACGGGCAGGAGAAGTAGAAGCAAGCGAGCCGCGAAGATTAGAGGAATAAGAGTAGCATTGTTTTAGGCCCTCCACATGGATCAACTGTTGTTTAAACTGTTTGACAAGTGCAGATGAACAATGGTTTCTTTAAAAGTGACAGCTAGGCAAAACTAGAAGAATAATTGTCAAATGAGAATATTTGGAAGTGAAACGGTTTTATTGATAATTTCAACTTGTTTAAAATACCGGCCATGGCTATATATATTGAAGCTTCTTGTTATCAGCCAGTACCTCTTATTTCATGATCTACCCGTTCACTTCGTGTATTCTCTCTTCACTGCCCCGTTCTACACCTGCTTCGCAATCTATTTTTGTATTCGACCTCCTCCTTCGCTCTTTTACTGTTTTGATTTATTAAGCCAA
This sequence comes from Allodiplogaster pararmata, assembly GCA_964056735.1. Taxonomy (NCBI): domain Eukaryota; kingdom Metazoa; phylum Nematoda; class Chromadorea; order Rhabditida; family Diplogasteridae; genus Allodiplogaster; species Allodiplogaster pararmata. Next base: position 2,476,354 of record OZ057408.1, on the reverse strand, counting down.
ATAATGACCACTTTTATCGTTAAACCAAGTACAGGTTATTAAGGGTACTGGCGACTGGTCAATAGTAACTAGGATGTTTTTTTGTGAGAGTCAGAACTTGGGTAAAAGAAACAAAATGCATTCGCATCACTTTTCAAATTTTCAAAATTTAAAAAATTTTGTTCTTGAAATTGAATATTGCAGGCGACTACGTCGACCGAGGCGAGTTTTCTCTGGAATGTGTGCTTCTGCTCTTCTCTTACAAGGTAATTCCGGAAATGTTGATCTGAATTGGAACTGCCAAGAATTTCCACCGGTTTCGCACCCGACATTTGACAACATTCGTTGACATTTGACAACATTCGTTGAACTAACTCAACTGCAGCATTGACCCTTATATCTCTCGTTTAATATGTTGAAGCGTATGCAATGTTACATTGACATTTTTTGCTCTTTCTCAGCAGGGGTCCTTTTTTATTTAAGTTGTGTTAAGTATATGAATAGAATGGTTTGTATTAGCTGTTGATCACAACCTCACAAAAGAAAGCTAACAATCTTTATTTTTTTATTTTAACCGAATGAACTCATTCATATAACGTTACAAACGCTTTCACATCATCAACAAGAGATGAAGCTATTAAGTCGGAATTCTCCGAAAAGGAAAAAGTTTTTTTTTTGTAAACTTCACATGCTAATTTGTATCAGAGGAAAAAAAATTTCAGTATAGCTTTTCATGAAAGTTGTAAAAAGTTTTCATCAGATTCTCTACCCAAATGGTATTACGCTTCTACGAGGAAATCATGAATCGCGACCGGTTAACATTACATATGGATTCTATATGGAGGTCAAAATGAGGTGAAGTTCTAATGAAGTTTATAAAAGTTATGATTATCATCTGGGTCCTTGTGATTTACATAAATTATCTTTTTGGAAAAATCAATCCCGATAGTATGGGGTCTCAGAAAAACGCAAAATGTGAATAAGAGAGTAAATGGCAGAGCAGGCTAGAGTTTGAGTAAGGAAGAAAATACGAGACATGAAATGGAATGCTTGCTAGCTGAGAATGGAAAATACTGAAGAAGTAAGGGAAATAGCGAATTGTGAGGTTTCAGTAACCTATGTATTAGATACGGCAGGGAACTGTACGAGCTGATCCAGACCGTATTCTACTGCATGCCACTATGTGCTCGCATCTCTCGGACAATTCTTTGTATGCATGGGGGAATAACGGAAGATCTCTCGAGGCTCGACGAGGTGAGAATAGCTTATTTGGTTCATTTTGGGATTGGTTCCATCCCACATTTCTTTTTATTTTTGTATGAGCAAGCACGTGATGTATCAGTAAACTACAAGCTTCAAAAATTCGATCTTTTTTGCGATACGCAATCCTTTTACGCCTACTCAGGTTTAACCAGGCCAAAAACAGAGTGGCGACTCAAGGTACCATGCAGAATATGGTCATGTCTTTAAAAATGCTGAGTTATTTCATGGAACAGTTGCACAAGATCGAGCGGCCTTGTGACATTCCGGACATGGGAGCCATTGCCGACCTCACCTGGTCAGACCCGGATCCGAACACGCTCACCTATACGGACTCGCCTCGAGGAGCAGCGCACTTGTTCGGTCCGCAGGTACTGGAAGTTCCTTAGTTAATTCTTATCAGGTTCTCAAAGTGGCATAGGTCTCGAAATAAAAAATTCTTGATAAAAATCCCCTTCTCTGTACTCTCATTGGAAGGTGACCTTATTACGCGCTCTTGAATTGATTGATTATCACAGTTTTCTTGTGATTTGTTTCAACCTTTTTCTCTCTCCTACAACCGTTGTCTCTATTTTGTAGACTGCCCAATTGTTCCTTATAACTCAAATTTTTAGTTTTGACTTTCAAACATGCGTCCGAAGAGAACTCAAAGAAAAAAGAAAGTTGAAGATCCGGAATCTTCTTTTGCATCAAATACGTCTGCCTCTTCTCCTGCTGTTCTGTCTTCTCCAGTCAGTGGATTGGTCGCTGAAGCACTTGCACTTGCGAATGCAGAAGCACCGGCAGGTTTCCCTGCTGCCCACTGGCAGGTGTACTCTCGTCTGATAATGCTTCTATCGACAACTCTGGAACAGGTCGCATCTCAAACTTGCTCTTGCAAGTCACGCTCTGTTGAAGCACCCTCTGCCGCAGTACTGTCGTCTCTTCCACAGCCTCAGTCACAGTCCTCCCCAAATTCGTCGCATGATGAGGAAGCTTTCCGTCGCGCACGCTCCCTCGTCATTGTTGGCCTAAAAGAGAGCGACTCTCCTTCTGCGGGGGAGCGCGTATCACATGATGAGGCAGTGGTACGGGAGTTATTAGATGATCTGAATGTTCAAGTGCGACCTGAAGCAGTCTTCAGAATGGGCACCGGTAACCGGCGCTTGCTCAAAGTGATGTTACCGGCGCGTTCTTTCATGCTGTCTTCCTTGCGTGCTGCTCATTCTCTGCGTTCTCTGTCTAAATGGAAGGGCGTTTACATCCGTAAATCAATGACACCCGATGAACTGACGACCTGGAACACAAAAAGACTCCTGCTAAAACAACTACGTGAAGCGAACCCAGCCTCCGGCTGGGTGTTATACCGGGATGAGTTATGGCAAAAGCAAGAGATAGGAGGGCCGAGGCGAACACTACCGCCGGCTCTTCCACAAACCTCCTCCAGGCCTTCTCCCATTCAGGGAAACTGATTGATCAAGGAACTATGTCTCTTGACTCTCTTTCTGTTCTTTACTTTAATGCTCGCTCTTTAAAAAACAAGTTGAAGCATTTGCATCATTTACTTTCTTCTCATAAGCCAGATCTCTCCTCTGCTCAGAAACTTGGCTTAATGATGACATAAGAGACTCTGAACTCACTGGTAGTCTTCCCTACACTGTACTACTAAATCAAAGCGATGCCCATTCCCAACTCTGTTCTGCTTCCTCATACATGTTAGATTACTGCAAGAAATGGCAGTTGGACATTGCGGAGAAAAAATGCAATGTACTCTATGTAGGAAAAAGAAACCCACAACTAAATTACTTCGTTTCTCCTTCTTCCTCATTCAAATCTTCTTCTTTCATTCGAGATCTTGATGTTCTGATTGATTCAGATCTCAGTTTCCGTTATCATTATTCTTCAGTTGTTAGAAGATCCTTAAATGTTGTTTATTGTATTTTTCGCATTTTGAATTCCAAAATAGCTGCGATTTATATTAGATGCTTCAAGACATATGTTTTACCAATTTGTGAGTTTTGTTCTTCTGTGTGGTCTCCTTTTATTAAAAAATACATTGTCCAGATTGAAAAAGTGAGTCATGTGTTCACCAAGTTGTTACATTATCGTTGTGTTGATTTCCATTCTTCGTCTCCCTTTCCAAGTTATGAAGCTCGTCTCATTAATTTTTCGTTGCACAGTCTCTATTATAGAAGAGTATGTAATGATCTTGTTCTTGCTTTCAAATTCATTCGCTGTGAAATGACTGTGACTATAAGTAACCTTTTCACGTTTAAGCCTTGTAATGGTAGAGTAGCTCCATTCAATTTTCACATCCCTAAAGCGAACCACTCTCAATATTTCCACTCCTTCTGTGTTCGAACAGCCCGTTGGATGTGTAAGCTACATACCTCCTGAGTTAATGAACAGCCCTAATTCTAAAATCTTTAAAAAGCGTCTGTATTCTTTCCCAGTCTTAGAGTTTCTAGGATTGAGCGTATCCAATATCTAAATTTTCCCCATTGACTAGTTGATTTCTCTTTTTTGTTGCTTTCTTTATATTATTCCCCTCCCATACCACCTTAACTTATATTTGGAAAACTCGGGAAGAGATCGCAAGGCAGCTTCACCTCCACTTTCATCGGCAGCACATACCCTTGGGCCCTGTTCACGGCGTACCTGCAGTGTCCCTCCTCCACTGTGATCCATCTCAGAATACAGACGATGTCGGGGCTTGGCAACCCCCGAGTGTACAATGTAACAGTGGTCCTTGGGTATTCCTCCGCTTCTATTCTCCTTCAACTGCTTATGAAGGAAGACAACCAAATCCCATCTTCAGCCTTCCTCTCTCGCATCCCCTTGCTTTCTCACTAAGTTATTGTTCTTTTTTAGAAGTTTTAATGCTGTTCTTGCCTCTTTACTGTGACCTCGTGATGTAATGTCTGTTTTTTTGTTGTTCTTCTTTCCCTTTGTGGGAAGTGCGTTCTTATTATTATTTGTTCTCCCGACTCATTTTAGTGTCACACCTAATGGTGTAAATGAATAAATAAATAAATGAATAAATAAATAAATAAATTTTCGAGTAACGTTGAAAAAGTGTTTTTGCGGCCGAACGGGTAGAATGAAGTGAAATTTGAAAATGAAGTGATCTTTCTCACAGTTGTCTGATTAGGCTAGAAGCCAAAATTTTCCCTTGAAACAGTTTCTAAGAAAAATACAGGTTAGGAAGAGTCCGGAATCAAGCGCGACCTTAGGTGGTGGTTAGAGGTACGCCTCCCTACGAAGAATTCGTGCCGGGAAGTAGAGGGAGAAATCCCGCCGCAGACCAAAACTGGGTAGTATAGCTCGTCAAAGGAGGGCGATGCCGGATCGGCCTGGGCATGCCACCGGACAAAACATCAGCCGATACACCGCTATACTTTTCAATGGCGAGTCGAGGCGCCAGTCAAATAGCCTCTTGCCTATCTCCGGTCAACGACAGGCCAGACGTCTCAACTCCCACCCAAAACGATGCTAGGCCGGGTTGACCACCTACTCACAAGGCCTATAGCATGAACAGGTTGCTACAACGATGTCCGCCTTCACAAGGTGCAGCATGAAAATCTCAGGACTGCAAAGGACATCAAAACCCTTCTCCGGAAGCATCTCGTCCGAAGAACAACACGAGAACCTCTCTCATTAAAGAGAGTGTTCATAACCAAAAGTCTTCGATGCGGGCTGCTTGCCGGCAACAACAACAACAACGAGAAAAATACGGTCTTACACCAACTATAGGTGAATTGTTCAATTGAAAAAAATAGTTTAACTCGAAGTGGTATATGCACACCAATTTCGGACATTCCGACGATAAAAACGCAATTTTTTTGTCATTTTCGAAAAAAAGGGTACTTGTGAATGTGCCAAGGACTTTCTTTTCATTCACAAAATTTATTACATGATACTAGTTTCTAGAAGCCGAAAATCCGTCTTTTTACAGGCACTAGATGCGTTTTTGAAGCGACATAATTTGAAGTTGATCGTGCGTGCTCACCAAATGATTCCACATGGATATGAGTTCTTCCATGATCACAAATTGGTGGGTGATATCACAAAACCAGTCGTAGTTTCGCAAGTTTAGAAAACTCTTTGAACTACCGCTTAATGAGCAAGGGAGTCTGGAATGATAAAAAAAGAATAAAGAATAAATGAAAAAGGGATATAGAGATAAACAGCAAAAAACGGCGAGTTTGTCACAATTAAAGACTCCCTGCTCAGAGAACGGTCGTTTTTTTTTGAATTCCAAACAGGTCACCTATAGGGGAGGGCTAGCGAAATTAAACATGCGCTTAATGTTATTGATCTTATTTTTCCTAATTGTAACAAAAAATACTTATGATGATAGTGCGAATCTACATTCTAATGTTAAACCAAGTCTTCTAATGAATACATTACCGCGAGGTAAAAAGCTGATCAATATTGGCCTCACCCGGCGCTCGAAATTATTGATCCTCTTTTTTTCTTCATATAATCACTCATTTCATTATTTACTTCACTGAATCAATTTATTCACCACTTTTCATTTACCATATAACTCACAGGAAGTTTCATAAGCTATTTCAGAACTAAATGACTACTATATTTAGAAAAAAACTTTTGAAAACTCAAGAACACTATGATTCCGTTTCTTATTTTTTTACCTATAAGGTTCCATTTCACATAAAAATGATTTTTTTGTGAAAATTTTTCTCTCTCAAAAATTCAGGTTTCTGAAAGTTTATGAACCGAATCTAACAAGCTTTCTGGTATATCTCACTTAACAGAACTTTTTAGTAGAAAAAGGCAGTTTCAGGTGACAATATTTTCCGCTCCGTGTTACGGTGGTTCGGATAACAAGGCGGCTGTGCTTTCTGTGGATCAAGCGCTTGTTAGTCTCATGAATTCTCACTGGTTTGACGGTTATTTTTTATGTCAACTAGATTAAATTCAGGAGCTTTCTTCCCAAGGTGAGGAACAAATAGAGACGCGTTAAAATGATTCCTTCCTATTACTACCAAAAAAATAGTGAACGAATGACCTAAAAACTATTTTTAAAGGTTATATAAATATGTGTATGAGAATAATCAAAACTTCAGAAGAAAACAACACTTATTTTTTTCATTATATTGTTCTCCATCGCTTGCTTTTAAGAGTTACACCGTAGTTTCCTAAAAATTTAAACATGATGTATTTGTTTTCAGCAGTGCAGTTTCACCATCTTTGAGAAGAAACCTTTGCAAGGAATGTGAGGGGAAAAGCACAGATAAGAGTATCGATCAAAAGGGTTGTGAATACTCAAGTTATTCTGTATAAGATGTAATGATAATTAAAATCGCATTGAGCATAAAAAGATCATTTGCACAAGCGTGCCACTTTTAGAAATGAATATTTACTTCGTCAATCTCGTGCTTTCATTTTGTTTTTATCGGAAACCTGGCTCTCTAACTCAGATCCTAACTCTATTCTCACTGACAATCTTCCCTTTAATGTATTTAGAAGCGATCGGAACCAAGATCGCGGTGGAGGCACTGCAATATTAGTGCATAACTCCATTTCTTCCGTTTTGATTGACCATTACTCACATAACTGTATTGAATGCGTAATCGTTGATATATATCCTAACTCTTCTCTTCATCTCTCTTTCCCTGCCATAAGGCTTATTTCGTCCTATCGTTCACCTAACACTTCTCGAAATTCTGTCGATAGTTTCATATCCTATATCTCTCATCACTGCTCTTTGTCATATCCTACTTTACTATGTGGAGATCTCAATCTCCCTCATATTCACTGGCCCTCTCTATCAGCACCCACTAACTGTTTTATCTCTCAATCTTTTTTACAATTAACATGTGATAATCATTTCACCCAGCATGTAGTTTCCGCGACACGTGCTCACAATATACTCGACTATGTACTTTGTAATAGAGATATCATCATTGATTGCAAGACCATACCTCCTTTTGCAAATAGTGATCACGCATCAATATCCTTCTCTGTATCCAAATGTAATATGAAAGCATGCAAACCCCCACTAACTAGACCTGTCTGGAGTAAGGCCAATTGGGCAGCCATTAATTTTCATATCTCGAGCATTGATTGGACGCTCATGTTTTCATGTCTCACTGTTGATGAATGTGTTGAAGCACTCACTGATACTATCACTAACCTTATCTTGCTCCACGTTCCTCACAAAAAGCCTCTAAAACCCCATTTCCGATACCCGCGTAAAATCCGTCAGATATATAGTTTTCTTCAGAGATCAAAAAAGCGTTCATCACAATCGTCCTTAACCAAACGCTATTGTAACAAGTTGCATAGAGAAATTTTCAAATTTGAGTGCAAGAGAGAAGAATCTCTAGCGATGCCTAAGAATTATAAGCTATTCTTTCGTTCTCTATCTAACCGTATCAAAACTAAAACTAGCCCATCCGCTCTCAAAGTACAAAATCAAACTTTGACGGATCCTCTGGAAGTAGCAAATGCTTTCTCTGATTTTTTCAATTCACTCGATTCTGTAACTACTCATTTTCCCCTTCCAAAATCTCGCCCTTTGCATGTTCTCGAGTGTACTCATCCTGTTTCACCGTTTGACATAAATAAATTAATTAGCAAGATTCGCCCTAGAATTAACAGCTCACCTGACTCTGTTCCTAATTTGTTAGTCAAGAATTGTCACCATTCGTTAACAATTCCACTATCAATCATTTTCTCTAATAGTATCAACGCAGGATATTACCCTTCCAAATGGAAAGAAGGCATCATCATTCCAATTCACAAAAAAGGCAGTAATTCTGATATTAACAATTTTCGACCAATAACACTCGTTTGTTCGCTTTCGAAGTTGTTTGAAAAGTTCATACATGACACTGTTTACAATCATCTCGAATCGAATAGTCTTTTGAATCACTGTCAATCTGGCTTCAGACACAAACGTTCAACTGTTACTTCTTTAGTTCATTCGCATTCCCTTTATCTCTCTCTCATTGCACAGAATAAGTCCTTTGATATTTGTCTTATAGACTTTTCTAAGGCTTTTGATTCAATTAACCATAGACTACTAATTCACAAAATAGCATCACTAGGAATTAATTCTTCCTTTCTCAGACTAATTGAATCGTTTCTCACTAACCGTAGTTCTCGAGTTCTAATCGCTTCCTCACTATCTAACAGTAGAACTTATCCTAATGGTGTACCCCAAGGCAGTTCCTTGGGGCCATTATTCTTCTCAATCTTTATTAATGATATTGTCGATGTTATCCCTCATGGTGTACATTGTTTTTTGTATGCTGATGACATAAAACTTTTTTCTGAATGCCCAATTTCAATGCAAGCAGCTATTAACTCGATTGTTGACTACGCTCTTAATTGGAGCCTTGCCATCTCCATACCTAAATGCTTCGTTACCAACTGTGGCCCTCGTAATCCAAAGTCAATATACTTCATTAACGGCAATATACTACCTTCATCTAGTACAATCAAAGACCTGGGCATACTTTTCAATGAGAAGCTCAGTTTTACTAACCATATTAATGTAACCGTAAATAAGGCTCTCAAGTGCATAAATCTAATCTTAAGGGCTTTTAAAACATCTTCTATTTCGGTCTTAATACGAGCATACAAGTCCTATATTCTGCCTATACTCGAGTATGGGACGGAAATCTGGTCCCCTGTGTCTATTGGCCTAGTTAATGATCTGGAAAGGGTTCAGAGAACCTTCACACGTAGAATACTATATAGAATTGGCCAAACTAATTTGAGTTACAGTTCTCGTATTCATTTACTTAACCTCAACACCCTTGAATACAGAAGAACTATTGCTGATCTTTGTTTCGTGCACAAATGTATTCATGGCAACTTTGTGATGGATTACTCTTCTCTATTTACGATCTTACCCTCACCTTATCCTAATAGGTCATCGCACTCACTACGATTAGTACTTCCCTTCAGAAACTCACACTCGAATAACACTTGTGCCTCTCGTGTTATTGATATCTGGAATAATTTGCCTGAAAATGTAGTAACATTAAAATCCTCCATTGCTTTCAAGAAATCTATACAGAATTTAACAGTTGATATCATAGTCCCTAAAACACGTCTACGTATTTAGACTTATCTTTCTCCTTGAATAGTTTTTTTGTTTCTTCTGTGAATACTCAACTTATCTATCTAAACACTGAACTCACATCCGTGGCAGTATCCTTGTCATGCATACTTCTTTGTAAATGTTTGACTGGAATAAAGAATTGAAATTGAATAAACAGTTTAATCATGAAAGGACAAGTCACTTTCCATTCATAATAATAAAATATCGAAACTATAGAACAGTTTACACAACATCCCAATGTTCTCTGATGTGTTTTTATGTATAGAAGGCTTGCGATATTTCAGTTTTTTTATTCCATGTACTTTTAATTTGAACATGAAAAATTTGGGAAAGTTTTTGGACTGGAGCGAAGTTTTGTGAATGCTCAATCGGCACCTATTTCCTGTATCATCTATCTTCAATCGTGTAGAGAAGTTTTTTTTCTTCAATTCAGCGACTTTTTTCGATGTTTGAAGACTTGAATAATCTAGTTCTTGAACTGTCCAAGCAGCGCGAGTATCTGACCAGAAAATTTAACAAGGAACATGGAAGTTTATGAAGCGGATCGTTTGGTTTTTGATCAGCGAGTAGCTTTAGATATCGTAGTTGAAGCTTCTCAAAACTGCATTTCTAAATCGGAAAAACATACATATAAGCGAAAGATCGTCTTGGAATAAGAGCGTTTTATTTCTTCACTTCAAAAGAATTACTTTGAGTGCTTTTAGTAACCGAGCACGCTTGTGAACGCATACAGTTTTTTTAATCATTTTTAAAAACATGAATTTTCGTGTGAATTCTTTTTTGTGTAGAGCTCAATCGTTCTTGCTTCTTTAACTCTTCTAATGTATCTTTATAGTTTTTCACGACTCATGGGCAGAAATTTCTTCCACAAATAACGATGAAAAGAGGTATCTTTTTGCGCGAATGTTCAAGATGCTCTTTTATTATACAGACGTTATGTCAAACAAACGTTGAGTTGGGAGTGGAGAAGAAAGATTAGACAACGAGTCAGCAAAAGCACTTAGAAAAGATAACTTGGTGAAGAGTTCTAAAAACAGGAAAGTTTCAAAACGGTTTAACTCAATGGTAGGCAGGGAACGACCCTCAAGTTATCGGAAAGCGTTCATTGGTTTTCGTACTGATTGAAAGCAGCAGACAGGTGAAAATGAAGTGTTTTTAGCAACATCAGATAGAAGATCATGAGAGGAACAGTTTACACTCATAAATGTACAAAAGCCAGAAAATCGGTTGAATGATCTCTATCTTAAAGCATCGCTTTTAAAATATAAAAAGGAGATCTAATGTGTAACTGAAGCTGTTGATCGGATGGATAGCGCGAAGATTTTTAAAAAAAGAATAATACAGTTATTTGAATAAGCCAGAAGGAAGAGAGAAAACTTTTAAAAATTGAGCATATCAAAAGATCAGGGAATTTATAGAATCTGGAAAGCTTGACACATCTCAGGACGGTTTCAAGACGTTTGTTTTTCGTAAATGGTTTGAGCATAAAACGTTTTTCAATGAAACTGGTTTTACGCACAAAAGTGTTTTTCCAGTTCCAAGAACAATCTTCTGTACTGAAAACAATTGTACGTAAAACGTTTGTTTGAACTTTTGCTTTTCAGTACAAAGCTGACGTATTTTTAGTGGAATATTTGATTTTCATCATTTTTAAGTATTAATTTGTAGTTTTCCACAAATATTTTGAAGTTAAATGTTGAATAGTTCGAATTAAAGTGTATCATTTCTGGTTTAAAGCGGCAAAAAGTGGAGGATCTTCCTCAAAAACCAAGAATAGGCTTAGCTCAGTGGGTATCTCAAGACTAAGGTACATATAACGCAAGGGTGGTTGGAGGGAACAGAAAAGAGAGTGGACCAGTGAAAAACCAGCACTGGGAGAAATGGACGCGACAATTGGAGGATGTGGGATATAAGGGCGTAGAGTCACCTCACGAGAACGAGAATCATTAGTTCTCATCTCTTCTGAAGCAGCAAAGACTCCTGGTAAGCAGTTTTTATTTCAATGATGATTTCTTCAGCAGTTTCAATTTTTGATGCTTTCGTGAGTGCATTCGGAAACGTAATACTCTGACTTTGAGTACCGTGGCTGTGTACGCTCTCTCTGGAGGAAAAAACAGCACTGCTTACTTTTGTGTGCTTGTCTAAATGTTAAATTCATTGATATCAGTGTCTTTATAACCTTCATAGTTTTTTTTGGTGTGAGGATTGGCTTGAACAGAAAGGCATCTGCAAGATATTATTAGTCTCCGATAACTAACTGTTCCTTTGTACTCCTTACTTGTTAACTTGGCACGTTGGCTATGACTATGCAAGTATGATACCTCAGCGGTAGTCCTTCGAAGGAATTAAACGCTAGCACTTCAAGTGCAATGCCCAAACACTGAACCTGAAATGCGATGTATTGACTGGTAGTGTCCGCCGTTGTTTAACCTAGTCGTATTTATACATAATTGGCTATGACTATGCAAGTATGAAAGTTCAGAGTATATGACAAACATCGTTCTAAATCAATGAACCAACCGATTCACGAAATACGCGGCTATCGTGTGCGCTTCCTGGGAATCGTGCACTGGACCAAGTTGACCGGAACGTCGAGTCGCACATCAGACCCAAGTTAATGGAGTAAAACCCTTTCCTATTTACATACATACATGTGCTCGTTACAAGAATCTTGACGTGCGTACCATCCACGCAAAGCAATCACGCTAGGAATTCCGCTAGTGGTACGAAACCTCAATTTCAATTTTTTTTTTCCGATCTCATAAGACAACAATTAATTTCAATGTGAACAGAATTAGCCTACTATGCATGGCTGCGAAGCCAATCGGATTCGCTTGGCCAGTAAACGAAGTCATCGGCGTTACGAACAATCATCGACGATACTTCATGAACGTTGCGGCAAACTGTGCTTCTGCTACATTCTGATACCTCAGCGGTAGTTCCTTCGAAGGAATTGAACGCTAGCACTTCAAGTGCAATGCCCAAACACTGAACCGGTAAAAGCGCCTTTTTTCTATTGGTTGGCTTGCGTAGCTGATCTTTGAACGTTTCGAGAAGCTCAGAGAATGCTTTCCGTGAAAACGGTACTTCCGACGGAATTCTGCATCCGACAAGACGTCGAATGAATTTTCTCTGTCACGGAATATTCGCTGAACCGAGCCTCTTATCCAAAATTCTCGAAGGTCCCGGTCAATAGATTCCATTTGTGTCTAAAAGTTAATAATTTGACTAGAATTTGAAAAAAACTTAAAAAGAACGTAAGAATTTTATAATAAACCCAAAAAAACTGTTGAAAACGATTAAAATTATAGAAAAATGTTCTTCTTATTGTGAATAAAACTTGTTTTACCGAACGTTTTTACTGGGGTGGGGTACTCTAGAAACATATTTTTGTAAATGGGTTTAATTAAAAAGTGAGTAAAACAAATTTTTTTTTGCAACTGGAAAAACGAAAAAAACAGGAAACTTTTGTACGTAAAACACTTTGTAAGTACAAAAGATGTTCTGAAAACCGGCCTCAGAAGCAAAAGTACAAATGATGTTCTGGAAACCGGCTTCAGAAGCAAAAGTACAGAACAGAGGACAGGCCTTTCGAAAAAGCGAGATAAAGAAAGAAGTTGTGAGTTATAGATGAAGCAAGGGGAAATAACAGGTAGATATCGTGAAAAGAGGAAGAGATAGAGAAGAAAAGGTGAGAAAAGCCTAGTAAGCGGTGGAGACTAAGAATTCCCGAAATGACAGACTGAGTGAGAAAAGTCATAGGAATTGTTTGCACGGGCGACCACATACGCAAGAGGGAAAAGAGCCATCATTGCTCTTGAGCGATATCTGAGTCATCAAAATACAGGGAGGCAAGGGGAGAAGAAGAGGAGAGAGGGAGAGAGAAAGAGAGAGAGAGAAAGATTGAGAGATAAAGAGTGCGAGAGCGGAAAAAGAGAGTTATGAAGGAAAAGAGAAAGGAACGAGAAAAATAGATACAAAGAAAGCGAGACGGAGAGCGATGCATAAAAGAAGGTAAGGGAAAGAGAGAGAGCTAACTCAAAGAGAAAGAAAAAGTCACAAACTTCCGCAATAAAGGCGCCTCGTTATACAGAAAGAGGCGGGCAGGCAAGGCGTAGCACCTTGTTATAATTTTTCGGGGTTCATTTCATTGTCATCTCACTGCCTCTTCTGGGTTTTTCGCTTTGCCATTTGTCTATATAGGTTTGTCTAAATCTCTTCCGTCAAACCTACATTTCTCAGAGAAGCAAAGCTTTCCGTCTCAACTTCACGAAGTTCTTCAATGAGTTATTATCAGCAGCCTGGATGCTACCCTCAGGTAAACTATGTTCTACAAGGGAGCCTTTCCATACATAGATTTCACTTTAAGAGAAAAATTTTTGGAAAAAGACGACAAATCTGACATTTACTATTGAAAAAAACAATGAGAATTTTACACAGTCGCCCTACCTTGAATTTACTCAAGAGAAGACGATTTGAATTCTTGTTCAATAGAACGCTTGAGGAGAAGATGCTGATCTGATATACACATACATCAACATTATCTGCACCGACTAATAAGTTGTATTCAAACCTGAGCAATGATTCAGACTTTCGGGGGACAAAAAAGATCAACGGAGGCCGAATTAGAGACCACGAAAGACTAACTTAAAACGACTAATTCATCATTGAAATTTGTAATTTTTTACTGTTTCAAGGAGCAATTTAATCTTTATGATAAGAAATTTTAAACAATTAAAATAGAGAAAAGTAAGCAGGAAAAGTATTATCGAGTATGATTTTCTTACAAATGAACATCTGCTATACAAGTGGATCATTACTTTCATAAAAAGGCTGTTTGAAACTTTTACAATTCGATGGTTATTGACTGTAGGCAATCGTATTTTGCTAATGAAGTTTATATTTTCAGCAATACCCTCAACCCGGTTACTGCCACCAACCTCCGCCGCAAGTTGTGTCAGTTACTACCAAGTTTTTTTTAAGTGTTACTTTTAAAGAAGCTTTCGAAACTGAGATTTCCAATTTTTACTTAGGAGAAAGCATTCAAATAACTGTTTTAGTATGTGATACCACTCAAAGCTCTTGTGATCCAGTATGAAAGACAAACATAATACTAATTCAAAATTGGGAAAAGGAATAAAACAATGAAAAAAGATAAGAGGATTTTTTTATAAAATGCTTTGAACCACGGAGGGCTTTTGAAAAATTAGAGACTGGCCCTGTTTTCTTTCTCTCTTACCCAATTTCAGTATAGTTCTGTTCTCCAGTAAACTTTAGTTCTGACGGGCATCAACGCTAATTTGCTTAAACGCAAAAAATTTAAAGTTTTTAAGTTTTATATTGAATTAGGTCAAGAAAGTTGTAATAAGTCTCCAACCGGACCTGATGACGCACGTATTTATTCGCTATGAAACACGCAGCATAATATTTCAACCACATTTTGTTTTTGCTTTTTTGTTGTTTGTTTGTAGTTTCATGAGTCAGCTTTTGTTGAGCTGATGTACATATTCACTCGTTCGAAGAAGAGGGGCCAGAACTAAAATGTTTTGATAGCCAGAAATGGAGTGAGAGGGATAGAGAAACTTATAGGGGCATTGGTTTCATAATATGAGATTTGTCGATAAAAAAAGCTCCCGCTGAGGCTTTTTGCATGCAGTTACAGGACTATTTAACGGAATTGCGTTAGAAGTTTTTTTCATTTCGATGAGTCAGCATATGAGAACTGGGACATCGAAAGAAAAATATGAAGAGAGAGATCAACAGGGAGAGGAAAGATAGAGATCGAAAGAGGAAAAAGTGAGAGGGAGAACAAGAAATAAGGTAAAGAGATAGTGAGAGAGATTAAGAGAGAAATGAAGTTACCAAGATTTATAACCATAGGTCATATTTGAGAGAGAAGAAAAGAGACAGAAAAGAGACAGATAAAAAGGAAACAAAAGATACTAATGAAGTTGTCAGAGGAAACATTCTCAAAATACTTCAGATGAATGATTAGTGTGTGAGTTGGGTACATGAACAGTGACACTCTTTTTTGCTACTCTCGAGTCATTTGAATGGATTTGTTTACTTCTACAATGTCAAATGTTGACTGTCTCTCTCCTTCTCTCACTTTCTCTCTCTCTCTCTTTATCTCTCATTCTCTCAATACTTCTCACTTTCATTTTCTCTCTCACTCTCTCTTTCTCTGAATCTCTTCCTTTCTCTCTCAATCTCATTCTCTCTCTCTCACTCTCCCTTTCTATCCATCATTCTGACTCTATCTTTTTGTTTCTTCTGTGTACCTCTCTTGCGTTACCCTTCTCTACTTTTTTCTGCTTCTTCTTCTCTCACTTTCCTTATTCTCACTATCTCTCATTTCTCATCACTTTCCGAGGTTGTTATTTTCTTCCATTCCATACTATCCCCAAGTGTCGGAGTTTTTCATCTCTTTTGTTTTCTGTTTTGTTTCCTGCTTACAATTTTCTCGTTTTCCTTTCTGAAACAAAGAACTTTGTAATTTTTGAAGATTAATCAGACTGTCAAACTTTATGTATCTAAATAAACTCTGATTTTTTGTAAAGTTATGGGGAAAAAATGAAAGTGATTAAATATTGATTTTAAATTTTTATAGAATTCAAGTGGAGAACGCCCTCTCGGTAAAACAT
>OZ057408.1:2414116-2460194 GCA_964056735.1 Allodiplogaster pararmata | reverse complement strand
AACATGAAAGGGAAGCAATTGAGAAACAGAGCTGAATACATGTAGTGGACCCGTCAAAAAGATGAAGAAAAAAAACTCTGCTTTAGTCGACATATTTTTCTTCTAATAGGCACTGCAATTGTGAAAAAGAAAAGAAAAACTAATTCTATTCAACTTATATTCAAATAGCTTGTGTATTCCAGGCGCTTTTTTCCCATAACCTTTTCTGACATGTCTTAACGCTCGCAAACTTTTTCAGCGTTCAACCAATACAGTTTCATTCAAAAATGTTTGCGGGATTCACAAATGTTCCCTTACACAGTTTGAAGGGAAGGGATGCTTGGTCAAGACGAAATATACGTAAATTTTCGCTCCCATTAAAAGTAGTCCACAGGTCTTTATTGCACATATTGTTCAACGAGCTCTCATTTGACAATCGATTATTTGCAGGTACGTTGAGGACCGTAGAAGAGGTGGAAACGGAGGGGGAGGCGGAGGGGGTATTTTGGCCGCACTTCTTGCTGGCCTCTGCTGTGGCTGCTGCCTCGAGGACTGCTGCTGCGATGGCTGCGACGATTGCTGCTGCTGTTGTTGTTGAGGAGGGTACATAACTCCATGATGCTTCACTGTCTTCATAGAAGTGGCGTCTTATCTTAGCAGCCTCAAATCCGAGGCGCTCTCCGTCTCAAGACTTTATCGAGCTTCTGAAAGATTTCAGGTCTCTCAAACCGTAACTCTTAGAAAACCTTAATAAATTAACAGGCTTAAAAACGTCTTTAAACTCTCTTGAACGCCCTCCAAACGGTCCCCCCCTGTCTAACGCATCTTTTCTTTTTTCATGTATTTTTTCCAATATTCACTTGATGATATGTTATTCCATTTAGTTTCTGTCTTTGTTTTTTTTGAATTGTTTGTTCTCGATTATCTGAATCTGGTCGCGTAAATTTTACGCGACAATATGATTGAAATTTAAGCTTTTGAAGAAGCTTCAGTGTTCGTCACATTCAGTTATTTGAAAGCTTGAAAGCCTCAGGGCCTAAGATATTTTAATTTTTAGGAATTTTAGAGCTATGGTAGTTTTCAGTAATATCAATATTATAATTTGTATCATACTCTCGATACAACTTGTTTTTAAAAGCTTTTTTGATGTCAGTTTTTTATATTATTTATGTTCATTCTTTGTTGGTGTTGGTCTTCTCCTTCCAGTGAATTATGTTGATACGTGTTTTCTCTTGTGTTCAATTATTAAGAACGGAAACAGTTTTCATAAAAGTTTGAACGGTTTTCTACATAAAATTAAATTGAATTCTTGTTAGGATTTTCGTCCAAGAAAGTTTTAATGACTGGAAAAGGTCAACCACATACTCCTCAAAGCTTCAGGACTTCAATATCAGTGACAATGAAATACAAAAATATTCACGAACTGATTCATTTATCGCACAGAAAAAAGCTAGTCCACTGGGCGGGATCGAACTCAAACCATCTCGACTCAAACCGGGAGGTATAACATTGAACAAGGGTATTCACGAACTCTTTCTCATCATTTTTCAAAATCCTCTCAACTTATTGTCGATTCCGAGTTTCATCAAACTCACACTAATATGGTTTGTACTTTAAGGATATACGTCAATTTGAAATATGTAATTTAATTTTTTAAATAAAAAGTTCAAGGAGTCAATCAATACTTCCAATTTACCTTAAGAGCTCTCAGAAAAACTAATTAGTTAACTGTTTTCAATTTTAAAAAAAAAGTTTTTTATTATAATTGATTTTTGATATCTTGTTTTTCAGGTATGCTAAGTTTTCTTCTTGTCTTGTTTCAAGACACAGAAAGCTTTATCATTTTTATTACAGCAAATTCAAATCTTTTAGTTCATCATAAAAATAGATGTAACTGAACAAAAAACAACACGCGCTAAAACCTCTTGACATTCGAGTCAAACAAATCTTAAACTTGAAATAGTGACGTGAATTAAATTTCAAGCTTTGTGAAAAATGATTTTTTACTACAAAATTCAGCTAATCGCAAAACATTGCTGACGATAATTTGAAAAAAATGAGAGCAGCAAAGAAAAAAATGAAGGTAACTTCTTCAGTGCGAGAAGAAGGAGGCGATGTATTGACCGAATAGATTTCTCGTAAAAAAATCGCAGTAATGCCTTATAAAATGTAATTTACAACCCTTTGCGAGAAGTAATTCAAGAAACTATCAAGAAACGATAAAGTTTTAGGTGAAAAAAATGCATAGAAAGTTATAACCTTTTATACCTCTCTACCTATACCTTTTACTCGCGTTCTTTTTTGTTCTCGAACTTCCACTGTTTTAATCTCTTTTTCTCTTCTCAATTTCACTAAAATTCAATCTTAATTGATCTTTTTTCTCAGTGTTTTCGTTTGCTCACACTTCTCATTATTTTTACCTTGAACATTCAAAAACCAGTTCAGAGAATTATAAGTTTTTGAGGGAAAAGAGTAATACCGAACAATTTTATAAAAATTACGTTTGCCAAAAACATGGGATGATTTTTGAAGAATAAAAAAAAATTCTATGCTGTTTTTACGAGAACAGAGCAGCGTACATGTATGTACATGCTATTATGAAGATTTCGAAGTAACCAAACCAGAAATTCTTTTTCCTCGATGTTTTAGGTAAAGCAGAAACTTTGCTCATCACAATGATCGTTAAAAACTAAAAAACATTTACCTTTTTTTAATCAATAGCCTTAAAATAGCGATTACCATTAGAATTCGAAACTCGGACGAAAATTTTATAACCTGAAAAGGTAACGAAAAGCTATTTTTGAGATCAGATGCCTCCCGTCTAGAGAAACGGAGTCAACAACAGCAGAAGCAGAGGTCGCCATCGCACAAACAATCTTCCAGACAGCATCCGGCGCACAGACCTGCGAGCAGTGCCAGCAGAACATTGCCACCCGAACCGGCGGCTCCGCCACCGGCTCTTCCTCGAGGATACTCTCGGTATCTGCAAGAGCACACCATGTTAAAGTTACGCCTTTGCTAGATCATGTGCACCTCAACACCTTGGTTCTGCTGATTAAAATTTTATTACGTACTTCCTACAATCTTAATGCAGAAACAGAAAAAAAATACATGGTACTATTCGAATTAATTTCTAATCGTTTCTTTAAAAAAAATTCTAATCAGTTCCTTAACCAGAGCCGGAACACCAGGAAGGTAAAAATTAAAAAGTTCGTATTCAAATATTACGATAATGAATCAGAATGTACTGACATAACTGGTGGCGGACATTGACCATACGCTTGCCTCATCGGATACGGCGATTGACCATAGTTGGGCGGGCAGTAGTATCCTGGTTGCTGCAGAACCGGTTTCAAGTTTCTTCTCACTTTTTTTAGCGAGAAAAAAATGGTTAGGAGTGGGAATGCTTTCCCGCTGAATGGAAATTCCGGAGATCTAATTTCTTCAAAAAGAACAAGTGTGAACGTACTCAGTCCGTATGTCTCGATTGTTCATTTTCTGACCTTATTTCTGTTAAATCAGGAGTAACTTTAGGATCTTCGCCGGGCCCACTTCTATTTCTATTATGTATCGACTCTGTAAAACGTGTTATACCTCTGAACCTTCGTTTCTGTTTATACAGAATGCGGCAAAAGTCCAGGTGGACAACTTTGTCACTTTGCACCTTTTTTTGTTTGGTGTAGCGTTCGTGTGATTTTTCATGTGTATTTTATTAATGATGTTGCTAACATAACCTGAGAAAATCAGAATGATAACTCTTTTCGTTTTCCGGTAATGCTCTCTGATATGGACCGAGGCTACATTCTGCGCTTGAGCCAGTCCGGTCACACTCAAAAGCACATCGCCAGAACCGCTGGATTCTCCGGCAGGACAATTGAAAACACAATACGTCGCTTTCGTGAGACTGGTACGACGAATGACCGTCCCAGGAGCGGCAGACCAGTGACCGCGACCACTTCCTTCAACGTGAGAAGCATCCGAGACAAGGTTCGTTATAACCCCAAGCGGAGTCTCAGAAAAGTCGCAAAGTAGCTGAATATCTCGGATAGATCTGTTCGTAGGATCGTAAAATCTCGCATGGGACTTCGCCTCATCAAGCTGCAGAAGACTCACGCATTGACGGACCAGATGAAGGCGACCCGTCTTCGGAGATGTCGTGAACTGTCAAAGCGGTTCAAGCCGGTGGACTGTTTGGATATTCTCTTCACCGATGAGCAGTTGTTCAATATTGAGCAGTCCTTCAACCACCAGAACGATAGGATTTGGTCGAAATCCGTCAAAGATGCCAATAAAAGTGGCCGTTACGTCTCGAGAAAGGGCCATCCTGCTTCTGTCATGGTCTGGGCCGGGATTTGCGCGACTGGCAAGACTCCACTCGTTTTCGTCGAGCAGGGAGTCAACGTGAATGCCAATAACTACCTGAACGACATTCTCATGAAGGAAGTACTTCCCTGGAGCCAGGCTCACTTCGCGGGACGCAAATGGACGTTCCAGCAGGACTCTGCGCCCGCCCACAAGGCTAAAGTGGTGCAAGACTGGTGCAAGAGCAATTTCCCCTCCATGATCACATCCGCCGAATGGCTTCCGTACTCACCTGATTTGAATCCTCTGGACTTCTCTGTGAGGTCGGTCCTTGAGAGCCAGGCCTGTGCTTCTTCCCACAATAATTTAGAGTCTGAAACACGCCCTACAGAAGGCGTGGGATGATCTTGACGTCGCTTACCTGTCCACCACGGTGGGTGCCTTCCACAAGCGACTCGGTGCCTGTGTCAAGGAGAAAGGAGGGCTGTTTGAAATTTGAAAAAGCAGTTATATCCCAAACTATTTGAATAAACTTTGATGAAAATTTTGTTTGATTTGCTCAATCCGTTAAGTTTTTATCGGAAAAAATACTGTCCACCTGGACTTTTGCCGCACTCTGTACACTGATGACATTAAATTAATGGGACGCGATCCTCTTTCTTCTAACGGTATTCAGTTTGCTCTTAAGTGTATAACAGCTTGGTGCTCAGAGTAGATTATATCCTTATCCATATTAAAGTGTAGCGTCCTTCATTTGGTTCATCGATTTCTTGAATTGTTTATCATATTAACCATACACCTATTGTAAATAATAGGTAGAATAGCTAAAGATCTCGATGTATACCTAATATCTAATATATAATAATATCTGATAGTCTTACATATCATGACCATATGTATAAATGATAAGTGTAAAAAAGCTACATACATTGTCAACATGTTATGGAGAGCATTCAAGTCACCTTCTCTTCCGCTTCTGACTTCAGCCTTTGAAATAAACGTGAGACCTATTTTGGAATACGCCAGCGAATTATGGAACTCTTCATCGTTGTGCCGAGTAAATTCAATTGAGAAAAATCAGCGTTCTTTCACAAAACGAATATTGGCAAGAGCCGGTTATTCTGCACTTTCATATTCAGAGAGGCTCTCTCACTGTTAGGCCTTCAGACTTTTGAATATCGTAGGGCTCTTGCTGACCTCATTTTCATTCTCAAATAGATTCCTAAAAAAGTTTACATAGTTACTATGCATTTATATGAATTATCTGCTGTAGAACGATTCACTCGCCCTTCTAATCTTTTGCGTCTGATTCCACCTAAAAACATCAATATGACTTCCATATCAAAATGTGTCTCTCGTCAATTATCATTACGGAACTCTCTAGAATTTGCAATTGTTAGCGAGTAAAATTGAAAAGTATTCAAAAATAATTTACAAAAATTGCATGTAAACGTAATTTTGCCCACTACTTTTTGTTTCCGATAACTAAATACCTCGTTTCTCGAGAAAGTTATGTTCTCGACTCCCTCCCCCCAAGCAACCTTTCCTTATCTAGAAAGAAAGTCCATGCATATTTGTGAATTTGGGTTATAATTGTTCTGAAATGTAATTCGAGCATGGAATAAAGAATGAATGAATGAACGAATGAATGATTAAATGTGCTTTGGTGCTATCATCTTGAGTCCACAGATTCAAGATTTTAATTTAATTCTTTACTTCGAAATCAGAAGTTAATAATTATGAACAACAGCGATTAAGCGACCAGTTCCTTACTACACTACCAACTTTAACATGCAAACGGTTCGAATCAGAAACTTTTCATATGTAAAAAGTGTTAGTTTTAAGGTAGAGAGAAAAATATAAAGAAGAAAGAGTGAGAAAGAGAAAGATAGATACGGAAAACAAGAGGGGAATGTGAAACAAAGGAAGAAATGAAAGGAAGATAAAGAAAAAAGAGAGAATCTATTCATAGGCTAAATTGTATGCTCGCTGACCTGAACATAATATCCTTGTTGATAAGGATGATATCCTGGAGGCATTTTTGAGCCTCACTCCGGAATCGGAACGTGTAAAAAAACCTTCCGGAAAGAACACAAATATTATCTTTTTTCAGAAACTGACGAGTTTTGATTTGACCTATTAGGGAAGATTTAAGAAATTCCGGCTTTTTTGTAATTCAAATGGAAAAAACATAAAACTTTTATCTCACCGTGATGGAATGATCGCTAACGTTTGAAATCCCTACACTGCGCAACTCTAGAACTACATATCTCATTCCGCTATCACAACACTGAATGTTTTCATGCAGTCATAAATCGAATCATCCTATGCATAAATTTACTTCTAAATTATATCGTCATGAGAAGATTCACTGTGCTTGAGAGATGGTGAAAACTACGCAATTGTCAGCGTCAATGCAATGAAGTCTCTCAATAATTTTTTCCATCTCCCAGGCGCGCATATGTTTTTTTTCTGATCTGGTTAATTTTCTTCTCTATTTTCTTACTTGTCTTGTGAAAGTTCAGTTTAACTGTCTTCTCTCTACCTAAGCTTTTTACTTTCTCGTCCTCTCTCTTTTGTTCTATTTCTTTCTCTCTCTCTCTGCCAATAATTTTTCTGCTCTTTTCTCCTCTGACAATCGAAATAGTATATCTTTCTCACCCTTTGCCTTCACTTTGTTTTCCTTTCAGTAAGCTTTATAGTTCGTCTCCTAATCTCTCTCAAATACGCTCTCTCTTTCTCTCTCTCCCCCTTCTCTCTCTCTCTCTCTCTCTCTCTCTCTCTCTCTCTCTCTCTCTCTCTCTCTCTCACGAACTGCCCGCTCTTCGGTTTGTGTACAAACTCCTCTACGGCATTTCCATTCATCACCTGACTCATGTCAATAACATCGGAAAGGTAGTCTTACTCTCGAGTTTTGTGGAAGTGACTCTCGTGGGAGAGGGGTTGATGCCAAGGGTACTCGATTTTGTAGACAAGAACACATAAAAAAGCGACGAGAAAAATTTCTGTCGGCGAGCACAGCACAAGGTTCCATAGTCATGAACAAGCTTAAGAATTGTTCTTCTGTCTCCGGATGACTAAATCACATACAGAGTGTACAGAAAATCCAGGTGGATGTCTTTGTCACTTTATCTTTCTTGTTTGGTATAGCGGTCGCGTGATTTTTCAATTGTGGTTTATTCATAATGCTGCTAACATACCCTGAAAAAATCAGAATGATAACTCTTCTCGTTTTCCGGTAATGCTCTCTGATATTGACCGCTACATTCTGCGCTTGAACCAGTCCGGAAACACTCAAAAGCACATTACCAGAACAACTGGATACTCCCGCAGGACAATTGAAAAGACAATAGGTCGATTTCGTGGGATTTTAACGACAAATGACCGTCCCATGAGCGGCAGACCAGTGACTGCGACCACTTCCGTCAACGTAAGAAGCATCCGAGACAAGATTCGCTGTCACCCTAAAACTCTCGAAGGAGCTGAATATCTCGGCTATTTCTGTTCAGACGATCGTCAAATCCCGCATCGGACTTCGCCCCATCAAGCTGCAGACTCACGCATTATATCCGTTGTTACCAACTCTCATTCTCCCTCTGCTAGAGTTTGCTTCACCAGTTTTGTCTCCTTACAAGGTTACACTGATTAGGAAAATTGAAAGAGTTCAACATGTGTTCACTAGGCTATTGTACATTCGATGCCGTAAACGAATATCAGTCCTTCGACCTCCTGCGTATAACATGAGACTTAAAATGTTCCTGCCAGAATCTTTGCTGTCTCAGAGAACCAAAACCGACATTCTGTTCGCCTATAAGATTCTTAACGGCTTATTGGATATTCCAATAAGAAAGATGTATACTCTTAAACCATGTCAGGGTCGTACTTCCAAATACGCTTTCCACATTCCTCGCTCACGTAGGCTACCACTGTTTAATTCTTTTGCATTACGATCTGCGAGATATTATGGCAAGCTACCGTCTAATATATTATCCGCCCCTAATGTTCTCACTGTTAAGATAGGCTGAGCTCTGTTGATGTTTTTTAGTTTGTTCGATATAAATGTAACTGATCTTTGATTTCCGATTTTTTTTGTTCTTCTCTATACTTTAGAATCATGAATTTCTTCTGATGATTGATTGGATTCTTTGATAGCTCGGTTTCCTTCCCTCCGTTTCTTTGTCATGTGTTCTGTGGCAAGTTGACGTTTACTATATACCATGTGTCACATTTTGAACAATGTTTAAATAAATAAAATAAAATAAATAAATTGACATACCAGATGAAGGCGACCCGTCTTCGGAGATGTCGTGAACTGTCAAAGCGGTTCAAGGCGGTGGACTGTTTGGATATTCTCTTGACCGATGAGAAGTTGTTCAATATTGAGCAGTCCTTCAACCACCAGAACGATAGGACTTGGTCGAAATCGGTCAACGAGGCCAATAAGAGTGGTCGCTACGTCTCGAGAAAGGGCCATCCCGCTTCTGTCATGATCTGGGCCGGAATTTGCGCGACTGGCAAGACTCCACTCGTTTTCGTCGAGCAGGGAGTCAAAGTGAATGTCAATAACTAACTGAACGAGATTCTCATAAAGGAAGTACTTACCTAGAGCCAGGCTCACTTCGCGGGGCGCAACTGGAATTTCCAGCAGGTCTCTGCGTCCGCCCACAAGGCTAAACAGTGTAAGACTGGTGCACGATCAATTTCCCCTCCATGATCACCTCCGCCGAATCGCCTCCGTACTCGCCTGATTTGAAACCCCTGGACTTCTCTGTGAGGTCGGTCCTTGAGAGCCAGGCCTGTGCTTCTTCCCACAATAATTTAGAGTCTGAAACACGCCCTACGGAAGGCGTGGGATGATCTTGAGGTCGCTTACCTGTCCTTCACGGTGAGTGCCTTCCACAAGCGACTCCACGCCTGTGTCAAGGAGAAGTAAGGGCTGTTCGAAACTTGAAAGTGCAGTTATATCTCAAACTATTTGAATAAACTTTGATGAAAATTTTGTTTGATTTGCTCAATCCGTTAAGTTTTTATCGGAAAAAAAACTGTTCACCACGACTTTCTGTACACCATGTACATAGTGGAACTTCACGAAAATTTAGGACAAACTACGATCGCATCATTCGATGTTTCCATAAATTACTTTTTATTACTTGAAAAATCAAGTACTCCTTTCTAATAAATTATGAGACTCCTGCCTTCATCAGAGATCTTAATGTAATAAACTCTGAAAAGCTTTCACTTTCTGGTCATATTACGGAGATTGTCACTGAAGCCAACAAGTGCGTTTACTTTGTCTTTTTAGCAAAAAAAGTCGTGTAATCATGATACATGTTTACAAAACATATATGTATACGTTCAATCTCATAGTATTCTTCTCCTGTATATCATCTTTAATTGTTAAACGAAAAACTCATATTATAAAATGTCCAGTATTTTTCTACGACATTTGATCTTTCGTTGTAACATACCTTGGATTAGCTATAAATTAGCCTCTGAAAAAAATCTATTTGCAATCCCTACTAAGGCCGTATGCATGGAAAACAGATTATAACAATCTGGATTAGTCAAATCCAAGGATTGAAAAAGCCAAAAAAGTTTAAAAAATTTAGGATTGTGAAAATCGGTATGCATGGATGTCAGATTTCCTAAACTTGGATTATTGTCAAAAAGGACGCGGAAAGACAAGCGTAAGCACTAAAATGCATCAAAATGCACTCTAAAAACTGTAATTGTCGATAACTAAATGCACTCTAAACACTATAACTGTCGAATATCAGTTTTGTTATATAATTACAACATTTTTTCAATTAATTTCGTTGTTTTTGTTGTTATGTTTTCATTGTTTGTTTGTTTAAAGCCGAGTTGAATGTTGAATGTAAAATTTGATGGAATTGGTATATAAAATATTAATATGAACATTTTCAACCTGTTTTAAATCAATCTGTTAGATGAAAGGTGATTTTTAGTAATCGTTGTACTCTATTTGGGACTTCTGCACTTTAGCCCCCTCTCCCCCCTCCCAGAGGTTCCATGGGTCAGTTCAATTGGATCATGTTCTTGATACGGCCTCGTTAGCGTAAACTTTTACTAAGCCTAAGCGCTTTCTGATGTAAAAATAACCTTTTTTAATGTAAAAATAACTTTTGAAAATGTAAATGAGTCAGTAGTAAAAATAACCCATGGAACCTCTGGGAGGGGGGCCTAAAGTGCAGAAGTGCAATATACGAAGTAATGATTGAAAAACACGAAATAGAAAAAATTAGCCATGAAATAAACATAAAAGAAGCACTAAACAAGAGAACATGCAAAAAAATATGTAAAATTCCGTTCCGTTTTACTTTCAATACACACTTCAAAAAGAGCAACATGAACGGAATGGGTCAAATTGAGCCGAGAATCCTTTCGGATTGCTCGCTAACCCACCTCCGGAGTAGGGTTACGAATTTTGTCGGATTATCTCAAATCCAAAAGTATTATAGCTTCCATGCATACCGGATTAGTCAAATGTATTTGGATAACTTCTAATCCAAGCTCTTAATCCTTTTGGATTGCTCCATGCATACGGCCTCTAGATAGAAGACAAATTGCAACTTTCCGATTACAACATACATACTATAATAGTACATTGCACCAACCGATGTTTCCATAATTTTTTTTTTTGTTAAAAAAATCAAGTACGCGTGTCCTTTCTAATAAATTATCTCCAATTATAAAAGTGAGCGCTAACATAACTGCTCACTCGTTCACGAATCGTACATATGCAAGTGAATAACATGAATGATAAAATTTAAAGCATGTCTTCAGATTTATTTTGTAATATTTCAAATACGAAAGTTCCCAACCAGTACTGTAGGTGAGAATCATTCCGTTGAATTGTCAATCTTTTTTCCGATTTCAGTCTCATGATTATAACACTAGATCTCACTCATTGACACTAGTAATGCCTAGATCTAGAACTGTGAGCCATTCAAACGAACTATCGGTCAGGGTCATCGACCATTTGAACAATCTTCCGGTCGAAATCGTTAATTCTAGCACAATAATGTCATTCAAATCTGGTATTAATGTGTTTTTCGATCAAAAAAAAAAGAAAGATGAAATGAGCTTTGTTCTAGTTTTACCACCTTTATTTGAAAAATTATCTCTGATTTGTTTTTTGCTGATTTGTTTCTGATCTGATTTGTTTCTGATTTGTGATTTGGTTTTGTTGTTTATCAACTTTTCTCACTTTAGCCAAAGTGATACGCTTGTGTTTGAAGTTAATCGATTCTTTAAAGTCTCCATGATTTACGTTATATACACTGTGCGATAAACTATTATTATTATTATTCTATTAATTTTCTAATGTAGATTTCTTAATAATTTTTTTTACTATACGAAAGTTAAGCCTTTTGCTGAATGAATTGTGATTGTTTTTGACATCTTGGAACAATCATGAGATAAAGATGATGAGATGACGATGAGTGCACGAATTCTCAAAAAAAAATTAAGGAATGAACTTTCAGCATCTGGAGCACCTGATTGAAGAAGTGGAGGCTTCAAGAGACTGGAATTCTCCTTGGAGCTGAACCTTCTTGCAAGTCGGTATGCAGGGAAAGAGCGGCGAAAAAGACATGGCATCGTCACTCACGCAGTCACACAATTCGACGCCTCTTCGTTAAACTAAGACCGAGTTCGAACCGTGAAGAAATAAATTTTTTGCTTGTGAAATACGTATCTGAGCATTTGCTGACTTTCGCTGGTATACCATCACATCTATTGTTCTATCATTAACCGTGCTAAAATTCAAACTTTCCAGTTATAACAACTAATCAAAATACTATCCAGTCTTGCTGCGTTCAAAATGCATACGTTCCAAGCAGGCTTGCTCGAAAAAAAGTCGAAAAAAATTGAAGAAAAAAACGAAAACGAAAAAAACCGAAAAAAACGAGCGAAAAAAGCAACAACAAAAAAGAAGGAAAAAGGTCGATAAAAACGAAAAAAAGTCGCAAAAAAACGAAAAAATCTTTTTTTTTTAGAATTTTTCGACTGTGTTTTTTCGACAATGTCGAAAAACTTTTTTTTCGAAAAAATTGGAAAAACGAAAAAACTAAAAATGTGCAACCCTTTTTTCCGAGGACAGAAAACACTTATTACCTTTTTTTGTTGAGTAAAACAAAACAATTTGAAAATGATTTCTTTTTTATTCAATTTTCTGATATTAACAATTTTCGACCAATAACACTCGTTTGTTCGCTTTCGAAGTTGTTTGAAAAGTTCATACATGACACTGTTTACAATCATCTCGAATCGAATAGTCTTTTGAATCCCTGTCAATCTGGCTTCAGACACAAACGTTCAACTGTTACTTCTTTAGTTCATTCGCATTCCCTTTATCTCTCTCTCATTGCACAGAATAAGTCCTTTGATATTTGTCTTATAGACTTTTCTAAGGCTTTTGATTCAATTAACCATAGACTACTAATTCACAAAATAGCATCACTAGGAATTAATTCTTCCTTTCTCAGACTAATTGAATCGTTTCTCACTAACCGTAGTTCTCGAGTTCTAATCGCTTCCTCACTATCTAACAGTAGAACTTATCCTAATGGTGTACCCCAAGGCAGTTCCTTGGGGCCATTATTCTTCTCAATCTTTATTAATGATATTGTCGATGTTATACCTCATGGTGTACATTGTTTTTTGTATGCTGATGACATAAAACTTTTTTCTGAATGCCCAATTTCAATGCAAGCAGCTATTAACTCGATTGTTGACTACGCTCTTAATTGGAGCCTTACCATCTCCATACCTAAATGCTTCGTTACCAACTGTGGCCCTCGTAATCCAAAGTCAATATACTTCATTAACGGCAATATACTACCTTCATCTAGTACAATCAAAGACCTGGGCATACTTTTCAATGAGAAGCTCAGTTTTACTAACCATATTAATGTAACCGTAAATAAGGCTCTCAAGTGCATAAATCTAATCTTGAGGGCTTTTAAAACATCTTCTATTTCGGTCTTAATACGAGCATACAAGTCCTATATTCTGGCTATACTCGAGTATGGGACGGAAATCTGGTCCCCTGTGTCTATTGGCCTAGTTAATGATCTGGAAAGGGTTCAGAGAACCTTCACACGTAGAATACTATATAGAACTGGCCAAACTAATTTGAGTTACAGTTATCGTATTCATTTACTTAACCTCAACACCCTTGAATACAGAAGAACTATTGCTGATCTTTGTTTCGTGCACAAATGTATTCATGGCAACTTTGTGATGGATTACTCTTCTCTATTTACGATCTTACCCTCACCTTATCCTAATAGGTCATCGCACTCACTACGATTAGTACTTCTCTTCAGAAACTCACACTCGAATAACACTTGTGCCTCTCGTGTTTTTGATATCTGGAATAATTTGCCTGAAAATGTAGTAACATTAAAATCCTCCATTGCTTTCAAGAAATCTATACAGAATTTAACAGTTGATATCATAGTCCCTAAAACACGTCTACGTATTTAGACTTATCTTTCTCCTTGAATAGTTTTTTTTGTTTCTTCTGTGAATACTCAACTTATCTATCTAAACACTGAACTCACATCCGTGGCAGTATCCTTGTCATTATTTTTATTATTATTTATTATTATCGTGGCAGGGGAAGATCAGGAAAGGAATTGCGGTATAAGAGTTGGCGTTTGTATAGTCCATTTGCACACGAGATGAGAGGCTGCTATAGAAAACAGCCAATGTCGCGTGAAAGTTCATCTACTAGCTCCGTGGAGTAGATCCGTGTAGACTCTTCCGGAAAAAATACTCGCATATCTGAGTCGGTACATTATATGTTTTGGATCAAATTTTTGAAGTGGTTATATGAGCAATTGAAGAATGACTCGGGTAAAGCATTCCATACTGCTTCCACTCGGAATGGTAGAAAATTCTTTAGTTTATTATTTTTGCAGACTGGTAAAAGTAATTTGAATTTATGCCCTCTAGTAAAACGGCTGTTAGGTGCAAACTTCAGAAAGTTTTCCGATGTTTTTAAGCGACCGAAAACAGCTTTGTATACAGTAAGCAAATAAATAGAATTTCTTCGCGATAGTAAAGTACGCCCTTTGAGTATTTTTAGTCTCTGTTCATAGGATGGGATGTAATGCGAACGTTTGAATACTAAACGAGTGAACTGCTTCTGAATTTTTTCTATCTTCTTGATAGAAGTAACGTCGCTTGGGCTCCAAACCTCAGAAGAGAATTCGAGGATAGGTCTGACGTACGTATTGAATAGGCTCCATAGGATATGTTTATTTCGTGTTTGAAAAGAGCGTAAAATGAGAAAACTTACAGACCTAGCTTTGTTACAAATGTTATAGATGTGCTTTGTAAAGCACAATTTAGAATCGTAGGTGACACCTAAGTCACGGAAAACTGTTACTTCAGGCAGCTCAGAACCGTAGAGGGACAACTTGCATGTCGGATGAGACTGTCCGATTCGCATGAAAACCGTTTTAGTAGTTGAAATAGAGAGTCCCCACTTACTAGACCAGGAAGCAAGGGCATCTAATCCTTGCTGAAGAAGTTGGTGATTGCCTATAGAATAAAGTTTAGCGTCGTCAGCGTATAAACAGCATTGAATACCAGGAGGAAGGCACTCGGGAAACTCATTGATGAAAAGGAGAAAAAAGAGGGGGCCCAAAACAGACCCCTGGGGCACTCCAGAAGTAACCACAGAAGACAGTGAATAGCTATGGTTGATAACTACGCTCTGAGTTCGGTTATTTAAAAAAGAAGAAATCCACCTATGGAGACACCCAGTAATGCCGTAATAAGATAATTTATTACAAAGGAGATTAATTGGGATGGAGTCGAAGGCTTTTTTGTAATCTATGAAAACTGCCGTTATGTAACTGTTTTGGTCTAGAGTTACGTTAAATTCTGAAAGAGTCGAGAGAAGGGCTGAAGAGCAAGAACGCTGACTGCGAAATCCATGTTGCAGAGGTGTTAGTAGCTCATGCGCTTCAAGATAATTGATCAAGGAATGACGTATTATTTTTTCGAATACCTTACTCGTACTACAAGTCAGAGAAATCGGTCGATAATTATAAGGATCATGTAGGCTTCCTTTACGCTTATATACTGGTTTCACAATGGCATGTTTCCAAATTGATGGGGAAACGCCATGTAAAAGAAAGCTGTTGTATAAAAGAGAAAGAGGCAAAGAGATGGCACAAGCTGTACCCTTGAGAAAAGCATAAGGAATACCATCAGGTGATGTGGAACATCGTGATGGAAGTTTTTTCAAATAGCTGTATACAAGTGGAGGGCTAATATCAACAAAGTCAATAGAAGAAGTTACCTTTTTTTCGGATATTAAAGTTTGATTCATATCATAATCGTTAAAAGAAGAAGAGAAAACTCGGTTGAAGATGGATGCTTTTTCAGAGTCATCAGTTACAGTTTCACCTGAACAAGGATCTGTAAGAGAGCCAATAGAGTGATCCGACTTTAGTTTTTTATTTACAAAAGAATAGAAACGGCGAGGCCCAGATTTGGCAATAGAAGCTTCTTGTTTAGAGTTATAAAGACGAATTTCTTTGCGGAGTTGTCTAGAGACCCGTTTGTATGGGTTTAAACCAATTGAACGAGCCCTCTTGTATAGTCTCCTACTCTTTTGGAGAAGTCTGCTGATTTTCGAAGTATATTTTTTCTTTAAATAATTTTGTATAGACTTCAATGGTATAGTTTTTTCTATGACTTTTTTAATTATTTCACAAAAAGTTTTATATAGAACATCTGGATCAGTGTTGAAATTTAGAACATTCACCCAGTCAACCTTACATATTAACATTTCAGCAAGAGTAAAATTAGCATTTTTGAAGTCTAGGAAGTGTTTAATGACTGGTTTGGGCTTCGAAGCTCGAATTTCGAAATAAACCAAGCAGTGATCCAGAGAAGGTAAAGGAGGAATAGTGTAGCAGTTTATTATAGAAGAAGCATGACTAGAAAGCACAACAGCAATGCTCCAATCTTGTTGTATTGTGAATATGCTGAGTGAGTCCTGCTGATAAACAGAAAGACAGAAAAAGTGATGCTGGATGAGAAAGAGACACTTTTGTTGTCATAAGATTCCAGTCTATTTGATTACAATTGAAGTCACCTACTACGAAAAAAGGTATATTGTTTTCGAGAAGAAGTGAGTTGATATGAGTCATACAATTCTGGAAATCAACACGGGTACATCTAGGACTGCGGTAAACGACGGTAAGAATAAAACTAGACTTACCACTTATTTTGCACGTAACTAGTTGACAGAATTCGGAAAAAGAAGTTGATGAAATGAGAATTGAATCGTAGTTTTTAGAAACTAATAGGGCAACACCGCCACCTGAACTCGTGGAGATCCTATCGCTACGAAATACATTGAAATAACCGTTGACAGATAAAAGACTATCTGGGGTTTTATCACCATTAGCCCACGTTTCCGTGCAGCAGAGAATATCTAAACTGTGTTCACACACTAAAAACTCAACTAAATCCCTTTTATTTTGAACGGAGCGAAAGTTTACCAGCATACATGATATGCCATTGAGTTTTTCAAAGCAACTTGTTTGTGAGATAGGAAAAGTTGCCTGAACAGAAGTTACCTATGTTTGCTGTTGAGACTGAAGAATAGGAACTCTTTGGACAATATCAGAGGTAGTCACTGACTCTTGGTTCGGTTCATCGTCGATTTCTTTTTCAGAGATGGCAGCGAGATTAGATCGCCTTCTCTTGTTTATAGTGCCTCCGACTCGTCTAGTTCTCCTCAGAGATACTGCAGGAAGTCTAGTCCCTGTGAATGCTTTTCTGCTTCTGATAACTTTCTCAGCTGAAGAGGTCTGCGTGACTCGGGCTGTATGCGGAGAGCGTCTTTCAGTCACTTCCTGAGCAGATCTCTGACGATCCGAATTGACAAATACTCTGGAAGTATTTATCGGGGGAAGAGGATTAGGCCTAGAATTCGGATTTTGAAACTTTCGAATGTTATCGTTTGAACGATGAGGAAGTGGACGGGGATTCTTGAGTAGAACCACCCGTTCATCTCTAACGACATACCTGAGTTCACCAGCTTCTGCATTGAGTCTTCCAGCTTCTTTACGCGCAGCCGTCTCTTGCATGATCTGCTCCGGTACCAGGTCACGGCGGAAATAGGCATGGGGGAAGGGCTTGAGACCAACGGGTTTCTTGTGGCGGGCGTGCATCAGAAATGCATCTCTGAGTGGATTAGATGGAAACTGAATTTTTATCAAACGCATGGCCGAATTTCCATGACGATGAGTTTTTATCTGACCCGAGTTTAAACAAGAAATCAGTTGTACATTTTCAGAGGTTTGAACGACGGAAGTAATTAACTTCATGTCATTCTCTTCCGTCTCTTCATTCGTTGAAAGTTCTGGAAATCCTTTAAGGACGGCCCGTAAAGATTTCTCTTCGTACATATTTGTGTCAGAATAAACCACATTAGCAACAGCGGAGGCTACTTCAGAATAAGTGGAAACTCTGTTAAAAGATTTCTGCGGAGTGGGAATTTTTGGTGAGCTTTTCTGCACCGAGATTAGCTCTTCAACTGTTCTGAGCAGAGAGGTAATGCCACTCATTAGATGATTGACCATAGTGGCCTGGTTTTTGACTATAATTTTGATATCGTTAATCGAGTTCGTGTTCTCGTTTTGAATGTTCTTCATTACGAGGAGAACTTGATTCATGATGAAAGTACCTTCCTCGGATAACTTGGGATCGGCACTTGAGACTGGTGCCTCCTCTGCAGACTTCTTCTCAGCAGAAGTCTTCTTCACTTCTTTCACCTTTCTCGTACTTACCATGCTTGGAATCTGGTTAGTGGAAAGAAAAAATTGAAATGAATAGAAAAGAGAGAGAAGAAAAGACTAGAAAAAGAATCTGCTTTTGGCTCAGTGATCGACTTATTTGTCAATCACTCCACTCCGTCTCTTTTTTGAAAATTTCGACTCGCCTTCTCCTGCCTTTTAATCCAGTGAACAAGTTGTCGATATCCGCTGATGGTAAATTGAGAATGGCAGACCCCGACCAACTTGAAACACGGTTGTACAGTCTCGGCCCTGCTGTCCGAGAACAGCACTAACAGGAGAAGACTGAGAAAATTGTTTAAAGTGACTTCCAAAAGCGAAGAGCAAAGCGACCTCTCTCCGGGAGACAAAAAAGAAGAAGTCATGCATACTTCTTTGTAAATGTTTGACTGGAATAAAGAATTGAATTGAATTATTCAAGCTTTGACTATTTTGAAGTTCACCTTTATGACACAAACATATTCCTAATGCTTCAATTCTTCTACTGCAAGCCTAACAGTTAAACTTTTTATTTCAGTTTTCAAATTCAGTACCTTCAGCAAAAGTGCCACGGAGTGACATGACACTTCACCCAACACCGGAAATAAATATGGTTGTATTTGCTAAAGCAAAGTGGTAAATCACAGAAAAATTTTCTCTCGGTGTAGACTAAAGTGTCATGTCACTCCGTGGTACTTTTGTGAAAGTCCATATTTCTTCTTTTATTGTGAAGCTTTTTCGTGGCCATTACTAAATCACGCTGTGTTCGCTGTGCACGCACGCCGCACGCTAAATCATTACTAATGCACGCTGTGTCCATTCGAAAATTCTTAACTCCGCCCCATGCACGGCGTGCATTAGTAATGATTTATTACTAATGCACGCTGTGTCCATTCGAAAATTCTTAACTCCGCCCCATGCACGGCGTGCATTAGTAATGATTTAGCTTGCAGCGTGCGTGCACGGCGTGCTTTAGTAATGGCCTTTTTCGTAATATTTATTCTTTCCTGAAAAAGTCGTGAGCAGTTAGTTGAAAATTATTTACAGTGTCTAGTCTGTTTAACCTCCTAATTTTTGAGTTTCAAAATTTTAAAAGATCAGGATTCTTTTCGGTCATTGACCCTTCACTATTCTTATCAAGGAACTTCTCTTTTTACAACTGACGATGAAACCATTGCGCAAAATTTTATCAATCTTTTTTCCGCTTTTCCTGGAAATTGGAAACATTTTCTAGTCTTTAATCATAACTTACCTTTTTTTCAGGGGACTGTTATGTCCGTGACACTTCACACAACAACAGGAGACATCAAAATAGAATTATTTTGTGAGCAAGCACGCAAGGCTTGTGAGGTTTCTTTTTTTTTCTTCATTTGGGTACTGTTTGCGTTTAACCATCTCCCCCCTTCCCACCAGAGGTTCAATTGGGTAAGATGAGAGTGGCATTTTCTTGATACGGTCTCATAAGCCTAAACCTTACGGCCTCGTTATCGTAAACTTTTTCCTAAGCCTTAGCGTTTTTTTATTGTAAAAATAATTTTTAAATTTAAAACTATTTTTTTTAATGTAAGTAAGTCAGAAGTATGACCCATGGAACCTCTGGTAGGGGCAGGTGTTAAATGGAGCCGCCCAATTTGGGTTTACATGTATCCGCCGCTCAAAGTTTAGAGGACAAAAGAAAAGGGGATGAAGGAAAAGGGTAAGAAAAGAGAGGGAGTTTTTTGTCAATAGTGTGTGTACATGTATCCGCCGACGGGACCGATCCGGTCACTATTTATCCACTGGGTAGGGGGGTGGTTAAACGCAAACAGTGCCTTCATTTGTTGTCATTTTGCAGGGCTTTTCAGGCCATTGGAAATACAAAATTCCAACTTATGTTCGATTACTCATACAACAACAGATGAATTATTTCCAGAGGGAATTTTGAAATTAAAAGAAGAAATAATTCGTTTAAAAACCGATTGACTAATTGAGTCTCATAATTTTTGCTCTAGAACTTTTTGGCCCTGTGCGCGAGTGACTACTACAAAAACTGCATCTTCCATCGAAACATCAAGGATTTTATGGTGCAAACCGGAGATCCAACAGCTCAAGGTAGGATGTTCAGACATGAAATTCAATTTTCCGTTTTTCATTCAGTTGACTTATAGCTTAGATACATTTTGATTTTATTCTTCTGTAGAAATTCATTTGAACTCTCTGACAACAATGTTAGCAATGAGTCTAAACAGATATTTAATGACGATAATTCTATCAACATATAGATGATGTTCCAACTATCACCAATAGTATCTCAATACGTCGAATAGACTTTATTATTCTCATTTTTTTGCAGGTAAAGGTGGTCAAAGCATCTGGGGAGCACCTTTTGAGGATGAGTTTTCTACAGAGCTATCGGTTCAGACTTAATTTTTTTCGTAACATTATAATGATCGATCTAAGTTTTCTTTTAGTTATTTCGAAATTGCACTTTCTAATGGAATTTATTGAACAAAATTGATATTCAATGAAAAGTGGTGTGATTCCTAGTTAAATATCGTACCCTCAGTGATTAAGTACGTGTTTGAGATTCTCGCTCTTATGAATTTTTGTGTGATCGGTCAATTTAAATTATAACCTTGTTATTACTCCAAGTCTAAGTGAATTGAACAGTGGTTTCATCTTAAGCACAACGCTCGCGGAATCGTGTCGATGGCGAACAATGGTCCTGGCACGAATCGCTCTCAGTTCTTCATCACTTATGCACCTGCCAAGCATCTCGACCTCAAGTACACCATCTTTGGCCAGTAAGTAAAGGGG
The DNA here is from genome assembly GCA_964056735.1 of Allodiplogaster pararmata. NCBI lineage: Eukaryota > Metazoa > Nematoda > Chromadorea > Rhabditida > Diplogasteridae > Allodiplogaster > Allodiplogaster pararmata. Next base: position 2,439,291 of record OZ057408.1, on the reverse strand, counting down.
AGGAGAGAAGGGGATATCTATAAAAGGGTTAAAGGATCGAAGGGAGGGGGTACGATAAGAAATGACAAAGGGGTCAAGTTCCGAACTGTGGTTAACTGGGTAAACTTTGAAGAAAAGGGTCAGAGGATCGAAGGGAGGGAGTACGATCAGAAATGACAAAAGGGGTCAAGTTCCGAACTGTGGTTAACTGGGTAAACTATGAGGCCGTATGCATGGAAAACAGATTATAATAATCTAGATAATTCTAATCCAAGGATTACAAAATCCAAAAAAGTTTAAAAAAATTTAGGATTATGAAAATCGGTATGCATGGATGGATGTCAGATTTCTTGAACTTGGATTATTGTCAAAAAGGACGCAGCGTAAGCACTAAAATGCATCAAAATGCACTCTAAAAACTATAATTGTCGAAAACTAAATGCACTCTAAACACTATAATTGTCGAATATTAGTATTGTGATATAATTACAACATTTTTTTGAATTAATTTCGTTGTTTTTGGTGTTGTTAAAGCCGAGTTGAATGTTGAATGTAAAATTTGATGGAATTGGTAGATAAAATATTAATATGAAAATTTTCAACCTGTTTTAAATCAATCTGTTAGATGAAAGGTGATTTTTAGTAATCGTTGTACTCTATTTGAGACTTCTGCACTTAAGCCCCCTGTCCCCCCCCCCCTCCCTGAGGTTCCATGGGTCAGTTCAATTTGGTCATGTTCTTGATACGGCCTCGTTAGCGTAAACTTTTACTAAGCCTAAGCGCTTTCTGATGTAAAAATAAATATACAATAAATACTTTTATTAAATCATAGCAAATTAGAAAAAAATTTCCGTTCCGTTTTACTTTCACTACACACTTCGAAAAGAGCAACATGAACGGAATGGGTCAAATTGAGCCGAGAATCCTTTTGGATTACTCACTAACCCACCTCCGGAGTAGGGTTACGAATTTTGTCGGATTATCTCTAATCCAAAAGTATTATAGCTTCCATGCATACCGGATTATTGAAATGTATTTGGATAACTAATAATCCAAGCTCATAATCCTTTTGGATTGCTCCATGCATACGGCCTATGAAGAAAAGGGTTAAAGGATCGAAGGGAGGGGTACGATCAGAAATGACAAAGGGGTCAAGTTCCGAACTGTGGTTAACTGGGTAAGCTATGAAAAAAAGGGTTAAAGGATCGAAGGGAGGGGATACGATCAGAAATGACAAAGGGGTCAAGTTCCGAACTGTGGTTAACTGGGTAAACTATGAAGAATTGACAGATTGTGAGGAGAAAACAAGTGCGCGCGATGAAAAATAGAGAACACATACGATTAAATCATTCGTATCATCAACAATAACCAGAAATTCGCGCATAGATTAAATCTTCAGTGAGGGTCAAAGAAACGCTCCAAACATAATTTATAAAACAATCTTTTCTGCGATAAATCCCTTTTTTTTTTAAACATTGTTGTTGCCTTAGAAAAGCGTATAATTCAATAGTTACTTCTTCAGGATGCAGGAAGAAAAATGTGTTTTACTCACTATAACTGACTTTTTTGGTTAGAGTTATGATTAAATTGAAATATTCGTTTGTTCTTCGAAGTCTTCAGAAATGAAAATTCAGTCGACAATGATGGAAAGTTTTGAAAAAAATTTGTGAATTTCTCTTAAAATGTAGGCTCTTTTTAGTGTCATCGACGGCTTTGATGCCTTGGACGAGCTGGAGTCCATCAAGGTTCGCAAATTGAATTATGGCAGACAACTTCATTTCTGATTTGCATAATTGAACCATAGGTCTCCTGCACTCGTAAATTTTTTTCAAAGATAGATGTCTTGTTTTAGCGGAGGCCTAGAATATTGTGATGCTTCTTTTATTAACCAAATTTCCATCTCTTTTTTCTCGTCCTTCATCTTCCGCTCACTTATCATTGTTGTTGTTTGCCCATAGGTCCTGTCGAGGGGAGTCCTTTGGGATAGGTTGGTGAGGATCCTTTTGAGTCTGGAGAAATTTTCTCCGTCTACACTCGTACCGCAGTCGGCGATCCTCTTCGCGAGACCCATTTGTTAACCGGAGAAGGGCGAGAGGTTATTTTACTGGCGCCTCGACTCGCCATTACAAAGTATAGGGGAGTATCGGCTGATGTTTTATCCGGTGGCATACCCAGGCCAGTCCGGCATCGCCCTCCTTTGACGAACTATACTATGGTGAGGTTCTACTTATCATTGTTCTAGTCATTCCCCTCAAATCAACGGTCTTTTTTTTCATTTGTTGGACAAGTGTAGCGGACAGGAGTTAAATAGTTACCGGACCAGCTATGTTGGCGCATACATGTTCGCACCGAGAATGATCTACATTCTCTCCTCCTTCCGTGCTATTTTACTTTTCCTCTTCTTCTCTTTTTGCCTTTTACTATAACTTTTACATTTTGCTCGGCGCGTACAAACATGTCTTAGACCGGTCTCATGCAGCGCCTGGTAGCAGGCCAATCACTTTTCTCACCCAATATTATGACTCTCATTTTTGAGAGGCTAAGTCGGCCTAACGAGGAAACATAAGAGAAGGAGAATAATGAAGGTGTGCATTAACCGCTTCAGGTCGATCCAAAGTACCGCCCAGTCGTCGAGCAACGGATCCGCCATATTACGATACACGCGAATCCTCTCGCCACAGATGGCGCTTAGAGATTTCAGGTGAGATTGTTCATGAGTTTGAGAATATGTAGAAGTATCAATGAAAGGTCACCTGCTTTTCTCTCGACAAAAATTTCAAAAACTACCGCGTATTTGAGCGGGGGCGGGGCCTACATGAATTGAACGAGGACGAGCAACAGCAAATTGCCCGGCTCAAGCTAAATCATCCAAAAAATTCTCTTGTTTGTTTTTTCAGTCAACTACTGAGCTTCAATCCTAATGAATTTTATTCACAAAAAACATTGATAAGAGAAAGTGTTCTCAAAAGTAGTTTTTACAGATTTCTGGTGGACCATCTACACACCCGGCCTCTGACAACAAATATCACAAATACTGAAAAGGTTTTTCGGGAACATTTGGGTGTCACAATACAGAATATAGGATATCATCAAGAACACTTATTTATTTATTTTAAAGAAGCTTTGTAGTTCAAATTTTCAGAAATGTTTGAATTTTAGCATAAAATTCCAGTATTCTTCACTTCTGGCTTTTCATTAGAATTAATGATCTCGTTTTATATAATTCAGGGTTTTGATTGCAGGAAACATCCGTGCTTGAACGAGTCAGAAAAATGAATGAATATTATTCTCAATATGTGGAGGAGTATTATGAAGAAGGAGACGAGGAAGAGAAAAAAGAAATCGGGCAGAAGAAGGAAGAGGAATTGTTAGTGGATTTATCCATTGTTTTGTTTGTAGTTTATGACTCGTATTACTGTAGCTGAAAAAGACCTGACTATCGGCTTATTGTATTCATGATTCATTTTGTTCCGCATCGCGATCATGCATAGAGTGAACGATAGAGGGCTTTTATCGTCGAAAAGGTTGTGCTAGAAAGCGGCAAATTTTTCAGGGCTTCTAATCTCTCAGAGGTCGTTGCACTACTTCGAAACACTCGAGCATTGAATATCGCGGTATTTTCTCGCGAAGACTCTTTATCTGATATTCAAAACACGAAGATATCTACTTCAAATCCCGAAGAATCCCCTGAGACCTTATCAGCTACCGTAATAACTGGAACGATACCTCAAGTAGTGGTTGTCTGCTCGCCTCTGAATGCCCGTCATGGCCACGCGATTGCGGCTGCACTATCGAAAAGCGCCAAGGCAAGCGCGGGCGAGGTTTGTGATCATACTCTTCAATAACCCAATCGGGAGCTAAATAGTTCTGGTGAAGGATAGGTTATTTGTTCACTTGACAAAGTGAAAACAACGGGGAAAAATTATTGGTCCACTATTTAAAAAGAAGTGTCACCAAATAAAATAATAACGTGCACCAAATAAAATGGTACCATTCACCAAATAAAATGCTACCATCCACCAAATAAAATGCTCACCTCCACCAAATAAAATGCTTACTTCCACCAAATAAAATGCTTACCTCCACCAAATTTTGTGGGCACGTCCACCAATTTTTTTTCTTGTGAACTTCATCACGGCATTTTTTTCACACCTGACACCAACCTGTATGGTTTTTTTCCACCAAATTAAAAGTCCACCAACTTTTTTTCGTAAAATTCATCACGCAAAAAAATTTGGTGCACTTTAATTTGGTGGAAAAAAACCATACAGGTGGGTGTCAGGTGAGAAAAAAACGCCGTGGTGAAATTCACAAGAAAAAAATTTATTGGACGTGCCTACAAAATTTGGTGGAGGTAAGCATTTTATTTGGTGACTGGTACCATTTTATTTGGTGTACGTTACTATTGTATTTGGTGACACTTCTTTTTGAATGGTGGACCAATAATTCATGCCCGAAAACAACGAGGATAGCAAGACTACAAAAAGGAAAACCAAGCACCGTGGATTGGGTGGAAGGAAGATAAAATCTAGGAGAATCGGTGAAATAAAGGATTGGATATGATTCGGTACGATGTATCCTCTCCTAACTTACCTTTTCTCTCTAAATTTTTTAAAAGATCAGTCTGAGGAAATTAACGTAGCGATAAGGATTCATAGTAGAACCAGCAGTTTAACTATTTCGGGTTCTCTGTACCGTACCTGGTTTTTATTTCTACCGGTACCGGTAACTGTACCGGGTTTTCATTTTTAGGGCACAAGGAGAGCTGCGAAGCGCGCATTTGGATGGTTGGTTGTTCAGCTGAAGCATTGCAATGTCACTGTACATGTGATGGAAGAAAAGGTGAGTAAAGCTAGAAATTAGAGGGTTGGGAGTTTAAGCCTCGGCCTAATATCATAGACAGGGATATTATGTGTCGTTCCAAATTGGTGTATACACGTATCCGCCACTCAACCCGGAAAAAAATTGAAATCGAGAACTAAAACCCAATCCCAGAAAAAGAAGAAAATCTTACGTAACGGAAGGTTAAGAAAAGCATCAAAAAATCACACGTCGTTGCTATCTCTTCTGCTCCAGCTTCCAGTAACATTCTTTTTTAGTACCTTTTTGTCGAACTATCGAGAAATCAAGACATGTTATCTATGCATGTTCGTATCCGCCGAATAGGATTGGCAGCTCACTGTATTATACCTGGTCATACATCTTCTGCAGTGTTGAAAAATTCAAAAAAGGTCGCTCGGTGAATAGGGTTTGAAATAAAGAGAAGCGAGAGAGTTTTACAGTCACCCTCTTATGTTGCATTATTTCTTCCTACTAAGTCCTTCATCTCAAACTTGCTTTTCAGTATTCTAGACCTTTCTACGCTCGAAGATCAATCGCTTTTTTGAGTCTCAAAGTTCTACATGGGACCTATAAAGATTTTATCTTGATATGACCATCTCTCATCGTTTAGAATACTCTTCTTGAGGTGCGACGTCATTTTGATCTAGAATCGATGCTCAGTGGTGCAGAAGAAGAGCAGGAAGAGGATGCGGAGGTTGCGGAAGGAGATGTTCAGGCTATTCCACCTGCGAGATAGAGGGGTCTTAAAACGATTGTTGGCGATTTTCAAAAATGAATTGCTCACTGTATTTGATGAAATTTCGTTATATGCCAGTGTAATTCTTAGGAATTTTTGACGTAGAAAATTCCAACTGATCACCGTCCTTTTTTTGATTTTCGTCCTCAAGCTTTTGCACCGTCCTAAAGCTTTTTTTCAAAATGTTGTTCTTATGATTATATTGAATTAAGCCATAAGGTGATACTTTATCGAGATCCCACTCTCTTATATCAAAGTAGATTCCGAGAAATGTCATCTGGAAAAGAATCGGAAATACTTTTTAAGACAGTTTTTTGCTCTGTTGTTTTGTATATTGATTAATGTTTTGTGCGTTGGTATATATTATACATATACTGTAGTTCACTCGTCGTATAGAAATTGGTGAAGTGAACCACAGCTATGAGTGAATATTCAATTGGTCAAGTGAACCACAGCTATGAGTGAATATTCAAAATAAAAAATACTAAATTTGTAAATGTGTTTTTAAGACACAAATATGTGAAAGAAGCATGCTGATATGAACAAATATAATTGAAAAAGAAATGCTGTTATAATCGGCTCGATATAACTGCTCTGTGTGATGGATTAACTAAGTTGTTTTGGCAACTATTTGAGATCAATTCTCGTGTAGTATCAGTTTGTTGGGAAGAAACCTATGTCATTCATACAGACAAAACAACTGCAGTATTAATGCGGACGAATGATCTTTCAGTGTTTGAGCAGAAGAAAACGCAATCGAATCTTCCATAAATTATCGATACGGGTTGATTTGAAGAACCCGCAAATGATAATTGAACTTTTCGACGAGTCTCCTCGATATACGTGTTAATAACATAGGAAAAGGGAGAATTTTTGAAAATTTTAATATACAAAATAAGTTAAGTGGGACTAATAAGAGCGCTGGTCTTGGATATCGGAATATCTAACACAAATGTCTAGGAAAAAAAACCTATATTTGTAGGTCTTTAAAAAACTAAAGCATTGATTTTCAACACTAAATTGTTGGAAAAAGTGTTGTAGATTCTCATGGACCCTACGAGCACAATGAGCTCATCCATCCAGAATCTCTCGGGCATTTTCTGCGCCTTGCAAGATGGGACGTTCTATTCCAGAATAGATGATTTTCAAGGTAAGTCATCCATGTACATAGTATCATTCTTCACCATGGGTCTTGTAGCGTTCTCTCTCTTTCTATCTGTCTCTCTCTCTCTCTCTCTCTCTCTCCTCAGTTTCCAGTTCATTAATCTGCACCACTTGAAGTTTTTGGTGAATCCAACATTCCATACGGGCAGAAGGCTTGTAATTTTTAGTCTTAAAACTTGCTACCAGAAAGACTGAAATCGGAATAAGTCTTGTTGTAGCTATCGAAACTTGTTAAATCGAAAGTTTTCGAGAGTATTAATGTTAATGTTTTGAGAAGTAAAAGTTATTTCAGAAAACCTTTATTATTTCAGATTCGAATTTACGTCCTTTCCTGCCGTTTCTTGTGGTCTCAACGTTTTCACCCGCTCTGAATACTTGTAAATGCGATGTCAGTTCAAGTTTCACGTTAAAGGATTTTAGACACAGCCATGCTTACTAAACCAGAGCAGATAATTTCAGACAGCTTTGGTTTGGTAAGCATGGGTGTGTCTGCAATCACAGAAAGTTCAGGTTTATGCCAGTTTTCTTAAATTCTCAGAAGCCAGGCGATTCATTCTTAGTTATTTATCGATTGTGTTACCGAAAGAGTTCATATTACACTTTTTTAAGACCCTGACGTGCTTCACAATACAACAACATTAATTTTTTGTCATTGGCTGTGTTTTTTTGAGCCAAGTGTCCTCGTTTGCTGTTTAAGAGTTATTAATCGATAAATAAGAGAATCTTTGCTGCAGCTATACATTATTTTCATTACTTTGCACATGATTGAAGTGCAACAGATAAATGTCACAGTAATTAACCAGTTTGAATATCAACAGTTAATATGTAAGTACATACATCAGAATTTATTGCAAAATTTCTTACGGTATATCACAACGTGCAATGAATACTCGAAACACACTGGCAACAGTGGCCATTCGTGACTCTACAGCCTTAAGAGCCTGTCACGGATGGAGCCGGATCATCCAGTCCAGAATCGAGCGCGACCTCAGCTGGCGGATAGAGGGATGCCTCCCTACGAAGAATTCGTGCTGGGAGGTAGCGGGAGAAATCCTGCCGCGGACCAAAACTGGGTAGTATAGCTCGTCAACGGAGGGCGATGCCGGACCGGCCTGGGCATGCCACCGGACAAAACATCAGCCGATACTCCGCTATACTTTTCAATGGCGAGTCGAGGCGCCAGTCAAATAGCCTCTTGTCTAGCTCCGGTCAACGACAGGCGAGACGTCTCTACTCCCACCCAAAACGATGCTTGGCCGGCTTGACCACCCACTCACAAGGCCTATAGCATGAACAGGTTGCTACAACGATGTCCGCCTTCACAAGGTGCAGCATGACAGTCTCAGGACTGCAAAGGACATCAAAACCCTTCTCCGGACGCATCTTGTCCGAAGAACACGAGAACCTCTCTCATTAAAGAGAGTGTTCATAAAGTCTTCGATGCGGGATGCTTGCCGGCAACAACAACGTGCAATGTACGATTTGAAAATTATTACTGTAATTGAATACTACTTTGTGAGTCTCAGTTTTGAGGAGAAAATCTTTTAAAGAACTGTAGTAATTCAGTGTTCCTCGTTAAGGAGCGCTTGCTCGCTCGAGTGGTTTCTTTCGAGACGGCGAATCGGCTACAAGCTCTCTGTTGTCTTCCTTTTGATAAGATTGAAACTGAAATCATGTGAGTTAATTCACTTTTCTATTGTTTCCAGTTGAAACAAATGCAAAAGAGGCTATAAGATAATTAAATGGTCTGAAAGATTCGCCTTTTAAGTTTTGAACCCTTTCAGAATTCCATCCTCCCAATGAGAATAGCAGAAAAGAAAAATAAAACTAAACTATCTATCACAACAAAAATATTCCTCTCTTAATTTTCCGCCTTGGTCAGATTGTTCAACTTTTTAGCAAGATTTTTTGTCTGGTTTTAAGATTCAAATTTCGTATTTTTCGAAAAAAGTTTTGCAAAAAGTGGATAGGCAAAAGCACACCCAGTTAGTTACTAAGCCCAACTTCATCAACATCAACGTGTTTACATAATGTTTTCGGATGGTTGGTAAGCTGCTAAAACTAAATTTTTCTGCTTCTAGCTCTAGGAACGTGTTGTATGAGAAGCTTCTGAATTTTTTCAGAAGCTTCTGGAAGCTTCTGAAAAAAATTCGGAACAATAATGTTAATGGCCTCTGAGCCTACAAGAGAGTGGTTTGCTTGTTGATAAGAACATCGCCCGTCAAGCGAAGGCGCAGGTTTAGTCCTCGGACAATCACGGATTTTTGCACAAGTTCCTATTACTAGCTTGTCCCCTTACCCTGTTCATAAAAAGGACGAGTTTCAGGAACACGAGCATCTTCGGCGTCTCTTCCACTGCTCAAGTTTTCCGTGCAGGTTCAGACGAGCAGAAGATGAAAGCCATCTTGACCAAACTCTTCGAACCTGGTACACTCTTCGTGATCTCTAACACTCTCTCTCTTTTTCTTTCTAACTCTCTCTCTCATTATTTCCCACCTCTCTTCTACTCTCTCTCTCTCTCTCTCTCTCTCTCTCTCTCTCTCTCTCTCTCTCCTATTATCTACAGCTTTTTGATAACCCTTCTGTCTAAGTCTTTCATTATCTGTTTCAGGCGTTCATGTCTCGGTTTTGTTATTTCATGTCTCTTTTTTCAATTAATGTTTTCATTTTTCAGATGGTTCTAGCGACACAGGAGAACTAATTCCCTTCTTGTCGCCTGATCAGGTTATAACTGTTTCTTTTATTTGTTGAAAGTGTAAGTTTTTTTCAAATTATATCTGAAAAAAATTGACTCAGATAAGGTTCATCCCAGATTTAGAACAATGTTTGAAGGATGAAAAACCGTGATGATTTGAACAAAACAAGATCACATGAGTTTAGATTTCCAAAGATAGAATATTTTTATTCTCATTCTTTATTCCAGTTCATTCATTCATTCATTCATTCTTTATTCCGTGCACAGATTATATTCAACTGTGGTTCACAATGAACAATAACAATAGCGGATATGCATGGACTGTCTTTCTAGTGGCGGTGTGTGTAATCAAAAGGTTGCTTAACAAGGGGAGGGGGGAGATAGAAAATGCTATTAATAAAGAAACGAGCCTTTAGTTATCAAAAACAAAAGTATTTGGTAAAACTAGGTTGACAGGCAAGTTGACAGAAACAGCCAGGTAAAGTTGTACATGTAATACGATGGATTAATGACAGGGAGTGTTTAAGTGTTCAAAATAATGGTTGCTATTCACAAAGAAATTTTCAGTGGAATCAATAACGAGAAGAGCGAAGATAATTAATTGATGTTTCCAACCCGATTGTTTTTGTGCTGCTATGGTATCATAATCAAAGACCGTGTGTTACACGGCTACATTAGTGGTACACTTACTAAACAGATGCTTTGGTCTCCCATATCCTATACTTACATAGAACATACCGTTTTTGCCGTTATAAAATAAAGAGAGAGAACAACCTTCCTACTATACTGCAGGTAGAAAACGACTCTGGTATCATCATCTATATACTTTCTATTGAACAGCTACCGTATCACCATGATGTTATTGTGTTTCTCCCGCTTAAGAGTTGAATTTGAAAAGCCTTTGGGCCCGGAAGCTTCTACCCGTATCATCATCTACCGTATATTCAGTTAGTCGAGGCCGCCGAAATGCTTTCGATGGCATCCTTCCACATGCCCAGACTGGTGACTGCCGAGCGACTTGCATACAAGGCCGTTTCCTTGCAGAACGCAGCATCCCTTATTGCTCAGGTGAGAAGATTCTTCTTGAAAGTGCTTTCAAAACCCTCTATGTCAAACATGTTACCGAACACGTTATCATTTCACGATTAAATTATGAAATGATTGAAAACATACCATCTTTGGTAATAGCATCGAGGTTTTGGAAGTGACCCTAACTAGGTCTTGTTTACAGCAGCGGTCGGGTTCAGCTAATCGAGTTTGGGAACAGCCTCACTGGTTTTCGATAGGGAATGACCCCGTCTTGATCTGTTTTAAAGGTTTTATCAGGGCATGTTTTAAGACGCTGGCGAACTGTATGGATCTCTTCTATCCAGTGCTGCAGATCGTGGTGGATATGAAAGTTTATCCAGGCGGAGAAGAAGCTCCAAGGAACAAACAAAGAGCCGCGTTCATCCAAATGGTACGAGGGTTTTTCATTGACAGGCTTTTGTGAGAGCGCGGTTCGTAAAATGCACAGGTAGTCTCCAAGTGCATCTTAAGACCTGCAACCGCCAAAGTGTCCAGATAAAAAAGATTAGGTACTTTTGAGGGAGATTAATTTAAAAGAGAGAGTATTATACAGACAGAGAATACGTATCCTAAAATTTTAAAGTGCATACTTCTGTGCGAAGATTTTCGGAGTGTGGGTTGAAAAAACTGTGTAGTTGATTCACGAGCTTTTTCAGGGCTTAATTCATAGTCTATATCTGAGCGATTTAGTGCTTAGATTTGTGAAGTTTTAACACGGTTTTTTTCGACAAATTTAGGTTCCAGGAAGGGGGTTTTAGAAGAGAAAAATGAGGCCACGAAATGGTTTCAGCTTCTGAATCTTTGTCCGCCAAGCGCGGCGTCTACGGCGGAGACTCTTTTGAACAGCAAGAACGATGTTCTGCTCGGATTGCGAGTGGCCTGCAAGCATGTCGAGGTTGGTCACCATCAAGCTATTACTAACAACCCCCGTAGATCAACACACTGATTTTGAGGGAAAGGCACCCCTTGGACAGAAACAGGGGGTGTGCATAGAAAAGAAGACAATGACATACAAACATAGAATACGAACAACTAGCTTTTCTGAAGAGAGGATAGTTTCGCGCATAGACTTTCAACTTTTCCGTTGTTCAAAGTAGGAATTGCAGCATGGAAAGATGCCCCGGGGCAGGGGTTGAATAGTCATGTCAGACATTCTGTTGGCGGGCCTCTGTTTTCGAAATCATAAGGGGGGACCCTGATAAGAAACGCAAAAAAAATTTCGCGGGGCTGTGTTTTTCTAATCATAAGGGGGGACCCTTATGTGAAATTTTTTTTCCGCCTACGGGGGGCGTCTGTACCTTTTTCTTGCCCACTAAAAAAAACCCCCCAGAGAATAATTGCTCTAAATCAATTATAAAAGACGAAGTCCAAAAAATTTCTCAGGATTCGCAGCTTCTGTCGATGATCAATGAGGAGATGCTGAATAATCGGAGCAGACCACTCAGCACACTCTTACATAGGTACTTTGGAATGAAATCATTCGATGATGCACAGTTTTTACTTCTCAATTCATCACAGCTGCTACTTCTTGTTTCGTTCAGCACACATTTTTTTCAGAATTTTGGATAACTACACGACACTTCAGTGTTTCCCGGTAAAAGTCTTTCAAAACTACCATTATGCTCTTTAACCAAGTAATGCTCTTCAAAATTTATAAATTGATGGTTTTTTTTTAATAAGAATAATGAGTTTTTCATTGAAATACAACAATTTTTCTTCAAACTTCAAGTATAGTTAAACCAATATGTATCGATAATAATTCAATAAAATTCGCAGGGGATCGGCTCGGTCTTCGATAGCATTTCTCAATGAAAGGCTGTCAAGGATAGCAAAGAAGATCATCGCAGGGTCTGTTTTCGAGTCAAGGTTTTACGGGCTGAGAAAAACAGTTAGTATAAGTAATGAATATTTATGTAGATGTACGTTGAACGAGCTCTCAGAAATACCATCGCGGTGTTCTTGCATTGTAGCCCTCCTCCATCGCTTTCGAAAATTCAATGCTAGCACGTCTTCGGGGGACCATGATTTCGAGTTCTAGCTTACGTTGCCTTTAAGCTATTCTTTTCTCAATACTTTTGAATAAGACGAATTATCCATGTGTTATACATACTATGTATTCTCAAAGAATGAAGATTGATTGATTGATACTCGAGGGATTTGAACTCGGATGATGATAGTCAATGAATGATAATTGGTTATGAAGAGTATTGTATCGACTGATGCGTAATAGTCAAGAGAAATTAGAGACAGAGATTATGTAATGTACTTTGAAAGATCGCTATGCCAATCAATTTCGCAAGAATAAACCACTAGAAAATATAGAGACATGTCGATGCGCCATCCTCAAAATAAGAGATCCACGTAATATGCTCAGGCGTTAAATGAGGCTGGTCCAAGGCATGTTTGTACGCGCGGAGCGAGTGGAAAAAGGAATGTGGAAAGGCAAAAAAAGTGAAATGAGAAGTAGAGAAATAGTGAAAGAGAACGGAAGGAGAAGAGAATGTAGATCATTGACGGCGCGAACATGTATGTGCCATCATGGCCGGTCCGGTAACCATTTAACCCTGAATATTCTCTTCTTCACTCTCTCTTTTGATGTTTACATCTTCTTTTTTTTCAAAATACATTCAAAAGATACCACAAAGACATATTCATCCTGATAATGGTTGAGGAGTGAGATCTTCTCGGCAGAAGATTCTACGTCACTGCTTCTTTGCATGTGCGCCCTCTACGCTCACTCTTCTTACAAGCCGACCCCAGAAGACTGGTGAGTTGGAAGCAGAGAAATAATTCAGTGACAAGAGATAGCGATGGCGCTGCGAAAGCCTTTAAACTGGAACTCCGAAGCCCTGTTGCAAAAAGCTCAGGATTAGAATAGAAGACTGTGAATAGAAAGAAGCAGGCTCAGCTTGTTAGGAATAAGCAGTGATTTTGTACGCTGGATGAGAAAGTGTTCGATTAAAAGCAATAATGGTTTTTGTTATTAAGCCTATTACAATGAGCTGAGGTTTCCACAAGAGTAATAATAATCTTCCTCGCGCTTGTTCCCGCCTCGCGGCAGGGTACGCGCTCCCCTGAGATGCAGGACAGACCTATCCTGGTAAGACCAGTGGCTGCCTGCTAGATCACTGCTAGTGTGATTAGCAGCAGTGGGGAGAGTCAGATTCGTGCATGAGCACTACCAACATTTCTTAACCCCCTTGGTTTGGGTGGATCTGTCCGGGGTGGGAGTCGAACTCGGGATTGCGAAGTCGCAGTTTGCGAGAACTCGTTTCCACAAGAGTATTTAATGCATTTAAGTGTGATGTAAGAGTTGCTATGGATTGAATACAACGTCTGTTTAAGTATAAATACTATCTGTTCAAGACCCGCCTGATTATCTTCCAACTCACGAATATTTTGCATTCTGTTGAATACTGGCCTAATTTAAGAGAGAGAGAGAAACTAGCAATATTGACCTTTTTTCCGTCTCGATCAGGTCTCTGCTCCTCTCGGTTATTCTCGCAGTTTGCACTCCATCGTCCCCGGACTCTCTTTTGGTCACCGGACTTGCCTGTCTCGTAGTTTTCCAGCAGCTCACGCAGTTAGTTTTATCTCTTCAACTCAGAAGAATACAACTATTTTCCTTGTCATTTGCAGTCTTGAAGACTGGCAAAGAAATAATACGTGGCTCTTATACATATATATTACAAAAACATTCCTTTTTCTTCTAAGCAAATAGTGAACGTTTCTTCCCTTGTATTCTTTAGTTTTTTTCTCTGACTTTCAATTTATTATCAATTCGTCAAGTTCCGTAAAGGTTGACACTTTTCTATTGAACCGTTTTGTTTTGAGAAGTATAGGATCTTTTGTAGACCAGGTCCGTCTTCAGTACGCGTTTTATCTTGGCTGCGAGATCTTCGAAAAGTTTGCTGTTCTGATGCAGGAGGAAGAGCCATCGCACAGGTTCCTCACTTTATCTGGTGCGACGATATATCATTGAAGAATTTCGATATTCTCTGACATGAGCTTTTTCATGTTCCGAAGAGAATATTCTCACTATTGAGTACAAAACAAGCATGAATTTCGCAAAAGCGATTCAATCAGTGGGTTATAAAATCATACCTAAGGTTCCTCTTCTCCGTTCACACATGTCAAGTCTTTTTGACAAGCCTCTGGCCAATAGCCTGGAGTGCACTCAAGACATGGGTTTCAGAGAAGAAAAAAAACTAATCAGATCCTTTATAAGTTTACCCTCACTAATTAATTTTTTAAAAGGTTGAAAAAGGTGCCTACTTTTCTGATAACAGAGAAGGGGCCTCATCTCCCAGTCCGAGAATAGGACCTCATTATTCAGTCACATAAAAGGGGCCTGATTCCGCAGTCACAGGAAAGAGCCTCATTTTTCAGGTTCATGAAAGCACGGCCTAATATCCCGGACATACAAAAAGACCCTTGTTTCCCATTGACAGAAAAGAGTCCTTTCACCAATAACAGAAAAAAAGGGCCTCATTCTCCATTCACAGAAAAGGACTGCAAAAGGACTGCATTCTCAAGAGAATGGATGCATCAACGCGACACACTCAGAGAATCGAATCCGACAAGCGACCTTCCGACGAACGATCTCAACACGACCATAAGGAGAGCTACCGACAAAAACAAACGGGACATCTGGCACGCACTGATGGAGTCCTTCGATCCAAAGAAAGATGTCAACAAGCTCTGGAAGACCATCAAGATCCTCAACAACAAAGGAAGATTCGGCGAACTGCGCCATAAACTTCAGAAATGAGACGATCATGACAGCCTCCGATATCGCGAACCGCTTCAACAAACCCTACACTTGTCCAGTCCAGTATACAACCTCAAAGGAAAACAGGAAGACTATGAGGGAAATACACCGCCTGTCCGCAGATGACTTCGAAGACTTCACTACCACAGACGTAGCAGCCGCCATCAGATCCACGAAGAAGTCCACCGCGCTTGGTCCAGATGGCATCGCTCCTATAATTCTCCACCATTTAGGTCCGAAAGGAATCAGCGCCCTGACTTCCCTGGTCAACAGCTCCCTACGCACAGGCAGGATCCCCATGATATGGAAATCGTCGATCATACTACCCCTCCTGAAAGCAGGCAAACCAGCATCCGAAGGCTCCAGCTACCGTCCGATATCTCTACTCTCGCCCGTCGCCAAAGTGATTGAACGGCTAATACTCGGCTCCCTAGAGAGGCACATTCCCCCGGCAGACCACCAACATGGCTTCACGGCAAGACGCTCTACAACCTCGGCCCTCGTAACTCTCTCGAAGAGCATCGCAGACGGTTTTAACCAGAAACGTCCCGCTAGTCGAACGGTTCTCATGGCAATCGATATGTCCAAGGCATTCGAAAGTATCGACATCGTCAAACTGATCGACCTCCTTGGAACAACAACCGCGCCGAACTACATTTAAAAATGGTTCGCCTCTTACCTTAGAGGAAGAACAGGACGCACAAGCTTCCGCGATTCGCTATCAAGTTCCAGACTCTTCAGAAACGGAGTCCCACAAGGCAGCGCCCTCACGCCCACGCTTTTCAACCTTTACCTCCGCGATCTTCCCACAGACGATGCCCACACGAACGTCATCTCGTATGCTGATGACATCACGATCTGGGCGTCAGATCCCAACATCAACGTCGCCTCCGAAATCTACGCAGGGCCATCACGAAGATTTAAACCTTCCTCAAAGAACGGTCACTCATCATTTCCCCGACCAAGAGCCAGCTCATGCTTTTCACCCCGTTCAGTCGCGAATTCAAGTCTACTCTGGACATATCAATCTGCGGATCACCCGTCCCCACCGTCAACCAGGCCAAGCTACTCGGCGTCACGTACGACTCGATGTTCACATTCAGCCATCATGCCAAAGACATCGCGAGACGGATGTCGCAGCGCAATAACGTACTGAAAGCCCTTGCCGGAAGCACCTGGGGCAACCAAAAAAAAACCCTCCATCTCACGTTCAAAGCCATCTCGCAAGCGATCTGCAACTACGCCGCACCCGCCTGGTCCACCTTCCTCTCGGACTCCGCTCACGCCAAAATCCAACGTACTCAGAACTCCGGACTCCGCGTCGTGACAGGGAATCATCAAATGGCCGACACTGACCATATTCATCGCGAATCAAAGGTCATGCGCACCAAATCTCATCTGAACATGCTCGCCGCGCAGTACCTCGCGAGATCGTTGGACCCAGAACACATCCACCACGGCCTCCTCGACTGCCCGGCGCCCCCTCGCGCAATGAAGAACAACCTCGTGTTGAGCTGCAAGAAGACTGTCGAAGCCGCGAAACAGATGTCAAAGGATCCGAACAATGGGAAATCAGTCACAAACACCGTACACTCGATGATGGTCTCGAACGAACTCCAATCGTTGAAGGGTGCCGTCATCCTGGGAGGCAGACCTCCGCCCCTAATCCAGGAAGAAGAGAAGGAGTTACCCCGCAAGACTAGATGCACGCTCAGCCAGCTCCGCTCGGGATTAAGTAGATTCATCAACAACTACCTCCACCGCATTGACGAATCCATCCCCGACGTGTGTCCTGATTGCTTTTCCGGACCTCACGACGTTGCGCATCTCTTCAACTGCCCATGCCACCCGACCGCGCTGTCTCCATTCGACCTCTGGACCAAGCCGCTGGAGGTCGCAGCGTTCTTGAAGATATAAGAAGGAAAAAATATTCAGAAGAACAAGAAACGAAGGAGAACACAGACGTTCTTCGAAGCCGGCTACATCCGGCAACAACAACAAGTCACTGAAAAAAGGCTACATTCCCGAATCACAGGAAAAAGCCCCATTACCTATTCACAGAAAACGGGCCTAATTTCTTGGACAAAGTCCCTCATTACAGGCGCTCCTCTTTGTGGGTGTCTGCCTCTGCACTCAGAAGACCGAACTGCTTCTGCCATTCTTGGCGGACATTCTACGAAATAAGGTTGTTTAAAGTTACTGTAGCGGTAAAAGACATACTGTAGAGCGTCGATAATAACTTACTTATATAATAAGTATTGTGCATGTATAAAACGCTTTGTCATCATTAAAACGACAAAAAGTGCCATAAGTAAAGCATCTTCAGGTGTTGGTAAGAAGAATGTGGAAGAATTTGAAAATCTCTGAACGATGCGGCACAAAGGTTTGTAATTCCTGCTAGAAGCATTGTACAATCTTGTCGTTAAGAGGAGATGAAGGTAGAAAGTTGACTTCTCGTTAAGAGGAGATGAAGGTAGAAAGTTGACTTCTCGTTAAGAGGAGATGAAGGTAGAAAGTTGACTTCTCGTTAAGAGGAGATGAAGGTAGAAAGTTGACTTCTCGTTAAGAGGAGATGAAGGTAGAAAGTTGACTTCTCGTTAAGAGGAGATGAAGGTAGAAAGTTGACTTCTCGTTAAGAGGAGATGAAGGTAGAAAGTTGACTTCTCGTTAAGAGGAGATGAAGGTAGAAAGTTGACTTCTCGTTAACAGGAGATGAAGGTAGAAAGTTGACTTCTCGTTAAGAGGAGATGAAGGTAGAAAGTTGACTTCTCGTTAAGAGGAGATGAAGGTAGAAAGTTGACTTCTCGTTAAGAGGAGATGAAGGTAGAAAGTTGACTTCTCGTTAAGAGGAGATGAAGGTAGAAAGTTGACTTCTCGTTAAGAGGAGATGAAGGTAGAAAGTTGACTTCTCGTTAAGAGGAGATGAAGGTAGAAAGTTGACTTCTCGTTAAGAGGAGATGAAGGTAGAAAGTTGACTTCTCGTTAAGAGGAGATGAAGGTAGAAAGTTGACTTCTCGTTAAGAGGAGATGAAGGTAGAAAGTTGACTTCTCGTTAAGAGGAGATGAAGGTAGAAAGTTGACTTCTCGTTAAGAGGAGATGAAGGTAGAAAGTTGACTTCTCGTTAAGAGGAGATGAAGGTAGAAAGTTGACTTCTCGTTAAGAGGAGATGAAGGTAGAAAGTTGACTTCTCGTTAAGAGGAGATGAAGGTAGAAAGTTGACTTCTCGTTAAGAGGAGATGAAGGTAGAAAGTTGACTTCTCGTTAAGAGGAGATGAAGGTAGAAAGTTGACTTCTCGTTAAGAGGAGATGAAGGTAGAAAGTTGACTTCTCGTTAAGAGGAGATGAAGGTAGAAAGTTGACTTCTCGTTAACAGGAGATGAAGGTAGAAAGTTGACTTCTCGTTAAGAGGAGATGAAGGTAGAAAGTTGACTTCTCGTTAAGAGGAGATGAAGGTAGAAAGTTGACTTCTCGTTAAGAGGAGATGAAGGTAGAAAGTTGACTTCTCGTTAAGAGGAGATGAAGGTAGAAAGTTGACTTCTCGTTAAGAGGAGATGAAGGTAGAAAGTTGACTTCTCGTTAAGAGGAGATGAAGGTAGAAAGTTGACTTCTCGTTAAGAGGAGATGAAGGTAGAAAGTTGACTTCTCGTTAAGAGGAGATGAAGGTAGAAAGTTGACTTCTCGTTAAGAGGAGATGAAGGTAGAAAGTTGACTTCTCGTTAAGAGGAGATGAAGGTAGAAAGTTGACTTCTCGTTAAAAGGAGATGAAGGTAGAAAGTTGACTTCTCGTTAAGAGGAGATGAAGGTAGAAAGTTGACTTCTCGTTAAGAGGAGATGAAGGTAGAAAGTTGACTTCTCGTTAAGAGGAGATGAAGGTAGAAAGTTGACTTCTCGTTAAGAGGAGATGAAGGTAGAAAGTTGACTTCTCGTTAAGAGGAGATGAAGGTAGAAAGTTGACTTCTCGTTAAGAGGAGATGAAGGTAGAAAGTTGACTTCTCGTTAAGAGGAGATGAAGGTAGAAAGTTGACTTCTCGTTAAGAGGAGATGAAGGTAGAAAGTTGACTTCTCGTTAAGAGGAGATGAAGGTAGAAAGTTGACTTCTCCTTAAGAGGAGATGAAGGTAGAAAGTTGACTTCTCCTTAAGAGGAGATGAAGGTAGAAAGTTGACTTCTCGTTAAGAGGAGATGAAGGTAGAAAGTTGACTTCTCGTTAAGAGGAGATGAAGGTAGAAAGTTGACTTCTCGTTAAGAGGAGATGAAGGTAGAAAGTTGACTTTTCGTTAAGAGGAGATGAAGGTAGAAAGTTGACTTCTCGTTAAGAGGAGATGAAGGTAGAAAGTTGACTTCTCGTTAAGAGGAGATGAAGGTAGAAAGTTGACTTCTCGTTAAGAGGAGATGAAGGTAGAAAGTTGACTTCTCGTTAAGAGGAGATGAAGGTAGAAAGTTGACTTCTCGTTAAGAGGAGATGAAGGTAGAAAGTTGACTTCTCGTTAAGAGGAGATGAAGGTAGAAAGTTGACTTCTCGTTAAGAGGAGATGAAGGTAGAAAGTTGACTTCTCGTTAAGAGGAGATGAAGGTAGAAAGTTGACTTCTCGTTAAGAGGAGATGAAGGTAGAAAGTTGACTTCTCGTTAAGAGGAGATGAAGGTAGAAAGTTGACTTCTCGTTAAGAGGAGACGAAGGTAGAAAGTTGACTTCTCGTTAAGAGGAGATGAAGGTAGAAAGTTGACTTCTCGTTAAGAGGAGATGAAGGTAGAAAGTTGACTTCTCGTTAAGAGGAGATGAAGGTAGAAAGTTGACTTCTCGTTAAGAGGAGATGAAGGTAGAAAGTTGACTTCTCGTTAAGAGGAGATGAAGGTAGAAAGTTGACTTCTCGTTAAGAGGAGATGAAGGTAGAAAGTTGACTTCTCGTTAAGAGGAGATGAAGGTAGAAAGTTGACTTCTCGTTAAGAGGAGATGAAGGTAGAAAGTTGACTTCTCGTTAAGAGGAGATGAAGGTAGAAAGTTGACTTCTCGTTAAGAGGAGATGAAGGTAGAAAGTTGACTTCTCGTTAAGAGGAGATGAAGGTAGAAAGTTGACTTCTCGTTAAGAGGAGATGAAGGTAGAAAGTTGACTTTTCGTTAAGAGGAGATGAAGGTAGAAAGTTGACTTCTCGTTAAGAGGAGATGAAGGTAGAAAGTTGACTTCTCGTTAAGAGGAGATGAAGGTAGAAAGTTGACTTCTCGTTAAGAGGAGATGAAGGTAGAAAGTTGACTTCTCGTTAAGAGGAGATGAAGGTAGAAAGTTGACTTCTCGTTAAGAGGAGATGAAGGTAGAAAGTTGACTTCTCGTTAAGAGGAGATGAAGGTAGAAAGTTGACTTCTCGTTAAGAGGAGATGAAGGTAGAAAGTTGACTTCTCGTTAAGAGGAGATGAAGGTAGAAAGTTGACTTCTCGTTAAGAGGAGATGAAGGTAGAAAGTTGACTTCTCGTTAAGAGGAGATGAAGGTAGAAAGTTGACTTTCGTTAAGAGGAGATGAAGGTAGAAAGTTGACTTCTCGTTAAGAGGAGATGAAGGTAGAAAGTTGACTTCTCGTTAAGAGGAGATGAAGGTAGAAAGTTGACTTCTCGTTAAGAGGAGATGAAGGTAGAAAGTTGACTTCTCGTTAAGAGGAGATGAAGGTAGAAAGTTGACTTCTCGTTAAGAGGAGATGAAGGTAGAAAGTTGACTTCTCGTTAAGAGGAGATGAAGGTAGAAAGTTGACTTCTCGTTAAGAGGAGATGAAGGTAGAAAGTTGACTTCTCGTTAAGAGGAGATGAAGGTAGAAAGTTGACTTCTCGTTAAGAGGAGATGAAGGTAGAAAGTTGACTTCTCGTTAAGAGGAGATGAAGGTAGAAAGTTGACTTCTCGTTAAGAGGAGATGAAGGTAGAAAGTTGACTTCTCGTTAAGAGGAGATGAAGGTAGAAAGTTGACTTCTCGTTAAGAGGAGATGAAGGTAGAAAGTTGACTTCTCGTTAAGAGGAGATGAAGGTAGAAAGTTGACTTCTCGTTAAGAGGAGATGAAGGTAGAAAGTTGACTTCTCGTTAAGAGGAGATGAAGGTAGAAAGTTGACTTCTCGTTAAGAGGAGATGAAGGTAGAAAGTTGACTTCTCGTTAAGAGGAGATGAAGGTAGAAAGTTGACTTCTCGTTAAGAGGAGATGAAGGTAGAAAGTTGACTTCTCGTTAAGAGGAGATGAAGGTAGAAAGTTGACTTCTCGTTAAGAGGAGATGAAGGTAGAAAGTTGACTTCTCGTTAAGAGGAGATGAAGGTAGAAAGTTGACTTCTCGTTAAGAGGAGATGAAGGTAGAAAGTTGACTTCTCGTTAAGAGGAGATGAAGGTAGAAAGTTGACTTCTCGTTAAGAGGAGATGAAGGTAGAAAGTTGACTTCTCGTTAAGAGGAGATGAAGGTAGAAAGTTGACTTCTCGTTAAGAGGAGATGAAGGTAGAAAGTTGACTTCTCGTTAAGAGGAGATGAAGGTAGAAAGTTGACTTCTCGTTAAGAGGAGATGAAGGTAGAAAGTTGACTTCTCGTTAAGAGGAGATGAAGGTAGAAAGTTGACTTCTCGTTAAGAGGAGATGAAGGTAAAAAGTTGACTTCTCGTTAAGAGGAGATGAAGGTAGAAAGTTGACTTCTCGTTAAGAGGAGATGAAGGTAGAAAGTTGACTTCTCGTTAAGAGGAGATGAAGGTAGAAAGTTGACTTCTCGTTAAGAGGAGATGAAGGTAGAAAGTTGACTTCTCGTTAAGAGGAGATGAAGGTAGAAAGTTGACTTCTCGTTAAGAGGAGATGAAGGTAGAAAGTTGACTTCTCGTTAAGAGGAGATGAAGGTAGAAAGTTGACTTCTCGTTAAGAGGAGATGAAGGTAGAAAGTTGACTTCTCGTTAAGAGGAGATGAAGGTAGAAAGTTGACTTCTCGTTAAGAGGAGATGAAGGTAGAAAGTTGACTTCTCGTTAAGAGGAGATGAAGGTAGAAAGTTGACTTCTCGTTAAGAGGAGATGAAGGTAGAAAGTTGACTTCTCGTTAAGAGGAGATGAAGGTAGAAAGTTGACTTCTCGTTAAGAGGAGATGAAGGTAGAAAGTTGACTTCTCGTTAAGAGGAGATGAAGGTAGAAAGTTGACTTCTCGTTAAGAGGAGATGAAGGTAGAAAGTTGACTTCTCGTTAAGAGGAGATGAAGGTAGAAAGTTGACTTCTCGTTAAGAGGAGATGAAGGTAGAAAGTTGACTTCTCGTTAAGAGGAGATGAAGGTAGAAAGTTGACTTCTCGTTAAGAGGAGATGAAGGTAGAAAGTTGACTTCTCGTTAAGAGGAGATGAAGGTAGAAAGTTGACTTCTCGTTAAGAGGAGATGAAGGTAGAAAGTTGACTTCTCGTTAAGAGGAGATGAAGGTAGAAAGTTGACTTCTCGTTAAGAGGAGATGAAGGTAGAAAGTTGACTTCTCGTTAAGAGGAGATGAAGGTAGAAAGTTGACTTCTCGTTAAGAGGAGATGAAGGTAGAAAGTTGACTTCTCGTTAAGAGGAGATGAAGGTAGAAAGTTGACTTCTCGTTAAGAGGAGATGAAGGTAGAAAGTTGACTTCTCGTTAAGAGGAGATGAAGGTAGAAAGTTGACTTCTCGTTAAGAGGAGATGAAGGTAGAAAGTTGACTTCTCGTTAAGAGGAGATGAAGGTAGAAAGTTGACTTCTCGTTAAGAGGAGATGAAGGTAGAAAGTTGACTTCTCGTTAAGAGGAGATGAAGGTAGAAAGTTGACTTCTCGTTAAGAGGAGATGAAGGTAGAAAGTTGACTTCTCGTTAAGAGGAGATGAAGGTAGAAAGTTGACTTCTCGTTAAGAGGAGATGAAGGTAGAAAGTTGACTTCTCGTTAAGAGGAGATGAAGGTAGAAAGTTGACTTCTCGTTAAGAGGAGATGAAGGTAGAAAGTTGACTTCTCGTTAAGAGGAGATGAAGGTAGAAAGTTGACTTCTCGTTAAGAGGAGATGAAGGTAGAAAGTTGACTTCTCGTTAAGAGGAGATGAAGGTAGAAAGTTGACTTCTCGTTAAGAGGAGATGAAGGTAGAAAGTTGACTTCTCGTTAAGAGGAGATGAAGGTAGAAAGTTGACTTCTCGTTAAGAGGAGATGAAGGTAGAAAGTTGACTTCTCGTTAAGAGGAGATGAAGGTAGAAAGTTGACTTCTCGTTAAGAGGAGATGAAGGTAGAAAGTTGACTTCTCGTTAAGAGGAGATGAAGGTAGAAAGTTGACTTCTCGTTAAGAGGAGATGAAGGTAGAAAGTTGACTTCTCGTTAAGAGGAGATGAAGGTAGAAAGTTGACTTCTCGTTAAGAGGAGATGAAGGTAGAAAGTTGACTTCTCGTTAAGAGGAGATGAAGGTAGAAAGTTGACTTCTCGTTAAGAGGAGATGAAGGTAGAAAGTTGACTTCTCGTTAAGAGGAGATGAAGGTAGAAAGTTGACTTCTCGTTAACAGGAGATGAAGGTAGAAAGTTGACTTCTCGTTAAGAGGAGATGAAGGTAGAAAGTTGACTTCTCGTTAAGAGGAGATGAAGTAGAAAGTTGACTTCTCGTTAAGAGGAGATGAAGGTAGAAAGTTGACTTCTCGTTAAGAGGAGATGAAGTAGAAAGTTGACTTCTCGTTAAGAGGAGATGAAGGTAGAAGTTGACTTCTCGTTAAGAGGAGATGAAGGTAGAAAGTTGACTTCTCGTTAAGAGGAGATGAAGGTAGAAAGTTGACTTCTCGTTAAGAGGAGATGAAGGTAGAAAGTTGACTTCTCGTTAAGAGGAGATGAAGGTAGAAAGTTGACTTCTCGTTAAGAGGAGATGAAGGTAGAAAGTTGACTTCTCGTTAAGAGGAGATGAAGGTAGAAAGTTGACTTCTCGTTAAGAGGAGATGAAGGTAGAAAGTTGACTTCTCGTTAAGAGGAGATGAAGGTAGAAAGTTGACTTCTCGTTAAGAGGAGATGAAGGTAGAAAGTTGACTTCTCGTTAAGAGGAGATGAGGTAGAAAGTTGACTTCTCGTTAAGAGGAGATGAAGGTAGAAAGTTGACTTCTCGTTAAGAGGAGATGAAGGTAGAAAGTTGACTTCTCGTTAAGAGGAGATGAAGGTAGAAAGTTGACTTCTCGTTAAGAGGAGATGAAGGTAGAAAGTTGACTTCTCGTTAAGAGGAGATGAAGGTAGAAAGTTGACTTCTCGTTAAGAGGAGATGAAGGTAGAAAGTTGACTTCTCGTTAAGAGGAGATGAAGGTAGAAAGTTGACTTCTCGTTAAGAGGAGATGAAGGTAGAAAGTTGACTTCTCGTTAAGAGGAGATGAAGGTAGAAAGTTGACTTCTCGTTAAGAGGAGATGAAGGTAGAAAGTTGACTTCTCGTTAAGAGGAGATGAAGGTAGAAAGTTGACTTCTCGTTAAGAGGAGATGAAGGTAGAAAGTTGACTTCTCGTTAAGAGGAGATGAAGGTAGAAAGTTGACTTCTCGTTAAGAGGAGATGAAGGTAGAAAGTTGACTTCTCGTTAAGAGGAGATGAAGGTAGAAGTTGACTTCTCGTTAAGAGGAGATGAAGGTAAGAAAGTTGACTTCTCGTTAAGAGGAGATGAAGGTAGAAAGTTGACTTCTCGTTAAGAGGAGATGAAGGTAGAAAGTTGACTTCTCGTTAACGAGGAGATGAAGGTAGAAAGTTGACTTCTCGTTAACAGGAGATGAAGGTAGAAAGTTGACTTCTCGTTAAGAGGAGATGAAGGTAGAAAGTTGACTTCTCGTTAAGAGGAGATGAAAGTAGAAAGTTGACTTCTCGTTAAGAGGAGATGAAGGTAGAAAGTTGACTTCTCGTTAAGAGGAGATGAAGGTAGAAAGTTGACTTCTCGTTAAGAGGAGATGAAGGTAGAAAGTTGACTTCTCGTTAAGAGGAGAT
>OZ057408.1:2313926-2413916 GCA_964056735.1 Allodiplogaster pararmata | reverse complement strand
GATGAAGGTTAGAAGTTGACTTCTCGTTAAGAGGAGATGAAGGTAGAAAGTTGACTTCTCGTTAAGAGGAGATGAAGGTAGAAAGTTGACTTCTCGTTAAGAGGAGATGAAGGTAGAAAGTTGACTTCTCGTTAAGAGGAGATGAAGGTAGAAAGTTGACTTCTCGTTAAGAGGAGATGAAGGTAGAAAGTTGACTTCTCGTTAAGAGGAGATGAAGGTAGAAAGTTGACTTCTCGTTAAGAGGAGATGAAGGTAGAAAGTTGACTTCTCGTTAAGAGGAGATGAAGGTAGAAAGTTGACTTCTCGTTAAGAGGAGATGAAGGTAGAAAGTTGACTTCTCGTTAAGAGGAGATGAAGGTAGAAAGTTGACTTCTCGTTAAGAGGAGATGAAGGTAGAAAGTTGACTTCTCGTTAAGAGGAGATGAAGGTAGAAAGTTGACTTCTCGTTAAGAGGAGATGAAGGTAGAAAGTTGACTTCTCGTTAAGAGGAGATGAAGGTAGAAAGTTGACTTCTCGTTAAGAGGAGATGAAGGTAGAAAGTTGACTTCTCGTTAAGAGGAGATGAAGGTAGAAAGTTGACTTCTCGTTAAGAGGAGATGAAGGTAGAAAGTTGACTTCTCGTTAAGAGGAGATGAAGGTAGAAAGTTGACTTCTCGTTAAGAGGAGATGAAGGTAGAAAGTTGACTTCTCGTTAAGAGGAGATGAAGGTAGAAAGTTGACTTCTCGTTAAGAGGAGATGAAGGTAGAAAGTTGACTTCTCGTTAAGAGGAGATGAAGGTAGAAAGTTGACTTCTCGTTAAGAGGAGATGAAGGTAGAAAGTTGACTTCTCGTTAAGAGGAGATGAAGGTAGAAAGTTGACTTCTCGTTAAGAGGAGATGAAGGTAGAAAGTTGACTTCTCGTTAAGAGGAGATGAAGGTAGAAAGTTGACTTCTCGTTAAGAGGAGATGAAGGTAGAAAGTTGACTTCTCGTTAAGAGGAGATGAAGGTAGAAAGTTGACTTCTCGTTAAGAGGAGATGAAGGTAGAAAGTTGACTTCTCGTTAAGAGGAGATGAAGGTAGAAAGTTGACTTCTCGTTAAGAGGAGATGAAGGTAGAAAGTTGACTTCTCGTTAAGAGGAGATGAAGGTAGAAAGTTGACTTCTCGTTAAGAGGAGATGAAGGTAGAAAGTTGACTTCTCGTTAAGAGGAGATGAAGGTAGAAAGTTGACTTCTCGTTAAGAGGAGATGAAGGTAGAAAGTTGACTTCTCGTTAAGAGGAGATGAAGGTAGAAAGTTGACTTCTCGTTAAGAGGAGATGAAGGTAGAAAGTTGACTTCTCGTTAAGAGGAGATGAAGGTAGAAAGTTGACTTCTCGTTAAGAGGAGATGAAGGTAGAAAGTTGACTTCTCGTTAAGAGGAGATGAAGGTAGAAAGTTGACTTCTCGTTAAGAGGA
This sequence comes from Allodiplogaster pararmata, assembly GCA_964056735.1. Lineage (NCBI taxonomy): Eukaryota > Metazoa > Nematoda > Chromadorea > Rhabditida > Diplogasteridae > Allodiplogaster > Allodiplogaster pararmata. Next base: position 2,412,481 of record OZ057408.1, on the reverse strand, counting down.
GATGAAGGTAGAAAGTTGACTTCTCGTTAAGAGGAGATGAAGGTAGAAAGTTGACTTCTCGTTAAGAGGAGATGAAGGTAGAAAGTTGACTTCTCGTTAAGAGGAGATGAAGGTAGAAAGTTGACTTCTCGTTAAGAGGAGATGAAGGTAGAAAGTTGACTTCTCGTTAAGAGGAGATGAAGGTAGAAAGTTGACTTCTCGTTAAGAGGAGATGAAGGTAGAAAGTTGACTTCTCGTTAAGAGGAGATGAAGGTAGAAAGTTGACTTCTCGTTAAGAGGAGATGAAGGTAGAAAGTTGACTTCTCGTTAAGAGGAGATGAAGGTAGAAAGTTGACTTCTCGTTAAGAGGAGATGAAGGTAGAAAGTTGACTTCTCGTTAAGAGGAGATGAAGGTAGAAAGTTGACTTCTCGTTAAGAGGAGATGAAGGTAGAAAGTTGACTTCTCGTTAAGAGGAGATGAAGGTAGAAAGTTGACTTCTCGTTAAGAGGAGATGAAGGTAGAAAGTTGACTTCTCGTTAAGAGGAGATGAAGGTAGAAAGTTGACTTCTCGTTAAGAGGAGATGAAGGTAGAAAGTTGACTTCTCGTTAAGAGGAGATGAAGGTAGAAAGTTGACTTCTCGTTAAGAGGAGATGAAGGTAGAAAGTTGACTTCTCGTTAAGAGGAGATGAAGGTAGAAAGTTGACTTCTCGTTAAGAGGAGATGAAGGTAGAAAGTTGACTTCTCGTTAAGAGGAGATGAAGGTAGAAAGTTGACTTCTCGTTAAGAGGAGATGAAGGTAGAAAGTTGACTTCTCGTTAAGAGGAGATGAAGGTAGAAAGTTGACTTCTCGTTAAGAGGAGATGAAGGTAGAAAGTTGACTTCTCGTTAAGAGGAGATGAAGGTAGAAAGTTGACTTCTCGTTAAGAGGAGATGAAGGTAGAAAGTTGACTTCTCGTTAAGAGGAGATGAAGGTAGAAAGTTGACTTCTCGTTAAGAGGAGATGAAGGTAGAAAGTTGACTTCTCGTTAAGAGGAGATGAAGGTAGAAAGTTGACTTCTCGTTAAGAGGAGATGAAGGTAGAAAGTTGACTTCTCGTTAAGAGGAGATGAAGGTAGAAAGTTGACTTCTCGTTAAGAGGAGATGAAGGTAGAAAGTTGACTTCTCGTTAAGAGGAGATGAAGGTAGAAAGTTGACTTCTCGTTAAGAGGAGATGAAGGTAGAAAGTTGACTTCTCGTTAAGAGGAGATGAAGGTAGAAAGTTGACTTCTCGTTAAGAGGAGATGAAGGTAGAAAGTTGACTTCTCGTTAAGAGGAGATGAAGGTAGAAAGTTGACTTCTCGTTAAGAGGAGATGAAGGTAGAAAGTTGACTTCTCGTTAAGAGGAGATGAAGGTAGAAAGTTGACTTCTCGTTAAGAGGAGATGAAGGTAGAAAGTTGACTTCTCGTTAAGAGGAGATGAAGGTAGAAAGTTGACTTCTCGTTAAGAGGAGATGAAGGTAGAAAGTTGACTTCTCGTTAAGAGGAGATGAAGGTAGAAAGTTGACTTCTCGTTAAGAGGAGATGAAGGTAGAAAGTTGACTTCTCGTTAAGAGGAGATGAAGGTAGAAAGTTGACTTCTCGTTAAGAGGAGATGAAGGTAGAAAGTTGACTTCTCGTTAAGAGGAGATGAAGGTAGAAAGTTGACTTCTCGTTAAGAGGAGATGAAGGTAGAAAGTTGACTTCTCGTTAAGAGGAGATGAAGGTAGAAAGTTGACTTCTCGTTAAGAGGAGATGAAGGTAGAAAGTTGACTTCTCGTTAAGAGGAGATGAAGGTAGAAAGTTGACTTCTCGTTAAGAGGAGATGAAGGTAGAAAGTTGACTTCTCGTTAAGAGGAGATGAAGGTAGAAAGTTGACTTCTCGTTAAGAGGAGATGAAGGTAGAAAGTTGACTTCTCGTTAAGAGGAGATGAAGGTAGAAAGTTGACTTCTCGTTAAGAGGAGATGAAGGTAGAAAGTTGACTTCTCGTTAAGAGGAGATGAAGGTAGAAAGTTGACTTCTCGTTAAGAGGAGATGAAGGTAGAAAGTTGACTTCTCGTTAAGAGGAGATGAAGGTAGAAAGTTGACTTCTCGTTAAGAGGAGATGAAGGTAGAAAGTTGACTTCTCGTTAAGAGGAGATGAAGGTAGAAAGTTGACTTCTCGTTAAGAGGAGATGAAGGTAGAAAGTTGACTTCTCGTTAAGAGGAGATGAAGGTAGAAAGTTGACTTCTCGTTAAGAGGAGATGAAGGTAGAAAGTTGACTTCTCGTTAAGAGGAGATGAAGGTAGAAAGTTGACTTCTCGTTAAGAGGAGATGAAGGTAGAAAGTTGACTTCTCGTTAAGAGGAGATGAAGGTAGAAAGTTGACTTCTCGTTAAGAGGAGATGAAGGTAGAAAGTTGACTTCTCGTTAAGAGGAGATGAAGGTAGAAAGTTGACTTCTCGTTAAGAGGAGATGAAGGTAGAAAGTTGACTTCTCGTTAAGAGGAGATGAAGGTAGAAAGTTGACTTCTCGTTAAGAGGAGATGAAGGTAGAAAGTTGACTTCTCGTTAAGAGGAGATGAAGGTAGAAAGTTGACTTCTCGTTAAGAGGAGATGAAGGTAGAAAGTTGACTTCTCGTTAAGAGGAGATGAAGGTAGAAAGTTGACTTCTCGTTAAGAGGAGATGAAGGTAGAAAGTTGACTTCTCGTTAAGAGGAGATGAAGGTAGAAAGTTGACTTCTCGTTAAGAGGAGATGAAGGTAGAAAGTTGACTTCTCGTTAAGAGGAGATGAAGGTAGAAAGTTGACTTCTCGTTAAGAGGAGATGAAGGTAGAAAGTTGACTTCTCGTTAAGAGGAGATGAAGGTAGAAAGTTGACTTCTCGTTAAGAGGAGATGAAGGTAGAAAGTTGACTTCTCGTTAAGAGGAGATGAAGGTAGAAAGTTGACTTCTCGTTAAGAGGAGATGAAGGTAGAAAGTTGACTTCTCGTTAAGAGGAGATGAAGTAGAAAGTTGACTTCTCGTTAAGAGGAGATGAAGGTAGAAAGTTGACTTCTCGTTAAGAGGAGATGAAGGTAGAAAGTTGACTTCTCGTTAAGAGGAGATGAAGGTAGAAAGTTGACTTCTCGTTAAGAGGAGATGAAGGTAGAAAGTTGACTTCTCGTTAAGAGGAGATGAAGGTAGAAAGTTGACTTCTCGTTAAGAGGAGATGAAGGTAGAAAGTTGACTTCTCGTTAAGAGGAGATGAAGGTAGAAAGTTGACTTCTCGTTAAGAGGAGATGAAGGTAGAAAGTTGACTTCTCGTTAAGAGGAGATGAAGGTAGAAAGTTGACTTCTCGTTAAGAGGAGATGAAGGTAGAAAGTTGACTTCTCGTTAAGAGGAGATGAAGGTAGAAAGTTGACTTCTCGTTAAGAGGAGATGAAGGTAGAAAGTTGACTTCTCGTTAAGAGGAGATGAAGGTAGAAAGTTGACTTCTCGTTAAGAGGAGATGAAGGTAGAAAGTTGACTTCTCGTTAAGAGGAGATGAAGGTAGAAAGTTGACTTCTCGTTAAGAGGAGATGAAGGTAGAAAGTTGACTTCTCGTTAAGAGGAGATGAAGGTAGAAAGTTGACTTCTCGTTAAGAGGAGATGAAGGTAGAAAGTTGACTTCTCGTTAAGAGGAGATGAAGGTAGAAAGTTGACTTCTCGTTAAGAGGAGATGAAGGTAGAAAGTTGACTTCTCGTTAAGAGGAGATGAAGGTAGAAAGTTGACTTCTCGTTAAGAGGAGATGAAGGTAGAAAGTTGACTTCTCGTTAAGAGGAGATGAAGGTAGAAAGTTGACTTCTCGTTAAGAGGAGATGAAGGTAGAAAGTTGACTTCTCGTTAAGAGGAGATGAAGGTAGAAAGTTGACTTCTCGTTAAGAGGAGATGAAGGTAGAAAGTTGACTTCTCGTTAAGAGGAGATGAAGGTAGAAAGTTGACTTCTCGTTAAGAGGAGATGAAGGTAGAAAGTTGACTTCTCGTTAAGAGGAGATGAAGGTAGAAAGTTGACTTGTTAAGAGGAGATGAAGGTAGAAAGTTGACTTCTCGTTAAGAGGAGATGAAGGTAGAAAGTTGACTTCTCGTTAAGAGGAGATGAAGGTAGAAAGTTGACTTCTCGTTAAGAGGAGATGAAGGTAGAAAGTTGACTTCTCGTTAAGAGGAGATGAAGGTAGAAAGTTGACTTCTCGTTAAGAGGAGATGAAGGTAGAAAGTTGACTTCTCGTTAAGAGGAGATGAAGGTAGAAAGTTGACTTCTCGTTAAGAGGAGATGAAGGTAGAAAGTTGACTTCTCGTTAAGAGGAGATGAAGGTAGAAAGTTGACTTCTCGTTAAGAGGAGATGAAGGTAGAAAGTTGACTTCTCGTTAAGAGGAGATGAAGGTAGAAAGTTGACTTCTCGTTAAGAGGAGATGAAGGTAGAAAGTTGACTTCTCGTTAAGAGGAGATGAAGGTAGAAAGTTGACTTCTCGTTAAGAGGAGATGAAGGTAGAAAGTTGACTTCTCGTTAAGAGGAGATGAAGGTAGAAAGTTGACTTCTCGTTAAGAGGAGATGAAGGTAGAAAGTTGACTTCTCGTTAAGAGGAGATGAAGGTAGAAAGTTGACTTCTCGTTAAGAGGAGATGAAGGTAGAAAGTTGACTTCTCGTTAAGAGGAGATGAAGGTAGAAAGTTGACTTCTCGTTAAGAGGAGATGAAGGTAGAAAGTTGACTTCTCGTTAAGAGGAGATGAAGGTAGAAAGTTGACTTCTCGTTAAGAGGAGATGAAGGTAGAAAGTTGACTTCTCGTTAAGAGGAGATGAAGGTAGAAAGTTGACTTCTCGTTAAGAGGAGATGAAGGTAGAAAGTTGACTTCTCGTTAAGAGGAGATGAAGGTAGAAAGTTGACTTCTCGTTAAGAGGAGATGAAGGTAGAAAGTTGACTTCTCGTTAAGAGGAGATGAAGGTAGAAAGTTGACTTCTCGTTAAGAGGAGATGAAGGTAGAAAGTTGACTTCTCGTTAAGAGGAGATGAAGGTAGAAAGTTGACTTCTCGTTAAGAGGAGATGAAGGTAGAAAGTTGACTTCTCGTTAAGAGGAGATGAAGGTAGAAAGTTGACTTCTCGTTAAGAGGAGATGAAGGTAGAAAGTTGACTTCTCGTTAAGAGGAGATGAAGGTAGAAAGTTGACTTCTCGTTAAGAGGAGATGAAGGTAGAAAGTTGACTTCTCGTTAAGAGGAGATGAAGGTAGAAAGTTGACTTCTCGTTAAGAGGAGATGAAGGTAGAAAGTTGACTTCTCGTTAAGAGGAGATGAAGGTAGAAAGTTGACTTCTCGTTAAGAGGAGATGAAGGTAGAAAGTTGACTTCTCGTTAAGAGGAGATGAAGGTAGAAAGTTGACTTCTCGTTAAGAGGAGATGAAGGTAGAAAGTTGACTTCTCGTTAAGAGGAGATGAAGGTAGAAAGTTGACTTCTCGTTAAGAGGAGATGAAGGTAGAAAGTTGACTTCTCGTTAAGAGGAGATGAAGGTAGAAAGTTGACTTCTCGTTAAGAGGAGATGAAGGTAGAAAGTTGACTTCTCGTTAAGAGGAGATGAAGGTAGAAAGTTGACTTCTCGTTAAGAGGAGATGAAGGTAGAAAGTTGACTTCTCGTTAAGAGGAGATGAAGGTAGAAAGTTGACTTCTCGTTAAGAGGAGATGAAGGTAGAAAGTTGACTTCTCGTTAAGAGGAGATGAAGGTAGAAAGTTGACTTCTCGTTAAGAGGAGATGAAGGTAGAAAGTTGACTTCTCGTTAAGAGGAGATGAAGGTAGAAAGTTGACTTCTCGTTAAGAGGAGATGAAGGTAGAAAGTTGACTTCTCGTTAAGAGGAGATGAAGGTAGAAAGTTGACTTCTCGTTAAGAGGAGATGAAGGTAGAAAGTTGACTTCTCGTTAAGAGGAGATGAAGGTAGAAAGTTGACTTCTCGTTAAGAGGAGATGAAGGTAGAAAGTTGACTTCTCGTTAAGAGGAGATGAAGGTAGAAAGTTGACTTCTCGTTAAGAGGAGATGAAGGTAGAAAGTTGACTTCTCGTTAAGAGGAGATGAAGGTAGAAAGTTGACTTCTCGTTAAGAGGAGATGAAGGTAGAAAGTTGACTTCTCGTTAAGAGGAGATGAAGGTAGAAAGTTGACTTCTCGTTAAGAGGAGATGAAGGTAGAAAGTTGACTTCTCGTTAAGAGGAGATGAAGGTAGAAAGTTGACTTCTCGTTAAGAGGAGATGAAGGTAGAAAGTTGACTTCTCGTTAAGAGGAGATGAAGGTAGAAAGTTGACTTCTCGTTAAGAGGAGATGAAGGTAGAAAGTTGACTTCTCGTTAAGAGGAGATGAAGGTAGAAAGTTGACTTCTCGTTAAGAGGAGATGAAGGTAGAAAGTTGACTTCTCGTTAAGAGGAGATGAAGGTAGAAAGTTGACTTCTCGTTAAGAGGAGATGAAGGTAGAAAGTTGACTTCTCGTTAAGAGGAGATGAAGGTAGAAAGTTGACTTCTCGTTAAGAGGAGATGAAGGTAGAAAGTTGACTTCTCGTTAAGAGGAGATGAAGGTAGAAAGTTGACTTCTCGTTAAGAGGAGATGAAGGTAGAAAGTTGACTTCTCGTTAAGAGGAGATGAAGGTAGAAAGTTGACTTCTCGTTAAGAGGAGATGAAGGTAGAAAGTTGACTTCTCGTTAAGAGGAGATGAAGGTAGAAAGTTGACTTCTCGTTAAGAGGAGATGAAGGTAGAAAGTTGACTTCTCGTTAAGAGGAGATGAAGGTAGAAAGTTGACTTCTCGTTAAGAGGAGATGAAGGTAGAAAGTTGACTTCTCGTTAAGAGGAGATGAAGGTAGAAAGTTGACTTCTCGTTAAGAGGAGATGAAGGTAGAAAGTTGACTTCTCGTTAAGAGGAGATGAAGGTAGAAAGTTGACTTCTCGTTAAGAGGAGATGAAGGTAGAAAGTTGACTTCTCGTTAAGAGGAGATGAAGGTAGAAAGTTGACTTCTCGTTAAGAGGAGATGAAGGTAGAAAGTTGACTTCTCGTTAAGAGGAGATGAAGGTAGAAAGTTGACTTCTCGTTAAGAGGAGATGAAGGTAGAAAGTTGACTTCTCGTTAAGAGGAGATGAAGGTAGAAAGTTGACTTCTCGTTAAGAGGAGATGAAGGTAGAAAGTTGACTTCTCGTTAAGAGGAGATGAAGGTAGAAAGTTGACTTCTCGTTAAGAGGAGATGAAGGTAGAAAGTTGACTTCTCGTTAAGAGGAGATGAAGGTAGAAAGTTGACTTCTCGTTAAGAGGAGATGAAGGTAGAAAGTTGACTTCTCGTTAAGAGGAGATGAAGGTAGAAAGTTGACTTCTCGTTAAGAGGAGATGAAGGTAGAAAGTTGACTTCTCGTTAAGAGGAGATGAAGGTAGAAAGTTGACTTCTCGTTAAGAGGAGATGAAAGTAGAAAGTTGACTTCTCGTTAAGAGGAGATGAAGGTAGAAAGTTGACTTCTCGTTAAGAGGAGATGAAGGTAGAAAGTTGACTTCTCGTTAAGAGGAGATGAAGGTAGAAAGTTGACTTCTCGTTAAGAGGAGATGAAGGTAGAAAGTTGACTTCTCGTTAAGAGGAGATGAAAGTAGAAAGTTGACTTCTCGAGACATTACGAACACGGAAAAAGCACTATTTTCTTTCCTATTTGCTTCATAATCAATGTGATAGACAAAGAGCGTGATAAGAAAACACAAAATGAAAAGCAGTTATACTATTTTACATTTGTCTCACCGAATATGAACAAGCGGAGACACGATATTGTTGAATATTTTTGGACGGCACGTTTTCGAGGTGTCGAATTTCTACAACATACAGTTTTTTGGTCATGATAAGAGGATTGTCAGAGTAACTACCGCTCTTCTGCAGAAGCGAAGTTAATTCGTGACTTCAGAGCTGGTAGACTGAAAGTTTACTCCTCTACTGATTGAGCCATCTTGTCTTCTGTCAAGTTTACTCCTCTACTGATTGAGCCATCTTGTCTTCTGTCAAAGTTTACTCCTCTACTGATTGAGCCATCTTTACTTCTGTCAAGTTTACTCCTCTACTGATTGAGCCATCTTGTCTTCTGTCAAAGTTTACTCCTCTACTGATTGAGCCATCTTGTCTTCTGTCAAAGTTTACTCCTCTACTGATTGAGCCATCTTGTCTTCTGTCAAAGTTTACTCCTCTACTGATTGAGCCATCTTGTCTTCTGTCAAGTTTACTCCTCTATTGATTGAGCCATCTTGTCTTCTGTCAAAGTTTACTCCTCTACTGATTGAGCCATCTTGTCTTCTGTCAAAGTTTACTCCTCTACTGATTGAGCCATCTTGTCTTCTGTCAAAGTTTACTCCTCTACTGATTGAGCCATCTTGTCTTCTGTCAAGTTTACTCCTCTACTGATTGAGTCATCTTGTCTTCTGTCAAAGTTTACTCCTCTACTGATCGAGCCATCTTGTCTTCTGTCAAAGTTTACTCCTCTACTGATTGAGCCATCTTGTCTTCTGTCAAGTTTACTCCTCTACTGATTGAGCCATCTTGTCTTCTGTCAAAGTTTACTCCTCTACTGATTGAGCCATCTTGTCTTCTGTCAAAGTTTACTCCTCTACTGATTGAGCCATCTTGTCTTCTGTCAAGTTTACTCCTCTACTGATTGAGCCATCTTGTCTTCTGTCAAAGTTTACTCCTCTACTGATTGAGCCATCTTGTCTTCTGTCAAAGTTTACTCCTCTACTGATTGAGCCATCTTGTCTTCTGTCAAAGTTTACTCCTCTACTGATTGAGCCATCTTGTCTTCTGTCAAGTTTACTCCTCTACTGATTGAGCCATCTTGTCTTCTGTCAAAGTTTTACTCCTCTACTGATTGAGCCATCTTGTCTTCTGTCAAAGTTTACTCCTCTACTGATTGAGCCATCTTGTCTTCTGTCAAGTTTACTCCTCTACTGATTGAGCCATCTTGTCTTCTGTCAAAGTTTACTCCTCTACTGATTGAGCCATCTTGTCTTCTGTCAAAGTTTACTCCTCTACTGATTGAGCCATCTTGTCTTCTGTCAAGTTTACTCCTCTACTGATTGAGCCATCTTGTCTTCTGTCAAAGTTTACTCCTCTACTGATTGAGCCATCTTGTCTTCTGTCAAAGTTTACTCCTCTACTGATTGAGCCATCTTGTCTTCTGTCAAAGTTTACTCCTCTACTGATTGAGCCATCTTGTCTTCTGTCAAGTTTACTCCTCTACTGATTGAGCCATCTTGTCTTCTGTCAAAGTTTACTCCTCTACTGATTGAGCCATCTTGTCTTCTGTCAAAGTTTACTCCTCTACTGATTGAGCCATCTTGTCTTCTGTCAAGTTTACTCCTCTACTGATTGAGCCATCTTGTCTTCTGTCAAAGTTTACTCCTCTACTGATTGAGCCATCTTGTCTTCTGTCAAAGTTTACTCCTCTACTGATTGAGCCATCTTGTCTTCTGTCAAAGTTTACTCCTCTACTGATTGAGCCATCTTGTCTTCTGTCAAGTTTACTCCTCTACTGATTGAGCCATCTTGTCTTCTGTCAAAGTTTACTCCTCTACTGATTGAGCCATCTTGTCTTCTGTCAAAGTTTACTCCTCTACTGATTGAGCCATCTTGTCTTCTGTCAAGTTTACTCCTCTACTGATTGAGCCATCTTGTCTTCTGTCAAAGTTTACTCCTCTACTGATTGAGCCATCTTGTCTTCTGTCAAAGTTTACTCCTCTACTGATTGAGCCATCTTGTCTTCTGTCAAAGTTTACTCCTCTACTGATTGAGCCATCTTGTCTTCTGTCAAGTTTACTCCTCTACTGATTGAGCCATCTTGTCTTCTGTCAAAGTTTACTCCTCTACTGATTGAGCCATCTTGTCTTCTGTCAAAGTTTACTCCTCTACTGATTGAGCCATCTTGTCTTCTGTCAAAGTTTACTCCTCTACTGATTGAGCCATCTTGTCTTCTGTCAAGTTTACTCCTCTACTGATTGAGCCATCTTGTCTTCTGTCAAAGTTTACTCCTCTACTGATTGAGCCATCTTGTCTTCTGTCAAGTTTACTCCTCTACTGATTGAGCCATCTTGTCTTCTGTCAAAGTTTACTCCTCTACTGATTGAGCCATCTTGTCTTCTGTCAAGTTTACTCCTCTACTGATTGAGCCATCTTGTCTTCTGTCAAAGTTTACTCCTCTACTGATTGAGCCATCTTGTCTTCTGTCAAGTTTACTCCTCTACTGATTGAGCCATCTTGTCTTCTGTCAAAGTTTACTCCTCTACTGATTGAGCCATCTTGTCTTCTGTCAAAGTTTACTCCTCTACTGATTGAGCCATCTTGTCTTCTGTCAAAGTTTACTCCTCTACTGATTGAGCCATCTTGTCTTCTGTCAAGTTTACTCCTCTACTGATTGAGCCATCTTGTCTTCTGTCAAAGTTTACTCCTCTACTGATTGAGCCATCTTGTCTTCTGTCAAAGTTTACTCCTCTACTGATTGAGCCATCTTGTCTTCTGTCAAAGTTTACTCCTCTACTGATTGAGCCATCTTGTCTTCTGTCAAGTTTACTCCTCTACTGATTGAGCCATCTTGTCTTCTGTCAAAGTTTACTCCTCTACTGATTGAGCCATCTTGTCTTCTGTCAAGTTTACTCCTCTACTGATTGAGCCATCTTGTCTTCTGTCAAAGTTTACTCCTCTACTGATTGAGCCATCTTGTCTTCTGTCAAGTTTACTCCTCTACTGATTGAGCCATCTTGTCTTCTGTCAAAGTTTACTCCTCTACTGATTGAGCCATCTTGTCTTCTGTCAAAGTTTACTCCTCTACTGATTGAGCCATCTTGTCTTCTGTCAAAGTTTACTCCTCTACTGATTGAGCCATCTTGTCTTCTGTCAAGTTTACTCCTCTACTGATTGAGCCATCTTGTCTTCTGTCAAAGTTTACTCCTCTACTGATTGAGCCATCTTGTCTTCTGTCAAAGTTTACTCCTCTACTGATTGAGCCATCTTGTCTTCTGTCAAGTTTACTCCTCTACTGATTGAGCCATCTTGTCTTCTGTCAAAGTTTACTCCTCTACTGATTGAGCCATCTTGTCTTCTGTCAAAGTTTACTCCTCTACTGATTGAGCCATCTTGTCTTCTGTCAAAGTTTACTCCTCTACTGATTGAGCCATCTTGTCTTCTGTCAAGTTTACTCCTCTACTGATTGAGCCATCTTGTCTTCTGTCAAAGTTTACTCCTCTACTGATTGAGCCATCTTGTCTTCTGTCAAAGTTTACTCCTCTACTGATTGAGCCATCTTGTCTTCTGTCAAAGTTTACTCCTCTACTGATTGAGCCATCTTGTCTTCTGTCAAGTTTACTCCTCTACTGATTGAGCCATCTTGTCTTCTGTCAAAGTTTACTCCTCTACTGATTGAGCCATCTTGTCTTCTGTCAAGTTTACTCCTCTACTGATTGAGCCATCTTGTCTTCTGTCAAAGTTTACTCCTCTACTGATTGAGCCATCTTGTCTTCTGTCAAGTTTACTCCTCTACTGATTGAGCCATCTTGTCTTCTGTCAAAGTTTACTCCTCTACTGATTGAGCCATCTTGTCTTCTGTCAAAGTTTACTCCTCTACTGATTGAGCCATCTTGTCTTCTGTCAAGTTTACTCCTCTACTGATTGAGCCATCTTGTCTTCTGTCAAAGTTTACTCCTCTACTGATTGAGCCATCTTGTCTTCTGTCAAAGTTTACTCCTCTACTGATTGAGCCATCTTGTCTTCTGTCAAAGTTTACTCCTCTACTGATTGAGCCATCTTGTCTTCTGTCAAGTTTACTCCTCTACTGATTGAGCCATCTTGTCTTCTGTCAAAGTTTACTCCTCTACTGATTGAGCCATCTTGTCTTCTGTCAAAGTTTACTCCTCTACTGATTGAGCCATCTTGTCTTCTGTCAAGTTTACTCCTCTACTGATTGAGCCATCTTGTCTTCTGTCAAAGTTTACTCCTCTACTGATTGAGCCATCTTGTCTTCTGTCAAAGTTTACTCCTCTACTGATTGAGCCATCTTGTCTTCTGTCAAGTTTACTCCTCTACTGATTGAGCCATCTTGTCTTCTGTCAAGTTTACTCCTCTACTGATTGAGCCATCTTGTCTTCTGTCAAAGTTTACTCCTCTACTGATTGAGCCATCTTGTCTTCTGTCAAGTTTACTCCTCTACTGATTGAGCCATCTTGTCTTCTGTCAAGTTTACTCCTCTACTGATTGAGCCATCTTGTCTTCTGTCAAGTTTACTCCTCTACTGATTGAGCCATCTTGTCTTCTGTCAAGTTTACTCCTCTACTGATTGAGCCATCTTGTCTTCTGTCAAAGTTTACTCCTCTACTGATTGAGCCATCTTGTCTTCTGTCAAGTTTACTCCTCTACTGATTGAGCCATCTTGTCTTCTGTCAAGTTTACTCCTCTACTGATTGAGCCATCTTGTCTTCTGTCAAGTTTACTCCTCTACTGATTGAGCCATCTTGTCTTCTGTCAAGTTTACTCCTCTACTGATTGAGCCATCTTGTCTTCTGTCAAGTTTACTCCTCTACTGATTGAGCCATCTTGTCTTCTGTCAAGTTTACTCCTCTACTGATTGAGCCATCTTGTCTTCTGTCAAAGTTTACTCCTCTACTGATTGAGCCATCTTGTCTTCTGTCAAGTTTACTCCTCTACTGATTGAGCCATCTTGTCTTCTGTCAAGTTTACTCCTCTACTGATTGAGCCATCTTGTCTTCTGTCAAAGTTTACTCCTCTACTGATTGAGCCATCTTGTCTTCTGTCAAGTTTACTCCTCTACTGATTGAGCCATCTTGTCTTCTGTCAAGTTTACTCCTCTACTGATTGAGCCATCTTGTCTTCTGTCAAAGTTTACTCCTCTACTGATTGAGCCATCTTGTCTTCTGTCAAGTTTACTCCTCTACTGATTGAGCCATCTTGTCTTCTGTCAAAGTTTACTCCTCTACTGATTGAGCCATCTTGTCTTCTGTCAAAGTTTACTCCTCTACTGATTGAGCCATCTTGTCTTCTGTCAAGTTTACTCCTCTACTGATTGAGCCATCTTGTCTTCTGTCAAGTTTACTCCTCTACTGATTGAGCCATCTTGTCTTCTGTCAAAGTTTACTCCTCTACTGATTGAGCCATCTTGTCTTCTGTCAAAGTTTACTCCTCTACTGATTGAGCCATCTTGTCTTCTGTCAAGTTTACTCCTCTACTGATTGAGCCATCTTGTCTTCTGTCAAAGTTTACTCCTCTACTGATTGAGCCATCTTGTCTTCTGTCAAAGTTTACTCCTCTACTGATTGAGCCATCTTGTCTTCTGTCAAGTTTACTCCTCTACTGATTGAGCCATCTTGTCTTCTGTCAAAGTTTACTCCTCTACTGATTGAGTCATCTTGTCTTCTGTCAAAGTTTACTCCTCTACTGATTGAGCCATCTTGTCTTCTGTCAAGTTTACTCCTCTACTGATTGAGCCATCTTGTCTTCTGTCAAAGTTTACTCCTCTACTGATTGAGCCATCTTGTCTTCTGTCAAAGTTTACTCCTCTACTGATTGAGCCATCTTGTCTTCTGTCAAGTTTACTCCTCTACTGATTGAGCCATCTTGTCTTCTGTCAAAGTTTACTCCTCTACTGATTGAGCCATCTTGTCTTCTGTCAAAGTTTACTCCTCTACTGATTGAGCCATCTTGTCTTCTGTCAAAGTTTACTCCTCTACTGATTGAGCCATCTTGTCTTCTGTCAAGTTTACTCCTCTACTGATTGAGCCATCTTGTCTTCTGTCAAAGTTTACTCCTCTACTGATTGAGCCATCTTGTCTTCTGTCAAAGTTTACTCCTCTACTGATTGAGCCATCTTGTCTTCTGTCAAAGTTTACTCCTCTACTGATTGAGCCATCTTGTCTTCTGTCAAGTTTACTCCTCTACTGATTGAGCCATCTTGTCTTCTGTCAAAGTTTACTCCTCTACTGATTGAGCCATCTTGTCTTCTGTCAAGTTTACTCCTCTACTGATTGAGCCATCTTGTCTTCTGTCAAAGTTTACTCCTCTACTGATTGAGCCATCTTGTCTTCTGTCAAGTTTACTCCTCTACTGATTGAGCCATCTTGTCTTCTGTCAAAGTTTACTCCTCTACTGATTGAGCCATCTTGTCTTCTGTCAAAGTTTACTCCTCTACTGATTGAGCCATCTTGTCTTCTGTCAAAGTTTACTCCTCTACTGATTGAGCCATCTTGTCTTCTGTCAAGTTTACTCCTCTACTGATTGAGCCATCTTGTCTTCTGTCAAAGTTTACTCCTCTACTGATTGAGCCATCTTGTCTTCTGTCAAAGTTTACTCCTCTACTGATTGAGCCATCTTGTCTTCTGTCAAGTTTACTCCTCTACTGATTGAGCCATCTTGTCTTCTGTCAAAGTTTACTCCTCTACTGATTGAGCCATCTTGTCTTCTGTCAAAGTTTACTCCTCTACTGATTGAGCCATCTTGTCTTCTGTCAAAGTTTACTCCTCTACTGATTGAGCCATCTTGTCTTCTGTCAAGTTTACTCCTCTACTGATTGAGCCATCTTGTCTTCTGTCAAAGTTTACTCCTCTACTGATTGAGCCATCTTGTCTTCTGTCAAAGTTTACTCCTCTACTGATTGAGCCATCTTGTCTTCTGTCAAAGTTTACTCCTCTACTGATTGAGCCATCTTGTCTTCTGTCAAGTTTACTCCTCTACTGATTGAGCCATCTTGTCTTCTGTCAAAGTTTACTCCTCTACTGATTGAGCCATCTTGTCTTCTGTCAAGTTTACTCCTCTACTGATTGAGCCATCTTGTCTTCTGTCAAAGTTTACTCCTCTACTGATTGAGCCATCTTGTCTTCTGTCAAGTTTACTCCTCTACTGATTGAGCCATCTTGTCTTCTGTCAAAGTTTACTCCTCTACTGATTGAGCCATCTTGTCTTCTGTCAAAGTTTACTCCTCTACTGATTGAGCCATCTTGTCTTCTGTCAAGTTTACTCCTCTACTGATTGAGCCATCTTGTCTTCTGTCAAAGTTTACTCCTCTACTGATTGAGCCATCTTGTCTTCTGTCAAAGTTTACTCCTCTACTGATTGAGCCATCTTGTCTTCTGTCAAAGTTTACTCCTCTACTGATTGAGCCATCTTGTCTTCTGTCAAGTTTACTCCTCTACTGATTGAGCCATCTTGTCTTCTGTCAAAGTTTACTCCTCTACTGATTGAGCCATCTTGTCTTCTGTCAAAGTTTACTCCTCTACTGATTGAGCCATCTTGTCTTCTGTCAAGTTTACTCCTCTACTGATTGAGCCATCTTGTCTTCTGTCAAAGTTTACTCCTCTACTGATTGAGCCATCTTGTCTTCTGTCAAAGTTTACTCCTCTACTGATTGAGCCATCTTGTCTTCTGTCAAGTTTACTCCTCTACTGATTGAGCCATCTTGTCTTCTGTCAAGTTTACTCCTCTACTGATTGAGCCATCTTGTCTTCTGTCAAAGTTTACTCCTCTACTGATTGAGCCATCTTGTCTTCTGTCAAGTTTACTCCTCTACTGATTGAGCCATCTTGTCTTCTGTCAAGTTTACTCCTCTACTGATTGAGCCATCTTGTCTTCTGTCAAGTTTACTCCTCTACTGATTGAGCCATCTTGTCTTCTGTCAAGTTTACTCCTCTACTGATTGAGCCATCTTGTCTTCTGTCAAAGTTTACTCCTCTACTGATTGAGCCATCTTGTCTTCTGTCAAGTTTACTCCTCTACTGATTGAGCCATCTTGTCTTCTGTCAAGTTTACTCCTCTACTGATTGAGCCATCTTGTCTTCTGTCAAGTTTACTCCTCTACTGATTGAGCCATCTTGTCTTCTGTCAAGTTTACTCCTCTACTGATTGAGCCATCTTGTCTTCTGTCAAGTTTACTCCTCTACTGATTGAGCCATCTTGTCTTCTGTCAAGTTTACTCCTCTACTGATTGAGCCATCTTGTCTTCTGTCAAAGTTTACTCCTCTACTGATTGAGCCATCTTGTCTTCTGTCAAGTTTACTCCTCTACTGATTGAGCCATCTTGTCTTCTGTCAAGTTTACTCCTCTACTGATTGAGCCATCTTGTCTTCTGTCAAGTTTACTCCTCTACTGATTGAGCCATCTTGTCTTCTGTCAAGTTTACTCCTCTACTGATTGAGCCATCTTGTCTTCTGTCAAGTTTACTCCTCTACTGATTGAGCCATCTTGTCTTCTGTCAAAGTTTACTCCTCTACTGATTGAGCCATCTTGTCTTCTGTCAAGTTTACTCCTCTACTGATTGAGCCATCTTGTCTTCTGTCAAGTTTACTCCTCTACTGATTGAGCCATCTTGTCTTCTGTCAAGTTTACTCCTCTACTGATTGAGCCATCTTGTCTTCTGTCAAGTTTACTCCTCTACTGATTGAGCCATCTTGTCTTCTGTCAAGTTTACTCCTCTACTGATTGAGCCATCTTGTCTTCTGTCAAGTTTACTCCTCTACTGATTGAGCCATCTTGTCTTCTGTCAAAGTTTACTCCTCTACTGATTGAGCCATCTTGTCTTCTGTCAAGTTTACTCCTCTACTGATTGAGCCATCTTGTCTTCTGTCAAGTTTACTCCTCTACTGATTGAGCCATCTTGTCTTCTGTCAAGTTTACTCCTCTACTGATTGAGCCATCTTGTCTTCTGTCAAGTTTACTCCTCTACTGATTGAGCCATCTTGTCTTCTGTCAAGTTTACTCCTCTACTGATTGAGCCATCTTGTCTTCTGTCAAGTTTACTCCTCTACTGATTGAGCCATCTTGTCTTCTGTCAAGTTTACTCCTCTACTGATTGAGCCATCTTGTCTTCTGTCAAGTTTACTCCTCTACTGATTGAGCCATCTTGTCTTCTGTCAAGTTTACTCCTCTACTGATTGAGCCATCTTGTCTTCTGTCAAGTTTACTCCTCTACTGATTGAGCCATCTTGTCTTCTGTCAAGTTTACTCCTCTACTGATTGAGCCATCTTGTCTTCTGTCAAGTTTACTCCTCTACTGATTGAGCCATCTTGTCTTCTGTCAAGTTTACTCCTCTACTGATTGAGCCATCTTGTCTTCTGTCAAGTTTACTCCTCTACTGATTGAGCCATCTTGTCTTCTGTCAAGTTTACTCCTCTACTGATTGAGCCATCTTGTCTTCTGTCAAGTTTACTCCTCTACTGATTGAGCCATCTTGTCTTCTGTCAAGTTTACTCCTCTACTGATTGAGCCATCTTGTCTTCTGTCAAGTTTACTCCTCTACTGATTGAGCCATCTTGTCTTCTGTCAAGTTTACTCCTCTACTGATTGAGCCATCTTGTCTTCTGTCAAGTTTACTCCTCTACTGATTGAGCCATCTTGTCTTCTGTCAAGTTTACTCCTCTACTGATTGAGCCATCTTGTCTTCTGTCAAGTTTACTCCTCTACTGATTGAGCCATCTTGTCTTCTGTCAAGTTTACTCCTCTACTGATTGAGCCATCTTGTCTTCTGTCAAGTTTACTCCTCTACTGATTGAGCCATCTTGTCTTCTGTCAAGTTTACTCCTCTACTGATTGAGCCATCTTGTCTTCTGTCAAAGATGCCATCAAAAACTTCGTTTCAGCGCACGTATAAAATCTATATCATAATTTTGTTTTTTGAAAAAAAACCTCTACGATGAGGGTGATGTCCAGCGTTGACAACCACATCGAAGTTGCAGGCAAGCCTCGTTCCGCGCCACTCCGCATCTATGAGACAAATCTTCGCCGAAGCGGGATATAATGAGAAAGAGCTTGCTTTGATGGCTGTGGCTCAGCCGGTTGGTTCAAAGTTTTACTTTTTATGCAGCTTCTGCTCCGAGTCTCCCCAACAACGGAATAACTGGTGCATGGTCATATTTTAGCCGCGAACACGCCTAAATCACTGAGTTGATGTAAAACCCATTCATATCTTTCTTTTTTCCTATCTTTATTTTTTACAGTCTCTTGATAGTCGAGCTTATAGAGATTTGTTTCTATTCATCTCTTTCTCTATCGCTAGTAATTACAGGATTTTTTTCGGAAAAACTCTAGTATTGCTGTAATTATCAATCATTCACTTCTTTGTGACATTAAATGATATTTTGAATGACAATAATGAAGTTCAAAACATGCTGTAACAGGTGACAGCTTCGCTGACAGCTGAAAGTGCGATCCTTCGATTGCCATGTCATTGTGTCTATGAGTTATTGATGGCCGGCGCTTTCCAAAAACACAACATTTCAGTCGCTGTTAGCAATCTTATTTTTTAATTATAATTTTTAGTTTCTGATCAAACAAAACTCACAATTGAAAATTAGGAGAGAGGAAGTTTCTTTCATTTTTGAAGATTTATAGGCAGCCTTTCACCGCTATAAACACTAGCACTAACCTAAAGATAAATCGCAAACGAATCCCTGATTTGAGGAATGGATCGAGAGACAAGTGGCGGCATGCTCGTCCCCCGTGCACCTTGTGATGTGCACCTTGCTCGACAGACTCGCCCACGCCGCGGTCACCCAGGACACCAAGGCCTTCAGCGTCGAATTCATACGAGTGAAGCAGAAGATCATTTAATGGAGTAGACCGGAAATTTCGATAAAAATCTTTTTATGTAATCTTACGGGTCTTCATCGTCAAGTGCAGTTATGCCTTTGACCCTTATTCAATTTAGATCAGTTTTCGCTAAGAGTGAATTGAAGTGGGATTATTAATGAATAAAATCATATCAAAATGACGAATGAGGTTTCGGAAATGGCATATCAAAATGTACAGGAAAAAGGCAAATTCTTCGGAATTAAATGTATAGAGAAATAAGGGAAAGAGAGAGAGAGAAGATGAATGAGAAATAACAAAATAGGAACACATTGGGAGAGGAGGCGAGATGATAAAACGAGAAAGGAGGAAAAGGGGACGTACAGAGAAAACACATTGGGAGAGGAGGCGAGATGATAAAACGAGAAAGGAGGAAAAGGGAGAGGAGGCGAGATGATAAAACGAGAAAGGAGGAAAAGGGAGAGGAGGCGAGATGATAAAACGAGAAAGGAGGAAAAGGGGACGTACAGAGAAAATACTATTTTTAGACATGGCAAAAAAAATGAGTCCCTTGACTGAAAGGATGATTAATCCGCTCCCATCCATGCAAGGATAGTTCCTCAATCGATTCCTCCTTGCAGGAAAGCTTCGTAGGTGCACTAACTGATGAGAAGTTGCTGACACGGCGTGTCTTATGCACGCTGTTCTTACTATTCCACAAGGTTGGTAGAATAATCTAGAAAATTTCCAGAAACAAAATTTAATTTAGTTTTCATGTGAATGTTGGGATGATTGGCCATTTCTGCTTAAGTGCGGGTCTCAGTTTATGGACCATTTCGGATGATAGAAGCAAATAAGAACGAGAGTAACATACAAGTCATGCTTTGATTTTTATATCCCATGACAAATAATTGTAATGAGTTGAGTAAGGCGGGGGTTGCAAGGTTCATCTGGATCAAGTTGTGCAAGTGAGCGGAGGCTCAGTCAATACCAGCAAGGCCGCCATCTACTCCGATGAGCTGTACACCATGATTCCGCTGCGGTACTTGCTCAGTGTGCTTGAGGTAAGCAAAAGCGATTGATGCACTATGAAAATATCGACATGTGACTTTGAAATTGTTAACATGTCAACATGACAGTGTGAAAAGTTTAAATGTTGACTACACATATTTCAGCATATAACAATGAAGAGTTAGTTTAACGCAAGACCATGTAGAGGTGGACACATATATATTATAAACTCAAAATTCAACTCTGAAGTGTTGTCAAAACGTGACTATATAACGAAGCTTTAAATAGTTTAGCTCTTGAAAAAAAAATTCCTATAAGTCCATCTGTCTGATGCAGAGTAGTATGTTGAGGAAAACAGGGATGTAAGATAAGGAAGAATGTCTCCCTGAATTTAAACTTCACGCAAACAAATACAACTTCTGATGTACAGGTTCTGCATTCGGAGATGGAACAGGTGCGGACATGGATGCTGCGAGCGGCAACAGAGCTTTTTCCTTTCATGCTGCCAACCACGGAGAGCATAAAAACAGCCAAATTAGCTCTAGCGGAGAAACCGCTCACCAAAGAACTACAGGGAGATGTGGTACAGTACCTTTTCTTCATAATTTTCCAATCAAGACCCAGAAAATGTTACAGTAGTTCTTTCATGTTTGGTTTTCAGCTTCTACGCGCATTGCGAGCAAGCGATCAGTCGATTGCAGTGGCAGCTATGAGACAGATTGAGTTAGCGCCGCTTTCGGAACAGGTTTCTTAGACGCCACAAACTTTCTCATTCAGTACTCCTTTTCGCATATTTTTCGTTTTCATGGACAAGTTCATCTCAAACATAGATATCTAATAGGAATAAAAGGCTCAAGACTTTTTGAAGATTTTAATTACTTTAAGGCAACTCGGTTTGTGGAATATTCAACATTTTCAGATTTATTACAATTTTTACAAATTATATGGATGAAATTCTACATCACTTTTTTCTTTAAGCCAAGTTGAGTTCATGTTCGGGAATCTCACGCGACGAATAAGCTTGACTTTCAGGTGCGCCTTCTCCCTGTGATTGTTTCTGCTACCGTATCCTCCTTGGATCCAAACACGCCCAGGCAACTAGTGGAGAGCGTTTGCGGAGTGTGGAAGAGGCTAGAAGGAGCCGTACCGAGACTGCTCATCGAAAGGTATCTTCAAGAGGATTTAGGGGGGAAGAGAGAGAGAGATATAGAATCTTAGGGGTTCGAGGTAAAAAGAGATAGATAGGGATTCGGAGAGATAGACAGAGATGGAGTAGGAAATGTGTAGAGCCGTAAATTTTTATTTTTTTCATATAAAGTTTTTTCTAGAGAGAACAACATAGATAGTATAGTTCGTCGAAGGAGGGCGATGCCGGACTGGCCTGGGCATGCCACCGGATAAAACATCAGCCGATACTCCCCTATTGCCCTTCTCCGGTTAACGAATGGGTCTCGCGAAGAGGATCGCCGACTGCGGTGCGAGTGTAGACGGAGAAAATTTCTCCGGACTCAAAAGGATCCTCACCAACCTATTTTAAAGGACTTCCCTCGACAGGACCTATCTATGGGCAAACAATAACAACAGAGAGAACAACAAGAAAACCCGCCAATTCATTCAAAAAAGAAAACATTAGAATCATTAAGGAAATGAAGGAGAGCTCCTTTTTTTCCAAACATTTGTATAACGAATACATTCGAACATAGAGCTTTTAGGTTTCCAGAAATCTGTGTGTCCGTCGGTAGTGTTTCGACTAAAAAAATTGTACGGGTTCAGAGTTTTAATCGGAAGTCTTTAAAGCTTTAGACGATGCTCAATCATTTTCGTCCGTTTTTCATATCATCAAAAATATGATTGAGATAAAAAAAAATTTCAATGCTTTTTGATCAGATCCGCCTGTGAGTGGTTGGCTATCGGAGGAACATCGGAAGTGCCGAAACTGGAGATGATTTATGAAATGCCACCATTGCTGTTTAGAGTGCATAAAAGGGTAAGAGCATAAAATTGAGATAGAGAAACATAAAGATATGTACAACTATGCATTTATAAAATAGAGAGGTATTTAGATTTGTTACGCCCATACATCAGATGATACTCGTCTACCTCGCCCATACATCAGATCATACTCGTCTACCTCACCCATACATCAGATGATACTCGTCTACCTCACCCATACATCAGATGATGCTCGTCTACCTCACCCATACATCAGATGGTACTCGTCTACCTCACCCATACATCAGATGATACTCGTCTACCTCACCCATACATCAGATGATACTCGTCTACCTCACCCATACATCAGATGATGCTCGTCTTCCTCACCCATACATCAGATGATGCTCGTCTACCTCACCCATACATCAGAAGATACTCGTCTACCTCTCATGTATTGAGTGAATTTTCAGTGATTTTCTCGCGAACCATACCTTATCGGAGATACTTTTATTGAGTGAGCATTCCAAAACAAGCATGAAACAAGATTTATACAAACATAACGTGAGGTTTTTGCATTTAACTCCAGCCCATTGTCTCCATCAAAACTCGAAGTGACAGAGCTTAGACATCCCCGGGTGTTAATAGAAGGTGGCAATTATTTCAGAAGGTTTCTAATTGTATCAATTTTTTCAAAGGTTTGTTGAGAGAAAAAGTCAAGGGCGACACTCTGTATGGGTCTAAATTCTGTAGAGTTCGACGATGGCGTTGCAGATGTTCGCATCACCGGGTCACTTCTCTCTCTTCCTGCGGGCGCTGTCCTTCTTTGTAGCAGCGGCGAAGTCGCGCACGGCCAAAGTTCTATTCGCAGCAAATGCTTCCGAAGCCAAGTTGGACATTCTTCCTATCCAGAGAAAGAAGAAAAAAACTGAGTAAAGCATTAATAGAAGAGACGAATGCTCCGGTATGTTTTTACCCTTTCTTGTGACTCGATTACTTTTTGCGATTTTCTATATTGATTGTCACAATTTATTTATTCCGCGATCTGTGAATACCGTATATTTGTGTTATACCGTAATCAGTGAACGCGTTCGTTCGGAGCGCGAAATGCTGTCGTCGACCTCAGATCACACACAAGCAGCGCTGATTGCACAGCTGCTGCTGGAATTGGCGGACGAACATGCGACTCAAGGTTTGTGTTATCTCATGGTTGTGTGAGGTTAGTTGAGGTTGACAAGGCGAGAAACTTAGCCAACACCCAATTCAGAAGACCTAGACGGGAAATAGCAACAATAGCGCCTTTCAACGGGGAGACCGGGTTGCTGAAGAAGTGATCAACTCATTCATAAACTAAATCTTCATTTTCATGCACAACTCAAGTTTTCAAATAGCGTGGTTCAAGCGTGTCATGGCGTAGTGGTGGTTTACGAATCCGGCTTTGGGGGGGGGGGGGGTTTAAGCGTGTCATGGCGTAGTGGTGGTTTACGAATCCGGCTTTGGGGGGGGGGGTTTAAGCGTGTCATGGCGTAGTGGTGGTTTACGAATCCGGCTTTGAATGGAAATGTTTCTCATCGTAACTCAGTCAAATATGATTGAAAGTAAGGGAATGTGCACAGATACTGGAGTCCTTCTGATGTGTCTACACGAAATGCACTCGCTCATTGCGGAACATCTCCATCAGATGTTCATCGCGGATTCACAGCTTGTTAAACTAGTCTTATGGCAGGTTAGCCACTAAGAGCCAGGGGTTTAGTGATTCTACCGAAAATAACAGAGAGAACCGCCGAAACTGAAGTAAGGCTTAACTGAGACTCACCAGTGGTCAGAATGAATTAATTTGTAAAGAGATGAAGGTTTTCACGGAATGGTATGTCTATGAACTTGAGAAAGAGAACCACAGAAGTTTGGAGCAGAGGCTTGATAACAGACGGTATAACATTGCCGAGAGCATAAGGAGTCGCATCTTGGAGGGAACATCTCACAACATTTTATTAATAAGATAATGTACAGAAGTGATTTTATGTTTTCTGTGAGAAAGAAACAGTGAGGTTTGAGAGCTTCGGCCTTCTTCTTCTGTGTCACGTGGAGGAAGAAAACCCACTGGGCAAGAAACAACAACATCTTTTCTGTATGTAAAAAAGCGCGTATGCAAAAAATCGTTGTTGTTAAAAGCTCTTCTCAAAGTAAGATACTCGAAAACAAATTATAATTAATGATAACCGGTCAGTGAATGTGATCAAACAGTCATTTCGGAATAAGTGCATTTTTAGATGAGGCATATGAAATGGAGAACCTCTTCACCGGTCTTTTTTCGAAAGCTTTCTCCCAGGGCTTGAGACTAAAGGGGGTTTAAATATTTCTTTTAGGTTTAAAGCACACCTTTTTCAGCTCGTCTCTATTTGCAGACAGCCCCTATCCATTTGGTGCCGTGGCTCGTCTCTTCGGTTCCCTCGGTATATGTGGCGGTAGACTTCATCCATGAGTTGATCTCCAATGCCGACATTCAAAGGAGAATGTTCGGGATTGTCCTTATGGTGGAGTTGTCACGAGAGGTGCGTTCTACTTCATAAGTCAAAGTTCTTAGTTAATTCTGAAGGGGATTGGTAACCCAGAAACTAAATTCCAATACTAGTAATTGCCTAGAATTTAAACTAAAAACTACGCGTTGGGGAGATTCAGCTTTGAATTCCACACTCGGAGTGTGTGCGATGGTGATAAATAATGAGATATGCAACTTATTCCTTGATAGGAAGGTTCAATTTGAAAACATTCAAGTAGATAGATCGATCAAACTAAATTGTTTTAAGGTTTATCAAGCTTAATGAGGCCAGATTCTTCCTACTTGATTAGTGAAAGTAGAAAGCGAAAGAGATACGCCCATTAGAAGCTTCAGCAGAATTAAAAAGGTTTTGAAGATATTTACGTTATGTAAAAGTTACAGTATCGGATCGAGGCGTGCTTCAAGAAGATGGAGCTAGTCGTAGATGCGATTCATGCTCTGCAAAAGTTAGCGCCAACAGCATATCATCTCTCCTTCTTCACACAACTCATTCCGTGGCTGGAGAAGGTCATGCAGGTAGTCTCATACTTGCAGTTACTGCTCATTCATTCATCATATATATATATCATTGATGATGAGAAGGTATTTTAGATGGGGCGGTGAAATTATGAGAGCGTGAAGTGAGGATTACTCAATTGCTCATTCACTCTTAGCAAACTCAAATGTAAGCTCAAGTTTTATGATAGAAAGTGAGAGGGGGGGGGGGGAGAGAAAGGGAGATGGAAAAACAACCAAAGTGAGAAAGAGAGAAAGAACGAGAGAGGAAAGGAGAGTTGAGAAGTATCGGTTTTTGATCTTTCTATTTCGAAAAAAGCAACCAAATATTAGAAGCGTGTTTAGCTTAGAAAGCAGAAAGCAAAAAAAAATTTATTGTATGATAATCTGTAGATTCACGAAGTTCGCCTTAATTTCGCTTTCTCTCTCTCTTTTTCTCTCTCTCTTTCTTATATTTCTCTTGGTGAAATTACTTCTCTCCATCAATGTTCAATATCTATCTCTCTATTCTCTAATTCTCTTTAAACCCTCTAAAGGGAACGAGCAGCTATCAGAAAGTTGGTTTTCAGGTATTTCCTCAATTGGCCGGAGACGTGACAAGTTTGATGCTGCACGCTCATAGTATAGCTAAGGTTCGTCTCTACGTTCTCTTTCTTTTCATCTCCCTCTTTTTTTATCTCTCTATTCTTTTCAGTCTCTTTTTCTCTATTTAATTCTTTCATCAACTTTTTTAAATTATTGACTGTTTTATCTTATTTTTTATTATGTTGCTCAGACTTATGTCTGCTATTTCATTCGCTCTCTATCAGTTTCTCCTCTTCTCTCTTTCCATTTCTCTTTTTTTAATTCTTTTTCTTCATTTCAAATAATAATTAATATCTCGCCTCTCTTTTAAAGTCTCGCCTCTCCCTCTGCCCTCTACTCATTCCAACCTCGAGAACATCCGAGATTCTCCTCATCGAGTTGGTCGAAAAGTCCCTGGCGAATGCTGTCACACAGTTATCGATCTGAACAAAATTTTTTACTGATTTCATGTCAACCATTGAAATGCATTTCAAGCTGTACGGTAGACGATCTGCTCAATTTCATCTAAAGACTGTAACGTGTTAACTTAGCAATTTGTGTAGTGTTGAGTATTCAATATATTGTACTTAGTAATAGTTTTATAAAAATATTTAATTATAACGGTTAGATTTGATCGTGATATAAAAGATGAAACTATGTTTGAGCAAATGATCAAACGATTCGAAGACTTCATTGATCAAACGATCCATTGTTTTGAACACTTCGGAAATTTTAAAGGTTAATGTATTCTATACTTTCCTATCTAGAGTTTCAGTTTTAAGAAAAGCGACTGTCTAGAGCAGCTGCAATGTTTCAGCCAATTGAAGTAAAATTATATTGTTCTTTTCAAGTTAAAATATTCTTTTGCGTATTATTGTTAGTTGCTTAAAGTTATGGTCCGATTAATGGTAAAGTTGATGAAATATGTGTACATATGACTAAGTTCGCATGAATTTTATCTCTAATCATTCCTCGATAGTTCATTTTTCACGTGAAAGTGTTGGTTCAGCTATTAAAAAAGAGTGTTCGAATGGTTTTGAAGTAATTGGTTATGGTTTTGTAGTCTCAAACCTGTTTCTCTTCATTTATACCGTCTCTTCGTTATTTGTTTCTCTGTATCATAAAAACTTTGTTTTTTCCTACATATTTGTTTGAGTAAATTTTTTTATATTTTCATGCTTATATTCTAGAGTTGTCTCTGAATTCAGTTAGGATTCCCGTGCAAAAATGTTTGTGAAAATTTTAGTTTTATAATTTATAATATGTTATGTATATTTATGTAAAGATCTCAACCTAATTCTGTAATTTTGGTGCGTATGTGATGAAAATGCTGATACATTTTGAGTCAAATGATTCATTTTTCATTTCATTTATTCCATGCAAGAACAACAACTTGTAATACAATTATGAATGGTAGTTCCAATTAGCATGGACGCGTAGGATAGGGAGACAAAGAAAAAAAAAACAATCATTCATTCAAAAGTGCTGAATGGCATTCAACTAATCCAAATATCATCTAAGAAAAAAAATGATATGAAATAGCGTCTATAGTTATTTATAATCAGAAGATTGTGTCCTATACATATGTATGTAAATACAAATAATCGTCAATCTGTTACACTCGGACAAGGAAGCACAACTTCAAATGGAATTTTTTTTAGTCTTGTCGCAAAACTTGAAGAACTTTCGATTACAACGATATCTTCCGGAAGGGAGTTCCATATTTCTATTGATCTAGAGACAAACGTAGACAACCTAGCCGGGTAAACGATAGGCAGACGAATTCTGAGAGAGTGCGCTTGTCTTGTATTATACTTGGGGGGAGATAAAATGTATAGAAAGGAAAAATCGAGAGAGCATTTGTTATGTAAACATTTGTGCAAAAAACATAGATCTCTGAATGTTCGACGATATTCTAATGACTCAGTTTTGAGCAGTTTCAATCTCTGAGAATAAGGCAGGCTTACATTACCACATCTATATAACAGCCTTCTAGTAAAATTACGTTGTACATATTCTAAATCATTGATGAGGTATTTCGTGGTAGGGGACCAAATTTCAGTCCCGTATTCGAGAATCGGTCTAACGTATACATTAAAAGCAAGCATGAGCATTTCGCATGATTTGGTCTTGAAAGCCTTCAGAATAAGGTTTGCAGTAGAAGAGGCTTTTTTACAAATCTTCTCAATATGAGAATTGAAACGGAAGTCATGAGTTAACAAAATCCCTAAATCTTTAACCTGGTTGGTAACAATCAATGGAATATGGTTGATAGAGTAGGGGTGAAACACCGATTGCTTGCCTATATGAAGAACAGTACATTTAGAAGTTGATAGAGTAAGGTTCCACTGAGTGCACCACTCAAATATATTGTTGACTGCTGTTTGTAAGTCATCTGAATATAAGGGTACTTGAGCTAGCAGCTTAACATCATCGGCAAAAATACTGAAGCGAATAGTAGCAGGGATAACTTTCTTGATGTCGTCAATGAACAGTAAAAACAACAACGGGCCTATTGAAGAACCTTGAGGAACACCACTTAAAACTGAAGCTGGTACTGAGTTGATACCATCGATGATCACTGATTGTTTACGGGAGTTGAGGAAAGAAGAGATAAATTTAAGTGCTGGCCCTACAATACCAAGTGAATTCAATTTAAACAATAGAAATTGAATATCTACAGAATCAAAAGCTTTTGAGATGTCTAGGAAAATTACATCAATATCAATACTTGAACTCAGAGAGTGGGTTATGAAGGAATATGATTCGGCTAAAGAAGTGATTGTCGATCGATTAGGTCTAAAACCGGCTTGAAAAGGGGAGAGCAATGAACGCTCTTCAAGATACTTTGAAATAGAATTAACAATAACTTTTTCCATTACTTTAGAAATCGAGCAGGTTAAAGAAATGGGTCTGTAATTTGATAAGATAGGAGGTCCTTTGTTTTTGAGCAGAGGCTTTACAATAGCAAACTTCCACATATCGGGTACGATTCCAGTCATTAAACAGTTGTTGAATAAAATACGCAGAGGTTTCAACAACGCAAATTTACATTTTTTGATAAAAATGTTCGGAATGGAATCGGGTGAGGTATTACATTTATTCTCTAACTTAGAAACAGCCTCGATTATCATTTGATCATCAATTATTTCAAGAGAAAAGTGTTGATCGAAGGGAGCTAAAATAGGGACAGGAAGAACATTCTGAGACGGTTCAGAGAAAGTTGATGAGAACTGAGAAGAAAACATTTCAGCTTTTATGGAAGGGTCCGTCACTACCGTTCCACTACTGTCATATAAAACATAGGAATCGTTTTGAGATTTAATACGATTTGTACAATACGAGAAAAACTGTTTACGGTTGCCTTTAACAATCAGAGAAGATTCCTTAGATGTTTCAGAATCATAAAGCTCAGAAGAAAAATTTCTTGATAGATTTTTACAATATTCGGAGTAAGGAGCAGTAATTGAAACTTTCTGAAGCTTATTGAATAAGCGTTGAATACGCGCTGGATATCTATAGGAGGACGAATTAGGAACAACAGTTGGCACAAAGCGATCGATAAGGTCACATAGTAGATCAACGATATAGTTGTAAGCTTGATTAGGGTCAAGAGATGATAATGCCAAGGTCCAATCATGACAGTAAATAAAGTACTCAATCATATGCCAGTTTGCCTCAGAATAAAGTTTTATAGGCTTGATTATGTCATCGAATACTTTGGAGGTAATACAATCGAAACAAATAGAATTATGATCGCACTGGGATGTGAAGGGAGCAATAACACTAGAAGAAGAGATAATCGGATGATTGCATAAAAGAAGATCAAGAATGTTCTGACTTCGAGTCGGCATCAGAATGTACTGAGTGAAATGGTTATCACAACAGTAATTAAGAAATTGAGTAGAAGAATAGCTCTTAGAACACGTCAACTTGTCCTAATCAATACAAGGCAAATTCAAATCACCAACGATTATGAGAGGGACATTGGGAATGGTATTTAAAGAGAAGTATGCTAATAACTCATTCATGATATCGTTTTGTGCTCAGATAAAAAGTTTAAAGGCATTAACGACAGGTTAAGATGGAATATGATTGGATTGATTATCACAAGTACAAGAGCTAGCTCATCGGACGGAATCGAACTCAAATGTATCAGTTTCTCTTAACCGGGAGTGCGAGAGCATTACCAATTGAAGTTTGAAGTTTCGTTCTGAGGTCTAGCGGGCCTTCCTGCTGATGCTTCTCCCTTACACGCGTTTTGAAGCCCGTCCCCATCAAAGAGAGAAGATCGGCTACGGTAATCATGCAGAACCCCTAAAAGGGCGGCTGATTAACTCCTCTTCATTTCTCTGCTCTTGAAGAATAAACACGGTCGATAGCTGCAATTTAGTGAGTTGGGACTATATATGTATAGTCTAAATCATCTTCTACATTCCACTCACTGCACTCTTCGTTATCGCTCGAGCTTCAACGGATTCGAATACGAGTTGGGAGGCTTCTCTGTGACATTGATCACAAAGCGATTGAATCAAAGAAAGGGGCTACTTTTTCGGGTTTTCGCGTCGCGGCCCCCTTCGCGCCGTACGGCCTCGTTAGCTAAGCCGTACGGCCTCGTTAGCTAAGCCGTACGGCCTCGTTATCGTAAACTTTTACTAAGCCTAAGCGTTTTTTAATGTAAAAATAACTTTTTGATGTAAAAATAAAACGCGAAGGGAACCGCGACGCAAAACCCGATGAACCGAAAAAGTGCCAGAAAGGGGATGTACAGTGGATTTCCTCACTGAGGGCTCTCACTTGTTTTGAATGAATTGTAGTCTTAAAAGAACTTTTATAAACGACGTCGACAGAGTAAATTGATACAAAAAACAACAGAAAGGACTCAAGATTCCGCATACAAATCACTGTTTTATTCTTTATAGATTTTGTATGAAAATTTAGTTTGGTTTGACTATCCTGTTTTGTATGAAACTGCCTAAACTTTAAAAATTTCTGATAAAGGCCGAGTTCCTCTATTTCAACAGAGATACAAATGAATATGTACATCAAGAAGGGACTAGACCACAGTCCGAAGAACACGAGAACCTCTCTCATTGAAGAGAGTGTTCATAACCAAAAGTCTTCGATGCGGGCTGCTTGCCGGCAACAACAACAACCACAGTTGGTCGCCACAGAATAGCGGAACTTTTCGACATGAAGATTCTTTTCTTTCTCAAACCCCGGAGATGGTCGGGTCTATCATTTCCTCTTCACACTGACTTCTACTCGTCTCTACTTCATTGAATTACGAGATTTCTCTTCTGTCTTCTTGGGACTCAAGACTTCGTGAATCTCTTCGGTATGAGGTTGAAACGCTAAGTGGTCTACCAAGACTCTTCAGTGCAACGCCACAGTTGCTTATTCCTCTTCCGAAGATTTTCTACTTTTTCATTTTCTCATTGTCAACCATGTTAGCGATGACCCTGAACCAGTTGTCCTTTGGCGATAAAGAATATCAATATCAAGAGTACGATTGTAACAGTTAATCGTTTTCTTACCGCACAAACTCATGTTACTTTTTGCCTTCTTCTCATCACTTCAGACATATTCACTTTTGTTTTCTGTCTCTTTGTTTTTGCAGTTTTCTTTGAGTCTGTTTTCACTCTCTCTCTCTCTCTGTTTCTTTTCTCTCTCGCTCTCCAACTGACTGATGTTTTCTCTCTCTCTCTGTTTCTTTTCTCTCTCGCTTTCCAACTGACTGATGTTTTCTCTCTCTCTGTTTCTTTTCTCTCTCGCTCTCCAACTGACTGATGTTTTCTCTCTCTCTCTCTGTTTCTTTTCTCTCTCGCTCTCCAACTGACTGATGTTTTCCTCAAACATTCCAACCCTAATCACGCCTGTTGACAATAACCAATATTTGCAAGATGCACATTGCGCATCTTCTTAATTTTCTGACTCAAACTCCCCATTGAATTTCGGCTTCACTAGTTCTCTCAAGCTCACCATGGTCTGATAGATCTCTCATGATCTGATTTAGTGTCTCTATTTTGTATGCTTCTCTAGTGTGATGTGTCTCTCCAGCCTAATACCGCGCACTTCATAAAGTCTCCTATTATCTAGAATTCTATATCTGAATTACTTCGCTGTTCATTTCATATCTCACGATCTTCTTAGTTCCTCTTCATCTACTCCCATCTAAAAACAAGCATCTTGAATCTCATAGAACTCTCTCTTTCTCTATTTTCTCTCTCTCTATCTTTCTCTTTCTCTCTCTCTTTATTTCTCTGCTTCTCTCTCTCTTTCTCGCTTCTTTTCTTCTTTTCTTTCGTTTTATACCTCTTCATGCTTATATTCTCTCTATCACCTTGAATCTCCGTCCTTTTATCCTTCAACTCGGGCGGAAGTTTCTTTTCCGTCTCGGATGCTCTACTCTATCCCTCACTTATCTAAATCTTTCATTTAGATTTCTTCTTTTCTGATACTCTCGACATGCTCGTTAAACGCGCATCAATGCTTGAGGACGTTAAAACAGTATGAGTACTATCTGCTGCGTGAAATCTCGGTTCAAAGCGAACTTCGACTTTTGAAGCTTTTAAAAACGCAAAAAATGTGTTTTCTGCTTATTTAATACATTTTAAAACTGCATAGTAGAATTCATTCACTCATTCATTCATTGATGGATTCCCAGCAGTGAACTGGTTTGGAAAATTATAGCAAATTGCGTTTATAACTCACAAAAAAAGTTATGAACATTTTGAAGAGAATCGTTGAATTTAAACTTGCTATATCCACTTTAATAGAATATAAAAACAGTTTTTATCTTGAGCTTATCCAGAGATCGGAGGAACATGAGGATAAGGGAGCTGTGCTTACAAGTTAAAAGCTCGGAAGGATCGAACTGCTGTACGGCATTCATGAAATAAGCTTGTATCTATTAGATCATTATTCACATTATAAATTCAATTACACCCTTGAATGAAAAAAATCGAATGGATCAAGTATGAGTATTTATGCTTTAAAACATGAACTTATTATAAGTATTCTGAATAATAGCATATATGTATGTCCCTTTCATACTTTTCGGTGTCTGCAGAGAAAAAAATAAGTATGAATAGTCATAATTTTTTCATGCTCAAAAGTATAAAAAACTTCATACTCAAAAGTATTTTTAAAAAACCGCAAACATAAGTATGAATATTCATACAGGTCCAATGTATAAATAGTGATACATTAAGGTATGACTATTCATAAAATCAAAGTGTCCTATACTTTGATTAATCAATTTTAATTAAACTATGTTAAACCATGAAATGAAACTATCCTGATGAAATTTTGATTTACTTTGATTTAATGAATTTCTGTGTGTACCCTTCACACATAAAAAGATGAGTTTGAGAAAGTATGCTAAAAAGGCATACATGTGATTTATGAATAGTAACACTTTGTAAGTATTCTTGCGCGTAAGTATGAAAGAGAGGTATAAAATTAAATGTTTAAATGGTATACTTATCCAATTATCAAATCCGGTTGACTTAAGTTTCTCTTTTATCATCTCGATTACTCTTTACGGTAGAAGCACATATACAAGTAAATAATTTTACCCAGCCATTCTGGAAGGAAGGTGAAGCAAAAATATTTTGATTGTGAAGCACTCTGCTTGAAAAAGGCCCTCCGGGAACGCCTTTCGAGAACAAAAGGTCCTTCGGAAAAATCACAAACAAAGAAAAAATTTTGAATGAAAAACCCAAGAAACAACATACTTTCTTTTTGTAGACAGCATACTCTCAAAGTATATTTAGCATACTTTCATTGTATTGACAGCATACTTCAAAGTACATATATTCAGCTTGATTTCATTGTATAGACAGCATACTTTCAAAGTATCCCTAGCATACTTTCATATTATTAATAGTCTTTTTTCAAAGTATGAATAGTAATAGTTGTGTGCGGAATGATTGGAATACTTTTAAAGTATATATTTCCGTTCTCATATTTTCGAAAGTATGACTATTCAAACTATTTTTGTGTACACGTTATTATTCTCAATTCTAAAAGAAAAATTTCGTTCTTGTTCACCCCAATTGAAGGATTGCGCTTTATAATCAAAAATTGTTTTTTTACTTATGTCTTCCACCCGGTTGGCTGGGTAGGAAAATCTACACTGTACGATTTGTGTGTGTGCTTCTTCCATTAAGAGTAATCGAGATTATGAGTGTATAGAATGCAACACGTGTCAACCGGGTTTAAAAGATTTCTAAGACAGAGAAATTTTCAGTGTAATGTAAGAAATTTTGAACAGCTTCACTCTTGTGTGACAATAGCATACTTACATTGTATGCTATTGCATTATTCATAAATCGCTTAGCATACTTTCATAATACCTCTTTTGGAGGCCATTGAATTGAATTGAATTGTTTTATCACACAATGTATGATAGAGTATAATAGGGGTTTTGAGAAGATGAAATCTTATGAGGAGTGAGGGTTGCAGAGGCTTCAGGCGACAATATAAGATGGTATTTTTAAAACAACTGAGGTCTGTTGGGCGTCGTTACAAAGCGGCCATTCGAGTAGGACGAAGAAGGAAAACATTAGGGCAGGGTTTATTTATCGACGTTACATTGCAGCCGTTCCGGGGGAAAGAGAAGAGCAAAAATGGCATTGGCATAATTTTATGTATGAATATTGATACTTGTAATGTATGTGCTGTTAACATACTTCCATACTTTCATACTTATGTTTTTATGTGTGGATACCATCACGTTTGATTTTTGAAAAAGCTTGGAGAAAACCTCACAAGTAAAGCCTGGATTGAACTTTAAGTTAACTTTACGAGCTTGGCTAAATTATTAGCTTAGGTGAGAAAGAGATAGCAAAGTATGATATGTAATATGTGATCAGTATATTTATATAGATCTTCCATGTATATAATTTCGGCTCATTCAACTTTATTAAAGTTTTCTTGGTTCTAAGATAACGTCCACGTTCATTATTTCTTACAACCCAGTCAGAAAGATCTTTTTCATTATAATAACTGGCCCATAAACCTAAAGAATGCGTGTTTTTTGTTAGCTGAATGCTGAAAAAAGCTCTGAGCCTAACTGGTTCCACATTCTTGAACTTTAAAACTTGCTGTAAGGAACTTATGCTAAAAAGAGTCTTAATTTGGGTCTTTGAATACATAGATCACTCACTTTGAACTGCTGAGAACAACAATTAAAGTAAGTGATAATGTCATAGACATGAGGAACTTGCTCATTTGAAAATAGTTCGTAGATACCCGTAAAACCACTTGGTTGACTAGAAACAGTTTTTTTTATTCGCCCTTTGGTCAATGTGTTGAGGTTTGAAGCGACTCTAATATTCTCTCGCTAATGCTTCTCGATTCCAATAGTTTCCGATTATGAGCCACTAGTTTACTGTCATGTACAAAGTCTGATAGATGGAAAAGTGAGTAATTGAATTAACCATGAAGATCTCCAAAAAGTTCATCATGTCTGTTTATTCGAGATGTAGTCACAAAAAAATTTCCTCTTACGAATAAGCTGAAAACAAACTACATACCGAACTGCATACCTGTAAACATAAATGCCTCCTTGTCATTATTTCCAAGCTTATTTAATTTAGCTCTATATGATTGACGGTTTGTATCTTCTATTTTTTCATCTTCCAGTTTTTCTCTATATCTGCATAGTCATTGAACATGTTTATCTTTATCTGCATAGTCATTGAACATGTCAACTTCGATTTTATTTTTTATTTGAACTTCTAAAATTAAATTTCTTTCCATCTCTAAAACCAATGAAGCTATCATAATCTTCATCAACTTCACTCATCCCATGAAAATATTTTTTCAACCAATACTGAAAAATGCTTACAATTTTGTCACCCAAATTACAGCAGAGCAATCAATTGTGTAAGGTAGTAAAAGGAGGGTAAGTTTGTTTGAAATGAAATGAAGCATGTATAAAAAATAATATCAATTTCATGGCAAGCTTTTGAAACAGGTTACGCTTATGGTTTCCAATTTTTATGGATAGTATCAGAACGTAAAGTTTCTACAGGAATTCTGATCATGAAGTGAACTCAAATGAGGAAGTAACTATCAAACGAAAACAGTGATGTTAATGAAAGTAATTTACACCATCATATCAAGAATTTTTGTGAAACTCTGTTAAGAGGCTTGTATTTATCCGAATGCTTTTAATAGCTCAAAATAGATGAGTTCGCTATTTTCTCTTCTTTTTTTTCTACTTCTCTTTCAACACTTACGCTTGCTTTCTCTCATTTTTCTTTCTTCCTACATCTTTCTTTCATTCTATAGCTCTTGCTTTATTCTTTGCTAGATACCTCACTAGAAATCTTCTTTCTTCCTACATCTTTCTTTCATTCTATAGCTCTTGCTTTATTCTTTGCTAGATACATCACTAGAAATCTTCTTTCTTCCTACATCTTTCTTTCATTCTATAGCTCTTGCTTTATTCTTTGCTAGATACCTCACTAGAAATCTTCTTTCTTCCTACATCTTTCTTTCATTCTATAGCTCTTGCTTTATTCTTTGCTAGATACCTCACTAGAAATCTTCTTTCTTCCTACATCTTTCTTTCATTCTATAGCTCTTGCTTTATTCTTTGCTAGATACCTCACTAGAAATCTTCTTTCTTCCTACATCTTTCTTTCATTCTATAGCTCTTGCTTTATTCTTTGCTAGATACCTCACTAGAAATCTTCTTTCTTCCTACATCTTTCTTTCATTCTATAGCTCTTGCTTTATTCTTTGCTAGATACCTCACTAGAAATCTTCTTTCTTCCTACATCTTTCTTTCATTCTATAGCTCTTGCTTTATTCTTTGCTAGATACCTCACTAGAAATCTTCTTTCTTCCTACATCTTTCTTTCATTCTATAGCTCTTGCTTTATTCTTTGCTAGATACCTCACTAGAAATCTTCTTTCTTCCTACATCTTTCTTTCATTCTATAGCTCTTGCTTTATTCTTTGCTAGATACCTCACTAGAAATCTTCTTTCTTCCTACATCTTTCTTTCATTCTATAGCTCTTGCTTTATTCTTTGCTAGATACCTCACTAGAAATCTTCCGCGAGTTTTCTTCTTCTGAGATTACATGACAGCTTTTTTACCAAAAGCTTTAGCTGTTCTTCCTTACTTTTTACATACATATTACTTTTACATACATATTTTTTTATAATAGTGAAATGTAGCGCAGGTTTTTAGTGTTGTCCAACACATTTACTCTGTTTCCTCTATAATTCTCTCTCCTCTACTCAATCTTTTCCTTACTCTTTTTTTCTCTCCAGCTCATTGTTTCTGCATTCCTTCTGCATTTTTCTTCCTTCCTCTCCCTGAATGCCTCTCTCTTTTCTCACTCATTCTTGATCCTCTCTCTTTCTCCCATTAATTTTTCATCTCTATCTCACTCTTCCTCTCTCATGTTCTCTCATAAAACTCTTACTCTCCTCTTCTAGTCCAATACTCTCCCAGACTCTCTCCAGAAGTACACCAACTTCCTCTTGAAGCCTCAACTCACCGTCAGCTACGCTTTCCAATTGTTTACCTTCAGTGTATATTCGTGCCCCCCCAGCCCCCCTCCAACAGCTTCTTCTGAATTCTCCATCTTTCATCTATGTATTTCTTTGACCGCTCTTTCGCTTCTAAATCTCTTGTTTTCAATCTTAAGCCTCTCTCTCTCTCTCTCTCGCTCTCTCTCTCTCTCTCACACACACACACATTCTCACGACACGCTCGGTTACCTTGCTTGGTTTCCTCTCTCCGATTGACTCGTATGCTCTCACTATTCCCAAAAGTACTTTTTACTCTTCTACGTTTCAAGTCTAAGCATTCTCTTCTTTTCTGTTCTCGATAGCGAAATTCGCCACGTTTGATTATCAGGACCAGCACAAGACTCTATTATCGCTATTTCAAGCAGAGATTGTTTTTTGAACCCAAATAAAACAAGTGAAGTCCCTTAGAAGTCTAGAAGTCGTACTTCCGAAAGGATCGTCAGCACAAAAGCTCCTGATTTCTGCCGATTCTTTTGTGAAATTCTCTGACGGAACCTCAGACTTTGACTGCAAAACCTTCCTAATTCTTTGCGTCGACTTTAAAAGCTTAGACCTTGCGCCAAGTCTTCGGCTTCTGGTCCCGCGTCTTAGACATTTGGTGCATGTTGGTTCATTCAGTTAATGCACTTATGTAGTAATGACTATATTCTTAATTTTGAAAAAAACTTAATTTTTTCCAAAACTCTTTCTCTTTTGATCCTTCATTAGAACTTGCTTTTTAAACTTTTTTTCAATATTAGAAAAAATTTTTTTAAGTTTTTTGATAATTCGTAGCAATCAGTCTATGATTCACGTGCTCTTCATATTTTCCTTTTCTCCGCCTACCTGAACGACGTTAAACTTTGCCCAATTAATTTTGATAAATAGCTTTGTTAAGCTGTTTGTATGTATACTTGCTGCAAAACACACACTCTCTCTTTTACTTTTTTCTCTTCTCTTTTCTGACTCTCTCAAGCTCTGTTTATCTCCTACCATTTCTCTCTCTCTCTCTCTATCTCTTTATCACCTTCCTTCTGTGTCTCTCTATCTCGCCTTTCTTTTCACCTGAATAACCTTTCTCTCCATCCAGTACTCTTTCTTTCTTAATCTCTTGAAAACACGACTAATACTTGTCTCAACATTTTTAAATGTCAGAATCCCGAAAGCAGCGATGTTACTAAGATCGATTGATTGATGCTGACAACTCTAAAGTGTTTCGGTAACCTCTGAGCTGCTAATTTGACTTCTTCTCATGACTTTTCACACCGCAAAAAAACTCACCGGAAATTTCGTATCATTTTATTCCATGACAGTCATTATATTACTAATTGTTTCAAACGTCCTCTCACTGAGTATTACGGCCTCGTAAGCATAAACTTAACTAACGTTGAGCATGAGCAGATTTTCACAAAAAAGTTTATGGCAATATTTCGGTGTGAATTGTCGGGTGCGAAATTTCGTGTTAGCCTTCTGAAAGAGTTCTTTTGTAATCTGATGCTCTTGACTAGTGGACTTCGCAGCTGATAGTTCACTCATTCATTTTCTTTGATTAATTAAAAGGTTCGTTAAAGGAGGAGCATGTTTTGAAATTTTTCAGATAACATTTCAGTGCGGAAATTATTTGTTTTGTTTACAATAAGGGCTCTGGTACACACAGCCGACTCTGATTTCGAATAGCTCAACCATTTGTGGTACTTTGTTTACAATAAGGGCTCTGGTACACACAGCCGACTCTGGTTTCGAATAGCTCAACCATTTGTGGTACTCAATCCTTTCTGATGAATACAGGCGGCTTTCTCTTCTACGCATGAATGAAGAAAGTCTATCACTAGGCCGGTCTTTAGGACCGCTAGTGCTATGTCATTGAGATCTAAATGGTGAGTAGTTCAGCCAAGGTCACGATTATCTCTTTCTTTTCCCACTTACTATTCATCTTCCTCCTCTTATGACTTGTATCTCGGTTGGAACTGCCGCGTTTCTCTGGCTCACTGATTGATGGTCTCTCTATCTCTCTCTCTCTCTCTCTCTCTCTCTCTCTCTCTCTATATATATATATATATATATATATATATATATATATATATATATATATATATATATATATATATATATATATATATATATATCTTTCTCTCTCTCTCTGACTCTCTTATCTTTTCTTTCTGCTTCTATTCCGTATCTCTCAGTCTTTCTAAAAATGCGTTGGTGAATCATATCGTTCTCGATCAAGAACATTTTTGTGTTTCAATTATTGCTTTATGTTAGTAGAAAACTCACTTTTCAATTCCAAATCTTCTCATTCACAATACTTTGTAATTATTGATCGTTTTTAAGCATTTCTTGATTCCCACACCAGTTCCACTATCTTTGTTTTGGTTTGCTTAGAAGCTATATGTATGGAAATTTATGATTGGACAATAGGACCCGATTTCCGTTCTTGTGTAATCGCGTCCGAGAACTGTTCCGTGTTCAATCAGTTTCTGGTTAGGCGTGTGAAGAAATTGCTCACCAGTGTTATTCCTATAAGGAAAAGAAAAAGTGCATGTTGGAAGGAAAATAATGTCTAATATGAAAAGAAAAAATAATATGAAAAGACAAAAGTCTGTTTCGCCCCACAGACCGACTTTCGCTCTCTCTGGGTGGGGCTCCTCAGTGAATTCCCAAAATGACTAGGTTAACGAATCATGTGGTTGAATTTGAAAAACGAAAAAAACTTATATGTTCTACTGCTGATATGCTACTACTGAACAGTCTCGATTGCCCTTCTTCATTTTATTAAAGGATGACTAACGAGTATGGTTTATGAAACTGTAATGTTTTAATTCGGCTCAATGAGCACTTTTTTCCTGATTCAAAATAGGAGTTTTGATTCGCAACAGAAACAAAAAATTATGAGTTAATGTCACTTTCAATAATCATTGCAAAGGATAGCCATCAACTTCGCAATGTTGTGAAGGTAATGTGAGAGAGATGAGCGAAAGTGAGTACAGAAATGAAGATAAAAAGGAAGATAGAGAGAGAGAGAAAGAGTGAGAGAGAAGAGACTAAGATCAAAAACATTTCATAAATAACACAAAAAGGAAAGAGCGTGAGGTATTGAGATCATTTCCATTGTTTTGCGATGATTCTAGAAACTTGCGCAGAAATACGAAAGAAGTTCGAGATGATTTCCATAGATAGCTCGTTCAGCTATTCAGTAATATTTCTAGATATAATGTTTAAAGTAGAGGAATATCGGTGCAAGTGTGCACATGACCTCGAATATTTATGAAAGGAATAGAGATGGAGAAGTTGGCAGAAGATATCAGAAAAGAAGGCTAAAGAGAGAAAGAAGTTGAACTAACGGAAAGGCAAGATGGAAGCATTGGAAGCATTTAGAGAAAAAATCATGACTTTGTCATGTTTTCGAGTGTTCAAGTATAGGTTAAAACGCATAGATATTCAATGCCTTCTTGATTTGGATATACATGTAGATACATTTTAATTGCATAAAAGTAAAATTTGTTCCTTTATTTTGTTCCAGTGACTCGTTTTGGTTGTGATACGGTTTTGTTGTATTACTATTCAATTGCAAAAAATAGGTGCATCACTTGCTATCATTGTTATTATCAATGTATTGTCACATCAAACTTGATGTATGAATAAATAAAATTAAAAAAGAAGAGCATAACAGGTAAGAGAGCCTCTGAAAAAAAAAAGAAAACGTGCAAGTTTTGATAAAAAAAGAAAAGATTGTATCAACAGCACAGAACCTAACAGTAAGTTGCTGGTCGTTGTTCACGCAGTTCTTCCTTTTTCCACAAACAATTCGTATCTCTGCCTACCCTTTTACAGAAATGTTTCCATCGTTTCCTTTTTCTCTTTTCTTAGTTTTATTTAGGTCTTTTTTCGTCCTTTTTTCTATATTACACCTCTCTAAATGTCTATTCAATCATCTTGTTTCTTTCCTTTCCTTTCAATATTTCCTCATTCTGAAAATTTCCTTTTTTTTGTCCAATCTTCATTCTCAATTTTTCTCTGATTCTTATTAATCATATTAACCTCGGTTTATTAATCATTAATCACTAATTTATTTTTCCCTGCTTCACTCTTTTTTATTTATAACTCGGCTCTATTACCCCTAAATTTCGTTATCTTTTTCAGTTTCTCAAGTTATCTCCTTTTTTTTCATCCATTATGTTATCTCGAATTTCCTTGGTGCCATCGACTAGGTTCACCCTGCACTCTCGGTTTTCGTCCCTATTTGCTGTAAGCTAACATCTAATCTTATTGACATTTTTGTACTTAATTATATATTAACTGGTTCTGTTTTAAGTGCTGTTTTTTTCTTTCTTTTTCTTGATTTCTTACTTTTTAATGCTTTTTTTCTTTTGTCTCTGTGTCTTCAACTGTCTAATTCTTTTTCTCTTTTCACTCCCTCTCCTCTTTTCCTTTATCTGTCTGCTTGTCTCTCTCTTTCTCTTCTTTCATTCTTCATTCCTGTTTCCCTGCATTTCTTCTTATTTCATCGAGTCTCCTCAGATCCTCTCACGTTCCCGTTCATTCTTCTACTCCCTCACTTGACCCTCAGTAGCTCAGGTAAAGATTTAGGGGATCGACCTTGTAGGCATCCTTTTCTCTCTTCTCTTTCTGTGCCTTCCATGCTTTCCCTTTTCCTCTTTCTTTATTCTCTTTTCACCTCTTTTTTTCTCTTTTATTCTTCCTCTCTCTTTTTTTCTTTCTCTCTATTTTTGTCCCCATCTTTGTGTTTTCTTTTTGCGTACCTCTTTCCTACGTTCAAAAATGTCATTCTTCAGTTTTCTTTCTCTATAGGGCTCTGAGCGCCTTTCCAATTTTTCCGCTGTACTAATAAGGAACTCATTGTTTTGAGAACCGTTGTCCTGCCTGCCACGATTTACATACGTATCTTTTATTCTCTCTCTCTTTTTTTTATCATTCTCTTCTAATACCTTCTATACTTTCACTCTCTTCTGTCTATTTCGATTCACCTCTCCTTCCAAAAAAACTTCAACTGTTGCCTCTTCACTTTATTTATGTTACCTTCTCTATCTTTTTTCCTCTCTTTCTATCTTACTCTCCTCTCTCTCCCTCTCTCCCTCTCTCTCCTCTCTCTCTCTATCTCTCTCTCTCACTCACTCTCTCTCTCTCTAAATTATTCTTCGCCCCTCTACATCACTGCCCCGTAGTCCGTATATGACCATGAATTCGATGCACAGCCGTTCGAATATTAGGAACCGATTAACGGTAAACCTTGCTGTAGTTTCCGATCAAACTAGTTATAAATACCCTTATTAGTAATCCGTTCGACAATTTTTATTTATTTGTATTTTCAATCTTAGACATGTGCTCATGGCCTGAATTCCAATCTTGTCCGTCCTTCTTTCGATAGAGACAATGGAAACCCGGGGTTCGGTGAATTCACGAATTTCAGTTGTTTCTGTCAGTGCTACTCGATTCTCTCTATCGGTCGCTTTCCGTAATTCTTTTTAGTGCTCAATTTTTTATGTCAAGTATTGTATAACAACCTGTTTTAATCACACAACTCTTTGAGTTTTTTTCTTTTTGTATAAAACAATGTTGTTTGAACCAGTTTACCCCATTCGTCTTATTGGTTTTTATAAAAACTAGATTCTTTGGATTAATAGTTACATACAGCGTACCCTACTTCGACCTGTATGGTCTAGTGTTCAAAAACGCTGATTAGAAAAATTCGTCACGAATCTCCACTTCTTCAATTATAATAGCACAAGCTTCTCTGTTACTTGAATTTTTGTTCTCGGTTTTCTTTTCATCAGTTTTCTGATCCGTTTATTTTCTGATCCGTTTTCTGATTTTTCTAATTCATATTTTTATATTTTTGCTCCCTTTTCATAAACTGTTCAAAAGTTGCGATTTTCGCTTTTTATCTTTCAAACCTCGAAAGATTTTTTTCATTCTAACTTTTTCTCATATTTTTTTCGTTTTACGATTCTTTATTTTTTCTACGTTCTAAGAAGTTTTCGCTATTCTCATTTTATTATGTTTTTTCTTCATCATGTTTTTCTCAAGTTCTCTCTCATTTTCTGTTCAAGTGCTTACACTTGTACATAAAAAGATGTTGTCCATAAATGCAATTTCATTTATTTTTCTGTCTGATAAGACGTGATGTTTACAAACGCTCACAAAAAAATTTTTCTATTGTTTTTTTTGTTTGAAATGTGGTTAGAGAACTTTTTCTACGTTCTTTTTTCATAATCCTAATTTAAAATAGAAATTTTTTTCAAAAAAGTAACGATTAAACCTCTATATGCAGTTATG
The DNA here is from genome assembly GCA_964056735.1 of Allodiplogaster pararmata. Classification (NCBI taxonomy): domain Eukaryota; kingdom Metazoa; phylum Nematoda; class Chromadorea; order Rhabditida; family Diplogasteridae; genus Allodiplogaster; species Allodiplogaster pararmata. The sequence continues at coordinate 2,369,541 of OZ057408.1, read as the reverse complement.
AACCTTAACAATCATTGTTCCTTTTTCACATTTCCGTTTTCATTGGGTGAAAAAGACACTGCACTGGCCCATGTGAAACAAATGAATTTGTTCTTATCAAATAGCCAAGGCGAGAATGCTTGAGAAAACTGCGTAACTTTTCACGAAAAGTTTCTTCATTAAAAAAATTTAAATGCGGTTTTAAATTAAATTTTCAAATCAAAAACTCAAAACTCTCCTCTTAAATGTCCTTATCAGTAATGATAAGTTCTCAAGTTCTCACTAGTGAATGAATAATGAGGACATTTATTCATTATCAGCGGCTCTTAAGTCAACCAGAAGCTTTCTCTAGAAGAAACTGCTCTTTTTGAACAAACGAACTCCTTGTCTTCGATTTTTCAAATGTGTTTACTAATATTTTTGCTCTCATACACTTCGCTCTTTGAAGGAAAACAACTTACATTGGACTTTAATGTAAGTTTTTTCAACGTGACATCCGCCTTGGAGTGCAATAACTTGAAACACTCAGTAAGCTTATTTTATGGTAAACATAGCCAGCTAGAAGCAAGAATTGGGTTACATATGAAACTTGGGATCTTTAGAAAAAATTTTAAACTTTTTTTTATACAATGAAGAACTATATTCACATTTATCACATGAAAATTGAATAATAATTCGCATGGTAATAAGCAAGTCAACCGGGCGGGATCGAAACCAGCCATCTCTTCTCAAACTAGGAGCGATTACAATAGAATAAACCAACGCAAATTCAACACGTGTAATGGTTCGATCCCGCCCGGGGAACTTGCTTTTTCCGTGCGATGGTTTATTTATTTGTCATCTCGAACGTCACTGACATTGAACCGTGTATTAGAAGACTGCCAGAATTAGAAGACTGCCAGAATCAGAAGACTGCCAGAATTACAAGACTTTTTATATTTGTTAGTTTTAAAAAAATCTAAATTGTTGCTCAAACACATTTGCTCATACACGTCGTTTTGTTAGCATCTGAAAAGATTTCTCGAAGCGGTATTGTTCTTCTAGATTACATTGTATTCAAATTGATGACAGTCAGATGTACGCAATGGTTACAGAACTGAATTTGAATTTTATTGTGGTTTCGACTATTTGTCCTCAACAAAAATCTACCGAAAATAGGGAATTAAGAAATTTTGGTAGTACTAACACGTCTCTCCAGTTCCTAGCAATAACTTGGTAGAACCAGTGGACCAGCCACAGGTTCTGTCCCGTTTTTTTTTGACCACCCACTTTCTTTTATTATTATTATTATTACTACCTTTCTCTAAGCTCAAACTCCCGTGCTTGCTCGTATGTACTACCTAAACTGATATCACTTATGTGACAGTGATCCACTTTGCACACCATCCTTGTAACACTATTATGTAATTTGGAATAAAGATTGATTGAGTATCATAAGGTTCATGTCCTGTCAATCTCACTCATCTTCTGTCATCATTCTCATATTAAATCACCGAGTATATCAGAAAAAAAGATCTTGGAGGATCGTTAAGTCTTGAGCCTTGTTGGTAATGAAGAGTTCAACCTTGCCGATTCACTGCAGCGGTAGAGAACGAAAAAACCAAACCGAGGAAACCAAACCCGCGAGGTAATCGAACCTGAGAGACTGATAAACTGGAGAGATGAAGCTAGTTGAGCATCAGGGATAGTACCACATCTGCTTTTTTGTGCCCTAGGTCAATTTAAAAATATACTTTAGTATGTACTAGTTTTGTGTCTATACATATTCACACGCAAAAAACACGTCGCGCTGAAGGTTTTTGTTTTTCTTCATCAGTTTTCTTAATCATCAAATTTATTTTATTTTTGGTCTTTTCCTCTATATTTTTCTCTCCTGTTAAATCTTTTTTCCTCCCATTATTTTCTATTTTTAACTACTTTCTCTCCGTCTCTCTTCCTTCATCCAACTCTCTCTCTCTTCACTAACTTTTTCTCTCTTAATGTCTCTTTTTATATTTTCCTCTCTGTGTCTGTGATTCATTCTCTCTGTTGGTTTTCAATGTGTTTTCCATATACTTTATGATTCTCTCTTTTTTTCGACTCTCAACTTTCCAACATTCCTTTGTTGTTGATACCAATACTTTTTACGCCTTATATGTATGAACGGGCAAGGTTTTTTTTTATCACGTATTCGTTTCTCTCGCTCATTATTTTTCTTTCATTGTATTCTTTCTCTACTCTAGGCCTGTCTCCTCTTGCTTTGCCTAGCTCCCTCTTCGATTTCTAACCGTTCTTTATTGCCTATTCATCTCTCTCTCTCTCCCTCTACCTCTCTCACCTTTCCTTCCACCTATCATCCCCTCAGAACGTGCACACAAACACATCTATGCACAGGGAAGAAGAAAGAAGACAAGACTGTGCTCTCCTGTCAGATCGATCGTGTCTCCGCATACCTTTTCTATTTCTCTCTCTCTTTCTCTCTCTCTCTTTCTCTCTCTCTTTCTCTCTCTCTCTCTCTCTCTCTCTCTTTCTCTCTCTCCATTTTCTCTCTGTCTCTCTGTGTCTCTTCATTTTCTCTCTCTCTGTGTGTCTCTTCATTTTCTCTCTCTCTGTGCCTCTCAATTTTATCTCTCTCTGTCTCTGTCACTCGCTCTGTGTCTTTCTCAAACTCCCCTTCTCCCTTCTGAGTCCTTATTCAACGTTTTATCTCTCTTCTGTCTATTACCTGTTTATCTCTCTACAAATCTCTTTTTCTTTGTCTCTCTTTCTCTCTAGGACACTCCTTTCGTATTTCTTGGATCATCTGTATCTGCTTTCTTCTCTTCCGATGAGCACTCAAACGTTTTCTCCCCTCTCCGACTATAGAGGGGCTGCTGACTCAACGCGCAACACTATTCAGAAAATACGGGGAGGCGCTTCACTCCTTGTTGTTTTCTTTCTCTCCATCTCTGATTCTCCATAGTCGCGCTATGTCTCGCCTTGTTTTGGTTCTCTGTCTTCTCTAAGTCTCTTCAGCCTCTCTTTCACCTTTCTTCTCATACACGCTTTTCTGTGTTGTACTTTTCGGCTGATTCTCATTAGCTTCGCATCATTTCTCATTTCTTCAACCATCGCGTACTTTTTCATTCACTTTACTTTTCTCTCTCTCTTTCCCAATTTCTTTCTCTTTACCTCTCATTTTGTCTAATGCGCTCTCCACACGTTTCCTTTTTGAAATTCCTCAACTTTTCTCTAGTCTTAATATTTTCTGAAAATTCTCACTGCCTAATTCTATTTCTCACTTCATGATTCTTATCTCTCTCTCTCTTCGCCTTTCCATACCCCAGTCTCTCCTCCCCCCTTTCCCGTCATAATTGCCTCAAAGACAATCTTAGCTAGTCATGTTCGAAATTTTTAAAAGTCATTTCAAGTTACTTTTTGTTTATTCTTATATACGTTCTGAGATCCCTCAAAGAAATTATGAAAAATATGTATGTTCATCTATAACTACATAGTACCCAACTTGTTTTGATTTAGCAGATAAATTCGTGAGTATAAAGTAAAAATCACGGTAAATTTATATAAAAGCTTAATTTCAAACGCACTATCAAAAGTATGTTTTTAAAAGGATTTACTGTTCATGCAACATCACATTATATACTTTAGGTACCAGCTCTTTTTGATGTTCAAACAAAACTTGAATAATTCAAAATTATAAAATTGCATACATTTAGTTTGATACAATATCAGTATCTTGGATATACAATACTTCCTTTGCAAAAGGAAATAAAAATTATCAAGATTTTATTCGTATTTTATAAATTTTGTTTTTGGCTCTTTAATAAACCAGGGGCATAAGGCTTCTCACTAGAATCTCGGCTCAGGCTAAGTTTAAACGGACGAAACGGTTTGGTGCAAAAACGGAACAGTATAGAAAACTCAGTTCTTTAGTGAGTGCTGCGTAAAAAATTCTCAAAAGCAAAGCCACTTTGTTTTCCACTCTGTCACAATATTTTCAAACAAATGAAGTAATTCAATTCAATTCAATTTTTATTCCGGTTGAACACATTGCATATTTAAGAGTGTGACAACGGATGACTCGTTCTTTATTCTTTATCTCGTTTTGTGACAGAGTGAGTGAAAATGGTTGTGGAAATGTAAATGTGTGGTCTCCAGACGTCAAAGCAGTAGGCGGTGTGATGACTGATACAAAGTAATTTCAGTGTTTAAAACAAATATTTGAGGAATTCACAGAAAATTACAGCGAATTCAAAGCGATCTGATCATATGAATGTAGTTAACCAAAATGTACACACGATGAAAAAAAATGTACATACGATTGAATAATTGTGAGAAGAATAATGAAAAAATGAAGTTTAGCTTCTTTTAAAAAAAAAGTTGATCTGTTTTTATTATCTTGTTATTATCTCAAGAACATAACTGATTTGTTTTCATCATAACGCATGATTAACTATGAGGAGTCCCCCTTGAGTTTTTCGTATTATTTTTCTGTAGTTCTGGTTGTGGAAATGTAAATGTGTGGTCTCCAGACGTCAAAGCAGTAGGCGATGTTTGCCTCTCATTGTCATAACTCTCACTCTCTTGTTAGAGAATGAAGGCGCTTCCTGTGCATCAACTGAACCCCTATATACTGCCTATGTTAGCCATTTTGAAGTGTTTTTAGAACCCCTACATACTGCCAAAACAGTATCTCTTTCATCTCGTGATAGCAGTAGCTTTTTTCTATATAGAAAGCCTTTGAATAACCTTTAAAGTATTTATATCGTCTTAATAACATGAAAATTTACAGAACTTTGTAAACTTAAATTAATTTCTGCAGAATTTTCTTGAAAAATTAACTGATTGAGTTTCTGAGAAGAGGACGACATGGGAATAATGATTAGTGTAACGATTTCTTAATACAACTGGCTTTTAGTATTGTCATATTGATCGCAGTAGATGTCATACTATTATGTCTTTTTACGACTCTTTGTTACTTGGGGAGGGGCATGCTTTACTTAGGCTTAGGAGCCAGGAAAAAAGAGTGAAAGAGGAGTAGAGAAAAAGGGAAATAGAATGTAGATCATTCTCGGCGCGAACGTGTGTGCGCCAACATAGCTAATCCGGTTACAATTTAACCCCTGGGGATATATCAGATAAAAGTCACCATATTTTTATAATCACCATTTTTTAGGAGCTTGAAGATAGATTTCTTCAGCATTGCAAATGTGAAATTACCTTGTTGAGAAACTTTATCGGGGGAACCCAGTTTCTTTTTCTCAGAGCATTATTGATCGCATGCTCCAAAACATTTTGAAGCGAGAATCTAGCGTCAACTGGTCCTATTTTTCGCATTACATCTACAATCAGATTTTTCACCATTTTTATGTAGGATAATAACAGCCTTAGCTTGGATTCTTTTTTCAAGGTCCTCCGGAATATCTTCAAGTCTTCGAAAAGACTGTTCCAATATTTCTGAACTTTCAACCAATAACTCTTGAATGGTGACAATGCACGTTTCTTTTCAACTTTTCTCGAATAATCACTATTGAGCTTTTCCTTCTTCTAGAAAGAAGTTTTGACTATTCTCGCTCGTTTATTCACCATTAATCGTGTCGAAAATAAAGTCGCATATCTCTGATATTAATTTATTGACTGTAATTCCAGGCTGACAGGCGAATTCCTGGTGAGTGTCCCGATTTGAAGACAGGCAGCCATGCCCTCCCACAGCGGTGAGTAAATGTACATGTAACACTTTACAGCTCTTACGACGATTTTTAATAAGCAAGAAGTCAATGATGTTTTAATTTGAACAAGAAAAAGTGTTTTTAGGAAGTTTCTTTGTAGGGTTAATGTATAATGTACGTTTTTTGGAAGGGTTAATGTATAATGTACGTTTTTTGGAAGGGTTAATGTATAATGTACGTTTTTTGGAAGGGTTAATGTATAATGTTGTACGTTTGTATAAGCTGATGTGAAAGGTGAATCAGAAAAAAGTTTTTTGTTAAAATCGAATTAGAATTAATTGAACGGTAAGTAACATTTTTGTATTAAAAAAATTTCAGAGAAAAAGTTTCAAGTTTTTATAGTACTTTTCAAATATGTTGTTTATTTTTTCTTATCGACCTCAAAAAAATGTACCCTAGCAATTTCGAAAAATTCTCCATTGTCTTTTCACCTCTTTATCACGAACTGCATCTTCCATACCATATCAGTAGCTTTAAGTACCATATTACTAGTGTATGTGATTTAGGATCTTAAGGTAGGGTTTTGAAAAATTAGGACAAAGAGAAACTCAAAAAGAACGTGAGATATTCTGATAATTTTGGCACAACTACAACTATTTTTTAAAAAATGTCTTCTATATAATCATTCTCTCGAACTATTCGATATGAACTCGCTTCATTTAGTGACAGCCTAACTTTTTCCTGCTTTTGTGTTGACTTTCGTATTCTGAGAATGAGTCACTGAAACGACAGAAGAGAAAATGTCTAAGTGCCCTTCAATGAATCAAAACAGCACGAAGGGGTATCATTATTAAGATGGTATCACGAAGGGATATCACTCAACATAAAAAAAGAAAATTGAAAATGAATAATGAATGAAATCCATCGCACGGGCAAAAATTGGCACTCGGCTGGGACCGAACCTCCGCTGCCTAACCAGGGCTTGTAGAGAGTTAAACAATACACCAACCGAGCATACATTGTCCCATGCAATTTCTTGCTATGTCTAAGGCACGATGGCCGTTCTTTCTCGCATGGGACAATGTGTGCTCGGTTGGTGTATTGGTTAACTCTCTACAAGCCCCGGTTAGGCAGCGGAGGTTCGGTCACAGCCGAGTGGCAATTTTTGCCCGTGCGTTGAATTTCATTCATTATAGTCTCAGCCCATCGTTGCTTAAAATGATTAACAAAGATAAAAAGTAGTTTCGAAAAAGCCGGGTTTCGAACTACAGACTTGTATGAATTCGTCCCTGAGTTTGTCTCTTTCATAGTTTCCTGAGATTTCTAGCAAACCTGTACCTATTCATTTGAGTTTCTCTATGATTTCCAACGTTTTTATCTCTCTACTTTACTTTTCTTCTGATATCTTGATTCCTCTCTCTCCCTCTCTCTCGCACTCTTTCTCTATCTCTCCTTCCTATTATCTTTACAACTTAGTCATCAAAAAGGCTTTTCATCTGTTTTTCCTGTCCTAAATCTGTCATCGAAGCAACATGGCGTGTTACATAACTCATGTCAAACCTCAGATTCTTACTCCGAGTCTCTCTCTCTCTCTCTCTCTTTCTCTCTCTCTATCTCTCTCTTTCTCTCTCTCTATCTCTCTCTTTCTCTTCCTGTTTCTCTTTTTGATCCTTTCTGTTTTTCATCTTCGTTTCAGTATATATCTCTGGACATCTCTATTCCATCTGCTCCTCTGCTCTCTATAGAATTCATCAACTTTCTCTTTGTGCTCTTGCTTTCTTCGTGTGTGGTAATCCTCTCAAACTGACACGCTGTTTTGTTACTTGTGATGACTTAGTAGACGAGCTTCCTACTTCATATGAATACCTCGTTGTCATAGAAAGAGAAGTTGAAATTTATTTTCGCTTTTCCCTCTCTCAATTTCTTTATATGTCTTCTGACCTCGTATGGGTCTTTAAAGCTCTTCAGAAACTGAATTTTTTTTCAGAAATTTTTCAGAAATTTTTTTTTAAAGAACTTTTTTTCTTTCAGAAATTTTTTTTAAACTGAGGTGTGTTGGGCGTCGTACCAATGAAGCCATTCGAGAAGGACGGAGAAGGAGAACATTACGGCAGGGTTTATTCATCGACGTTACATGGCAGCCGTTCCGGGGGAAAGAGAAAAGCCAAAAAAAGAATCAACTCCTATGTAGAAGACGGAAAGAGGAAAATACTTGATGAAAGGTCTTTCGTGAATGGTCGTGCGTAGCAATCATCTCACGCTGCTTGAGAGCTTATGTCTGATTGGCTTTTCCATACTCTAGTACTCTCTCGTTTTATAATGGTCTCTCTCTCTCTGTCTCTCTCTCTATTCCTCTACATCTCTACTTCTCCTTATTTTCTATCTCTCTTTCTTTGTAAGTTTCTCTCTAGCTCGCTCTCTCTGTCACCTTCTCTTCTTCAGAAACTGAATGCAGAGGCTAATTTGTTTGGACCAGGTAGGCTAAGGTGACTACAGAGGCGTCCGCTCGTGTCTCTGCTCTACCAGTATCCTTCTTATCACTCAAGTCTCACTCGCATCCTTATTCACTCTAATTCTATCTATCTCACACAATCTATCCTTCTCTGTCTGCCTTCTCCTCTCCTTGTCTCATGCAGTCTCGGCCTGGGCAACTCTTCATCTTTTCCTCTAACCAACTTGTGCAAGTATAAATTCCTGATTCTCTTGACATAGCACAGTCTCTAGTCATGCAATCAGTATGTAAACAAATGAAGGCTGGCGAGAGATAAGAAGATATTGAGAGGGAGAGAAAGAGCAGGGAGAGCGGTCGTAAAAGCTCAAAGATGACTTGCATTCCTACCTAGTTGGTGTTTATTGTGTCGATTGTAGAGAAGGAAATGGAAGTGAAAAGGGCTAATACTATACATTTATCACAAATATTCCTCACGCAACATGCGCACGCGTAATCAAGGGTTGTGTACATGAGTGCACAAATTTTTCCAAGGTAAGCTTAGGATCAGAATGGGGCAAAGAGTTCGTACAGCTGCATTTTCTAGTCTAGTAGGTCTCGAAAACTATGAAACCGTGAATAATAGCCCTTATTTTTAATAAAAATGTTGAAAAGGACAACGCGGTTAATTTTTGTTGTTCATTTGAACTTATTCCGTTCAAGAGCTGCAACCAGCAATTTAATCAAACATTTGAGTGTAATCATGTAGTTAAAAGCTCTTAGCACACTGCAGAGAGAGTAGTTTGAGTCTTGGTATTGATGAACGGTAGTTGAGCCGGCAAGTTTTGTGCTCGTTGATGATTACTGCAATGAAATTAGAGCACTTGTTGTTGAATTTTTCTTCATTTAATGGTAAAATCGTTTGAAGCAGTTCAAAGAGGGTAAACTATAAAAAGTCGCTCTGGCAGCCTATTGTTCAACAATTGAATATTGTTTAATATTGAATATCAACAATAATTGTAATGTTTGGAGTGAAGTTATTTCGCCACCTTCTCTCGGCTCTTACTTGCTCAAGAAAACAAGATCGGTCTTGAATGGTCCAGTAGATCACAAAAGTGAACAGAAACTCCCCCTACCTCTCCTCCTTTCACTGCCACTAATAACGGACAGCTGAATAAAACTAAACGAGATCGTGTTTTAAAGAATACCAGCGTTCGGTCGTACACCGCCTTCGTAGTAATTTAATGTTTATAAATGGAATCTTCCCCCACTTCCCCACCTTCACAAGATGTTCCGATGGGAAGTGATATGGCTCAATGTATTTTTCCAACATACATACATGATTCGAAAAGTTTTCGAATTTTCAAATGATTCCGAAGCAAACAGGCAGTAGACAGGCATGTTTCAAAATATCGGAAGAACACAGCGAATAGATGATTGATAAGGAAACAGATGAGCCTCAAAGATCTTCACAGATAAGAAGGCAGAAGATGAAAGCATCTAACATGCGAAACCATTGGATTACATAGAAAAAAGCAACACACAGTGTAAAAGTTTTCCAATGAATCGCTCTTAGTAGTTCGTTCATACTGGTTCTTTTAGTAAATTCTACTAGAAAAAAGATCAACATACTTTGTTTCTATCTTTGCATACTACCCATCAAATCGAAGACTCAATCTTTTGACATAATGGCGCTCCATTATCTTATGACAACGATATTAAAATTGAACTGAAACAACAAAAAAGTATTCCGTTGTCTATATAATTGTTGTTAATGAGTCGATAACTCTAATAAGAAGTTTTTTTGACAAGACTTTATAATAGATATGGCTTAGAAAGGCCATCTGTCGGTAAGTAAAACTGTATGCTACGTTTCAAAACTTTAAAAACCCGGGAGAAGTCTTGCTTATTCGTTTTAAATGAATAAAACCTTAAATTTACTGATTATGATACAGAGTATTTTTAACGTCTTTGTTAGCCGGATTATGACCATCCAAGCGTAGGAACGATGCAAGAAGTGGTTAAATGTACCGCAACTGAATGGATGAGTGGAAATCATGATAATAATAAGGATTCAACCGAAGCTCGAGAAAATCGAAAAATCCAAAAGAGATTCTACGCTTGTTGTTTGGTTTAGGGCCTGGAAGGAAGATGAATGGGAGCTAGACCAATTACAAAAGCAGTGTTAAAATTTTTGAACAAATGTCTTATAATTGTTTTATAAGATTGAATTTTCATTATTTTCAATACTTTAGATCATTGTGACGTACGTTTAAAGAGAATTGGTTGAGGTTTTCGATTACACCTTAAAATAAAGTTTCATCGTTTCAAAACGCAGAAAAACTTTTCTTAAAAAAGCCGATTAACACATGCTCTTTCGTGTAGAGATAGTTGAAGTAGGTAAAGGGTAAAGTATCTTCAGGAATTTTTTTTCCTTACTTTAACATACATTTTTGGTCATGTTTGAACTCGTGCCTCCTCCTTTACCACGACTACATATAGTCGGCATAGATGTAATGTAATACGTTCATACTCTTGAACATAATTTCACTTCCCTCATTTGAGCCCATTCTTCCTTTCTTCCTCGTTCCTCTCTTTTTGTTCTTTTTTCATTAATCTCTCACAATTTTCTGAAATTTTTACATTAATTTCAAAAATACTGAGTTCTAAGAAACAAAAAAAGGTCCTTAACATGAAGAAACTGAATACTTCTTACTTCAAAATAAATACATTAATGTGGACTCGAGGCGAATATAATCCAGATTCATCAAATAATATTGCAATCGTAAGTTTTATAAAAGTTATACTTTATAAAAGGATGTTTTAACTTACTCACTATATCTGTTAAGAGATGATTAAAAGTCCTGATGAGAAATTTTTTCACCCGATGAGTCAAAAAGTCAAATACTGTGAGCAATTTAATGATTAAGCTCTAGCAACTTATGAGATTTCGAAAGAGTGTTTTTATTAGATCGAGGTCTAGTTTTAAAGATCGAAGAAAAAAAAAAAGGTAATTCGACACATCAGAAAATATGACGTTTAAGATCACCCAAACCATGGGGGTTAAGAAATGTTGGTAGTGCTCATGCACGAATCTGACTCTCCCCACTGCTGCTATTCGCACTTGCAGTGATCTAGCGGGCAGCCACTGGTTCTACCAGGATAGGTCTGTCATGCATCTTGGGGGAGCGCATACCCTGCTTCACAAATTCTATTGAAGCTCTTCAATATTTAGTAAACACACCAACTGAGAGATGTTTTTTGAGAAATTCAGTTAAAATATTAAAGTTCAAGTAAGTTGTATTGCTTCCTTTCCTGATCATTTTTGGATTTGAATGATGAAATATTTTTTCAAAAAGACAATGTGGAATCGGCAACGAGTATTTTGAAGAATTCATACGGCTGATGGAAGAGAAAATGAGTGAAATCGGTAGTGGAGCGAATAAATTGTATTGAGGGATGTAAGTTATTGTTAGAAGAAATATGTGAATGTGTTATTTGCGGGGAGCAGGGAGAGAAAGGAAGCCTATTGATACGCAGCTGTTTGTGCCCTCTTGGCCTCCGGCCGTTTCCATCATCAGCATTTTAGAAAGCAGAGTTATATGAGAGTACTTAGAGATGAATATTATAGAAGTTAAGAGAGAGAGAGAGAGAGAGAGAGAGAGAGAAAGCGATAGAGCCAGAGAAAGATATAGAGAGAGGGAGAAATTGGTAGAGATGTAAGGTGTGTGAAAAGAGTGAGAAAGATATTCATTTAAAGACGAAGACACGGAACAAGAATAGAGCGGATAATATCAGAGAGGAAAGAATATGAGAAACAAGAGTAAAGTGCCTACGAAAGCAGAGACGAGAATCGGGATAAGATCTCGTGGAATATTGGGAAGTGATCACAGCCAGGTTGCTGAGAAGTCTTTAGGGTTGAGAAAGGAGCCCAATAATGTGTATCGTCTTATTCTTATTGGCTCGGAGCCCACAACAACGTTCTATGAAGTAGCTTCTTAATCCCTCGAATTTCTCAAAATCCTCTGAATCGACCCTTCTCGTCAATGCGGCTTTCCAACTTAACGGAATCACCGATTCCTCTCCATCGCAAACCCATTAAACCTCCTCGCAGCGTGAATGATACGAGGCGTACCGGAAAGAGTGCGCGAACGGAATCGGATAATACTCTCCAACCAGAAACCACTAAATCATCGAAGTCGAACGGAACAACTTACCCCTGTCATGCTAAGCTATATGAAAGCTTTTCGAGTCATAAATCTTCATATCATCATGACTATCATGACTTTCACGGTGTATTCAAAAGGTCGAGACGACATCTGCGCGGTAAGTAGCCTTTTACCATCAAGTCTATTGCTTCGTATGTTTGAAAAGAACAAAATCGTTTTTGGGCACTTTTTCACTTTAGGACCCCCCTCTCAGAGGTTCCATGGGTCATACTTCTTCTGACATACTTACATTTACAAAAAGTTATTTTTACATTAAAAAAGTTATTATTACATTAAAAAAACTACTTCTACATTAAAAAATGCTTAGGCTTAGGAAAAAGTTTACGCCAACGAGGCCGTACGGCTTATGCGAATGAGACCGTTGCAAGAAAATGACCCAATTGAATCCACCCAATTGAATCTCTGGGAGGGAGGGGGGGGGGTACTAAAGTGAAAAAGTTCCGTTTTTGAAAGTTTGAAGTTACAAAAACGTTTAAGCAAATGCACCCTATCGTTTTAGATTCGGGAAAAAAAGACCATGTATGGTTCAAGAATATCGCTCTCTCTCTCTCTCTCTCTTACTTTATTTCTTTCTTTCTTTTTTCTCTTTCGGCTCACATACTTTTTTCCTTCTCTTAATTCTGTGTTTCACCCAGCTTACTTATTCTTCTCTCTATCCTACTTCACAGACCATCTACCTCTTTTCACTCTCTCTCAATGTTGATTCTCATGAAAGATTCATTACTCTTCTGGCCCCTATGCGAACACTTGTTTTGTTTTCTACTCTGTCGCTTCCGCTCTCCGCTTTATAAATGAAGAGAAGAATCTTAGATGTTGCGATTTGAGTGCAATGAGGGCACGATATGCTGTACCAAAAGTAGTTTTTAGAAAGTTATTTGTTTAGAACATGAAATTTACTAAACATGGAAATTCAAGTTTGAATTCCGGAAAGAGTTTATCGGAAGCAAAACTAGATTATGACCTATTCGAGTTTCGATAATGGTCTGGTTGTTATATGGGACTAGTATTCGAACATTACCCCTTATAAATTATAAAATTACTTACCAATTTATATGAGAAGAGTAGAGAAAAGAAAATCTTCACCTCGTATGTTTTTATTACTTGCTTGAAACAGAAATTGCGAACGGGTGAAATTCTTTCGGAGAAAACATGCTCAGGTAAAAAAAAGCATCTCGAGAAAACCAAATCAAGAACTTTTGAGGTGGAAAAGGTGGAAAAAAGCAAAATATGATTTGAGAAAAGTAGAAAAAGAGATCTTCGACAGAGTCTTGATCACCAATACAGTGCCTCTACGAAGCTTGTCACATATTCACGTCTATCTAAAAACCAAACAAAAATAAAAAAGGTTGTTATTGATCCTAGTTTGCTCCAGAAGCTCATCGAGCGCTGGAGTACCTCGAGGAGTTCCACGCGCAGCTGACGCGTCCTGCCGACTACGAACTTCGCCGGGAGATCGAGCGAATAATTATGCTCTTTAAGGACTCCCTTTTCCGTGCACTCATAGGTACATGTTTATTTATGCGCTGATAGGGGTGTTTTTCTCACTCAAAATGTGCGTTATATTTATGCGCAAATAAATGCTTCATAAAAAAGCCAATAAAACTGTTTGTGCGAAATTTCACCTTTTTCATTGCACGCGTTCGGTGTCTTTTCGAATCCTACCGTACCCTTATTAAAAGCTTTCCGAACTACACGTTTCGTTCGTGGATGTAGGAAACATCTTGGCGTAAAAGCCTTAATAAATATATATGATCAGAGTCTTAGAAAATACTTCTTGGCTCTGTTATTGAACACTGAGAAGATGGCGTGGAATGTGCTCAGGAGCTCTGTAATGAGTTTCAAGTGAAGTGAAGTTTAAAAGAATGTTCTTATTTTCAGATATCTCTGAGTTCTACGAGGAGACACTTCTCAACGAGCGTAAGAGCTACACTGAAAAGGTTTTTATCTTCGAAATTGAAAACCTCATGACAATCTATATTTGATGGAAATTAGATTTTTTCTGATTCACGAAAAATAATCTGTAACGTGGTCTTGATCTTAATAGATATACTTTCTTGGTGATGATCTGTTTCATAAATAGCTTCCTTGCTAGAGAAGGTACCCATATTGCTCATTAGAGAACATTGAGGTCTAATGAACTAGTTATTGTCAAAGAAAATTTCGAGTTTCAGTCTCTTCGAACAATTGTGTTCATAAAAACTAATTGTTATTCTAGTATGAATACACCTTTGTCTTTCCTGCATGCACTTCTTATGCGTAAAAGGGAAAACTTTTATATCACTCGCAGTGATGATTTGCTTCAGCTGTCTGAAGCTCGTCGGATAAACGAACGATGGGAGAAGAGCGGCCCGATCGGAGGCTTTTCTTCCGGCGCTCCTTTCAATTCCGCGTTCGGAAGTGCAGGACTCGGTAGAGCAACAGCTCCACTAGCCACTGAGGTACCTTCTATGCAGCCATCCTCACTCACTTTTGAAGTCATTGTTATTGTTTTTCTTAGATACATATATATTAGTTATTGTTATTCATTAAAACGATCATTTCGGAAAAGCTGTCTCACATGGCTAAATCCAACCCAGCCGGAAAAAGCAAGTTCAACATTATGAATTTAAGGTTTTTGTCCCCGTTCTATGCAATTATAGTGTGTCATCGATGTTTTTTTCTTCGTTATGAGTTCTGTTGCTTGGCCGTTTTCATCTATTCAACGACAAATGCACACAAATATAATTAAATAATGAACATTGGGTGCATCCCAATCGTCGGATACAATAGCCAGTTTATAAGTCCTATCGAAGCATATTTTTGAGAGTGAGAAAAGACTGCCTTGTTCTTTTGTTCCAGTTCAAGATCAAACTGTAGTGTTTTTTTTCTGGTTCATGATCAATATTAAATAATTTGAATGAATAAAACCGGGCAGCCCCGTGCGAGAATTGTACGTCCAATTTGCTTTTAAGGAGTGAAATAGCTTATCTTAGTAAATGTTACATAGTTAGCAAAAGTTATGGAGCGTCAGAATTCAACTTTTCACTTCGCAAAGTAATTTTCTGCAAAGTGATCCCGTTGAACGCTCCAATGTCTCACCACGAATTACTTCGTAAAGAAAAATGGACTACGGTATTACTTTTTTTAATAACTTTTACTGTTGGACGTAATTTTTTTATGAACTTTTCAGAAAAATCGTCGCTTTGTCTTAAAATTAGAGACCGCAATGGCTAAAATCAAAAGCAGAATAGGTAGTAAAATGTAATTTTCATGTGTTCTTAATCACTTAATTAGTTTAAAAAAACATGAAAAAATCAAAAACAATTACTTTAAAGCAGAAAAAAGAGATCAGATAAGCTTCGAAAATTCTGTCTATAACAAATCTTGGTACGCTAGAGCGCGGAAGGTCAAGTGGGTCATGTTTGTACTAAAACGCGGCCTTAACTTCGCACTGGTAATCTTCATCAATTTTTTATTGAAAAAGTTTTTGATTTTCTCATTAAAAAAATTTTTTATGAATTGAAATTCTACGGACTCCGATCGCATCTATTAAAAAAAATTTTGCTTCAACATTTATTGAAAATTTATACATAAATCAGTGACTATACTTACTCTAGCGCGTGGCTCAACTTCGAAAGGCCATATTTTTTTTGGCTATGATAAAAATTAAAAATTTCTTTTCCATTATGTCAACTTGAGTTTTGTCATTGATAAAATGAAATAATATCTTTGCTTTTAACAATCCAAAGTTCGCCTTTACATAATAAAGCAGTGAGAGCACTATACTTTAGCGCGTGGCTCAACTTCGAAAGGCCTTTTTTTTTGGCTATGATAAAAATTGAAATTTTCTCTACCATTATGTCAATTTGAGTTTTCTCATTAATAAAATGTAATAATATCTTTGCTTTTAACAATCGAAAGTTCGCCTTTACATAAAGCAGTGAGAGCACTATACTTTAGCGCGTGGCTCAACTTCGAAAGGCCATTTTTTTTTTTGGCTATGATAAAAATTAAAAATTTCTTTTCCATTATGTCAACTTGAGTTTTGTCATTGATAAAATGAAATAATATCTTTGCTTTTAACAATCGAAAGTTCGCCTTTACATAAAGCAGTGACTACTATACTCTAGCGCATGGCTCAACTTCGTAAGGCCATAATTTTTTTTGGCTATGATAAAAATTGAAATTTTCTCTACCATTATGTCAATTTGAGTTTTCTAATTAATAAAATGAAATAATATCTTTGCTTTTAGCAATCGAAAGTTCCTTTTTATATCAAAAATTAGGAAAATATTATTTGGTAACCTGAGCTGTGAGATTCCATTATAACTTCTGAATCTCGTTTAATAACATCCAAGAAGAGGCTCGAACTGAAATGAGACATTTTCACGAGTTTTAAAACGAATTGAGGCATAATACAATGACTGAATCTCTCAGAAAAACATACAGAAAGAAAAAAAATCCGTTGAAAGTTCCAAGTTATTCGATTTACAAACAGTTTGGAATTACGGAATTTTCAGTGTGGCAGAAAAAATGGCGTTCCAAAATATTGTCATTGCGGTCTCTACTTAAAATGCATGTGTTTTTTCTTTTCACCGTAGTCCATGTTTCTTTTCACGGTAATTCGTGGTGAGACATTGGAGCGTTCAACGGGATCATTTTGCAGAAAATTACTTTACAAAGTGAAAAGTTGAATTCTAACGCTCCATTAGTTGTTACAGGACCGTCTACCATTCATCGACTCGAACGGTCATTCGCACAGTCATTCTAGTAGCTATATAGTTCAGGAAAGAACTCGACATTTGGTGAGTATCTCGTTTCTTGATGGGGCGGGGCCATTATCGAGTCAAAGCCAGAGCGCATCTGGACGTTTCAAAGAACTTGATAACCATTGCTCATCCGAGTATGTGACTGAGGTTAAAGAGAAACAAGCATAAGGAATAGAAAGCAATTATTACTTTTGATTCCACACTTTAATGAATGTCCTTTTTGAACTTCTTGACAGGTGCCGATGAGTTATTGTCAAAGCAGATACATAGGTCAACAGCTTGAAATCCACAGAGAAGCGCATAAATTCTTCTTCTTCTTAGCGTTTGTCCCGTCCGAGAGCAGGGTCCGCTGAGAACAGGGTCCGCTGAGAGCAGAGTCCGCTGAAGTGCGCAGATTAAAAGTACTAATAATGAGACAGAAAGAGGCTGAGTGCGTGCGATTAAACATGTAGAAAATGCAAACATACTACTTGCACCTACCTTTTTGGAAAAGTGCCTGAATTCACACATAGAATTTTCACGCAGTGTGGGTTAAGTGATCAACCTGGGTTGCATAGGAGTAACCCTGAATGCTTCTGAGAGAAAAAAATCCAGACATGGCAGCTTTTGTTTAGAAGAATGAATATAAATCAAATTCGTCGCAGCTATGTATGTCGATAGTATCGTACTCCAACGATTTGACCTTTCAAGACTCCTTATTTGCAATTTTTCAGAGTAGCGATGGATGGAACACTACTGAAAAAGTTTCCAGAACGCTGGAGACGCCGACTGGCTTGCACACTTCAACTGTTACGGTATGTTTACCATAATGCCCATGTCATTTCTGAAATTTATGAAAGATTGGCGAAAGAAAAACATTGTGTTTTGAAGGAAAACAAAACCGCAAATTTGGCTAGCTATCTGTAGTTTTTTATCATAAAGCCGCCAAAAAGTAAGGATTTTTTATCATTGTGAACTATTAGAATAGAGACAATGATGAGAAACAGTTTTCTGCCCCAGAAAGTTTTATTGAGATTTTTAACTGTTTTAAAACCATTTTGACGTTTAAAAATTTTCTCTGCTTCAAAAAAATCAGTTTTTGTGTTGCAGTCTAATGGCTTCATCGATGAACACGGCCAGCATTGGGAAATCGAAGACATCGTTCTAGAGAAGGTCGTTGCATCTTTTGAGAGCATCCTTCTAACCAATCCACTTTAAAGCTGGAAAAACGCGAACCGGTTGTGATTCGTCCTCATAATCCTCCCTTCCAATCCTAATGATAAGCCATCCACGCTTGAATAATTCACTGTTTTTCTGTAGTATTCTCATTTTGTTTTTGTTAGGTTACATTATGTTACATTTTGTTCTCTTTGTTGTTGTAGATTGCCCGCCGTAGGTCTCCGGTTGGGTAGACGAGGTCTTCTTTGACATGGCTCAGAAAACAATAACCTTACTTACATCAATTATCTAATTATATTTATTTCTCTTTCTCTCTCCGGTTTTATTTGGTTTTTTTGTTGTGTTTTTTTGTGTTTTTTTTTCCCCTTCATTTTTTCCCTTCATTTTTTTTTGAGAGAGAAAGGAATCACTGGTATAAGAACTTAACAACAGACGTCGGGCTATTCCACAAATCTATACTTCTTAAAAGTGTGTGGTCACAGCGACACGAGAATAAATGACTAGTTGTAAGTGGCTCTTCTAAACATTTTGGGCAAAGAGGTGATAGGGCAGCTCCTATTCTGTGTAGGTAGCTGTTAAGGGAACTTGCATAGCCACTACGTAGTTGCGATAATGTTATTTGTTGTTCCCTGGGAAGTTGATTCGTTGATTTATGGATTCTGGGAGGTTTCTTACCTAGAACTGGGTTATCTAATGAAATTTCTAACAGTCTCAGTATGTATTCTTTTAAGTGCGGCTTTCTGATCACTTTTGTTCTCTTTATAACTTCAACACAATTATCTGATGATATAACTCTGACCTCTTATATTTCATTCGAGGTTTTTATCAAAAAAATTTAAATCTTCGATATGTTTAAATATATGATATAGTGTAAATAAATGCATTTTATATGTACCTAATAAATTTAAATATATGATATAGTGTAAATAAATGCATTTTAATATGTACCTAATAAATTTAAATATATGATATAGTGTAAATAAATGCATTTTAATATGTACCTAATAAATTTAAATATATGATATAGTGTAAATAAATGCATTTTAATATGTACCTAATAAATTTCTAAAAATAGGTTTCAAATTTAATTTGATTCCAGGACAATGTCCTGAGAAACGACTCTTCAAGACTGGTTCGTATTCGGAACCTAAAACGATTGCTTTCTCATACCATAGGATAGTTTAATTCGATTTCAGGGTCACAGTGGCCTCGGCTTCTCCATCACAGGTGGGTCCGACCAACCCGAAAACGGGGACACCGCAGTCACGGTCACCAACATCCTCGAGGGAGGCGCGGCTATCAATGATGGACGAATGCAGTAGGTTTTTTGAGGCTGTAGGAGAACATTAATTCAACAATAAGTAAGCATTATTTCACTCTCTTCTCAGAATGTTATGAAAACCAACTTTGACGAGTTCATGATGACTGGCAACCAGAAACCTCTCTCCAGTTCGTTCCGTATTGCATTTTTCCCGAATCCTCAACTTGGGAAATAAGTCAAAAGAGGGTCTGAGTAAAAAAAGCGTACGTTCAACAAGGATAATTTTCGACCTTGAAGCGAGATAGGAATTTTACCTTTTCTTCACTTATTGGAAGTATTCTGATCTTTTGAAGTCATGTGAGCAGTAAAAAGGTATTGTATTGCTTTCAAAGCTTAGTTACTATTATCCAAAGTTCTCTGAACGATTTAAATGAGTTTGAATATCTTTGAGTTTATATTGTTGATTAGAAACTTTCGCGAGCTTCGACGCGCCAAAAAATAGTTTGGAATCATCGAATCAAGCTTGAAGAGCTCGCCTTCAGCGCACGAATAATAATTGAGGCTGTTCTAGAAATTTTTGTTATACAATTGTAAGTGATATTAGTTGAGGTATGGTTTCTTGTTAGAAGTAAAAAACTTACTGAATAAGAACGAAAACTTTGAAAAAAACGGGATTATGAGTAAAATTTTAAATTAAAAATTGTTACTTTGACAGACGCAACGACATCATTCTGGCAGTCAATAACACCGACTGCACCAATGTTCCACACAATGTCGTTGTGGATGCTTTGAAGTCGGCGGGGAACGTCGTCAAATTGGTGCCTAGTTTTTGATCAGTCATTGGAGACAGGAGCTTGCTCAACTACTGCGCATGGGCATTTTTCGCAATCCTCTTAGCAAACTGCTACTGTTTACAAAGCTTTTTGTTGTAGTTGAAAAAAATATCTACTTATCAAGGACCCCATATTATTACGTAGTTTCAATGAACTAATGTAATAATCTAAATGTAGAATTGATCAGTTCCGTTCTTTATCTGTCTTCAATATTGAGGAATCTCAATAGGTAACCTTACAATCATTCTACATTTTAAAAAAACTAATTGTTTTTCCCACAGTCTTGTTACAATTGTTCATTAAACTGATCTACTTCCAAGCGAAAGAGAAATGGTGCTTTCCCACTCTATTTTATCGGTTTCAATTTCGTGGAATAAATTTCTTTTTTGTAGCGCCTGAAGCGACTCCGTCGTGGAGCAACGACGCCCGTGATACCATCGACTCTTGGTGCCGGTCGATCATCCCTGCATGGCTCCTCTTCTCATCTTGTTGCGGGAGGCGGCAGGTGCGTGAATCCCTTTTTTTCCTTAAGAGCTGAAGATAAGTTAAAGTTGTTTTTCACAGTACGACTAAGCTTACAGTATTCCTGAATTCAATTATACCATCGCATGGGAAAAAAAGCTGGTCCACCGGTTAGTATCAAACCCAGCCATCTTTTCTCAATCCGGGAGCGAGAGCGTTACCATTACAAATTGCTATTCCGTGCGATAGTGCTTATTAAAGGCTCAATTGCCTCGTTCTCTTAGTCACGTATGCTCATGAAGCGAAAGCGTCCTGAACTTTTGCAATCAAGGCAGAAGAGTGTCGGAAGATGGATGAAAAGTCTTCAAACGCTTAGTTATACAGTCTGAGTGCAGGGACGCCTGATTAAGACGACATTAGATTATACCATCGCACGTGTTATGGTAACGCGCTTGTTCCCGGATTGAGAGGAGATGGCTGGGTTTGATCCTGCCTAGTGTACCAGCTTTTTCGTGCGATGATATAATCATTTGTTGTTTTAACCAGGCGTCACTGCCTTTAAACTGTGTAACTGAGCATTTGAAGATTTATGCCTGAAATAACAGTTTCTCGAGCTTCGAGCTTATAATACTCTTAAGCTTACAGTTCGCCTAAGCTTACAGTACGGTACATTCACTCTTGGATAGCTCTGAATGCACGTGAATTACTACGTTGCCGTGTCCCTAGGCGTTGAGCTGGCCGCTTTTTTAGTTTTGAGATTGGTTTCGTACTCGAGATGATTTGAGAGAAAACAGCGCTTTAATTGAAAAATTTTAAGAACTTCTTAAAGTAAAGATTGATCGAGCATTCCTGGGTTTTGTTGGAGCAAATCCTCTCAATTATGTTTATGATCTGTTTTGCTGTGAATAACCTTTCTATGTTTTTCGTAACCCATTTAACCTCTGCGCGCATGTATCAATTTCTTAACCATTCTTAAGCAGTACTTCATTCCAGAAGTTAAGCTGGTTCAAAAAGCAAGTGATGGAGATGACCGTTCTACCTTTATAGTTATCGCGTTTTCATTGAGGATTCGATTCTCGGACTCGTTGTCAATGTTTCGCGGCGTTTAAATTCAGAATGTTCGAAAAACAAACCTAGCTCAATTAAGGGCCCTTGCATTTGTTGAAAAAAGTGCCACTCTTCAAGCGGAGGAGTCTGGAATGATTAGAAGCGTGCTAGAGATAAAGGGCACAGAAGAGAGAGGTTCATATCATTCTAGACTCTACCGCTTCTATAATGGTTGTTTTACCAAATTCTCAGCAGTCCAAGTGACCTATGCTAAAAATACCAAGGTCTCCTGCTTCCTCTCATCTGGCGCACTATGCTATTGCTGCTGGTGGCGTTCTTTTTCTATCTACAAGATGAGCTGGTTACAGTTTTGGTTCTCCCTCGGCGCCCAACTATCCGCCACCTCCACCTCCTCCTGCACACCATACATCTTTCACGCACATCCCCATTCAGAGGTAACCGGTTGACCGGAATTGATGCAAGAGCAAACAGTTTAATGCTGTGGATTCATGTGGTTCTGTACCTTACTTGTTCAGATAGCTGTTTCTAATGTTAGATAATCCTGTTTTATCAGTCTTCTGTAAGTTTTTGTGAACCATGTTCTAAAACGTCGTTCCATAAGTGATTGAGAAGTATTTGTGAAGGCTGAGAATCGATTCTCTCCCGATTGTTCATTGGAAGTTTTCCGTTCGCTAATGAGACAAAGCTTACCTCTAGAAAGCCCGATCCAACTAACACGAAACGCGATTTCCAATGCAAATTCCTTTGGTGAACGTCCACAAACCTTTAATCTCAGAAATACATAACTGTGAAAGCTTTCTTCTCATTTCTTGAGAATCGCGTAGGTCGGGCCCCTTATTTAAAGGGAAATGGTGCATTCTAAAGAGTAGAAGCTTGTCATAAGTTAGTAAAAGCAAAGACGCTAGAAGAAAATACAGCAACTATATCGCTCATTTCAGGAACACCCAATCGGAGGTAGATCGGCTGCGTATGCTACCTGGTGTTCAGAACATCTACTTGTACAAGGTTAAACGAGCTTCTAAACTTGAGATCGAACATTAAGCTCGTGCATTGAGGTGTCAATATCATAGATCCCCCGCCTGCATTTTAACATATTTGAGAAGTGATTCCTCTTTCGATTGGGATGCCTAAATGATAAGAAGCTTGTGATTTATCAGAGTCTCGAACTCTTATACATAGCGCTAAATTTTTGCCCTCTTCTGCCGTTTACTTCTGGCTCGCTTCTCATTACACTAGGTATTCGATTCAAGTGAGCGGTTGTTTTTCTTTCTTTTTCCGAATAGAAGTGAAGAAATATGGTGATGATTCGGTTGAGAAATGGAGCTTTCTAATTTCATAAAAGAAAAACATGGTTTTAAGCGTCCATGTCATAAGTTTTCACTGCGTAAATTTTTTGATAATGAAGGTCAACTAACTTTATCAAGTTTTTTTTGTATACTCCCTCAATACGGTTGGTTGATTCAAATAAAGGCAAAAAAAATCACTTCTGGGTGACCTATATCTATTGAATGTACGAATAAATATTAATTCTAATCATTGTTATACCATGGTGACGGGGCAATTCTTGTACATGGATTAAATGGGCACTTTGTTACTTGAGGGGAAAAAGTCATGCTTTCCTTGGGGGTTAGTTTACTTTTCACTAATTTCTTAGCTTAGCCTTAGTAATAATTTATGCTTACGAGGCCGTACCGAACGATTAGCCACAACATTGTCACTTTTTTTTCTCGCTCAGGCATAGGTAAAGGTTACGTTAATGGGGCCGTTCGGCTTAGGAACGAGACCGCATGAAAAAATTTTCAAATTATTGATTTGTTCTCGATTCAATGACTGAAATACTCAACAACAAAAAACCCAGGTTAAATGGTATAATAAATACAGTAGTAGAAACACACTAAAACAAAAGCCTCCCAAGTAAAGTTCGTCCCCTTAAGTGAAGCACGCCCCCCACAAGTAAAGCACACCCCCTAAGTAAAATAATGCCATCAATAATATACAGTACAAAAAGTTATGCTTTAAAAATGAGAGGAAACACATGGATAAGGCCATTCAATTTGGTCATTCAACACTCAATGACCTCTTTTCATTGTGCGTAAGCGATTTTTCTTGTTTCCCATTAACTATCTGTATTGAAGGGCTCGAACGGCCTGGGCTTCTCGATCGCGGGGGGCGTGGGTAACGAACACGTTGCGGGAGACACGGGCATCTACGTCACCAAGATCATCGATGGCTCGGCAGCCGCACACGACGGGCGATTGCGTGTAAATGACAAGATCATAGCGGTTCGCATTCTTCTCACGAGCTTGTTGGTTCTTTGGTAGAAAAGTTTACTCAAACAATGCAACATAATTGCTCTTTGATCTAAGCCTTTCATAAAGTGCTTCAACACGGAATAGCAATGTGACCTCGGTAGTGTAAATAACATATGTAGGTCACGCCCTCTATTAATTATTCCGAAAAATCATCATTTATATTTGAGTGGGTAAGTCTAGAATAATGAGTAGCCCTTCCTTTTTTGGCCTTCAACCTCTAGCTCGCTTCTAAATATTTTAGACTCCCAATTTGAAGAGCAGTTTTTCTTCGAGAATCGCAAGGGGCCTTCGTTGAGATATTGTATCTAATAATAGCACGCTCAAGGTTCCAAAAAACCAGAATTTGGCTGGGTTCGATTCAGTTTTTATCCTTGCTTTTATACAAAACTTCAGTCCTTGTAGAACAAATGTTCCGCTTCGTATGTGTTTTGATCTAGGTTAGACCCTCGCTTTCCGTATTCCGTGATTCAATCAATGAATAGTAATTCTACGAGGAACGGAAAATATATCTTCATCAATGAAGATATATTTGAAGCTTGAAAGTTTCACTGGAAGGATACAGAAGCTCTATTTACTATAGTTTTTCTTTTGTTGTTGTTGTATGAATGTAAAGGGCCTTTGGCAGGTTGATGAGACGAGCTTGGAAAATGTCACGCATGAATACGCAGTGAATGTTCTCAAGAATACCGGCACAAAGGTGAGACTTCAGAAATTGTATTGATAAGGTGTTAATTATAGAATTTATCAATACAGTCGTGAAAAAATTAATTTTTTAAGAGTCCAAATGATTTTTCAAGATAAGTTACTCCTGTTTCTTAAAATGATTTTGATTTTTCAAGATAAGTTGATTTTTCAAGATAAGTTACTCAAAATGATTTTTCAAGATAAGTTACTCCTGTTTCTTAAACATCTCTTAAACATTTCTTAAACATCTCTTGGCCTTAGATTGAAAACGGTAACAGAATGAAAAAAACCGTTAGTAACTGCTAAGAAACGCTTGACCTTACTCTGAGGTTGCCTGAAACCTGGAGAAATGATGGAAAAGAAATTAACAAAAAAGAGTGACCGGATCATGCAAGATTCTGCTCAGGTCTCGCTATTGTACGTCAAGAATCCACACGATTTGGACCAATCCTATGGGGCTCCTGCACCTTCGACACCAATAAGACGTAAGCTAGTGTATTACTGTAGCAGATGGGTCTTGATTACTACTGTAATAGATGTGCCTTGCAAGTATTTACTGATTCGCTGTGTGAGAGATGTTTTTTGCGAAAAGCCAACTGTCATACCGGATTTATATTGAGTATTTGAAGCATGCTAGAATTAGTGCTTACGCTGGTTTTACTGTTGAAGAGTTATAGCTGAGAAAGCAGCAGGTTGTGGACTGGAATCCCGTTAAGACGGACCTTTGCCGAGCTTGAGAATTTTGTATAACATTCTCAGTTACACATTCTTTATTCTTTCCATGTAGCAACATATTGAGAAATTTGAGTTTTAATAGAATAGGCAAGTATAATGTTCTTAGCTTCCAGAATTATTTGTTATTACTTATAGAAAATCGTTAGTCAACGAGATGACATTAACATTCTCAGTTACACATTCTTTATTCTTTCCATGTAGCAACATCTTGAGAAATTTGAGTTTTAATAGAATAGGCAAGTATAATGTTCTTAGCTTCCAGAATTATTTGTTATTACTTATAGAAAATCGTTAGTCAACGAGATGACATTAGTCAACGAGATGACATTAACATTCTCAGTTACACATTCTTTATTCTTTCCATGTAGCAACATCTTGAGAAATTTGAGTTTTAATAGAATAGGCAAGTGTAATGTTCTTAGCTTCCAGAATTATTTGTTATTACTTATAGAAAATCGTTAGTCAAAGAGATGACATTAGTCAACGAGATGACATTAACATTCTCAGTTACACATTCTTTATTCTTTCCATGTAGCAACATATTGAGAAATTTGAGTTTTAATAGAATAGGCAAATGTGATGTTCTTAGCTTCCAGAATTATTTTTTATTACTTATAGAAAATCGTTAGTCAACGAGATGACATTAACATTCTCAGTTACACATTCTTTATTCTTTCCATGTAGCAACATCTTGAGAAATTTGAGTTTTAATAGAATAGGCAAGTGTGATGTTCTTAGCTTCCAGAATTATTGGTTATTACTTATAGAAAATCGTTAGTCAACGAGATGACATTAGTCAACGAGATGACATTAACATTCTCAGTTACACATTCTTTATTCTTTCCATGTAGCAACATCTTGAGAAATTTGAGTTTTATTAGAATAGGCAAGTGTGATGTTCTTAGCTTCCAGAATTATTTGTTATTACTTATAGAAAATCGTTAGTCAACGAGATGGCATTAACATTCTCAGTTACACATTCTTTATTCTTTCCATGTAGCAACATCTTGAGAAATTTGAGTTTTAATAGAATAGGCAAGTGTGATGTTCTTAGCTTCCAGAGTTATTTGTTATTACTTATAGAAAATCGTTAGTCAACGAGATGACATTAGTCAACGAGATGACATTAACATTCTCAGTTACACATTCTTTATTCTTTCCATGTAGCAACATCTTGAGAAATTTGAGTTTTAATAGAATAGGCAAGTGTGATGTTCTTAGCTTCCAGAATTATTTGTTATTACTTATAGAAAATCATTAGTCAACGAGATGACATTAACATTCTCAGTTACACATTCTTTATTCTTTCCATGTAGCAACATCTTGAGAAATTTGAGTTTTAATAGAATAGGCAAGTGTGATGTTCTTAGCTTCCAGAATTATTTGTTCTTACTTATAGAAAATCGTTAGTCAACGAGATGACATTAGTCAACGAGATGACATTAACATTCTCAGTTACACATTCTTTATTCTTTCCATGTAGCAACATCTTGAGAAATTTGAGTTTTAATAGAATAGGCAAGTGTGATGTTCTTAGCTTCCCGAATTATTTGTTTTTACTTATAGAAAATCGTTAGTCAACGAGATGACATTAGTCAACGAGATGACATTAACATTCTCAGTTACACATTCTTTATTCTTTCCATGTAGCAACATCTTGAGAAATTTGAGTTTTAATAGAATAGGCAAGTGTGATGTTCTTAGCTTCCAGGATTATTTGTTATTACTTAAAGAAAATCGTTAGTCAACGAGATGACATTAGTCAACGAGATGACATTAACATTCTCAGTTACACATTCTTTATTCTTTCCATGTAGCAACATCTTGAGAAATTTGAGTTTTATTAGAATAGACAAGTGTGATGTTCTTAGCTTCCAGAATTATTTGTTATTACTTATAGAAAATCGTTAGTCAACGAGATGACATTAGTCAACGAGATGACATTAACATTCTCAGTTACACATTCTTTATTCTTTCCATGTAGCAACATCTTGAGAAATTTGAGTTTTAATAGAATAGGCAAGTGTGATGTTCTTAGCTTCCAGAATTATTTGTTATTACTTATAGAAAATCGTTAGTCAACGAGATGACATTAATCAACGAGATGACATTAACATTCTCAGTTACACATTCTTTATTCTTTCCATGTAGCAACATCTTGAGAAATTTGAGTTTTAATAGAATAGGCAAGTGTGATGTTCTTAGCTTCCAGAATTATTTGTTATTGCTTATAGAAAATCGTTAGTCAACAAGATGACATTAGTCAACGAGATGACATTAACATTCTCAGTTACACATTCTTTATTCTTTCCATGTAGCAACATCTTGAGAAATTTGAGTTTTAATAGAATAGGCAAGTGTGATGTTCTTAGCTTCCAGAATTATTTGTTATTACTTATAGAAAATCGTTAGTCAACAAGATGACATTAGTCAACGAGATGACATTAACATTCTCAGTTACACATTCTTTATTCTTTCCATGTAGCAACATCTTGAGAAATTTGAGTTTTAATAGAATAGGCAAGTGTGATGTTCTTAGCTTCCAGAATTATTTGTTATTACTTATAGAAAATCGTTAGTCAACGAGATGACATTAGTCAACGAGATGACATTAACATTCTCAGTTACACATTCTTTATTCTTTCCATGTAGCAACATCTTGAGAAATTTGAGTTTTAATAGAATAGGCAAGTGTGATGTTCTTAGCTTCCAGAATTATTTGTTATTACTTATAGAAAATCGTTAGTCAACGAGATGACATTAACATTCTCAGTTACACATTCTTTATTCTTTCCATGTAGCAACATCTTGAGAAATTTGAGTTTTAATAGAATAGGCAAGTGTGATGTTCTTAGCTTCCAGAATTATTTGTTATTACTTATAGAAAATCGTTAGTCAACGAGATGACATTAGTCAACGAGATGACATTAACATTCTCAGTTACACATTCTTTATTCTTTCCATGTAGCAACATCTTGAGAAATTTGAGTTTTAATAGAATAGGCAAGTGTGATGTTCTTAGCTTCCAGAATTATTTGTTATTACTTATAGAAAATCGTTAGTCAACGAGATGACATTAGGCAACAAAAAAATTTCGTTGTGAGAGTTTCATAGAAGCATAATTGTTATAAAATTTCGAGGAATAGGAAATGAAATAGAAAAAAGTCACATGGGGTTCTAGTTGTACCGATATAATTTATTCGAATTAGTCTTGGTCGAAAATTTGAAAAAGTCAAACGGGAAAGTTTTTCCAGCTTCTTCTGTTCATGGTTATGGCGATCGCTCATTCGACGCCAGCCATCACACTCAGGAGACTCCCGTTTATCCCAATGATACGGTTAGTGAAAACTTGTATTTTTCCCTTTTCTCCCCTTTTCTCGTCCTCCTTAGCGGTTGTCATGTAATGACTCGCCACTCTTAACTTCCCCCCTTGGAATCCCTCTCCCATCAGAAACCGCCTAGTAACTCTCATTGGAAACCGCCTGTGAATTCTCCAGTTCTCTTCTAGCTTCTGCCCCTCAATAGCTCTGTCATCTCCTGAACTTTTCATCACTTCAACGCGATTTGCAATCTCCAGACTGTTTAAATACTCCGCGTATTAAAAACTTAAACTTAAACTTGTACATTCAACTGAGAAGAAACTCGAACATCTCCAGACTCTTTCTAACCATCCTCGAAAGAAGCTCGTAGAACAAGAAGGCTTGTAATTAGGAAAGAACAGATTTTGAAGAGAGACCAGGGGCCGTATTCAGAGACAAAAATTTATGGTAAACTTTATACTAAGTTGTAGTTTCGCCAAAATGGAAGTCAGAGAGTAAACTTTAGGGTAAACTTTATACTAAAATTCAGTAGGAAAGCTAAGACGCTCTCACCCGTCTTGTCTCTGAATACAGAACTGAGTTGAACTTAGGTCTACAATATACTGGGGTAAAATTTACCCCTTAGTTCATCTTAGATCTCTGAATACGACCCTAAGAACTATGCGAAGAAAAGTAGAGTGTGTAACAGAGAATTCGTATCACAAGCTTGTTTGGGTAGCGCATGGCTTTGTTGTGTAGCGCATGGTTACATACGAAGAATTCGACCGCGGAGCAACTTGGAGAAACAATGGTTTTCGCTTTAAAAGTCTACACGATTAAGATAAGGTTTCTAATTGGACATCCAAGTTCTTCAATGCTTACTACCCTATACAACAAGGAACTCCGTAGAACATAAAAATCAACGATTACAGACGGTGCCATTGCATCCCCGCGCAGTCGGTCTCCACAAAGGCTCCCAGGGGCTGGGCTTCAATATCGTGGGAGGCGAGGACGGCGAACCCATTTACATCTCTTACGTCCTCCCGGGGGGCATCGCTGATCTCTCTGGACAAGTCAAAAAGGTGTTCATGAGTTTTCGAGCAAAAAAAGAAAGAGCTTTGGATATTCGTTTTTAAAGCTTTAAAAAAGTAACCGAGTCTCACTCAAGGCGCTTTTTGTACCGATGAGTTAGGTTTTATTAAGCAGGAAACTTACACAGATAACATCTCCTACTTCCTCCTTTCAAACAAAAACAAATCAAATGTGAAACGAAGTTCGGTCGATGGTCCTAACAAAGCAGCGCAGACAGACTATCGGACATTTACATTCATGAAAACTTTGCTTTTAAGCTTCTTAGAATATCATTCCACAACTTGAAGTCGAATTTTTTTTTTTGAAACAATACTTGCATCTTCACTCGTCTGTTTAATAAGGATAATTTTGTATAACTCCAACAAAGTCGTGATTCAGGGCGATGTGCTGTTGGAAGTGAACGGAATCTCTCTGAGAAACGCGACACATTCACAGGCAGCGGAGACGCTGAAGAATGCGACCAATCCAGTCACGCTCACCCTTCATTATAGGCCGCAAGGTTCGTGGACGTTCACCGAAGTACAATGGTTTCTCCATTTCCACAGTGAAACAGTTTAAACGCAGTGACGTTTGGTACTATGGTCTCTTATAGTTATTGCTATTTTTATCGGGTTCAATGTTTCTTCATAAAGTTATTTTTCCACTCTGGTTGTTGAAATGTCAATTTGGGTTTTAAATAACATCTGCTTTTGTGCTGATAAGCTAACACAATGGATTAGTTATCATAGTGCCCACACTTAATCAGGAGGTGTCATTTTATGTTTTCTTCAAGATTATGAGCAATTCGAAGAAAAGATCGAGCGCCTGCGTCAAGATCTCATCCGGAACTCAGCACAGTCAGCTGGCCCCAGGTCGGTGAACCAGTCCAGAACGTTCCTCCAACTTCCTCGAACTCCCTCCCTCTCCTTCAGGGTG
This sequence comes from Allodiplogaster pararmata, assembly GCA_964056735.1. Taxonomy (NCBI): domain Eukaryota; kingdom Metazoa; phylum Nematoda; class Chromadorea; order Rhabditida; family Diplogasteridae; genus Allodiplogaster; species Allodiplogaster pararmata. Next base: position 2,338,693 of record OZ057408.1, on the reverse strand, counting down.
TTTTTTTACCACTCGGATAGGATAGGGGCTAGAGCAAAAAGACTCATCATTTAAAAAGTGTACCTCTAAAAGAACAGGGCGAGTATATGTATTGAGCATGCGAGGATGCGAGAAAACAGGTAAGTAATTGGCTTCAAGAAAGCCTAAGCGTTCTTTTTTGCTCTTACTGCGGAGGTTTTAGTGAGAGACAATGGCTGATCTCTGTTATGGCTTCTTTCATGTACTTCAAATTATAAGTTACAAAGTTTAAAGGCAGTGACGCCTGGTTAAGATGACAAATGATTGAACTATCGCACAGAAAAAAAGCTAGTCCACCGGGCGGGATCGAACCCAGACCATCTCGACTCAAACCGGGAGCGCGTGTTACCATTACACCACGGGGACACATTGCTATTCCGTGCGATAGTGTTATATGAAAGGCTCATATGCCTTGTTCTCTTAGTCACGCATGCTTATCAAGCGATTGCGTCCAGGCGTTAAATGATACCGGTCAAAAGCATGTTTGTACGCGCCGAGCGAGTTGAGAAAGGGATGGTCAAGGCTAAATAGAAATGAAAGGGATGTAGAATTAAAGTGAAATAGAACGGAAGAAGAAGAGAATGTAGATCATTTCCGGCGCGAACGTGTATGCGCCAACTTAGCTGGTCCGGTTCCTATTTAACCCCTGATTGCGTCATGAATGGAGCGTAACTCCAGAGTTCACGATTAAGACAAAAGAGAGATGGAAGATGGATGATAAATCTTCAAATTCTAAGTTACACAGTTTTACACACTCATAAAATAAGCTATGTATACTAAAAATAATAAAAAAATACTTATAACTTTTTTTAAATAGATTTTTTTGATCAAGTTATTCTCTTTTGCAGTTCACTGAATCGTAGTATGCGCAATACTCTTTAATTATCCTTCACAACAAGGGTAATATGGTTAAGTGGAGCAGAGATAGAATAAGAATGTCATCTGGAATGCATGTCAGGGCGCAGCTGTACGTCCGCGCTCTCTTCGACAACGATCCCTCACGAGAAGCGGGAGCCCCGCACCGCGCGATGGCTTTCAACTACGGAGAAATCCTGCACATCACCAACGACAACGATCCAAACTGGTGGACCGCCAGAAAGGTGCGAGTGGAATATGAAGATGATTCCGAAAGGATCACTGTCTTCAAGTCTTTTTGTAGAAGCCAGTTTTCATGGAAAATCTGGAAAAAGGAAAAATTTCTTATACTTTCTCGGTTGAGTATCTCGGAAAATAATCATGGAGTTAGACTGCATGAACATGTTCATCGAGTTAGACTACATGAACATGTTCATCGAGTTAGACTGCATGAACATGTTCCATAATATGAACGAGGAAAACGGGTTTTCTTCATGGAGTGAAACGAGCAAACTAAATTAATCTTAGAGTTCAAACTTCAAAAAAACATCAACAAAAAAATTTGTGGGAAAAAAATTGAACTCTCGCTTATTCAGGTGGCCGAGAATGGTGATGAAGGACCGGAAGGAGTCATTCCATCCAAAATACGCGTAGAGAAGCGCGAAAGAGCTAGGAGAAAGCAGGTTAACAATATTTATATATAATAGAAAGTAAACCCTCAATTAGAGTACAAATGTCTGATTATTTATAATTTTCTGAATGTTCAATAATTTTTCAATAAAAGTTTTTCTACTACAAATAACACTTTAGGTTAGCGAATGGAGCTTTGAGAGGAATACAATATAAATTTAGAAGAAAGAGCGAGAGAGAGAGATAAAGAGAGAGAAAGAAAGAAAGGTAGAGGGAGATGAAGACAGACAGCGAAAGAGAGAAAGAAACGGAAAGAAAGTTAGAAAAAGAGGAAGACAGACAGAGAGAGAGAAAGAGAGAGAAAGGTAAAGAAAGAAAGTTTGTTGTTGTTGTTGTCTTGCCCAACGGGTAGATCTTCCTTCGCGAGACACTGGAGGAAGTCGTTGAAGCTCTCGACCCTCCAGCGTTATAAGCCCACACTCTCTTTCCTCTCTCTCTCTTATTTTTTTATTTTTTATTTTTTATTAATTTTTACTCTCTTTTTTTTTTTCTCTCTTTCACTTTTTTTTCTCTCTTTCACTTTTTTTTGGAGAGATTTAATTGAACAAGAAATCAACAACCGAGTGCGGCCTATTCCAAAGGTCGATAGGGCTAAGTGAAGTGGGGTTACAGCGACACGAAAAAATATGTCTCGAAGTATGCGGCTCTATCCTACACAGTGTGCAGAGGGGAGATTCATTGGCCCCTATTCGGTGGAGGTAACTGTTAAGGAAACTAGAGTGGCCGCTTCGCAATTGAGACAGAGTTATCTGATTTTCTCTGGATAGTTGGGACGTGGACTTATGTATTCTAGGAGGTTTAGTTCCCAGAACTGGGTTGGGTCGACTATTTCTAAGAAAATCTCTGACTGTCTCCGTGTGTATATTTCTGAGGGCCACTTTATAGTCCGTGTCACCTAATACTATGTCTATGTCTTTGGCATGCTTTCTGACTGCCCTGGGAGGTTTTGCTTCAGTGCAGATGCGGTGAGATGGATGGTTAGGCTGAAGCCTGGCCTTGGCGGTGAATTGTTTGCTGAGCATGAGGTTGTGTTCTTTGACTGGAAGAAGTTTGCTCTCGTATGCCAGGTGCTGAGTGTCCGCAATTGCAAGGTTTCCAGTTGCGATTCGAATGGCTTTGTTTTGTGCTGCTTGCAAGGAAGTCCAATGTGATTCGGCAAGTTGGGGCGAGTAGATGGGTGCTGCGTAAGACAAGACTGCTCTTGTAGTTGCTTTGTAGGTGTTCAGCATTTTTTCGGTCTTCTGTCCCCATTTTCTTCCTGCGATTGCTCGGAGGACATTCAATCTTTTTGTTGCCCTTCTCTTTAATCCTTCGGCGTGTTGACGGTAGGTTCCCATCTGGTCCAAGGTGACACCAAGGATTTTGGGGGTTCTACTTGGAGGAAGTGGCTCACCGTTGACCACAACTTCTGGTACTTCACGACATTCCTTTGTGTTGGTGGTGAAGAGCGTTACACTGGATTTAGCTGCCGAGATGTCCATCTTTAGTTCCCCAAGATGGCTGGTGAGGGCTGGGAGGTAGGTGTTCAGTCTGTCAGCTCCAACTCTCCAGTTAGGGTGAGAGGCCAGTATTGTCAGATCATCCGCATACCCGACCAATTTGATCGTCTCGGGAGGTTTCGGCAGCCCATTCAAGTATATGTTGAACAAGGAAGGGCTGAGTACTCCCCCCTGAGGAACTCCTGCGTAGCAGGTTTGCTGGCGGCTGAGGCAGTTTCTGAAGTCCACACGGATGGCTCTCCCTCGTAGATAGCTGGAGAGCCATCTAACGAGGCCTCTGGGGATGGACGTTTCGGCGAGAGTGTGACACAGGCGAGAAATGTTGACCAGATCATATGCCGAGGTGAGGTCGAGCGCAACCATCACTGCGCGATGTGGAGGGAGCCGTTGGTTGATACCATTGGTTGTGTGGCCCGTTATCTCCATCAAGGCTGTCGTGGTCGAGCGTCCTTTTCTGAAGCCATGTTGCCAGTTTTCCAACTCAACTTCTTCTGTGATGTGGGGGAGGATGATTCTCTCGAGGAGTTTGACCACAGGGGACAGAATTGAGATCGGTCTGTAGCCTTTAACCGACGTGAAGTCCTTCCCTGGCTTCGGAATCGTGATAATTCTGGCCGTCTTCCAGGCCGAAGGTATGATGCCGGTGCTGAGTGAGCAATTGAAGAGTATTGCAAAGCATCTTGCACACTGTTCGCCAGCCTTTTTAACCATAAGAGGACAGATTTCGTCGAGATCCATGGCCTTGGAGCTTCTCATTTTCTTCATTGCTGTCTTCACTTCGTCAACTGTGACGACTGGGACGTCGGAACGCTCAAGGTTCGAGGTCCAGCGGTGCGTTCTCCTGTTAGTTCGATCAGGGGTCTTGACGGCTTGTTTGGCGAGTTGTTTGGCGAAAAGGTTGGTAGCTTCCAGGCTGGATAGAGGTGAACCCTTATGGACAATAGCGGCGTGGGAGGGTTTGTGTGCTCGACCATCAAGTGATTTGATTGTGTTCCACAAACGATTTGTGGGTTCGTTGGGTCTGAGGTTGTTTACGAAATCTTCCCATGCAATGCGCTTATCGTCATTGATCTTATAGGAAATCCTTGTCATCAGTTCAGGGAGACATGGGTCTGCCGGGTTTGCTCTACGCATCTGATCTCTTTTTCGGATGAGTGCTTTGGCTTCTTCGCTCAGGCGGGGTATGAAGTCTGGGCATCTTCCTTGTGGTATATGTTTTCTTGCCGCCTCTCTGAGAGTTTCAACCAGGAAGGAATGCATGTTGTGAGGGCTTCCTTCGTAAGGAAATTCGCTGAGTCTCTTGTTCACTTCTATTTCGTATTCGTGCCATTTTGCTTTTCTGAAGTTCATGTAGCATCTTCGTTTCCCAATCGTTGGGATTCTCAGTTCTATCTCGAGTAGGACTGGTAGGTGGTCAGAATTCAGCTTTCCGAGAGTTCTCCAGGAACAGTTTGTCGCAATGTCATTTGTGACTGACGTAATGACCGGAGAGAAAGAAAGGTAGACAGAGAGAGAGAGAGAGAGAGAGAGAGAATACAAAAAGATAGACAAGTATAGAGGGTCAGAATAACTACTCCCGAAATGAAGTATTCATTCCAGGTTAACTTCAACGCAGGAAGTCAATCGCTCGGACGCAATACAACCATGAGTGCTTGTTAGTATAATTATAATCTCCTGAGTAGTCATCACTTTTTTTTTATAAAACATAAATCATGAGCTTTTGAGTTACATACTTGTTTTTGAGGGGCGTTTCCACTAATCAACACTAGTTCAAATTACGCCCTCCTAGCCATCTTTTTTATTCTGAGATGATTTACTTCTAGGTTATCAAAACATTTAAAGGGGAAGGTTCTTGGAGAAAACTGTAGGAATTGAGTTACTTTGAGTAACTGAGTTTTAGCGATTTCAAAAAGAGGTTAATTGATAGAGACACTTGAGGCGCGTTTTCTGTAACTAAAGGAAGATAATTACAACGAACCAATTCAAATTTTTATCATTTCTATGCAGATAGTTCATGAAAATTTCTCAAGTGTGTTTTTTGTTAAAGTAAATGATTTATACTCTTTTCTTTTCTTCCTAAGTTTATTTCAGTTTATATCGTAACCCTTTTTCTGTTCATTTCCCCACGCTTTGGGAAGGTGACCCCGGTTGTTTTTTGTTTCAACTTTGAAAACTCAAGCTTTCTATTCTTATTGGGGTGGGGTATCGATGTGATGTAAGCGTGTTTGGAGTCGATTTAGCTGATTCGACGATTAGGCGCGTGTCACTACGCGTGTTTTATTCTCCAGTATGTGATTATGTAAGTTTTATCCTGCTTTCGATTATTTTTCACAAAAAATAGAAAGAGAATACAAGGAGAGAAACGTGTGAAACATGTAAAAGCCGAAAAATAAGAATAAGTCATAGATTGCGAAAAAGCATGACAATTACCTAGAGAAAAAGAGGATATATAGATAGGGAGAAAGGTAGAAAAAGTAAGAGAAAAACGGAAAGATAAAAGAAAGAGAGGCAACAGAAATTTATAAATAAAAAAATACTGGCGAGAGGGAATAGAAATAGAGATGGAAAGGAAGCGGATGTTACAGCGGGCGGCGGTATGGAAGGTCGTCGTGGTTCGCGGACACAACTCTCCTTCTCCCGCAAGTTCCCCTTCGTTAAGAGTACGGACCGGCTTAACGAGATGACGGACCAAGAGCGTACGTGCCCTTGTTGCTCTTCCTCCTTCACGCTTTTACCTCGCCTAAAATAGAAGTTTTCCCGCTCATTTTGAAAGTTCTCTGCCTTAATAGCAATTTTCCTCGAAGCGGTCTTTTTTCATCAATTGAATACGGTTCACAAACAATTGAACGTGTGTTTTGAATTAGGCGGCACCACCACGACGTATACTAGCGAGAGTGAGAATGGTAAGCACTTGGTGTTTCGTGTCTATACTATACAGCATGAATCGCTCTCTTTTGGTGTTGTGAAATGTGCTGTGAGAAGTGCGGAGAGTTTGTTACTTGTTCGGGGTGCTCTCATGAATAGAAAGATGATCAAGTGCTCAATGCTGCGCACTGTTTTGTTCACCAACCGTTTTTAACCGTCAAAATTAAATGTATGTGAGCAAATTAGTTTTCCTTTTTTACGGTTGAAAACGGTTGGTGAGCAAAGCAGTGCGCAGCTCAATGGGTTCTTCTCGGAGGTATTCACAACCTTCTAGAAAAGTTTGGCGTTATGGGAAAGTTTGGAATGAGGAGGCTTCATGTCCCTAATAAAACTATGAAGGCCTTGTTTGCCATAGGAACTGTGAAAGAAAGACATCATAGGTTTCTGAAAAAAGACTAAAAGAAATTCTAACAAATTCCATGGCTTATTTAAACAGTTTCTATGACTTATTTGAACATAAACAAACAACTAATATAATCTTTACCCCCTAGGGATTGGAGCTTTAACTATTTAAACTGCAACAAGTACGTTAAAACTGGTTGTTGAGGCAAAAATTACAGAGCAAGCTATCAGTGAATCGATTTCCTGATGAAACTTCTTTTTTATTCGAGAAAGAGTTAAATTATCTATGTATGTTAATATATTACTTTTGGGTATCTACTCAAGAAAGGCGTGGAAAGCATTTTAAATTAATAAGTAGTTTTTAACCAAACAAAGATGGATAAATAATTCATTATGCAAAGATATGGCAAGTGTTAATGAAAACTGAATTTTAGTTTATCCAAGATGATCTCGAGTGTTTAATCCATGTTGATTGTGCATTGATAGAGAAATACAAGAGTTATGTAGCATAACCCCCATAATCTAATACTTGAAGCGATAACTTTATCCAGTTCTATTCTGTCCTTTGACTGTTTTCTGCATGCTAACTTCTTGTCATTATGTATAGAAAAGAAGGTATGTTACGTGTAGTAGTTAGATTAAATGTGCTCACTCTATCAAGTCCAAATTATCAAGTCAATACTGGTTTGTGTACCTGTTAGATTAAATGTGCTCACTCTATCAAGTCCAAATTATCAAGTCAATACTGGTTTGTGTACCTGTTTTAACAATTAATGTCAATTTTTTGCATTGATTCTTTGTTAATTTATACATTTCCAGTTGCCAGCTCGGACGAACCCGTGTTTTCCTACATTGCGGTTGATCAACAGCAACGTTAGTTGGAGATATCATTCTTTTTATTACTTAGATTACTGATCTTCATTCAAAGTTATCTGTATTTTTGTATCGTAAAAAGACAAACTCTTTAAATTATATATCTGTTTAGAACCTTTTTCAAAAACTAAATTTTGAATAGTTGCAAAAAAAGTTTTGGCTCTCAAGATAAAAAGAATGTGAGAAAGATTATACATTAGAAGATTGGTCTTCTTGAGTGAACTACATGCGGCCAGTGATCGTTCTCGGAGCCCTGAAAGACAAGATCAACGACGATCTCGTTACCAGATCTCCAGAGCGATTTGGCAGTTGTGTTCCGCGTAAGTCGATGATACATTAGGGTCTTACCGCTGCTGTCTTTTTTTACTATCTTAATATGATTCCGTGAGAGATAATCAACCTCAACTTGAGTTACAGACTTGTTTTGAGGTGAGATGAAGTGAGAGTTCATTAACCTGTTGGAGACTCATCTATTTACTCTTTGAGACCGAGACCAAGCCTTCTTAGTTAGTTTCATGATCGTGCAAAGACTGTTGATGTTTTCCCGGTAGGTTTACCTTTTCAAGGAGACTAGAATGTAGTTAGATTCTGTCGTATTGCTCTCTAAAAACACATACGTAAATAAATAAGTAATTGTATAAACATGCATAGTTCTCTCTTTCTGTCTTTCTATGATTTGAACAAATTCTTATCCGGTTCTTTATAAGACAAAAGTATGTAGCTGTGTCTAAACATTCTACCAAAGATTGATTATGATCTAATTGTAATTGTAGACACTTCTCGTGCGCCTCGCGCGAACGAAGTGCACGCTCGTGATTATTTCTTTGTCTCAAAGTCGCAAATGGAGGAGGATGTGAAGGCGAACCAGTTCATCGAGGCTGGCCAATTCCAGGGCAACCTCTACGGAACTAGCATCCAGAGTGTCAAGGATGTTGCATCGCAGGTTCGTGATTCGTTTTGCCGAAGTAGAGAGTGGTCGTCTTTCTTTTGAAATACGCATTTCCTACCACTCGAAATGGAGAAATCTGCCCTTTGACGGGGGTTGTGAACATGAGTGGATTCCAAGCTGACCTATGTACTTGAATGTTTTTGCCGTTTTAGGAAGTAAACTGTCGCAACTTCCGAGAAAAAAACCAACAAGCTCGTCCAGTTTGAAATAGCGGGCTAAATATTTACGAGATCACAGTTTTCTGCAGAACATTGAATGAGTTACTATATCTCACGGTGATTTATGCAGTGTTTTTATTTGCGAAAACATAATGACATCCCGTTTTTTCGAATTGTGTGAACGTCTTGTTCTAACCTAAAATTCGTACAATTTTTTGTACTCTCTCGTCGCATGAAAAAAGAAATCGCTGCTCATGTCTTTTACGTTATATTTCTCTCACTAATTGTACACATTTTAGGTTGGAACAAGACGTTCACGCAATTCGAAAAAAACGGGATGTCGTTATGTTTCATTATGTTTTCGTTTTTTTTTTCGCAAATAAAAACTTGCCTTGAAAACGAAGTTTATGTATGGGGATAATGTTTAATCAAAACTATTTCCCAAAATATTAGCTTTCAACTAGTTGGAAGCTCTGTTAAGTTTTTTTCGTAAAATAAAGCAGAAAAGCTTCGTGTTTCAATAGCGTTGGTTTCAAGAAAACAACGAGATTGAATATCGAATTGTTCCGATTTAATTTTGATCTCGTCAATTTCAAGTTCCACTCCGCTTTTCAGGGCCGCCACTGCATTCTGGATGTATCTGGGAACGCAATACGCCGCTTGCAGTCTGTGGCTAACATTCAGCCGATCGCGATTTTCATCAAGCCCCAAAGCCATCATCAAATAATGTCAGTGTCAATCTAAGCCACCGATTTATGTTGTTGTCACTAGCAAATGGCTAGAGTTTTCTTTTTTTTCTAGGTCTCGAACAGCGCGGATGAAAATCAGTGCCGAATGACGTATTGGAATACGTCATATGAAGGAACAAGAACGAAAAATCATTTAATTTTTTTTGCAGGGACTGGGATCGGTCGCTCTCTGAAGAGGACGCACTCACTCAATTCCAGCGTTGCCAACGCATCGAGCAGACTTTCGGCGACCTCTTTACATGTAAGCTTTTCTTTATCATATATATATATATGTATGTATGTATGAGAGAAATTCTCAGAGAGGAGATGATTTTAGGAGAAAGGAGGGTTGAATGATTTAAAAGTAAAAGTTCCATCTTTTTGTCTCCTAAAATGCGACCTAGCAAGACGAAATGAGTACTTCAGAAAATATCATGAAATTACAGGTTCTTAAGAATTTTTTTAGCTCTCACTCTATCGCTCTCTCGCTCTCTCATTAAATTGTAAAATAAGATTAAAGCATTTTATCATCAAGCTTAACTGAAATTTTTAGCTTATGTTTCCTTTGATCTACATGTTTACCTTCATATGTATGTTCTCTCTATCTTACTCTCTTCTTCTCTCTCTTTCTCTCTCCTTCTCTCTCTTTCTCTCTCTCTCTCTTTCTCTGAAGTGATAGAAAGCGTGATCGTTACAGGCGTCATCAGCAACGCTTTCACCTTCGAGGAGATCGTCGCTCGAGTGAACGGGGCGATAAATGCCGAGTCTCGTCAAATCGTGTGGGTAAACAACCCGAACCGACCAATGTGAGAACATCCTGTTTCACAGCTGACCATGACCGAAAAGAATTGAGAATGAGGCGACCTCCGGTGACGTGTTCATTGATGATTTATCATTCGATATTCTGCATTCTTTGCTGTACTTTTGATGCGAATTCATTAAATTTGGACGCAAAAACTCCCAATCCTTTTTATCCTCGTTTTCCTTTTGTTTTAGGTGTCTAGTTTGAATATGGTAACTGATAATATGGTAACATTCTTTTCTTTTTCAAACCCCGGAGATGGTCGGGTCTATCATTTCCTCTTCACACTGACTTCTACTCGTCTCTACTTCATTGAATTACGAGATTTCTCTTCTGTCTTCTTGGGACTCAAGACTTCGTGAATCTCTTCGGTATGAGGTTGAAACGCTAAGTGGTCTACCAAGACTCTTCAGTGCAACGCCACAGTTGCTTATTTCTCTTCCGAAGATTTTCTACTTTTTCATTTTCTCATTGCCAACCATGTTAGCGATGACCCTGAACCAGTTGTCCTTTGGCGATAAAGAATATCAATATCAATATCAATAATATAAATGAATTTTTATTGTTTAATTGATAGATAACGACGATTCTACATTATTACTCTTTTGAACCAAAATTTATTGATCAAACGAATGATCAGCAAATGATGAATTCTTCCTTTCTCCTAAATCAGAAATTGATCTACGTATCGGATTTTTTAAAATACAATGATCGAAAGATTTTAAAAAGTTTTCGGAGGAAATTGGTCGGTTGATTTGTTGAGCAAGATAATTTTTTTTAAATTCCAACTATTACTTTATTTTATTTGAAACCAAACCTACAATTTTCGGTAGGTCATTAGATGAATAGATCAGAAAACTAATCGGTTGATAGAAAGTCTTATTTTTATGAGAGGTTATTTACCTTTCTTCCTTTCTCCCCATCACTCCCTCGTTATATTTCCCTGATGTGTTATTCAGTTTTGTGCTATTCAATTCTTTTGGAAGCTCCCTTCACGACTCTGATCCTCCAAAGGCTCCATTGACGCCTCTTTTCTCCTGCCTGTTTCTGTAGTATATTATGTTGTGTTGTTTTGTGATAAAATGAGTGAGATGCGTGATACCAGGGTGTCCCATCCTCGTAAGATGTGATAGAATATCTGATGATATAGCTAAGAAAGAAAATGAGCAGCTCTGTAGATGATCGAAAACCCTTGGCGTTGCTGCTTTCTACCGTGCTCAGAAAAAACAGTTGGTTCTCTATATAGAGAACGCTCGGAAGAACCTAAGGTAGTGGAAAACTAAATCAAAATAAGACTTCAAAGTAAAGGAGAATCTTCAGCTAAAAAAATACCAGAAAAGGATGGCTCCGTGGTTTCTGGGTTGCATGTTTAATCGCCGAATGTTCCGATGTTTTCGATTGGTTAACTGAATATTATTATCGGATGTTTATTGTTCGTTACTGTATTGATTGATGGTTTCTAATTCAAAAGGACAGCTCACGCATTGGTTTTTTTCTTTCTATATCAATTAATTCTTTCAACATTCGTCCCGCCAAGCCCTAATCTTCTGTTTTTTCTTATCTAACTTCATGATTAGATCATATTCGAAAGTAGTTGGAGACGTTACTAGAGAAGATTAGCGTTTGGTGCAAGAAATAAGCAAACTCTTCTAGGTTAGGCTAGCAGTGGGACAGGATCGTATAGTGTGCTTCGGACTCTCATCAAGTGGGTTTGTTTTTCAATTTTAACTACGCCTAATTTCACTTGAAATAATACTGTGATTTGATACTTGTGGCTGCATCATTTCAATGGTTATATCGCTACTTACAGTAATATATAGGTTGGTCTTACAGCGAATACTTAGGTACCGTGAATTTAAAAAAATTGTACCAAGCGATATCATATTCGAAATTAATGATGAATCTGACGTAAATAAAATATGGAACTTCTCTTGCGGCAGAACATGCGATTTGAAGAAACATGGCGCTTGAGCAGTGATTTGAGCAGAAAAATTACTCCGATTCTCCTTTTTTTGGCTCTAATCTACTTTAGCCGTCCAATGAAAAATTAGCCGTACGGCCTCAGCGTAAACTTTTCCTAAGCCTAAGCGTTTTTTAATGTAAAAATAAGAGTCTAATTGTAAAAGTTTGATTGGACGGCTAAAGTTTAATTGGACGGCTAAAGTTTGATTGGACGGCTAAACTTTCATTGGAAGGCTCAAGTAGATCAGAGCCCTTTTTTGTCGTCTTTCTATTATTTTTCTAAGGGTTGACTAGATTGATTGACCCACAACCCTTGATTTTATTATTCAAAAATACTCGGATAGTTAAGATTGTGCTTCTTATTATGCATACGATTAATGCTTCAATTGATTTGAACATTTTGTTGTTTTTGTAGTTTTGGACCATGTTAAAAAGTACCACATTTAGTAATGAATTTTCTTTTTCTAATCAAAAACAGCATAGTAGTATACGAGTGACCAAATTGGAAATCATGACAAAGGCGCAAATGTAGCATCTATGAGGACAAAGTGAGAGAAAGTGAATCCAGCAGCATATCAATAGTCAGTTAATTCGTCGTTTGCTTATTAGTAATTAAAGCTTCAGAAAGAACAGAGGAGAGACTTACAGAAAGAGCGAAAACACAGTGTTAAAAAGGAATGAATAACAGTGAATAAATAACACTAGATAGAGCAATCGAGCAATGCGATTTCCGGTTTAGCCGTTACACGGCAACTCTTTTTCAAATTTACTAAAAAGAGCGCTAAAAGCAAACTAAAAATAATAACTTTAGGGGAAACCTCAAAGCATGCATGAGAAAAAGGAAAGCGATAGAGAGAGACAAAAAGAAGATGTAAAACAAAACAAGAGTTTTAAAAACATTCTAGTATAACTGCCAAGAACTGAAGCTAACATCTTTTTTTAAACACATACTTCTGAATACAAGAGCTTAACCCGTTGTAGTTTTTTTTTTCTCAAAATGAGTAGCGAAGAACTTCCGACACTAAAACTGATACTTCACGAAACCAGAAGCTCTCTGTAAAGGAGTTGAAGCTTTTCGAGCGATTCCAATTCCGTAGAATTGGTCATTTGCCAAATGCGATTTCCCCCGCTAAAATTGAGATATTCTCTGCCTTATAATAACTTCTGATACTAGCTTTAAAAGCGTCTAAACATCTCATAACAGGAAAATCAAGTGAATAAATTTTTAATAATAAAGCAAATCACGAGAAAAGGCTAAGACATGAATTTGATCCTAAATTGACATGGCATGATCACAAGAGATAACGCTAGTTTCACAGCAGAAACCTTCGCGGAGGCTTCGTTCGTTTGAAAATAGTTGTCACATCATTAAATGGATGAGTACTGTAAATATTATGAGGTAAGTTTGTAAGGTCATTACAGCAATGTTCCAAATACTCATTTTCTTCATCCTCAGAACTTTTTTGATGAAAAAGTAAATAAATGGCTGCTACAATCGAAGCAGCTGTCAAAACTTGGAATAATCGAGAGTTAATATTTCTAAAATAATGTCGAATTAGATAGGTTCATCGATCGAGTAATCTTCAAGTAATACACTCATTGATCCTGGTTGGTGGTAGATGAGGAGATGCCGTAAACCTCCAGCTCGTGAATGTCGAAGGACCTCTCCTCCACCAGGGGAGGAGAGTTGAAAGTCGTGCTGCTGGAGGACATTCCGCGAGTGAGCTCCTCGCTGATGCGGATTGCATCTCCACCTCCGCTTCCGATCTGACCACAGGTGGCATGAATAATAATAGTCAAAGAGAACAGAACATAGAGCTTCTTTGACATGAAAAAAGTTTAGAATCTCCTCTCAATCTATATCTTTCTACGTAAGATCGGTTCCTGTATAACACTGATGTTGGATTTTTTGCAGAATAATACAAGACAGTGGAATGAACTCATTCTCGAAGACCCAAAACGTCATATATTGTTGGAATGCTTCTGTATATCGGGTTTTAGGTGCTTCATAATGATAGACGCCTCATCCAGATACAACAATCGAACGAGTATAAAACCAGACAGTGTACGAGATCGAACCCTCTATGATAACCCTCCAACCATTGGAAAAAATAAACAATGAATAAAGCATAAACTGACCACTAGTAATCTATCTGCGGCGGTCATGAACATCTGCGGCGCATTCTCATTCGCCCTGTTATTGTTGCTGTATCCGGCCCATTGGAAGATCTCCGGCAACGTGGTTTTCGGAGGGATGCGGAACAAAAAGGACTCGCCTGTGCCAAAGTATCTGCAAGAGCTTAGAGACTGGGGCAAGAATCAATGCAGCATGTTTTTGGTAGTTCTAGGTCAGCTAGCCATTAGTTGGGGGCTCAACTCTCAACAATATTTGAGCACCAACTTTTAGAATCAGACATCTTCCCTGAAATCGGAGACCTGGAGATCATATTCTGTGAGCGAAAAAAAGTTTCGCTGGCAATATATGCATCCGTTTGCTTTTGACTGTTAGGTCTATATGTTGAGCTATATGGTTTGATATAAGTAGGTCGTATAACATTTGACAATCAGGTTGTGTCTTAACGGAGAAACAGTGTGTTGATCAAGAAAATTTATCCAGAGGAAAGAAAGACTGCAGAGACACCGAGAGCTTATGATTAAATAGAGGATTTCATACAAAAAAATTCTTTGAAAACACAAGGAAATGCGTTTGCAGTGCGAGTTAGGGAAACACGCTGTTACCGATCTGCCCTGTCTAGGTCGAAAAGCCGGATGGGCTCTCTCTCGCAGGAAATGTTCCGTATCTCCTTTGAAGCTTTCACCCTTGGCTAATTTTATCATCCTGGGTCATTGGGGACAAAATTTACCGACTTGCACTTTTAATATAACTCTTCAACAAAACTTTTCAGAACTAACTTCTCAATTGTATGCGTAAAGAAGCATAAAGAAGAAGAAGTGATCTAACTTGGATTTAGACCGTTCCGCTCGATCATTTCTCTCCTGCCAGCACGCACTACAGTAAGCACCGAAAACATCCCCTTTGGTTGTACGTATAATGAAGAGCGTGTGATCTGCATCATCTATTCTGCAATTGTTTTATAAATAAATACAACTATATATTCAAAGAAAACATATATTTTCTAAATTGGTTTTTTAAAAACAAATTTTATCAGGTCAAACCAAACAGTTGAATTCTTCAAAATAGAACAGCTCTTTTTTTAATTTTTGCATGATCTTAGTTTTTGTCTCCTAAAAAATAGTTTTTCACAAACTATAATATCTAATAAATCAATTTTTGTCCACTAAAAGTCGTCTTTGATTTACTAGAAGTTTTACGTGGTCTCTTCCATTTCGAATTTTTTTTAAAAATTAATGATTGAAATTTCAAAAAATATTATTTATCAAATCAATGAATGACTGGAAATACGTTTTTTGATCTTTTACAACTATGGTAAGATAATTTTTACCCCTGAAAAATTCAATAGACAGAAGTGAACAAATTGTATACGATGAGCCAGTGTGTTTTCACAACATTTTCTTCATAATTGACAAGATTTGACAAAATTTTGAGAGATGAGAGACTTTTTCCATAGATGAGTGAAACTCGCTCCGTCTTGAGAGAGTTTGAAGAGTAGTTCCGGAGTTGATAGTTGGAGACGAGGTGGGAATCTGAAGTACAGTCAGTTCAAGACGAGGTGGGAGTTTAGTTATAAGAAACATTCACCGGAAATAAACAAGGAAGGGACGGAGACAGTTTTTTCCTATTGGTTTTTTCCAAATGCAGAGGGTTTCAGCCTGATTTCAGCCAACTCTTGGTAACCATGGCCTCCCTTCTCAGTTACTTGAGACACAAACAAGAATCGAGAAACTGGAATCGACCGGTGGTGGCCGACCAACATTCCCCGCTCAAACCCTGCCACTGAATCAAGTTTTCGTAAAACCTTTCAGAATTGGCTCTAAAACGATCACCGAGTATTCCGCACTAGTAGTTATAGAATCTTGAGAAAGTTTATGAAAATATCAGCAACTAATCAAATTTTTTCTTCAAAAACATGAAAAAAATCATCAATGACCTAAATTTTTTTAAAAAAAGTAAAACTAAATCCTCCGTCAAAGCAGGACTGTTCAACTTAGAGAAAAGGAAAGAAATTGTAGGACTTTGCCATGAGGGTCTTTGCAGCATCCTTAGAGATGATGGAGGAATTGAAGGCTTTCGTGTAGCTGGACATGTTGGCCGCTGCCCGCTGTCCAGAGTTCCGAGCTTCATCCGCTTCTTTCACCTGGACAGACAATTGGGTAGACAGGCTTGTCATTACCAATAGCTTCTACGACAGAATCTTCTTTTTCTAACTGGGGAGAAGGAAAAAGAGAGATATATAAAAGAAAAAGAGAGAGAAAGAAAAGAGATATAGAGATCGAGAGGAAGATCTGGAGAGATCTAGATATAGAGATCGAGATGAAGAGACATCAGACTCTAAATGGAAATTCGAGAGAAGGCTGTTTGTGCTTACTGAATACAATAAATTCAATACGTAGCCAGACTA
Organism: Allodiplogaster pararmata; assembly: GCA_964056735.1. NCBI lineage: Eukaryota > Metazoa > Nematoda > Chromadorea > Rhabditida > Diplogasteridae > Allodiplogaster > Allodiplogaster pararmata. Next base: position 2,322,351 of record OZ057408.1, on the reverse strand, counting down.
AATATTTCGGTAACTGTTAAGCGATTTTGCCCGAATGTTCCATGAATCTGTTTCATCTAGTTTTAAAGTTTCTCATTAATTCTCAAATTCGTTTTAGGACAGAAGTGTCACAATGGAAACGTGGAAATTCTCGGTCACAATAACTGAATGATTCAGAGAAAGTGTACAGAAGACGAAGCTATTCCTATTCGATGAGAGTGCTGTGCATATTGCAAACTTATTATATTTAAATGTTCCATTCCCATTTTCCTAGTAACAGGCTGGTTAGAAGAAAAATTAAAACTGGGAACGATTTGAAGGACGCGCTTTTGTCTTTTCCCCTAAGATATGGTACACATAGTTATAGAAGTAAGATATATTAACTAATTCAGAAATAATCAACTAATTATCAAATTAAACAAGTATGTTAAATCTTGTCATCTAAACAAGTATGGGAATAATTTTTTGAAAAATGATTAGAGCTGAGAGAATGAGGAATGATATACAAGCCGAAAACAGACAGACACAAAGAGAAAGAGAAAGATGAATAAAGAGAAAGAGATACATAGAGTGAGAGAGATAGCGAAAGAGAGAAAGAGAAAGATGAATAAAGAGAAAGAGATACATAGAGTGAGAGAGATAGCGAAAGAGAGAAAGAGAAAGATGAATAAAGAGAAAGAGATACATTGAGTGAGAGAGATAGCGAAAGAGAAAAAGGGAAGAGTAATGGTATTCAACTTCATTTTCTAATACAAAATTTAAGTTCTCAAGATTTACATAACTCTTAGAAAGCATAAAAACAATATTTCAGAATAGGAAGTTGTTTATCAGCTTCAAAGTAGAAGAAAGAGGCAGAAATGCAAACCTTCTTCTCGAACATGCTCTGAAATCGGTTGATTGTCGTACTCTTGAAGTTTTTGATCATCACCGCCATCTCGATGAAAGTCTCAATGCTTATCTGTAAACAAATATATTACCATAATAATCATCAGCAACAAAACCTTTTGTAATTTCTTGCAAAGGATGAAACCGACGAGAAGCATGACTATAGTCAAATCTCTTCATTCACCGTCCAAGGAGAGGCGCGCTGAAGGCTAAGGGGCAAGAGAAGATCAAAAAGAGAGACACAGAGAATATGATAGAGAAAGAAGAGTAGTAGAGAAAGAAGAGAATAGAGATGGGAAGAAGAAAGAAAGAGGGAGAGACAGCAAAAAGAGACGGTGTGACCGGAAGAGAAGAAAGCAAGACTCCCGAGGCGCAGTGGACACACAAAAGTGCCTTCTAGCATTCCTTCTATTTTGCTCTCCAATATTATTCTCAATGTCTCTTCTTTCGTTTCTCGCTCTCCCTTCCTCTCTCTCAGGGCGCCTTTCTTCTCTTTCCCTCCCTCTTATAAATTTTTCTTTCTATCTCTATTTATCTCAAGATTAATGTTTTTATTCACCCTCTCTTTCCTCTCTCTCTCTCTCTCTCTCTCTCTCTCTCTCTCTCTCTCTATCAGTCTCTCTTTTAAATTCTCTTTCTGAGTCTTCACTTGTATCAATTTATCTCTATCCTACGGATCTCACTCTCTCTAGCACTATTTCTCTCTGCAGTACTCTCTTCCCCGTCTCTCTTCATGTTCTGTGACTCCCTCTTGACCCTCTCCCCTTTCCTCTCATATTCCGGAGACATCATCATACATTTTGTCCAGAACATTCCATTCTCGTTTCCAAAATTTTTTCTCTGATCAAGAGTTTTCGTGTCTGGAATTTAAGACGAAATTTTTCAATATGCTGAAAAAAATTCACGTAAAAACTAGAAAGTTAGATTACATCGACGTACTACACGAAAACTTAGTTGCCTTCTGATTTCAGAGAAAGAGACCGTGTTCGTTTGTTTACTGGACTGTATCACCCAAATCAGTCTTCGACAAACCTTGTTTTTTTCCTACATCCAGACCGGAACTTTCTAACCTTGAGTGTTATTGAGCTCGATTTCCCGAAAATAATATACTCATCAAAAGAACAGAACGAGATCAGAAACAGTAAGATTGAAACACTGGTGCAGTTAACCAATTTTATCATACCGCCTACCAGCGCGATCATTGCACTGACCGTGATATTCAAAGTCGCGGCCGAGATTTCTTTCTTGACAGAGTCAATCAGCTCTGCGCCAACTTTCTCCTCCAATCCCGGACGTGCTGGGGCGGACTGAAGAAGGGTCATCTTGTTATGGTCATTTCTTTCCAATTAGATTATATGTAGTTATATTTACTCTCTCTCTCTCTCTATACAGACTAACTCTGAATTTGGAATAGGACAATATTTACATGATCTCATGGTGTAAAAAAGACATCCTTCATCACCGTTGCTGAGGAGCCTTTCGTTGCATTTTGGTTCTCTCATACAGGTAGATGATATCTAGGCCTCGCACTTGACTTCAAGTTTTATCGTCTCTTCGAATTCCCGACAAGTGGAGGTGAAAGAAATGTTAGGTAGACTGACTTTCTCAATTTTGCTCCACATATACACGATAGCAATGGCCGTTCGAAGCAAGAACTTGTGCCCTTCAACCAGGAAGCAATCCACGATTCGAACGATGTGCGACAGCGGCAGGTCGCGAAAGATCCATTGCCTCCAGTCACGCATCTTCAAACCCAGTATTTTCATTACTTTTTTTTGAATTATACACTTACTCGGTTATTTCGTCTCATCTTCTTCTGTTCATATGACGTCCGTATAGTAGAAACTACACAAATATTTCAGCTTAGATCAGAAATATGAGAACGATTTTGTTTTTGGTATTGATTTCACATGTTTTGAAAAGTTTTTTTTCAAAAAAAAAAACGTTTAGTTTTACGAAACATTTTCAAACTATCAGAAAAAAGGGTAAAGAGAAGTCTTGAGAATCACACATTAAAAATTTAGTTTCTCAATTATCTCAAACTCTCTTCGTTAATTCGAGTAAAGACGATAGACGTGAGTGAAACTCACCACTTCCACTAAAACTTCGTCATCGCTCACAGCACACTTCTTCTTCAAAAAAGCGTAACTGAAATTGATGATTTTCACCTAAAAGTTCATTGTTTATTACGTGCAGTGTACATCAAAACATACAGAGAGCACGTGGTAATAAGAGCTAGCACTGGATCGTAATTAAAAGCAAATAAAGGTTATTATGATCATTATGATGACCGAACATTTTAAAATTTATTATGATGGAAACTTCATTTAAAACTTTTTATTGAAACTGGAAATTATTAGTTTTGAATTGGAAACGTTTCAGATTGCTACGAGGCACATTCGAGGAACAACTTCGTAGCAGACACTAAAACTACTTTTAAAATTTTCTCAACTCTAGACAGTGTTCTCGAGTTTACCTGTAACAGGTGATTAAAGCACGGTATTACTTGCATTGTTAGGAGAAACTCTCTTAATTGCCAGGGTAATGATTAAAGAAGTTCGATTCATGTTGAGATAGCAGCTTATCAATCCGTATCAAACTGTTTTCCTAACCCTCACTACTGGTAGTATCTATTAAAAACTCGCACTATTGGTGAAACCATTGCGCAAACCGCAATGCGGTTGAACTCTTCCCGCGAAGAAGCGCTAATCAATAAAGATCATGATACGAGTAGTTCTCTCTTCGTATGTAATCATCTATTTATTTTCGAGTCTCTCTTCAAAACCTACCGTTCCCTTAAGATTTGTAGTTTTGGTCTGCACGCTTTTTTGTGGCTGCAGAGCAGAAAATGAGCTTTTTAGCACATAAGCGTTACAGCATAAAAAAATGTATTATTAAAAAAAACCTTTAGGCGACTAACCTATTGGGTTTGTATTTCTTGAGAAGCGCTAAAAGGCAATGAGGGACAGCGTCCCATTCCACCTGGGTCATCAACAAGTGCACCGGGCCCTCTCTGCCTTGATCCTAAAAGCAGTCAAAATCCATACTCAAAAACAAACAACCCTGTGTTTTGTTTCTTGTCATAAGTAGTTTGTGCTGTTTAACTTAACTGTGCGTAATAAAAACCCCGTCATCTTTGTGAACGAATGAAATATCAGAAACAGGAAAAGATTTTTGGAAAAAGCTATTTGGATAGAATTTTCCATAGTCAAAAAAGTCGTAATCAAAAAAAAATTTGAACAATGAGAAAAACGTACTCTTCTGGTTATGTACTGGGCAACTTACTCTTCTGGTTATGTACTGGGCAACTTACTCTTCTGGTTATGTACTGGGCAACTTACTCTTCTGGTTATGTACTGGGCACATGCGTAAGCCTCTGCATCACTCATGTAATGCATGAAAAGCGCGCAGAGGGGATAGAGCACTTGGAACTGAAAATCATCATTTTGAAATGGCTATTATTTATTGCTTTATTTCTTTTTACCTTTTTTTTTTTCTTTGTACCGCGAAATTTCGTTATTATTTTGAATAATCATTACTAATTTTATTTTTCGCTCAGGCTCAGGTTAGGCTTACGCTAACCAGGCCGTACAGCTTAGGAACGAGACCATTTGCAAATTTTCTCACAATATGATTTTTTTGTGCCGATTTGATCGTGGGTACAAAGTATCGGTGATCCTTCAATAATTGATATATTTCCAGGTAAATAATTGATATATTTCCTGTGTTAGCAAAAGCTCAGTTAGCACGGAATTTCTCATGAGTTCCGATACCATTCGAACAATGCTGATAATTTTTAAAAAACTGTATAGTGGCTACACGGTTTTTTAGCTGGAAAAACACAGGCGGTTTGAAAAAAGAGACTGTTTCTAAAATTGATAAATTCGAATGTTGATTCATACTAGTCTGAAACTCTCATGACATGTTTACTCGCTCATTTGATGAACCAATCACTTCACACGAGTATTATTCTAGAAGTTTTGAAAGGAATACATATTGTTCACAACCAAGTTGTCCCATTAATTCTTGTGTTTCCAACATGTTTTGCTACTCTTTTCGCTCATCAATGGGCCCCGATCCAATAAAATAACACTAAGATTTTAGGTCAAATCAAAAACTCTTCACTACTATACTACTTTGTGGATTAATTTTAACATGAGCTTTAATGACTTTTTTCCTCACCTGCACCACAGGCAATCGTTTTTCCTTTTTTTCAGTCGGTTTTCTTCTTTCTTTTCTTGGTTTTCTTCCTTTATGGGCTCAATCAAAGACTTGAATACGATAAGTGACACGGTAATCAGCAGTAAGAACACTTTACATAGGAAATATAATTGATTAAACAGTATCTATGCAACGAAAAAAAAGCTGGTCCACCGGGTAGGATCGAACCCACCCATCTCTTCTCAATCCGGGAGCGAGCGCGTTTTCGTTGCACTACGGTGACGTTGCCATTTCGTGCGATAGTTCTATATGAAAGGCTCGCTTTCTTATTCAGATTTTGGTGGATATAATCAATTGTCGTCTTAGTACAATATCCATGGATACAGATTACAGAGACAATAAATGAAAACAATAAGAAGGAGAGAGAGAGGAAGAGCAAGAGGAGAAAAAAAGAGAGATTCAGCGAGAAAAAGATAGAAGGAAAAAGGAGAGATAAAAAGCAGTAGATATATATGTATGTCAAGATCTCTAATCATGAGGGAACGACAGGCCTCGAGAAAGGAAAAGAGATCGCGAAAGCGTGTAATGTAAAGAGAGGATGCAGACAAACAGAGCATTTGTATCACTAGCGTCCTTCAATAGCGCATAAATTTGAGCATAGATTTCATACGCAATGCGGGTCAGAAAAACACAATGGATATAACTCACCGGCGCAGTTGTCAAATCCGGCCGGAAGTTCTCGAAAACAGTGAGCATGCGCATCAGTCGTACGACTCCATCCTCCGTCAAACAGTAAGGATTGCAGTTGGTGCTGTCTGCTGAAAAGAAGTAAAATTCTCATTACATATTCATAGCACTTCAGGGTCTATTCTGACCCGAATAAGCATGTGAACATAGTCCCGGAATAATTGAGAAGATGGCATTAACATCACGTATTATTTTCTTGTGCTTTGTTGTGCCGGTGAGACGATGCGGAAGAATACTGGTTTATTGTCGGACGTTTCGGTTTTTTAAACCATCATCAGCAATTACCCTAGAAATACATAATGAATTATGACATTGAATGATAAAGCAGTATTGTACAAGAAGAAAGGAATGAATAGATAAGTGGAAAGAGAGAATGGGAGAGAACACAGAAGATCAGTGGTTAATTGATTGAATGAGAGGTGAGATGAGAGTTAAATGTTGAGAGAAAGAAGAGAGAGTTGTGCACGTTCCTCCGCCATTTCTGTCCTGTTATTGATAGATGGGCCATGGGATTGAATTAGGATGGCTTCTGCGATTCGACGACGGATGATATTTGGTTCGATTGAGAGGATCTTGCCGGTGAGTGTGATAGGAGTACTATTGTGGGCTGATATGCAATGTTGGGCAAATGCATTGTATTTGTAAGATGGGACATTGGGATTTCGGGAGGCACGGATGTGTTCGGCCATTCTATCAAAAGAGGTCTGCCCGTTATGCCCTATGTATGAAGAGTTACAAACATCACATGTTATACAATAAATGGCTCCTACGACATTACAACAGCCAATTCTAGCATGAGGGCAGAAAATGCAACTATTTGGTTTAGTGCAGTTGTTATCATGACACCGGTTACGCGATAAAAGTTGAAGTAAGGTTGGAGGGGATTTCTCCACTACTTTGATATTGAGACCTGAGGCACGGACAATCGAACGAATATCAAGAGAGAATGCGTCGGAAATGAAAGGTATAGAAATTGAAATGTCTTCTTTGTCTCGCACTAGGCTTTTGCGGTTTCTGTTTGAGTGTTTTTGTCGAGAAACCGCGTAGCCGTTTTGAGATAAAATGGTTGAGGCGAGTGCCTTGGACTCAGTACGAAATTCAGAAGACGAAACAATGGACGAAGTGTGGATGGTATTGTTTACAATCGCTCGCTTGATATGAGCAGGGTGGTGAGACGTTGCATGCAAAAGTATGTTCTTATTTGACGGCTTGCGGTACCAACGAGTTAGAATGCGATTACCGGAAGAAGTAAGGGTGACGTTGAGAAATGGAAGGACTGAATCAATGGGGCGTTCTCTTGTTATCTTGATTTGAGAAGCTTGACGATTAAGATAATCGAATACAGCATCAATACAATCTTGAGAATTGCTAACAACTATGTAGTCATCAATGTAGCGACGGATTAATGATATATCACGGTACGGTGCATTGCATTCTAAACTATGCATGTAAGTAACAGCGAGAAGTGGTGCTAGACGGTTTCCATGGCTAGACCTCTCTTCTGAATGTATATTTTGCTATTGAATGTGAACGTATAACAATTGAGACAAGAAATAAGCAATTCTTCAACATCAGAAATAGACATACCTAGTAGAGAGAAGCGAGAAAGATTTGATTGTAAAATATCAATAACTGCGTCAACCGCATCTTTGTTCGATACGTTTGTATATAGGCTCTCAACGTCGAAACTTTCATACAGATAATCATCGTGGGGAAGTGAGCGTAAGTGAGTGAGAAAGGAAGCAGTGTTTGTGAGATGAGTGGGAATTAAAGTGAATATTGGAGATAAAAGATGGCATAACAACCAAGAGATTCTATCAGTTGGACCACCACAACCAGAAATTATAGGACGAAGTTTAAATTTGTCTATGTTTTCACCTGCGAGTGAAACGTCAAACTTGTGGCATTTTATGAGTATGTACATTGCAGGAATACGAGGATGATTGTTGTCTAACCTACGTTTAATGTGTCCAGGGATGACAGTATGGCTAACAATACGTTCGAAAACTTTGTTGAGAGTTGTGCAGTACGACTAAAAAGACTCTTGGTGGAAAGGGCGTACAATGATGAGTCTGAGAGATGCGAATCAACTAATTGTTTGTTGAGGGCAGAGCTCATGACTACGAACTCGCCTCCTTTGTCAGACTGATTGATTCGAATAACCTGATCACGAACTTGTGCAACAATAGTTCTAAGGGCGGTTCTTAACTCCTTAGACAAATTATTTGTGATTGCTAGACATCTGTGACGTGAAACTACACTGCGAAGATTAGAAACAAGAGACAAAACTTGCCTATCACTAATTGGGTTGGGAGGAGGGAAAGAGGTGTGCATAGGTTGAAATGGGCAAGGGGGTAAAGGTGGGTCAGAAGGGAGAGAGGAGGAAGGTGGTTGGGTGATGGGAGAGGGTGGGGACAGAGTAGGTGGCGAAGACGATGCAGTTGTGAGATCTCGAATGAATTTCCATCGTAGAAGCTGTGTCAGGTGGTGGAGGGAAACTTCCATGGTTAGGTTGAAGTCTTTCGAAATGAGACTGATGGGACGAATGACGGGCCAAGACTAAGTAGTTCACGCATGAACGCATGAAACGCATGAACGCATGAACTACTTAGTCTTGGCCCGTCATTCGTCCCATCAGTCTCATTTCCGAAAG
>OZ057408.1:2230525-2313726 GCA_964056735.1 Allodiplogaster pararmata | reverse complement strand
AGTTTTTTTTATAGTTAAGCAGCCTTTGTATTTATTTAACCATCGCACTCAATTCTTCCAATTCTATTCCAAGTCTCGTGACAACTCAACTCATTGTCAGGTAAATTTGTCTCGACCATCAAAAGTGTCAACAGACTGCGGAAGCATTCAAAACAAACAGTAAATAGCTTCACTCAGCGGCAATTTTCATCGGCTTCTCACACCCCTCGTATATCTGAGCAAACTTCGAATTCTCAAGTCTCTTTCTCTAATCCTCTCTGTTTTTACTTCTTTCTCTCTGTGTTTTTCTCTTTCTCTTTCTCTGTGTTTTTCTCTTTCTCTTTCTCTCTCTTTTTCTCTTTCTCTTTCTCTCTCTTTTTCTCTCTCATCTCCACCAATTGTATTCCGACGCTACCGACCGTTAACTTTGCCTCTTCTGACATCTAGTTCGTCAACAAGAAGAGTGTGTCAATAAATACCGAGTTGTACCATCCTACAAAAGATAAAGCGAAAGTGAGAGAGAAGAAACGCCCGAGGAGAAACTCTCGCCGAACATCCACAACTCCTTACTTTTTCAGCATTAACAAAGCATGCCATCGTCTCAAAATAGCAAGCCTCTGAACAATTGGAATTTAAGAATTATACCGTTTTATGAAGATCATGGACGAAAGATTTTTTGAATACCTAGAATTGGATTCAAGCAAATAACTCCTCCAAGTATCAAATCAAAAAATAGCTTCCAAAAAATATCTCTCACACGACTGTTCTTGCTAAGTTGATTCGTGTCATCGGTCGATTGGTGCGAGCCCTCCGTTGGCGAGTCCGCATCCGAAAATCCTGAGTCGGCCGTTGAGAATTCCGACTCGATAGACGATCTTCGCGAGATCATCACGGGGTTAGGTTGCGAGAGCAGCTTGTTTGAGTGTGTGGCTGAGGCGGAGCTTTTTGATGAGTCGTTCGAGAAAGGTCGAGTGTTGATTCTAGCTCCGTTGCTAGGCATGACTTTGCATCTATGCATTTAACGCAAGGCTGACCTGAGGTGCAATAAACGGTTATATTCGCATCTGAGGCTACGCTGTGGATCAGTTGATCTGGATCAATTTTTGTCCTTAAGTGGACCAATTTTTGTCCTTAATTCGTATCAGGAGAGCTATAGGAATAGCATTACAGAGATTGCATAACAATATCAAAGTATGGGAACAAAAAACAAGAAAAAAATTAACATCAAGCAAGGAAGAAAGAGCGGAAAGAGTCATGTACGAAGAGGGATGAAAGATTTAGAGAAAAAGAGTCATCAACATCAAGTGAGAAAAGGAGAGTCGTTCTATTCACCGAGTCTTGCAATGACAGCTGTAACTTTGACAGTGGTCATAAACTGGTGCTTCGAGCCTGCTTCGAGCCGCATGTCTCGACCGAGAAAAATACGAGAGGGTATCATTCAAGTAGAATGTGATCTTCTGTTAGAAAATTAGAGCTTGTTGAGGTTTTTTAGCTCAAAAACTGAAGTTTATAAATTTTTGGTCACTACAGTTAGGCTTTGCTGTCATCGGTAGATGGCTGCCTTTTGCTTCGACGACAGCAAAACCATCTAATATACAAAAAATATGGTGCAAAAGTAGTACAAGAAGATAATGACAAGTCTCTTTTGTATTACATCAATTTTACACTAATGATTATGTAATTTCACAGCCTTTAGGCGAGAGAATTAAATGCTCGCCCCGGGGAAAACTACAGTTGATCAAGTTGAGAAAGATAAAAAAAGAGAGTCATATTTCATCTTAAATTACTCTTTCCTGTCTTAATAATTTTGTTCGACAGATTCACACGGCAAAAACCTTGAGTGTTTCTTACATACTTCAAAATAAAAGACACGGAAGAGTCAGAAATCGTTCAAAAACTATATTAAACTTCGATTGACAATAAAGGATCATCTGTGGAAAATGGAGCTTTCTTCACAAAATGTCCGATAAATTAGTTGATACTCGGCTTAACAAAGAAGTCAAACAACTCTGCTTTTGCCAACGAACCCTATCGCAACTTCGGTTTCTGTAAAATACAGAATATGAAGTTAAAAACAGGCCGTAGAAAGCAGTGGACTTTGATGGTTTACCAAAAAAATCATCCCCTAATTTTTTTATGAAGGATTACGAGAAACCCAGCAACAAGTGGAATTCGATTATAGAAACTGGTAGATAGCCCACTCAGAGGCGGGAACTGTTCTCGTCGGAGGCGTGTCTTGTTTGCCTTCCAGGTGTCAATTCCCCGATACCCCTTTACTCTCGACTCCAGGACAAGCTATACAGCAGGAGAAATGGGTGAAACATGAGATAGAGAATAAGAAGAATGAGATAGAAAAGCAGAGAAAACCATAGAAGTCCGTCAGAACGAAAGCTAGAGAGACATCAACAGATAGTGCGATAGAGAGTTAGTGACCAAGGAGAAGAAAAGAGAGAGAGAGAGAGAGAGAGAGAGAGAGAGAGAGAGAGAAAAAGAGAAGAAAAGGAAAGAAGAAGAAAAAAGATATATAGAGAGAATTTGAAACAGAGAGAACAAAGCAACACAAGGATCGGCAACAGTATGGGAGAAAGGAGTTAGGGGGAAAGCAGGAAGTAAAGTTCGGGAAGGCGGAAAGAACTAACCAAGAAGGCACTCAGAGAAGTCGCGAAGCATTCATGAATACATTGGTCTCAACCGGGCATGATCAGAGACCGCGTCTGATTAATCGTACGTATGTTTGTGTTGTCAGTTTTCACAAAATAAGTATAAAGTGTGATTTTATATCTGCTCTTTTCGCTTTCTTTGTTTCACTCCCTAATTAATGTTCTTTCTTTCTTTAACTTGCTAACTTTTCTCTTGTTTTGCTCTCTTTTAAGCTATTAACCTCTCTCTCTCTCTTTCTCTTTTCTTTGCTCTCCTTTTTTCTCTTCCTCTCTCTTAATGTTGACTATCTTGCTCATCTCCCTCTCAATCTACAACTCTTTTCTTCTTTGGAAAAATAAGCATGTTATCTATGGAAAGATTCCTAGAATACAATGGTGTCTCAGATGCACGAGATCCTTGTACTCTCGAGATCTTATACGTCACTGAGTCATTGCCTCCCAGACAAGTTGCTTGGACAAGTCCTTCGCCTTTCCAAATGTTCTCCTGAGAGATGATAGGATAACCCAGAGATAAGATGGATTCCCTTTTTCTCCTAATGTCGCGCGCGAAAAGCGATAGAAGGTAGATTGAGAGGTAACGAGAGAGAAAGAGAGTTAGAGAGAGAAAAAGTATAGAGAGATAGAGAGTAATAGAAAGAAAGAGGCAGATAGATGAGAGGTATAGAGAAGACGACTCGTGTGGGGACGAGGAGAGAAAGACTTGAAGTCACGTGGGGACGGTGAGTCTCTTCAAGATACCCTGTCATCAGAGGATACGTCCAAAAAGAGTACATTCATCCGCCCCTAGTACCAACAGAGGATACGTCCAAAAAGAGTACACTCATCCGCCCCTAGTACCATCAGAGGATACGTCCAAAAAGAGTACACTCATCCGCCCCTAGTACCATCAGAGGATACGTCCAAAAAGAGTACACTCATCCGCCCCTAGTACCATCAGAGGATACGTCCAAAAAGAGTACACTCATCCGCCCCTAGTACCAACAGAGGATACGTCCAAAAAGAGTACACTCATCCGCCCCTAGTACCATCAGAGGATACGTCCAAAAAGAGTACACTCATCCGCCCCTAGTACCAACAGAGGATACGTCCAAAAAGAGTACACTCATCCGCCCCTAGTACCATCAGAGGATACGTCCAAAAAGAGTACACTCATCCGCCCCTAGTACCAACAGAGGATACGTCCAAAAAGAGTACACTCATCCGCCCCTAGTACCATCAGAGGATACGTCCAAAAAGAGTACACTCATCCGCCCCTTGTACCAGCAGAGGAAACGTCCAAAAAGAGTACACTCATCCGCCCCTAGTACCATCAGAGGATACGTCCAAAAAGAGTACACTCATCCGCCCCTAGTACCAACAGAGGATACGTCCAAAAAGAGTACACTCATCCGCCCCTAGTACCATCAGAGGATACGTCCAAAAAGAGTACACTCATCCGCCCCTTGTACCAGCAGAGGATACGTCCAAAAAGAGTACACTCATCCGCCCCTAGTACCAGCAGAGGACACGTCCAAAAAGAGTACACTCATCCGCCCCTTGTACCATCAGAGGATACGTCCAAAAAGAGTACACTCAACCGCCCCTAGTACCAGCAGAGGATACGTCCAAAAAGAGTACACTCATCCGCCCCTTGTACCAGCAGAGGATACGTCCAAAAAGAGTACACTCATCCGCCCCTTGTACCAGCAGAGGATACGTCCAAAAAGAGTACACTCATCCGCCCCTAGTACCATCAGAGGATACGTCAAAAAGAGTACACTCATCCGCCCCTTGTACCATCAGAGGATACGTCCAAAAAGAGTATACTCATCCGCCCCTTGTACCAGCAGAGGATACGTCCAAAAAGAGTACACTCATCCGCCCCTAGTACTATCAGAGGATACGTCCAAAAACAGTACACTCATCCGCCCCTTGTACCAGCAGAGGATACGTCCAAAAAGAGTACACTCATCCGCCCCTTGTACCAGCAGAGGATACGTCCAAAAAGAGTACACTCATCCGCCCCTAGTACCATCAGAGGATACGTCCAAAAAGAGTACACTCATCCGCCCCTTGTACCATCAGAGGATACGTCCAAAAAGAGTACACTCATCCGCCCCTTGTACCATCAGAGGATACGTCCAAAAAGAGTACACTCATCCGCCCCTAGTACCAGCAGAGGATACGTCCAAAAAGAGTACACTCATCCGCCCTAGTACCATCAGAGGATACGTCCAAAAAGAGTACACTCATCCGCCCCTAGTACCATCAGAGGATACGTCCAAAAAGAGTACACTCATCCGCCCCTAGTACCAGCAGAGGATACGTCCAAAAAGAGTACACTCATCCGCCCCTAGTACCAGCAGAGGATACGTCCAAAAAGAGTACACTCATCCGCCCCAAGTACCATCAGAGGACACGTCCAAAAAGAGTACACTCATCCGTCCCTAGTACCATCAGAGGATACGTCCAAAAAGAGTACACTCATCCGCCCCTAGTACCAGCAGAGGATACGTCCAAAAAGAGTACACTCATCCGCCCCTAGTACCATCAGAGGACACGTCCAAAAAGAGTACACTCATCCGCCCCTAGTACCAGCAGAGGATACGTCCAAAAAGAGTACACTCATCCGCCCTAGTACCATCAGAGGATACGTCCAAAAAGAGTACTCTCATCCGCCCCTAGTACTATCAGAGGATACGTCCAAAAAGAGTACACTCATCCGCCCCTAGTACCATCAGAGGATACGTCCAAAAAAGTACACTCATCCGCCCCTAGTACCATCAGCGGTCTGACACGCCCTTTACTATCATCTATTTGAGTTGGTACACAGTTCCGGTTAAATGATGTTCTTTTGTAGCTGATGAAGGGCACAGTTACACGCGATTAGTGATTTAATCCAAAAACGCCCACTAATAAAAACTACGAGAAACTTCGAGTCTTCAAACTGAATTTTTTTCATTCATGATGTCCAAAACTATGTAAAGAGTAGACAAATTGATCAAACCATCGCACGGAAAAAAGCTAGTCACCGGGGGGACTCGAACCCATGCAACCATCTCTCCTCTATCCGGGAGCGAGCGTGTTAACCATTACACCACGGTGACACATTGCTATTCCGTGCGATAGTGCTTATTAAAGGCTCAATTGCCTCGTTCTCTTAGTCACGCATGCTCATGAAGCGAAAGCGTCGTGAATGGAGCATAACTCCAGATTTCACAATTAAGACAGAAGAGAGGTAGAAGATGGATGATAAATCTTCAAATGCTCAGTTACACAGTTTTAAGGCAGTGACGCCTGGTATAGAAGACAAATTGATCAAACCATCGCACGGAAAAAAGCTAGTCACCGGGGGGACTCGAACCCATGCAACCATCTTCTTTGTCTTCTCTACCAGGCGTCACTTGCCTTAAAACTGTGTAACTGAGCATTTGAAGATTTATGTAAAGAGTGAAAACTTTCAGACTCATAAAAAATTCTATGCTTCTTTATGAGTCTTATATTGTCCAACTTTATTAAATTCAGAAGCGTTTTCAGCCTTCCCTAGCTCTTCAAGTCCTATTCAAGTCCTACCGAGTACACTTCGTCACAAAACGTCTGAAAACTTTAAAATTTTAAAAGTATTCCTGTTTTTTTTCCTTTGAAAAAGTCATTTTTATTGCTTTTAAACCGCTCTTTCTTTTCTCTCTCTCTCTTTCTAGCTCTTTCTTGCTCTTTCTCTCTCTCTCTCTTGCTCTCTCTTGCTTTTTCTATCTCTCTCTCTCTTGCTCTCTCTAGCTCTTTCTCTCTCTCTCTCTCTCTCTCTTACTCTCTCTTGCTTTTTCTTTCTCTCTTCCACCCTCTCTCTCTCTCTCTCTCTCTCTCTCTCTCTCTCTCTCTCTCTGTTTATGTTACTTCATCAGTACGGCTTATGTAATCCCGGAGAAGATCATACACATACTATATGACATGGCAGTTCTTTAAACTTGCGCCATGCTGTGCAGCACTGGATTACTAGAAACATGAGACTATTTGGTTAAAATGAGGGAAGCCCTTCTTCCAGCACTGGATTACTAGAAACATGAGACTATTTGGTTAAAATGAGGGAAGCCCTTCTTCCAGCACTGGATTACTAGAAACATGAGACTATTTGGTTAAAATGAGGGAAGCCCTTCTTCCAGCACTGGATTACTAGAAACATGAGACTATTTGGTTAAAATGAGGGAAGCCCTTCTTCCAGCACTGGATTACTAGAAACATGAGACTATTTGGTTTAAAATGAGGGAAGCCCTTCTTCCAGCACTGGATTACTAGAAACATGAGACTATTTGGTTAAAATGAGGGAAGCCCTTCTTCCAGCACTGGATTACTAGAAACATGAGACTATTTGGTTAAAATGAGGGAAGCCCTTCTTCCAGCACTGGATTACTAGTAACATGAGACTATTTGGTTAAAATGAGGGAAGCCCTTCTTCCAGCACTGGATTACTAGAAACATGAGACTATTTGGTTAAAATGAGGGAAGCCCCTCTTCCAGCACTGGATTACTAGAATCATGAGACTATTTGGTTAAAATGAGGGAAGCCCTTCTTCCAGCACTGGATTACTAGAAACATGAGACTATTTGGTTAAAATGAGGGAAGCCCCTCTTCCAGCACTGGATTACTAGAAACATGAGACTATTTGGTTAAAATGAGGGAAGCCCTTCTTCCAGCACTGGATTACTAGAAACATGAGACTATTTGGTTAAAATGAGGGAAGCCCTTCTTCCAGCACTGGATTACTAGAAACATGAGACTATTTGGTTAAAATGAGGGAAGCCCTTCTTCCAGCACTGGATTACTAGAAACATGAGACTATTTGGTTAAAATGAGGGAAGCCCCTCTTCCAGCACTGGATTACTAGAAACATGAGACTATTTGGTTAAAATGAGGGAAGCCCTTCTTCCAGCACTGGATTACTAGAAACATGAGACTATTTGGTTAAAATGAGGGAAGCCCCTCTTCCAGCACTGGATTACTAGAAACATGAGACTATTTGGTTAAAATGAGGGAAGCCCTTCTTCCAGCACTGGATTACTAGAAACATGAGACTATTTGGTTAAAATGAGGGAAGCCCCTCTTCCAGCACTGGATTACTAGAAACATGAGACTATTTGGTTAAAATGAGGGAAGCCCCTCTTCCAGCACTGGATTACTAGAAACATGAGACTATTTGGTTAAAATGAGGGAAGCCCTTCTTCCAGCACTGGATTACTAGAAACATGAGACTATTTGGTTAAAATGAGGGAAGCCCCTCTTCCAGCACTGGATTACTAGAAACATGAGACTATTTGGTTAAAATGAGGGAAGCCCCTCTTCCAGCACTGGATTACTAGAAACATGAGACTATTTGGTTAAAATGAGGGAAGCCCTTCTTCCAGCACTGGATTACTAGAAACATGAGACTATTTGGTTAAAATGAGGGAAGCCCCTCTTCCAGCACTGGATTACTAGAAACATGAGACTATTTGGTTAAAATGAGGGAAGCCCCTCTTCCAGCACTGGATTGCTAGAAACATGAGACTATTTGGTTAAAATGAGGGAAGCCCTTCTTCCAGCACTGGATTACTAGAAACATGAGACTATTTGGTTAAAATGAGGGAAGCCCCTCTTCCAGCACTGGATTACTAGAAACATGAGACTATTTGGTTAAAATGAGGGAAGCCCTTCTTCCAGCACTGGATTACTAGAAACATGAGACTATTTGGTTAAAATGAGGGAAGCCCTTCTTCCAGCACTGGATTACTAGAAACATGAGACTATTTGGTTAAAATGAGGGAAGCCCTTCTTCCAGCACTGGATTACTAGAAACATGAGACTATTTGGTTAAAATGAGGGAAGCCCCTCTTCCAGCACTGGATTACTAGAAACATGAGACTATTTGGTTAAAATGAGGGAAGCCCTTCTTCCAGCACTGGATTACTAGAAACATGAGACTATTTGGTTAAAATGAGGGAAGCCCCTCTTCCAGCACTGGATTACTAGAAACATGAGACTATTTGGTTAAAATGAGGGAAGCCCTTCTTCCAGCACTGGATTACTAGAAACATGAGACTATTTGGTTAAAATGAGGGAAGCCCCTCTTCCAGCACTGGATTACTAGAAACATGAGACTATTTGGTTAAAATGAGGGAAGCCCCTCTTCCAGCACTGGATTACTAGAAACATGAGACTATTTGGTTAAAATGAGGGAAGCCCTTCTTCCAGCACTGGATTACTAGAAACATGAGACTATTTGGTTAAAATGAGGGAAGCCCTCTTCAGCACTGGATTACTAGAAACATGAGACTATTTGGTTAAAATGAGGGAAGCCCCTCTTCCAGCACTGGATTACTAGAAACATGAGACTATTTGGTTAAAATGAGGGAAGCCCTTCTTCCAGCACTGGATTACTAGAAACATGAGACTATTTGGTTAAAATGAGGGAAGCCCCTCTTCCAGCACTGGATTACTAGAAACATGAGACTATTTGGTTAAAATGAGGGAAGCCCTTCTTCCAGCACTGGATTACTAGAAACATGAGACTATTTGGTTAAAATGAGGGAAGCCCCTCTTCCAGCACTGGATTACTAGAAACATGAGACTATTTGGTTAAAATGAGGGAAGCCCCTCTTCCAGCACTGGATTACTAGAAACATGAGACTATTTGGTTAAAATGAGGGAAGCCCTTCTTCCAGCACTGGATTACTAGAAACATGAGACTATTTGGTTAAAATGAGGGAAGCCCTTCTTCCAGCACTGGATTACTAGAAACATGAGACTATTTGGTTAAAATGAGGGAAGCCCCTCTTCCAGCACTGGATTACTAGAAACATGAGACTATTTGGTTAAAATGAGGGAAGCCCCTCTTCCAACTCTTGAAGAAGTCAAAAGACGAAGATTTTCGG
Organism: Allodiplogaster pararmata; assembly: GCA_964056735.1. Taxonomy (NCBI): domain Eukaryota; kingdom Metazoa; phylum Nematoda; class Chromadorea; order Rhabditida; family Diplogasteridae; genus Allodiplogaster; species Allodiplogaster pararmata. Next base: position 2,304,202 of record OZ057408.1, on the reverse strand, counting down.
TAGACTCTGAGTGCGGATTTTCATTTTGTAGAAACATAATATTGTAGATTTGCCTGATTTCACAACAAATTTGTTATTTCAAGTCAGAAATAGCCCAGAGAAGTCAAGCAAAAAAGAAAAGAAAGGCAAAGAAGAAGAGAAAAAGAAAAGAAAGGCAAAGAGGAAGAGAAAAAGAAAAGAATGTTTGAAAAGAAAAAAAGAGGAAAAACAATGTGAGGTTTGAAGAAAAATATTGAATAGAAAGTTGTTAAAAATGCTTCCATGAATATATTATTTTGGGAAATACTAAGAGCGAGATAGAAAGAGAAAGAGAGAAAAGGGGAAAAGAACAAATTAAAGATCTTAAAAATCTCTGCATGCTCAATTCATCAGGTGAAATACATTTGCAAAAAGAGTAATATATGTTAACCTGCCAAATGTATTAGCTCTAAAACTCTTTTATGAGGGGAAGTATTAGGTAGAGTGTTGCTACAAGATTGCTTGAAGCAGCTCTCTCGTGAAAAAGAGCACATGAGAATGAAACGTTGTGGTGAATGTAGAATCGGAAAGGCTAAGGAAGGATTTGCTCGTAACGGAGTATTGTTATAGGCAAGTACGGCAGGCGAGAGCCCAGCAAAAGAATGGTGAAAAAAATATAAAAAGAGATAGAAAATGATAGAAGAGGGCGAGGTAGAGATCATGAGAGAGATGGCGAGAGAGATAAAGAGAACAAACTACATGGATGAGAGGAAAGAGAAGGACACGGAGGGTGATTGATAAACAAAGAGTAATTAAAACAGAGACAGCTGAAATATTGAAGACACCAATTTGAAGCTGATTCAAAAATTTTACTCAGTTTTCAGTGAAAAGCCAATAACAAAACCGGAAATATGTAAGAGTGATGACATATGAACGAGAGAGAGAATCAAATAATTAGGAATCATTCTCTTCACCCTTTCGTTAGTTTCTTTAAATTTGAACCACTTTCTCTTATTCAAGAAGTTTTGTCTGTTAACATAGCAGAATTAGACGGCATCGAATATCTTGCTCATAAATTGTTCACAGGAGAAAGCCATAGTTGTCTGTTAACATAGCAGAATTAGACGGCATCGAATATCTTGCTCATAAATTGTTCACAGGAGAAAGCCATAGGTTAGGAGCACGAACGTTTGACTTCCCTTCAAGCAATTAGATATTACCCTGTTAAAGCGTAATATTTTTTGAGATTCACGAACAGGTGGAAATGGAAACTCATTTTTTGTTGCTTTTTCAACGAAATATTTTTGTTCAATTACACGCTCATTAACTAACTAGCCTAGTCTGGTATCAGTCTATCTTAGCATCTTCTTTGTCATAGCGTTTGTTACGAAGTATATAGAGCGGTCTCCGCTTATTGAATATCTTTTTTTATCAATTAATGCTTAGTTTTCGCTCCACGGTTGTGCATCTGAAGATATACCAAACCTATTTCGAAAGAAAGATTTGCACTTTTGAATATTGAAATATATACAACGAAAATGAGTTACTTCGAATAGTTATTTTGTTGTTTTAATGATAATAGTGCAGTGTTGTGTAGTCTTCAGCCAGTTTTATGAGCTGATGGATCACACTAAACATAATATTTGTTCAAGTTTGTAATAAAAGAGTGAGATTAAGTAAACCAAATAAATCCCTAGCCACATCATCTATACCAACATAGTGCCGTCCATCTTCAATAAACAACTGCTTTATAGTTTGGAGTGCCTATAAAAAACAGCCCGTATACCAATTTTTCTACGAAAAGGACATTTTGGTCGTGTTGTCAAGGTTTTGAAGGATGTTGGTTTGTTTTGCCCAGTTCCGTAGCTCTGATGGCAAAAGATAACACGTACTAAAGAGTTTTCTCGCTCTTTCTCTGCCTTTTCGTTGACTCATCAGTCGATTCCCTATCTCACAACGTTATTGTCTTATTTGAAAACCCCTTTGTATCAAGTTTCTTAGAGAATGCAAAGGAGAAGTAGCGAAGAGGTGAATAATGAAAGTCATTAAAGCGCAGCTGTGAAAAAAATTGGCTAACGACATGAATAACAATGACTTTGAAAATTCAAATGATCTTTTGTATAGACTGTCATTCTCAATATTGTAATATGCTCAACTTGTAACTTATTCAGAAAAGTTTGCCATATTTCTTATTTAAAAATGATTTCCATCTTTTTTCGAGATTCTTTTACAATAGTAAAATTTGTTATTTTCTGAGAAATTAATGTTATAGGTTGACAGTGAATGAAAGTGAATCGGAAAAGTCCGTGCAAAAAACATCGACAATCTTTAAAAACCTATTGAAACTGACCTTAATTGGCTTTCCGGTCCTCTTCGCCTCCTTTATCTCCGTCATTCGGCTGGGAATTGCTTCATAAGGGAGGGCGCGCAGATCCGTCAGCGCCGTGAACCGAGGACCTCCTTCCTCATCTACGAACTGCAAAAATGTTCTTTACTATGAACGAAGAAGAGTTACCCTTGCGGTTTAAAGCTGCGGTCCAGGTTCTATTTCTTCGATAAGCTAGAGTTTTTAATAGATTTTTATTCAAAGACTATGTTATTTTGAACACAAGTATCAAAACTCAATTGGAAAGTTCCAATAGAATATGTAAGAATTTGAGAACAAACTCACCATTTTGTATTTGTGATATTGATTGAGTAGATTTTCAAGGATTAGGCTACTTCCCAGGAGTTATAGGGCCAAGTCTTGTCTAAACCACTGGTCAGACTATTCCTTTGTCGAATGCTTCTTATGGATGCATCCTGGGTTCAATTTTATCGGTTTGGGGGAATGGAGAGGGGATCTATCTGTTCTGTCCTCACGCCTCAGGCAGCATCAGAAAAAGGTCTCTAATGCTTCGCATCTCAATCGTCAGTCCTTCTCCCTCTTTTTCCCTCTTTTTTCTTTTTCTGTTCACAATCTCACTCTTCTCTTCACCTTTCTCTTTCTTTCTTGGTATGTCTTCAACCTCACTTTTCTCTTTCTAATGTTTTCTCTTTCTATCTCTATCTCTTTCTCTTTCTGTCTCTCGCTTTTTTCATTCTCACAAGTCTTTTTCTACCCTCATTCTCCAGAGGACACGGCATTCTCGCATCGATTTTGAAATAGCGGCTACTCTGTTTCATACACTCTCCAATTTACTCTTTCCATTGCCATAGACCAACTGCACCCAGAAAAGGTCTTAGAAAAGAGGGTCCACGTTCAAACAGAGAGAGAGAGAGTGAGAGAGAGTTGAGAGAGAGAGAGAGAGAGAGAGAGAGAGAAAGAGGTAAAGGGAATGATATAGACAAAATGAGCAGAGAATCAGACAAGTCCTGGAAACAGGGAGAGTGAGAGAGAAGAGAGCAAAACATAATAAGAGAAAGGACAGTGAGAGACGAAAAGAAAGAGGAAGACTAAGATAAAGAAACAAAGAGAGGGAGAACAACATAGTTATGATTGACAGAGAATAGAATGTGGTAGAACAATAAAAAAAGGATGTAGTTTTTTTATAGAGAAAATGAGCGGAAGCAGTTTATGTTTCACTTGGAGTATTTTCTTTCATGTAGTTTCAGGCCATGTTTTCTCAACTCGATAAACTTCGATTAAAAATTGGTTTCTAAACACTTCATGCTAGTAAAATTTCTTCTTTGAATGTTTTTGGTTACTCAATCTTCAAGATGAGCTCAAAGGAAAACTTTTGTTAGTTTATTCAATTTAAGCCATTTTTTACATTCGTTAAATTGGGCATTTTACGCGTAGAACTAATTTAGCGTGTCAACAAGTATTTACTTTCTCTTAATGAAGTTTTTATATTAAGGATATGGTAAACTGAATCTTTCAGAACAATTCTCCCGTTTTACGCAAACTAGACCTTTAAACTGTGTGAAGGCCTTATTCACAAACTGTTTCATACGAACAAAGCCTTTCAAAGATTAAAAAAAAAATTTGAAATGAGATTTCAAGAATGAAGTTCAAAGAGCGTCAGACGGCATGAGATAGTTTAGTGTTCCCAGACACGAAATAGGTGCTTTGTTCCGAGTCGTAGCTTAAACTGATTTTGATCTTCTGTTAAAATTGAACCACAATCAATCATCACCGAAACGATGATTGAAGTTACAGAATAAAACTAAAGCCAACAGGAAAAATAATCTGATTCTTTCCAGAGACTATTTCTTTTTTGAAAAATCATCCTCTGGATCGTAATGTTACAAAGACAGAGTGAGAATTCAGGCTCGAAAAGGACAGATAAAAAATGCTGATCTTGCATTTGAAACACTTTTCTCTCTCCTTCAAATCCTCGAAATTGTTAGGAATGCATATTCATGTGTTTGGGTTTTAGATTGAGTTTGAGTTTGAGTTTTTATTACGCGAAGTCTTTCAAAACATCACGTTAGAATGGTAGAAAGGGGATTGGATGACAGAGAAATTGAGAGGCAGAAGCGAGAAGAGAACTGTAGAGGTCATTGGCGGTTTCCAATGGGAGTTACTAGACGGTTCCTAATGGGGGAAGTTCGGGAAGAGAAGTTCGAAGGGGGAAGTGAAGAGTGGCGAGTCATTCATTACATGGCAACCGCTCAGGAGGACGAGAAAAGGGAAGAATGATTCCTGTTTCGCCTACTTTTAAACTCTTACTAGATATAGGATGTGATTCCTACTGAGTTTTTGCGAAATTCACTGCTCAAATTAGACTCGAGAGACCAAAAACTGAAAGAAACAACAGTGAATGTTGCTATGTATTGTGCAGCTGAGTAGTGGAAAAGAGTTAGCATGAATGGAGAGAAAGAAAGAGGGAAAACGAATGGGGAGAAAGAAAGAGGGAAAACGAATGGGGAGAAAGAAAGAGGGAAAACGAATGGGGAGAAAGAAAGAGGGAAAACGAATGGGGAGAAAGAAAGAGGGAAAACGAATGGGGAGAAAGAAAGAGGGAAAACGAATGGAGAGAAAGAAAGAGGGAAAACGAATGATGAAGGGTATGAAGAAGAAAAAAACGAATATTGCAAGGATTTTTAAGAAATACACGTAATATGTCGAATGAGAGAGATCTACAAAATATTGGTGTACCGCATTCTCTTGATTTAAAAAAAACTACGGAAATTTTAGGCTTCCCTAAGCTTCATTTCAAAAATATACTACATACATATGTATCAAAAAAGTGGCTCTTATATACTCATGGGTATACAAGACGGCAGACAGTGCAGAGTGGCTTTTTTTATACGGTCTCGTTAGCCTAAGCCGTAAGGCCTTGTTAGCGTGAACTTTTACTAAGCCTAAGCGTTTTTTTAACGTAAAAATCATTTTTTGGTGCAAAAAGAATTTTTTAACTTATGATGTTTTTGATGTATTTTTGATGTAAATATTTTTTAACAAGAATTCTTTTTTAAGAACCGGATTCTCTGATGCTCAAAATGATCACATATCAAAAAAAATTTCGAAACCGTAGCGTTTAAAGCTAATTTTTCGTCTAGTAGTACAATGTCTGCAAGACAAGACGCAGGGTATGCCCATGAGGGAATAAGAGCCGAAAATGTTCTGCTTCCAAATGGATATTTAAAAAGCCATCAAGACTGAAGACTTTTATACATCTTTCAAAAAGTTATTTATAGATATAAAACTTTGAAAAAGAGGATTCACCCACGAAATACTCTCAAGAATAAAATGAAAACGGAGGTAATCCGTTTTTCTAGGTACGAACTTTGTTGCTAACTTTTTGTATGATGGAGTTCACTGGATAAGTCATATAAAAAAGGATCTGAGAAAAATAACCTTTTGCAGGTTCATCCGCGAGTCGATTGTTGACCGCGAAGAACGAGAGGGCAAACGGAGCGAGCGACTTAACAAAGATCATTCAATATTATCTCCAAGAGATATGATAACCGCCAATGTTTTTGGGATGTATTTTAAAATTTTCCCTCTTTCTCTCTCGCTCTTTGACTCTCTAACTTTTCGATTTCTTCGAAATTTTTTCCTGGTTGATTTTCTAACCTCACTCAGAGTAACAAATACCAGTACGGGTCTTGCTATCCGCTTGTCCAATCGAACTCCAAAATAGTCATTTTTCTGCTTGGTCAAGCTTTACTGTTACGTCAATTGAATTCCGTATCAAGATAAGTCGCAAAAAGTGGGAAGCGACGTACCGTATAACGGCTGACAATCGGGACATTGAGGTGGCGGATGGGATCCCGCGGCGGAAGAAGCTGCTCCGGTTCGGCATACCCAAATTGGGTACTGGAAATCTTGCTTGATTGTGGAATAGATATAATTCGCTGTTAAGACTATTTTAGTTGGCTCAGGAAAAAAACTACACCAATCGAGTTCCGTATATCATTTAGGCCTTGTATTTTCTCCCGAACGGAGAGAATTCAATCTCTAGCAGGTATTAAACCTCTTGAAAGAGTCGAGATATTAAAATTATTGTTCCTCTCTAAACTTTACGTCCAACGTTTCACAATGAAACAATATTTATGTCTTTTTTGTGTTATAACTCCTTTTTGAAGAAAAAAAACCAAGGCCAAGAGCTCTTTCCTGCTCCTTTATTTCTGTCTCCAGTATTCAATAATCAGGTATGTGAAGGGTTTCGATTTGTAAAAGACGACACCATAAACATGAACGGACGTTAGGTTCAATTATCTGGTGTTCTTTCCGTGCCCCAAGCCTTCAATAAAAAAAGTCACATTGCCTAACATGCACTATCATGGAGCATTCTTCGATTGTTAAATGATCAAGTCCTATCACTACAGCACACTTTTTTACCTCATGGAAAAAAGTGTTAGAAAAAAGAGACAAAACAATTGCATGTTTTATATATGTTTTGTTGTGAATACAACAGGATGAGAGCACTGAATATATAAAGCAGAAAGAAACGAGTCATGATAGTGATCATCTCTTTCTGATACCCTTCAATTACTCATCTCTCACGAAGCAAAAACGAGAATAAGCGAAAAACACCATAAAGAAGTTTTTTTTTTAATAAAATGCTTTCAGAGGCATTTATTGAATGGTATCAGAGAAGACACACGATAACATTTAATATCAAAAAGTACCGAGTTCTGGAATGAAATTTTTCGTTTAGCAAAATAAATATTGGAAGTAAGTATGTTTAGACAACTATTTAATTTAAACACGAATAATATTTACGACATTTTACGAATAACACAAATTACAATTAGTTTTCATTTCTTTCACTGCTTGGAAATGAACATAAAAAATATAAACGAAAACCAATGACCATGACTTGCTTGAAATTTTATGTTTTTCAAAATAACAAAGTCTACGACTTCCGCAAGCGGAAAGGTAAGCTTATTCACTGCAACTCATACATACATTTACCAACTTCTTTTCAAGCTTTTTTTTTGCTGGAAATAATGACGATTCTTTCTTAGTATAATGTTAGTAAAGTCGGAAATTTATTTCTATTTAATCATCATTGCCAATATACGAAAAAGAAAAGTTCAGTTTAACTTCATTAAAAAAATAATATACGGCTAACATTTATCGCCAACTCGGAGGTCGTCGTCAAATGTGTCATCTTCCTCTTCCCTCATGAATTTTCTGAAATTTTCCGATAGAAGAAGAGGAAACAAGATTTAGCGACCTGTGAGCATACTCAAATACGCTTCATAAAATAATCTTTTTGAAATACACAATTTTTTTTGTTATCTTGCTTGACAACTGAAAAATATTCATCAAAATCTCTAAATTGATATGAATGAGCATTAAACATAGAAGGGGTTCGACAAACAAAACAAATTTCAGCAGTTCTGGCTGTAATTTTACATTGCGGTTACAGACGGCCACTTGTTATACCAGAGGCAGTAAAATAAAATTTGCCACTGTCTCGAATATGGTGAACTATTTACTATTCACGAAGAAAAAATAAGAAAAATTTTCCTTGAAAACAGAGTCGTACGTACATCCCAATTTCGATCATTCTCAAGGAAACGCATTTTTATCCTCCGTTTGTGCGTGGATACGATCCCTGGATATGTCTGCCCTATATTACAAGGAGGTGCTTACCCTCCAATGTTTAAATGGTCATGTATGACCGTAAGTCGGCCTACCGCTGCTCTAAACCTCCAGCAGCTCTCTGTCTTTCTATAAAAAGAGTTACTATAATGTCTGATTGAATTCTTGATGAAACTCATAGATTGGTCTCTGTAACAAGAGAAATACGCATCTCGTCCGCGCTTACCCTTTTTCGACGCGGGAATAACAACATTTGAAATTTTGAAATGGGTAGCTTCAAATTTTGAAATGGGTAGCTTCAAATTTTGAAATGGGTAGCTTCAAATTTTGAAATGGGTAGCTTCAAATTTTGAAATGGGTAGCTTCAAATTTTGAAATGGGTAGCTTCAAATTTTGAAATGGGTAGCTTCAAATTTTGAAATGGGTAGCTTCAAATTTTGAAATGGGTAGCTTCAAATTTTGAAATGGGTAGCTTCAAATTTTGAAATGGGTAGCTTCAAATTTTGAAATGGGTAGCTTCAAATTTTGAAATGGATAGCTTCAAATTTTGAAATGGGTAGCTTCAAATTTTGAAATGGGTAGCTTCAAATTTTGAAATGGGTAGCTTCAAATTTTGAAATGGGTAGCTTCAAATTTTGAAATGGGTAGCTTCAAATTTTGAAATGGGTAGCTTCCAATAACTGAAGAAAATGGTGAAGTTATAACCGAAGATTTCAGAAAAAGCCTCTTATTTGGGAAGTACTTTCATTCTCTATATGGAGGTGTGAAAGAGGTTAGTGAATCTAGAAAGGATTTATCCAGACTTCCGATCCCGTCCTTCTCTATCGATTTCGTTCAAATACCCACGCATCTGGTATATTCTCATCTGAAGCGACTCAAATCGAGAAACAACACATCTCCTGACAATATTCCTTATATATTCATCAAGTATACTGCTCTATCGATGTGTGTTCCTCTCTCACTCATGTTTGAACGTTTTCTACTTCATGGAGATTGCCCTTCAGTATGGCTAACGGCTACCGTTAGACCAGTATTCAAGAAAAAAGGTGAGAAAACCGATGTCAAAAATTACAGACCGATTTGCCTTACTCCTTCTACTTCAAAGATTATGGAGAAAATCATTGGCCATAAGCTATTAGAGTACCTCAATGAAAACCAACTTATTAATAAACATCAGTTTGGTTTCCGACCTAAGCACTCATGTGAACTTGCTTTGCTAGAAACGCTTTGTGATTGGCACTCTAAGTTGGACCAGAAACATTTCATTAGCTGTGCATTGATAGATTTCTCCCGCGCCTTTGATGCGGTACCTATTGATCTATTAATGGAGAAAATTAGGTCCTTCGGTATAAATGGATGTCTTTTCAGATTTTTGGAGAGTTTTCTCCGAAACCGTGTGCAAAGTGTCAGAATAGGGAACAGTGAGTCCCCTAAATACTCCACTCCGACTGGGGTTCCACAAGGGAGCTGCCTAGGCCCCATACTTTTCATTCTGTACATAAATGACATTGCCGAACTTCTCCCAACTGGGTGTCATGTTACTATGTACGCCGATGACGTTAAACTCCACTCCATCGATGCCCCAGAATGCCTACAAGAGGGGATTAATCGAGTTTATGAATGGTCGAAAAAGTGGAGACTTAGTATCTCTACCTCTAAAACAGTTGTGATACGTCTTGGCTCAAATCATCCTGTCTTTCCTTTTACTCTCTCAGGGGAACGTTTGCCGGAATCCAACGTAGTGCGTGACTTGGGCGTTGAATACTCCAACTCACTAGATTTCTCTCAACACATGGAAACAATGTGTAATAAAGCAAATGCCAGAAGTGGTTACATTCTGAGGACATTCAAATATAGAGACCTTAACTTGTACAAAAAATTATTCGTTTCTTATGTGAGACCTATAGTGGAGTACTGTGCTGTAATATGGTCCCCACATATGAAGAAGTATATTGAAATGGTTGAGAATGTTCAGCGCAAATTCACCAAGTGGATATTCAGAAGAACCAGTCAGGCTGCGCTGAGTTATGAAGACCGCCTACAATCTCTTGGTCTACAGAAACTTCAAATAAGAAGAAGAAACTTAGACCTTGTGATGACCTATAAAATACTCACGGGTAAAACGCCACTTTCTGCAGACTCCATCTTCTGTTTATCCGCTCATAACTACCTAACTAGATCGAAATATCTACATCTCAGAGTTCCACGTTTCCTTACAGTTCATCATTCTAATACTATTGCTGCTCGAGTTGTGGAATTATGGAACGCATTACCATTGGAGGCGAAGAAAGCCGCTAGAACTGAATCATTTAAAAAATTTTCTTAGTAGCTTAGATTGAAATCTACATAATGTTTTCGCTTTGTTTTCAACGTTTTTAGTTTGACCTTTTCCTGTTCTCACCTAAATTCTGTTTGAGAACAAATTTTCTTCTTTTTTTGCTTTCTTTTTCTCACTTTTCCCGTAAAAGTGACATGCTTGTGACTTAGCTACATTGTGCAATGTACTTGATGCTATTTCACTGTGCAATAAAGATTTAATTCATTATTCCGAAATGACACAAGGTCGAAATTCATGGAAAGGCGAATTAGAGCATGGAAGAGACAAAAAAAGCAAGACAATGGAGAACAGGTAAACTAACAAAGGGGAGAATATGTTTTCGCCTTTTGGTGGCCCTATGGATCGTGATTATCAAGAAGAACGTGTTTGGGCAGTCTAAGCAGATAAGTTGAAAAAAGAGTTCTGTGGGTAACAAGACGGCAGTCAGTTTTAAATTCGAAAAGGATTTTCGAAAAGGAGTGTTAGGTAATAAAAAAATCCTTTAGAGTAGAAAATATCGGATTCGCAAATGTAAGTATCATATAACGGGGAATATCATTTCTCGATAAAAACTTTTTTAAAAAGCTAAAACTGGTAAAAGATGAAACTTTAACCACTTCTTGCGAATATTCAGTTCCTCTGTTCGGTATAAAAATCCGCTGCTTGAAAACAGCTAGAAGTAGTGTATACTCTAATTTACTATTTTGTATACTCACAAAAAAATCACAATTTAGACCAATGTAGACTTCTTTTTTTCTAGCACATAGTAGATCATGTATCAACAGTTTATTAAGATGACATCACGAATCGGTACACTAAATTTACCATGTGAAAATGAAGAAATTCAAAAAGCATTGAAAATTCTTCAAATTCAACTTTTAAAAAAGAGATAGAGAGAGTGAGTGAGCGAAAACTCAGAAAAGCAAAGGAATATACATATTAACTAAGGTAGCGAAAATACCTAAGCTTTACAGTATAATAATCGAGAGAAAATTTGGGGTTTTTTTTAAATGAAGCTTTACAGTTCCCCGACAAGAGGCGCTATTCTGTTCCAAAGTTTGTCATTTATACGACACATAAACATAATTCAATTCTTTATTTAGCTTGAAACAAAACATCATTTTGAGTGACGAAACAGATGACACTGTCACAAAAAAAGTGAATTCAGTGAAGTTGATGGAAAGTGAGATGGTCTAAATATGACAAGAACAATCATGAACATTTCATTTTAGGAAAATCGGAAAGAACACAAAAAAGCAAAGAAAGCAAAGCTTGTATCTTCAGTTATGAACTATTCATCCGCAATTAAGAACTATTCATCCGCAATAATAACTTGAAGTTCCAAATATTCAACTCACTCTTTATCATTCGAGAGCTAACCGAGAACACAAATATAATGGAAAAAAGAGGAGAAACAAAACATTTGAAGAAACAAAGCACTTGAATTAGAAATGTATTCTAGAGTTCGTGACAATGGTCTCACAATCAAGCTTGATAAGTTCATTTCTAAAAATGCTAGAAGAGCTTATAGAAACCAAAGAGCAAGGTAACTTATTCCAGACATTAATCTTTCTTGAGGCACAAGTGCTTGTTTTGCTTTGATATTTACACGGCAAGCATATTCTGTAGTTATTCGATTCTCTCAGCGAATAAGGCGATGGGCGAAGTTTAAACATATTTGAGTAATCTATTTGAATTAACACAAGATCGGCCACATTTCTTCTATATTCTTAATGAGAGGTACTATTCTCTAAGTTTAAAATCTCAGTGAAGCAGTAAGTTTTAGTATACATAGTTAAAAGTAATCTAGATAGGTGACATTTCCAATGCGGTCTCAATCAAGTTTTCAAGGTGAGAGATACAGACCAAGCGGAAGGGGCCTAGGGGTTGGATAAAGTAGAATATGGCAAATTATAGGTACACTTGACAGGGACGAGAAGTTGAGAAATGAAGAGAAGGAGAGTCAGTGTGCAAAATAATCTTACCCTGAACAAAGAGATGATGGAAATTACCGTTCCAATCTGACCTACATGTTTGTGGATACTCAGGTTAGAACAGGAAGATAGTCAGAGATTTAGAGTATTGCAGCAATAACTTCATAGTAAGATTTTCGGGAAACAAAGTGGAAAGAAGGAATACACTACTCTCTATAGGATTGTGTACCGAAAGGCGAAAGGTAGTCGTAGAGAAGAGCTTTCCTAGATTAAATATTATTTATTGAAGAGGCCTCAAGATCAAATTAAGCCAATAACGAGACAACAAAGAAACTTCAAGACAGAAGACGAATTGCCAAATCCAAGTGTCGTATTAGGAGAGTGCTAACATAGTCAGAAACTAATTCTAAACAAACTTCTCCCTATTTTTATTTTCAAGCATTCTTCTGGCTTTGAAAAAAACGAACAACATTTACAACAAATGGCTATGGAATGACTGAAGTCAATACTTAGTAAGAAATGATAACTTTGCTGATTTGATTTTATGGAATACCTAACGTGATTTTTGGATACTGAGGTTATTGTTTCGGGTGAGTACTCAGACTGTTCACGGAGTATGTTTCAAGCTGATAAGAGATCTTATCTCTAGTCTTTGATAAGAAGCAGTTAGGATTAATTTGAATGAAATAGAGGTAAACCTCATTTTAATTCTGAATCATCGTATAAATGAATGAATGTAAAAAAAAAATACTAAGAATACGGATGGTCTCATTGTTGAATAAGCATCTCATTGTGGAATAATGGTCTTATTGTGGGATAATTCATGAAACGGATGGTCTCATTGTGGAATAAGCAAAAACAATGATCGGAAAAACGTATTGGTTGATTATTCCATACAGCAACAAAAATAATAAAAAAGTTTTAACTTTAGAAAGAAATCTCTTTGTTGAAAATTTAATGTTGAAGAAAAAAAATCCGTTACATCAGCATAATTCAACATTAAGACCGTAAATCTACTGACTTACAATTTATTTACAGTCAACTCTATGTTTTGAAGAAGTCAATGAAGAATTTGTGCTGAGTTAAACGCATTGGATTGAGAATCCGGTAGACGATACACTTTGATCTGTGTCTTGCTTTGTTGATGCGTTGTTAAGAAGAATAGGATTTCGAACGTTTCGCTTTATAAAAGCATCGTCAGCGAATGGAATCACCAATTAATGGTGATACAGCCACCTCTTCTGGCTGTATCACCATTAATTGGTGATTCCATTCGCTGACGATGCTTTTATAAAGCTAAACGTTCGAAATCCTATTCTTCTTAACAACGCATAAACAAGACAAGACACAGATCAAAGTGTATTTTTTGAAGGTTTTATTTATTCATTCTCTTTCATGTTCTTGGATTAGGGTTGGATGGTTAAAATGTTTCCTCAGGGACAATTCAAAAAGATTGACAAAAACGAGTGTCTATAATATCAAGATTATAACACTAATGGGAATACAAGCAATGGAGAGAACGCCTACGAGTAAATGAACGAATGATTATGAGCTTAGAAATTGGCTAAAACGCATGGTCACACTCTTCGTATAAAATTTCAAAAATGAATGAATAAATATTTTTTGTGAAATGGCAGGAATGAAGTTAACACGATTAAGAGAAAGGCATAAATTAATTGAATTTCAAAATGTCAAGAGATTGGCAAAATTTAAAAAGTGTTTGTATCATCGAGAAGATGGCAGAAAAAAATGAGTGCACATAAATACTATTGAGGAAACGGAAAAGGATTGAGTTGCTAAATTAAGAGACTGACTTCAAACACAGGGTGTACAGAAAGTCCAGGTGCATAGTATTTTCCCATAAAAACTTAACGAATTGAGCAAATCAAACAAAATTTTCATCAAAGTTCATTCAAATAGTTTGGGTTATAAATGCGTTTTCAAAATTCAAACAGCCCTCCTTTCTCCTTGACACAGGCGTTGAGTCGTTTGTGGAAGGCACCCACAGTGGTGGACAGGTAAGCGACGTCAAGATCTTCCCACGCCTTCTGTAGGGCGCGCTTCAAGTTTTCCAAATTCTTGTGTGGGGAAGCACAGGCCTCGCTCTCAAGGACCGACCACACAGAGAAGTCCAGAGGATTCAAATCAGGTGAGTACGGAGGCCATTCTGCGGATGTGATCATGGAGGGGAAATTGGTCTTGCACCAGTCTTGCACCCCTTTAGCCTTGTGGGCGGGCGCAGAGTCGTGCTGGAACGCCCATTTGCGCCCCGCGAAGTGAGCCTGGCTTCAGGGAAGTACTTCCTTTATGAGAATGTCGTTCAGGTAATTATTGGCATTCATTTTGACTCCCTGCTCGATGAAAACGACCGGAGTCTTGCCAGTCGCGCAAATCCCGGCCCAGACCATGACAGAAGCGGGATGGCCCTTTCTCGAGACGTAACGGCCACTCTTATTGGCATCTTTGACCGACTTCGACCAAATCCTATCGTTCTGGTGGTTGAAGGACTGCTCAATATTGAACAACTTCTCATCGATGAAGAGAATATTGAAACAGTCCACCGGCTTGAACCGCTTTGACAGTTCACGACATCTGCAAAGACGGGTGACCTTCATCTGGTCCGTCAATGTGTGAGTCTTCTGCAGATTGATGGGGCGAAGTCCAATGCGGGATTTGACGATCGTCTGAACAGAACTAGCCGAGATATTCAGCTCCTTCGCGAGTTTCCTGAGACTCTGCTTGGGGTTAAATCGAATCTTGTCTCGGATGCTTCTCACGTTGAAGGAAGTGGTCGCGGTAACTGGTCTGCCGCTCCTCGGACAGTCATTCGTTGTATCAGTCTCACGAAAGCGACGTATTGTGCTTTGAATGGTCCTGCGGGCGAATCCAGTGGTTCTGGCGATGTGCTTTTGAGTGTGACCGGACTGGCTCAAGCGCAGAATGTAGCCTCGGTCCATATCAGGGAGCATTACCAGAAAGCGAAAAAAGTTATCATTCTGATTTTTTTCAGGGCATGTTAGCAACATTATGAATAAGATACAAGCAAAAAATCACACGACCGCTACGCCAAACAAAAAAAGATGCCAAGTGACAAAGTCGGGCACCTGGACTTTCTGTACACCCTGTAATGTAAAGGTCATTGAATGAAGTGAAATAATGTAAAGGTCATTGAATGGAGTGAATGGCGAAAATTTATGACTATTTTATTGAAAATGGCAAAAATTAATTATCATACTGATTAGAGAATGGTAAAAAAAGATCATAGTTTGAAGAGAATGACAATAATAAATTAACATTGACTACCGAGAAATTAGCAAAAATTTCCAATCTTGCTTTGTAGAGAATCACAAAATTTAGCAATCATAATTCAGAGTTATGAATTGTCAAAGATGAATTAACGGTCAGAGTATTGAGAGGATGCAAAAAAAGGTCATCATTTGGGGAGATCGCCGATAAAGATCTGAGCAATAGAGATGATGGTAAAAAATAATGTTCATAATTTTCAATGGAAACAAATTAATGGTCAGGAGAAAGAGGCCATAAGCAATAGGGCGGCTACTTATTGTTGATTTATTGCTTATTACCAAACTCTATTATACAAAAACTTTTTTTAAAAAATCTTTTAGTAGGACACCATGAAAGAATGAATAACCAAATTAAGGGGAGAAAGACGATCATGAATGGACATACTTTGCACTGTATGGCTAACATAAAGAGTTACTCTATTATACAAAAACTTATTTTTTAAAAATCTTATGAGTAGGACACCATGAAAGAATGAATAACCAAATTAAGGGGAGAAAGACGATCATGAATGGACATACTTTGCACTGTATGGCTAACATAAAGAGTTACTCTATTATATAAAAACTTATTTTTTAAAAATCTTATGAGTAGGACACCATGAAAGAATGAATAACCAAATTAAGGGGAGAAAGACGATCATGAATGGACATACTTTGCACTGTATGGCTAACATAAAGAGTTACTCTATTATAAAAAAACTTATTTTTTAAAAATCTTATGAGTAGGACACCACGAAAGAATGAATAACCAAATTAAGGGGAGAAAGACGATCATGAATGGACATACTTTGCACTGTATGGCTAACATAAAGAGTTACTCTATTATACAAAAACTTATTTTTTAAAAATCTTATGAGTAGGACACCATGAAAGAATGAATAACCAAATTAAGGGGAGAAAGACGATCATGAATGGACATACTTTGCACTGTATGGCTAACATAAAGAGTTACTCTATTATACAAAAACTTATTTTTTAAAAATCTTATGAGTAGGACACCATGAAAGAATGAATAACCAAATTAAGGGGAGAAAGACGATCATGAATGGACATACTTTGCACTGTATGGCTAACATAAAGAGTTACTCTATTATACAAAAACTTATTTTTTAAAAATCTTATGAGTAGGACACCATGAAAGAATGAATAACCAAATTAAGGGGAGAAAGACGATCATGAATGGACATACTTTGCACTGTATGGCTAACATAAAGAGTTACTCTATTATACAAAAACTTATTTTTAAAAAATCTTATGAGTAGGACACCATGAAAGAATGAATAACCAAATTAAGGGGAGAAAGACGATCATGAATGGACATACTTTGCACTGTATGGCTAACATAAAGAGTTACTCTATTATACAAAAACTTATTTTTTAAAAATCTTATGAGTAGGACACCATGAAAGAATGAATAACCAAATTAAGGGGAGAAAGACGATCATGAATGGACATACTTTGCACTGTATGGCTAACATAAAGAGTTACAAAAAAGTAAGTTCTAAAGTGGTTTTCATTTGAAAAAAAAAAGTATCAAATGCGGTTTCAAAGCTAAGAAAGTTCCTGTGATGTTACGAGGGAAAAAAAGGATAATTTAGAAATTGACTATCAGCAGATTGAAAGATAGATGGTAACAGAAGAACAATTCGTTCTACTTCACTCTTCTCTTTCAGCTCACCACAAAGGTCACTATCGCTTTTTTCTCATTTGAACACAGAGAACATTTATTCTTTCATGGCACATTATCTCTAACTCCTGTATTTCTCTCCTCTTCTCTCTATCTACCTCTCTCTAGGTCTCGATTGCTCCTCTCTCTCTCTCTCTCTCTCTCTCTCCCCAACTTCTTTTTTACACTTTTCTTTCCCTTCGGTAAAATGTGTTCCATGCCGTTCCATACAGGATTTTCATCTCTCTGACGGATAATCAATAGCGTACAGAATTTTCAAGATCATCATTCCCATCCTTCTCTCCTCTAAAAACCATACTTATAATGGGAATGTTCAATGGGAGCGTTCAGCTAAACGCCTTCCTCTATATCTATCACTCCAAACCCAATCGGCAACCTCTCATTGGCACTTGACTTCTCAGAAATTTGGAAAGATTTCAATAGACAATTTTTGCAAGTGTTACATTTTAATCACGCGGAGCATACCCATCGCAACTTTATAACACACATGAGATTAGGAGAGTAAGAAGTCGATAATTTCGCTTCTACTATTCGCGCCGCCTATTAGAACATTTTCTTCCAACTTAAGGTGTCAGGTATAACCTATTTATGTCAATGCGTTTTTTTCCTCTTCACGATTGTGTTTTTGATTAGCTCTGAAGCTTCTGAAAGTTTCCCCTTATTCAATGACTCAATAAACATAATTCCACAATGTCTCGATCTTATTATCGAACCTCCGAGCATTAGTTTTGTGGTCATGCAAATCAATGATTCGATTCTCTTTGATGAAATTAAGTACATATAATTGATGAATTAAGCTTCAAGTTGATAATTAAGAAAGCATCTTCAGAAAGAGCCACGTTTTCTAATCATACATAATATGTATGTAGCATGGTTAAGCTACTTTTTTTGTTTCAATGAAGACAACTCATCTGAAATAGAGCGACTTCCATTGCATAGTTTCATGAAATACAAACGTGTTTAATTAGTTTTATGTTTTACGTTGGTATCCAATAGCATTGATGATATGGCCGTGTTATGCGTTCACTTTCTTGTGAGAATTCATTATATTTTCATACTGTCGTCACATTATAGTTAAAATGTCTTTTTATGATAAATCTTTGAATCGTCAGTTACACAGTTTAAAGCCAGTTGTGCCTGGTTAAAATGACTGTGGCAAGTGATTTTTTGCACTTTATTACCCCAAATAACCAGTATGCTCTAATCGAATTGTTAATTTCATTCTGATTACTCAAAAACATTGACAAGCTAGAAGTTTTGTTTAGAAACATACAAATAATTTAGCTCATCCTGTATCATTATGTATTTTCCGACCATGATTGAAATAATTTCATCGCACGGGCAAAAATGGCACCCAGCCGGGACCGAACCTCCGCTGCCTAACCGGGGCTTGTAGAGCGTTACCAATTCGTTCAATTGATCTCTCTACCATGATCTTTCTGTCTTTATAATGGATTGTGGAGTTACACTCCTTTAATGACGCAATTGCTTCATGAACATGCGTGACTAGAAAGAAGGGTCAATGTGCCTTAGAAATAGCAAAAAATCGCATGGGACAATGTGTGCTCGGTCGGCGTATTGGTAACGCTCTACAACCCCCGGTTAGGCAGCGGAGGTTCGGTCCCGACCTGGTGCCATTTTTGCCCAAGCGATGGATTTCTTTCACTCATAGTCTCAGCCCATCTTTGATATTTTCCGACTGTTTGTTCAAAATGTTTGAATAAATAACTCTAATTTTGGCTGTTTTAACTTATCATTGTTCTGCTATTAACTTATCATTGTTCTGCTATTAATTTTTTGGCACTTGCTTTTTATGAAGAAGATTCCTCATTTCAATCTTTAAGTTATTTCTCTGCATATTTTAAGAATATTCTGAGAAATGGTTGAAAAGAAAAAAATGTTTATAACATCTCAAAGTATGAGCAGAAACTGAAGTATTTGGTTTCGAAAGTTTTTGTTCAAAAGACGGTGCAAGTTTTTATCAATAATTTTTCATTCTTTTGATCAATTCGAACATTGCAATTACAATAAAGTAAACATGCAAAACTTATTACAAATATCAAACAAGTTGTAGTTCATTTCCTAACCGACGAACAGCTTAACTCCGGAAACCATTTCCAATATGAAAATAAACCAGTTTCTTTGAAGAATCATTTTTATCGAAAAAAAAGAAGTCTTTTTGTATGAATGGTCCTAATTTTCTCCTTCACAAATCGAAGTTCGACCTAACCATCCAAATAACGGTTTCATACGTGAAGTCTCTACCAAATTGGAAGTATGCGCTATTTCTATTTGCCTTGAGCAACTTAAAAATTTTGTCGAACAAAAAGGACTCTCGAAGATAAAACGATTTATTTAATGTATGATCATCATTCCATTCCATCATCATTTCATTGTGAATAACAGTTTAAAGAACCAAAAACAAAACTGAAAAAAAACTGTAATTATAGTGAACCCATGGAAAAAAAGCTGGTACACGAGCGGAATCGAACCCAGCCTTCTCTGTTTAACCTTCAACGAGCACGTTACCACTAGGAACCTATTCTAACAATCGCATTGCTATTTTATTAACTCCATGTACAACAGTTTCTTCTTTCTTTTTTGAATCAAAAAACTAGCAGTAAAAGATTTTTGTCTTGCTGAACAGCAAACTATGGATCAAGATCAATCTAATGACACACTTCTGATCTCATAGAGTTGCGAATGCTATCTACACAGCATGAAACAACTGTTTTAAGAAAGAAAATTCTGTGATTGAGCTTCTTTGAATAAAATATATTGATAACACCAGCAAAAGGAGCGTGTAGTTCAAGAAGATTACTTATGAGAAAGAAACAACTTTTGAAGAGATAAATAAAAAGAGCGATTAAAAATATTTCCATACAGACAAAGTTTGAGAAACGCTAGCTTTTTCGAGAAGCGCATAGATTCAGCGAACAATTTGGGTTAGGGAAACATCCTGGTATAGATCAAACCATATTACAGTAAAGAACTGTTCACGGGGCGTGGACAGAACCCGCCCATCTCTCATATCTTCATATGTAAACTACAAACTGGCAGAATTTTTTCTGAGTCAATCAATCTGCCGACCAATTTCTACAAATTTCTAGAAGCCTTTTTCAAAAAAATTATCGAACTTAAAGTTGGTAAAGTGACACTTTATTGACCCAAGTGTAGGGTTTATTCAACCACAAATTAGCCCAAAAAGATTTCATTAAGTCAATATTGAAGCTATTCAACCTAATCGGGCGAAGGACTTTCTGGAAAATCTGGACATATTTTACTTACGCATATATTTCAAAGAAATTGCGAGCGCGTTACCGTAATACCGCGTTACCGTAATACCTCGGAAATATCATGCTAATTCGTATGATAGTGCTTGTTGAAAGGCTTGTTTGTTTGCTTTAGTTGATTCCTGATATACATAATTCAAAAACTTTTTTAAGCTATAAAAAAGGGCTGAGGTCAAATCCCCTTTCCGCCAGACTCTTTGCGCCCTCCCTCGCCAGAAGCGCATCTACGTTGGCTTTCAGCTCCGTCCGGGTTTCCTCTATCGCCTGATCGATAACTTTCCGGTCACTGCCAACGAATTCCACTGCCTTCTTTGTGGGAAACTGGATGAAAACTGTGTCACCAAAGCACACCCAAGTCTTGCGCGCCTTCAAAAATGTGAATTTATTCACCGCATACAGAAACTTTGTTCTTATAAAACTTTCAAAAACTATATAACCTCGAAAAAACCTTTCTATCTCCAATTCCAGGTTGGATGATCTACTCGGAGCTCGAATTGTCTCTTACCACAAGCAAAATGATCGTGTAGATCGAAAAGAGTATTCATTAAGGAACGGTGCGATTTCGAAGAAGAAATAGAGAACTTCTTACGAACGTAGAGTGCATATCACTGGCTTCATTGAATAGCTCATAGAGTTAACCCGCAGAGCATTTTAGAACCCCCCCCCCCCCGTCTCATCTCCCGGTTACTCCTCGATAGCAGCAAACTGACAATATTCTCCTTCCGCAAAACTCTCTCAGCTTCTCGCAATCGTTGTCTCTTGATGTCCAAGGCAAGCAGCTGCTGTTTCTGAGCCATAACTTGCCCGGCTGCCATCTGGAAATGCAGCTTTTTATCTTAAAAACTTGCTAAAAACTAAAAATATTTAGGATTTAGCTTTTATTGTCCAAGCAATCATCCGGTTTTTTTAATTAACATTTTCTTAAGAGCAAAGGTTTTTATTCGACCAGAAAAACCTGAGCGATGAAATGCAAATATACTACCATTGGCTGGTCTTTACTTAAAGGATAATTTAATTCTGGCGGATCTCTTTAGTTTGATGAGAAATTTTGAATAAAAACTTATGTAGAGAATCTGATTACTTTCCTCCGAATTGCTGATGAGCAAATATTACACACGTTTTCCCAACTGAAAATATTGAATTTATCCATCCGAAAACAATTTACGATGCTCATATCACAGAGAAACTTTTTTGGTCGTAATTGTGAGAGAGTTATGAGCATAGGTAAACTGTAAAATGGCAAAAAAATTCTAGGGCGACCGACCTACCGACCCTCTCCCTCACTCGAAATAAATGTATCAGAAACTTCACAGCTAAAATTGAAAGGATTTTCCTCTTCATGAATAGAACGGTTCATTAGCCATAACTCAGCATGAACCTGTTTCGTAAAGTTGAAAGTGAAACTTTAAAAATTATTCAAAGATAAATTTTTTTTAATCACCTGTAGCTTCGCAAGTTCATCAACGTAATTCACTGAATTTTTGATTTCAGAATCTGAACGCTTTTCCGAAATGGACATTCCTTGAATTACAAATTTTTTAGAAGAAAAAAAAGAAACATGTTCGAAAACGAAGAAATCGATAAAACGCGATATTACAATGATTATGAGGATACATTTTCGAAGCTCTGGTTTTGAAGCACTCTCAACGTTGAATTTTGAAAGAAAAAGAAGAGTGAGTAATACATAAACCTCCTGTGCGAAAAATGAATCAGTATGAAAAACGACTTTACCTAGACTTTAAGAAATTTCCTAAACAGATGTTAAGGTAAATGGAATATCAAACAAAATTATTAGCCAAATAAGAAAAAATGAATTGCTACCCCATAATAAAAAAACAACAAAATTGAATAACACAAGTAAAAGAGACTGGAAGTGATAAATAGACGAAAAAATAACGAAGACGGATAATATCACTGTTCACTTAACTAAAGATCGAAATACTGCACTTCAAACACGCGAGTCCCACTAGAAAATCTCACTACTTTAAGTGAATGAATCATCCCCCCCTTTGAGAGTCCTATTCGCATGTTTTCGTAAGGTAAAAGTATGGTTAAATTGAATCAAAAGTTTATTGTTGTCGTTGAAAAATATTCATTCAGATTTTCATTTTTCACGGTCAAAAATTTAATGCATTTTCGCTCTTTTTCGCATTTAATAACCAAAAATTTTAACTCGTTCCTAGGAAGTTTTTTTAAGAAGTTTTTTGTTGAAAAAGTTCTATGACAAAAAATTTTTTCCTCAAGTTATATAGATTTCCCCGTTGGAACGTTTGTTGAACCTTGTAATTCGAAACAGCTCACCACAGATTAAACATACTATTCCGTGTCTTCGTTTGATAACTAGAATTCTCTTTTTTTCAAGGACAATCCTGAATTTCAGACAAGATGTCTCTTCCCTCACGGCAGATCAAGTGTGTCATAGTCGGCGATGGAACGGTCGGAAAAACGTGCATGCTCATCTCGTACACGACGGATTCCTTTCCGGTCAAATATGTGCCTACAGTGTGAGTTGATCATGACATTTCTCTTGCTCTTTTTTCTCTTTTAAGGGACAGAGGTCATGGAGAGCATCAACCACAGTTTCCCTCGAGAACTACTGCAAAATGAGAATCACAAAAGTAAAACTGAAGTTTTGCCCACCTAATATAATAATATAATAACTGAATCGTTAAATGTCAAATGGGGCTTCTCCAGGGGTTAAATGGTCATGTCAGACCTTCTTTGCACGGGCCTCTGTTTTTCAAAATCATAAAGGGGAGACCCTTATGTAGAACAAAAATTTTTTTCGTGAGTCTGTTTTTTTATCATAAGGGGGACCCTTATGTGCAAAAAACTTTTCCGCTTTCGGCGGGTGTCTGTACCTTTTTCTCTCACACTAAAAAATTCCTGGGCTTCTCTGGCCTTCTCAAGTTCTGAATTAGCACAGCAGTTGGTGTTGCAGTTTCGACAACTACTCGGCTCAATTGACTGTAGATGAGCACACCGTCAATCTCGGGTTGTGGGACACGGCTGGCCAAGTTGACTACTTTCAAATCTATGAATAAAATTTTTATTCATTTCATAAATTATGCCCAATTTGTTCTTTTAGCCAAACGGAAAAGAACATTCTCAATGAAGAGCTTGAAAAAAGATCCAGAATTTTTGAACATGTGCTTTTTAACATAAAAAAAAACGTGTGTAAGCTTGTAATAACTAGAAGCGATATCGGACAATATACGAGATTAAGGCTGAAAAAAAAGATAAGAGAAAACTCGTTCGCGCTCCATGATGCTAGGTTTTCTGCTTAAACGAGCTGTCGTTTTTATGCTGGTGACCTCTCGTGAGAAGCATGGGTCACAATAACTGTTAGGAACTTGGGAAAAACGACCGTTATTTGAACATGAAGATTAGAATACTTGGAAGCTCTCCTTTCTCTACCCTTTAATCTCTCTCTTTTCTCTACTCTTTACTCTCTTTTTTCTCTACTCTTTACTCTCTCTCTTTTCTTTACTCTTTACTCTCTCTCTTTTCTCTACTCTACTCTCTCTCTTTTCTCTACTCGATATTCATTGTTCCAAACTGGTAGTCGTTTCTTAAAGCGTTGCAAGTGAGATTTGCTAAGATGTGTTCTTATGTTTATAAGGCACCTTGCTTGAATGAGCAGTCCATTACAGTGTGTTATTTAATCCTGCACTGCGGGTCAAATCTATGCGCAAATCCATGCGCTTTCCGAAAAAGGCCAGTAATACTAATGGAGGAGCGATTGACAATGATTTTGGTCAGTGTTGAGAAACAAGATGGGAAATATAAAGTTTTTAGAGTTAAACAAATCGGCTCACTATTCATGATTCTACGCTTTCGTCTCGAATGAAAAATCTTCCTCGCGCTTGTTTCCGCCTCGTGGCGAGGTACACGCTCCCTTGGGATGCCTCGTGGCGAGGTACACGCTCCCTTGGGATGCAAAACAGACCTATCCTGGTAGAACCACTGGCTCCCCGCTATATAACTGCTAGTGTATATTGCAGCAGAGAGTCAGATTTTTACGAGAGCACTACCAACATTTCTAAACCCCTTGGTCTAGGTGGATCTGTCCGGAGTAGTAGTTGAACTTGAGACTTCGCACAATAGTTGAGCACACAACCATTATGTCACGCCCGGACTGCTTTCTGCTCGAACAATCACTCGTTTTCCTGGAGGTGAACTATGTTGAGAATGTCGCAGGAAGATTACGACCGTCTGCGTCCACTCTCCTACCCGCAAACGGATGTCTTCATACTCTGCTTTAGTATAGTCGCTCCAGTCTCTTTCGACAACATCCTCACGAAGTGGGTGCCAGAAATCAGGCAACACTGTCCCGATGCTCCTATCATTCTCGTTGGTTGGTTTTTTTAAATCGTTTAATTTCTCTACGTATTTGAAGAGATTGATTGATTCATAAGACATCAATTTGTATAATTGGATTTAATATGTCATATTTGATTTAGGATTAATCATAAATAAGATTGATTTAATAATATGAGGTAAGACAGGAGTTGAAATAAATCCGATACCTCCTGGTGACCTATACTAATATGTAAACACTCATAGCATCCGTCAAATTCGATTCATGATCCAACTTTTCGTTGTTTTTACCAGGCACCAAACTGGACTTGCGAGAGGATCAAGCGATCGTTAGCGCGCTCGCCAACGAGAACCGGCTGCCGGTGACAAGGCCTCAAGGGCAGAAGTTAGCGCAGCGAATCAAGGCGGTGAAGTATTTGGAGTGCTCGGCTCTAACGCAAGTTGGCCTTAAACAGGTTTGTTGGGCTTATGAGATTTATTGGGGGAGGGTGGGGCTCATAGGAAGTCGAAACAAGGAAGTCCGTAATTAATCCGTATTTAATTAATTACGGACGGACGAGTTAGACGATTAATTACGGACGGACGAGTTAGACGATTAATTACGGACGGACGAGTTAGACGATTAATTACGGACGGACGAGTTAGACGATTAATTACGGACGGACGAGTTAGACGATTAATTACGGACGGACGAGTTAGACGATTAATTACGGACGGACGAGTTAGACGATTAATTACGGACGGACGAGTTAGACGATTAATTACGGACGGACGAGTTAGACGATTAATTACGGACGGACGAGTTAGACGATTAATTACGGACGGACGAGTTAGACGATTAATTACGGACGGACGAGTTAGACGAGCGAGGGATGAATGGTAGAGGCGAGCGAATGCATTGACACTCCGTTATGAGTTGACACTTGACATGGTTTAGGGCTCAGTTCAGGGATATTAAGTTTCGTTCCAAATGGGTGTATGTAGTACGTATCCGCCACTCAACCCGAGAAAATTGAACTCGAAATTTTCCTCTCGGTGATAGTCGTTGCTATCTCTTCTGCTCCAGCTTCCAGTAAAATTCTTTCTAGTGACCTTTTTTTCGACCTATCGAGAAATCAAGACATTTTACCTATGTATGTGCGTATCCGCTGAATAGAAGTGGCAGGTCACACTACATATATTATACCTGGCTTAGTTAGATAAAAGATATGAATTGAATTTATTGGATAGTATGTTTTGTAGTTCTAAGTCTGGATTTAAGAGCAAAGAGGTGTCATAGAATCGGTTATCTGAGAGAATTTGAAATTAGGTAGAATATGTTTTGATGTTTCAATGGATCGACCACCTGAGAAGGCTAAAATTTCCGCTACTTTTCCGACAAGTTCTGTTTGTGCTGAGTTATGGCTTCGAAAACTTCTTAGCAGGATGTTTCTCTGACCCGCACTGCGGTTAAAAAAATCTATGTTCTTTCCAAAAACCCCGAAGAAACATTGAAATCTATGTGCTTGGAAAAATTTTTTCTTAGGGAAAGTCCAAATCATTGGAAAAATTTAAGGCTGAACTCAAGTTTGAAAAAAATCTATGCGCTCGAAAAAAGCTTCGGGTGCTAAGAAACACCCTGCTTCTAAGTTGAAAAAAAATGCAAATATTACTATATCAGTTATACCTTTGAAAAACCTAGGAAAGTTTTTCGCGACGTCAGTGAGATGGTAAGTCGGTCACCCTAAAAATATTGCTAGTTTGCAGTTCATTTATGGAAAGAAATCAGAGTTTCCAAACTTCTTCATTGAATTCAAAAGATTTTTCCTTGTTCAGGTCTTCGCGGACGCAGTCCGAGCTGTAATAAACCCAAAGCCGCAAAGGAAGAAAAAGTGTACCATTCTCTGACTCATCCGACCTTAATTAGGCATTTGGCGGTTTTTTTAAAAATCAGAAATTGTTTGAAAAAAGCTGAATAATAAGTTTTGTTTTGATTGACACATCGAAAATAACTTGATTTCTAAAAAAATTGACAGGTAGGGAAAAAGCAAAAATGAGTTCTTTTGACACACTTTTGATTATCGAAATAAATTAGCAAATGCCTTGGCTATCAAATTAAAAGAAACGAATTTTGTGAATAAGTAAGTTCACTGTTCTTTTTCTAGTAATGTGTATGTCGAAAGGAAGTCCTTTTCTTAAGAAATACGACTTTTTCTCCTCAATTGAAGAGTTTATAGCAAAACCTTATATTTTTGGATGAAAAATCTTTTTACTGCTCTTGTACAGTTTGTGATGCTATGGCTTTTCTCTCTGTTTTACATATGTTTCAATTTTAAATTTGTTTCAAATGCTAGGTAATTTACTAACTTTTGCCTCCATGAATCACTCGTTCAAAAGTGTGAATACTTCTAGGATCTTAACGGAAAATTCTTTCTTTGAAGACTTCCGAGTTTTCCCCAAGGATTGATATGTAATTGAGTTTTAAAAATTTAAAAGACTTTCTCGAGGTAAGAATATACTTTATAAGAGAGTTGTTAGGATTTTCTATGATCAAAATATTGTGAAGACACTCCAACTGTTGATTTATAGCTAAATTCGGGTTTTACTATTCAATGTAGACTAAAATTAAACTTTTATTGTCATGCATATAAAAAAAGCTCAATTCTTTTGGTTCGTAGTTTTTTGATAGACGTGAGACTGCTGAAAAATCCAATACAGTTTATAATAAAATGAAGAGCCAAACATCATAGTGGAGATTATTGTTTTTTTTTAATTATTCATAAAAAAGAAGGAACTCGTTCACATAGGTTATGAGCATCGCTTCTGTAACGATCTGTCCGACTTCGTGATGTATTTAATTCTCTAATTGGTAAAAGTCGTAATTCTCTAAAGTCGTAACCCGAATCAAAAATTTTCGAACAAAAAACCCATTCTGGGTGTTCTTGCATCTTTGTCCGATCGCTCACATTCATCTCAAATACCATACCTTCCTGGAGTTATAGCACATAGCCACTACCCGGTCCTCGTGACAAATATATTCACTTTTGATGCAATTACAAGTTTGTGGCCTTTTCAACCGAGTTATCGCCCAAAAAAGCCTTCAAATCGCTATTCTGTTGATAAACAATAAAAAAATTTTTTGCTAAGGTATTGTAAAAAGCTTGTTTGCGAGATTTTTTCTTTCTTGCTCATACTCGGTTGTTTCATTAGTTTTCAAATTGAATAATCTGATAAAAAGTTGAAGTTTTCGATAAAATTCTGGTGATGAACCCTCGACCATTAGTTCTGTTCATGCTAGGCAATGCAGTTCATTCATTAATTCGTTTATTCCTTCCCAAGTTTTTGAGGTGCAATGGATAAAAGTTAAACTGATGAATTACTGGCGCAGTTTGATTGTAAACCCAAAGATTTCGCTGGAGTGAAGTTGAAGCTCGCTATAATAATAAAAAAGACATGATTTTAGCACGAAATCTAAGTAAAGTGAGTTCTGAGAAATTCTATGATTGTGAATCAAGTATGTTTTTCTCTACTGTAAATCGTATTTCTGTATGCGTGTTGAAGGTTGAGTTACTGTAGGCTTGAATACATCAAATAACAAGATTATTTACTAAACTTTTAGTTTATTTCTTACTTCGGTCATAGTATTGCTCGTCATTTGTGTATCAAAAGAGATCAAATATTGATTTTTGGATGAGAGGAATGCTAATTTTATAGCCTTCGGTGCATTTTGTGTAGGAAATCTAACTGAAGTATTAAATCAATTGAAAATGAAATGAGGCAGTCATTTGAATTATGTTAGTATTCTCTTGCGTGAATTATTGTTCTCACATTTTTTATTTACTCAATTCAACTTGCCTCGAAATACTTTTTCGATCTTCTAAAAATCTAATCCTCGAAAAATTTAAAAGATTCAATATTGATATAAAATTCGCGCCTATGTTTAGGAATAACCTGAATATTATATTGTGAGATGCTTTTGTTTGACGAATATTTTATAAAGTTTGATGAAGATTTTTTAACAGTATATGCTCATGTTAATATACAAGCCTTGATGCAGAAGAATTCGAAACAGTGTGAAAAGTTGAAGCTGGTCGAGTTAGAATAATCGTTTCTTTCCGTTCCTCTAGCCGTCGATGTTAGCCGGGAAAAACTTTTGACAGACAATATATGACAAAAGAAGGGCCAGAATATCCGATGTGAGATACTCTCAGCAGTGCTAGACTATAAACAATAGCCATCCTTTTAACCTCTGCAATATGAAATTATCGACAAGATGATCTCTTGCTATCAGAGAAAAAAAAATGATGACACATAGTCCAAGAAAGGTCACCTGCAATTTTTGAAAAGTCGACACACCAAAAATTGTGTTCTTCGAGAGGATGATACTCGAGTGATGAAAAGCGAATTAGGAATAACAGCAGAAAAGGGAAAGTCACCAATTATTATAGATTGCCACATTCTCCCGCTAAAAACGTTCATTTTTGAAGCTTTCAGCAGTGCTGGAGACCTACTATGTATGTATGGTCACACTGCCCTATAAATTTGCAAATATCGAATTTTCTGCACATCATTCAATTTTCAAACGTGAAAATGCTACAGGAAAAATTAGGTTTCAAGGACAAAATTTGAATTTTTTAAAAGCAGTGCCTTGTTTTTTAAAAAAATAAAAGGTAAATTGCCAAACTGGAATTTATTTTGCCTCTTTGATCCACTTTTCATTAGCTGATAAGTTATGTATCATTTCGAGCTGCAATCAAATGCTCCGAATTTTTATGTTTGCTACGAGTTATTTCAGTGTAAAGGCGTCGCAAAGTTTTTTAAATTACTGTATTTGGCTCGGGGTTCGATTATAACTCAACTATGGAACAGACAGTGGTGCAGTGTGCACAAAAAATATAAAATATGTGAATTAACTTTCAAAATATCACTTAGCACAATTAACCTTCTTTACTCAAAAAGCTGATGACAGTGGAACTCATTTTTACAAGCCTTCCAGGGGTTTTCTCACAACAGGTGTATGACAATGAGTTGCGAGTGAGCATTGAGCATTCAAAAAACATGCTTCTCCTTCTCCAAGTGTAGCTCACACAAGAAAATCAAACCCGAAGCATAAAAAACCAAAAAGTTTTGAAAAATATTTGATGTTTTTTCAAATATTCAGTACTCATGTATTCAGTACATACCGTTGAAATATGAAGTATTCATACATATTCAGTACATACCGTTGAAAAATGAAATATTCTGTACATACCGTTGAAATAATACAAGTTTTTATATGCTCAATTCACTCAGACTTTGTTAAGTACGCGTAAAATGTTCATAAAAAGCATCTATATTAAATTTTAAAAAAGCAATTAAGTATTGAAATAAACAATGTCATAAATAAATAGCTGAGAATTGAAGACGTCGGAACGTTTTGAACGAAAAAAGTATCTGATTCTTACAATAAGCTTGTTAAAAAAGAGCAATAGGGAACTAGCCTTGTAGATTGCAGATAACTAAGCGATTCTGTCTCCAGAGTATTTTATAGCACTGGAGCAAAAGTCCGTAATAACTCGCAGATGTCAATTTGGTTTTTCCAACATATCAGTGAATTTAGAGTAGACAAACAGGGCCAGCTAGCTGGTGATCTTCTTTACGCTATGTTGTCATTTGAGATTGTGTCCTAAGATACATCATGAGTACATTGGGTTCAGAAAGAATTCGGAAGGTGTATTGGAGAACGAAAGATTGAAAGACTTGAGAGAAAGGAGAGCAAAGAGACTGAAAGATAGCAGAAGAGAGAGAGGGAGGAAAAGGTAGATAGAGAGGGAAAGAGAGAATTTGAATAGGGAAGGGTAAAAAACTGAAAAAGGAGAAATAATTAGGGGCAAAAACAGTGAGAGCGAGAAGAATTTAAGCAAAGAAATACAGACAGTGCAAGAGAATAGATTAAGAAAAGAAATACAGACAGTGCAAGAGAATAGATTAAGAAAAGAAATACAGACAGTGCAAGAGAATAGATTAAGAAAAGAAATACAGACAGTGCAAGAGAATAGATTAAGAAAAGAAATACAGACAGCGCAAGAGAATAGATTAAGAAAAGAAATACAGACAGTGCAAGAGAATAGATTAAGAAAAGAAATACAGACAGCGCAAGAGAATAGATTAAGAAAAGAAATACAGACAGTGCAAGAGAATAGATTAAGAAAAGAAATACAGACAGTGCAAGAGAATAGATTAAGAAAAGAAATACAGACAGTGCAAGAGAATAGATTAAGAAAAGAAATACAGACAGTGCAAGAGAATAGATTAAGAAAAGAAATACAGACAGCGCAAGAGAATAGATTAAGAAAAGAAATACAGACAGTGCAAGAGAATAGATTAAGAAAAGAAATACAGACAGCGCAAGAGAATAGATTAAGAAAAGAAATACAGACAGTGCAAGAGAATAGATTAAGAAAAGAAATACAGACAGTGCAAGAGAATAGATTAAGAAAAGAAATACAGACAGTGCAAGAGAATAGATTAAGAAAAGAAAATGATTTAATAAAAAATATATAACCAGGAGGTATAGAAATATTTCAGAGAGATGGAAAGAATGAGCGAGATAGAGAATGATTAAGAGAAAGACTCAGACATAATTGGAAGCGAAGAGAGAAAAAAATACAGATTCGCTCTACGACACATTGAGATAAGACACATTGAGATAAAACTCAAATAGTTTTGCTTCGATATTGGAAAGGGCGGGATTTCGGCTGTTTTGTTGGAGTAGAAAAGTGATGCTTTATTCATTTGTGAATATACCAGATTTCGTATTTTACGCCTTTGACCCATCGTCTCTGATAAAATTAGTAACATGTTAGTACTTGTATAGGACTCAGGAATCAAATTTAAAATTACAAACGATTGAAAGGTGATGATCATGTATCCCATTCATCTCCGTCTTCTTCATACCTATATTTCTTTATTTTTTCCTCTATTCGTTTCCACTGATCTGTAATCTATAACACTTTCTTTCAAACTTAAAAGACGATTCAAACTTGACAGTCTAAGTAGTTTGCATTTGAACAAGTTTTATTGAATCAGGCTTGGTACCATGCCCTCGGTCTATGTACTGGGACTTTGTTGGCTTTTTACGTGTTAATCTTTGGACGAAGCATGCGTACTTTGCCCCAGGGTCATAGAGCAGTAGAATCCTTTTGGTCTGCTCTGTAAGCCTTTCTTTGAATGCCTCTCTTATCACTTCCATGTCATAACTGGTGCCATTCTGCCGACAGCTTGTCTGTTATCTTGATTCGACTTCTGAAGAGTGCGATAGCTTTAAGCGATAGCCACGCGCTGAAATAAAAATAAAAAACTGAGAAAAAAATCCTGACTGCTATAGAGCTAGAAAGATCTCGTTTATATCGGTCGTGTGCATGAATATCTTAAATATGTGAGAAACCATAATCATTTCGATTAGTATTTGAGTCATTATTTCATTCCAGGATGTTCTTTGTGAATTATCAGCAAAACTTTTCGAGGTGTTCTGCGTTCATTTACAGGGGTGCCGTTCGAGACATATAAGTGGCCCGTACCATATAAGCAGCATTAAGTCATTTATTGACTGGTCTAAACGTCTTCTAAGAGAATGAGAATATTGATCATCTATGGCTCATCGACTTGTAGGTCATCGAAAGAAGAGCGAGTAGAGATTTTGAATGTCTTTCTTTTTGATAAAGTTATGTTCAATGAAGTTACTTTTTAATAATATTTAACGAAGTTTAACTCACTTCAGTAGATTTTGTGAATATTATATGGATTAAAGTGTATGTAGCATGAAATACCCTGATTTTACTACCGGTTTACAACCGACTGCTGAGGGGCTTAAGACCCTATCATACTCGTTTTTCCTATAAATAGGATGGAGATACGGGGGGTGAGAGACAACAGATTAGTCCTTGGTCTTTATACATCAGCGGGGTACTCTAGCATCTGAAGGCTAGTTTCAATTTTGCATTGAAAAAGATAAAGACTAGAGATTTATGAGAAAAAGTCGTACAATTTGAACCTTCAAATGTATAATTTTAATTCGAACTCTAGCTGGAATTCTCTTTTTTTATGATTAGATATAACTTTCCAGTTCAGAGGCATTACTCTTTTTGCGAATCATATATTTTTCAAAAGTTATAATATTAACTCTATTCTTCATAAATATTATATCATGGATTTTCAATAGCGGGTTGTTGTTGGTTTTCGAGAAGTGAATGTCATTATTACATATTTCGTTGAAATACTCGAAAGCCGATTTTATCAGCTTGCAGTTTTCCCCTATTGAATACCGCTTAATTTATGTAATTATGCGATGAGAGATGTACTATCTTTAAAATAACTATGTTTATACACGAAATCATTCTTTATCGTTTTCTACTGTGCATTCTGATAATCGGTTTTCAAAGAATCTTTTGAATAACGAGTTCTCGAAAACGAGAAACTTTAGAATTTATTCTTTGAAACGAATGAAAAATTGAATGAATAACAATGACTTTTTCTATAAAGAACTCGGTACTAAATTTCATAGTTCACGGAGGTACATTATTTCCCCCAGTCCGTGATTTCTCCTTTTTGAAAATTCAAACTTTCTTCGCCGTCCCGTCGTCTCCATCCTTGTTATGTATTATAGTATTTCCCTTTTTTTTCACCCTCTCACTTGCCTCTTCGTCGTTCTGAGCCTCGCCCGGTACTGGTCTCGCTTGCCTCTTCGTCGTTCTGAGCCTCGCCCGGTACTGGTCTCGCTTGCCTCTTCGTCGTTCTGAGCCTCGCCCGGTACTGGTCTCGCTTGCCTCTTCGTCGTTCTGAGCCTCGCCCGGTACTGGCGGATGTTTCACCCTCTCGCTTGCCTCTTCGTCGTTGTGAGCCTCGCCCGGTACTGGCGGATGATGTTTCCACATTTGAACAAGTTTAGGTTACCTCTGATCACACGCACTTACAACAATAAATATAGACTGTTTGACATAAGGATATCATTTGGCCTTATGCCAAAAGAAGATCACGAGAAGTAGAACAATGTTATCGAATAATGGGAGAAGATTTGACAACTTGAGAAAGCAGTAAGCTCCTTGCTTTCAAGAAGATGTGAAAGCGTTTAATAAGACTGCAGAAAGTGGAAATAGTGTCAGAGTCCAGAGGAATAAGTATTTCTGTTTTTAAAGAGAAAATATTAAGAGGGTTTTTCTATATTATAGGAAATTTATAGTGCTATACTATACTGTACTGATGATGATGATGTGGTATACTATGTTGATGTTGATGCTATACTACATATGTTGATGTTATACTATACCTATACTTGCTATACTACTATATGCTATACTATGATGATGATGATGTGCAATACTATACTAGTGCTATACTGTACTATACTACTTATTTACTCTCTTCTTCTAACCTTTTTTTCAATATAAAACAAAGCTCGCTTAAGAGACAGCTCTCTGTGATTCAATAAGTCAAAGAACGATTTCAGCTTCTAGCTCATAAATGTTAACATATCTCTGGATAGCGCCTTTATACGTAATATTTTGTCAGTTATATTTACTTAAAAATCTAGTAAATTGAATATATTACATTTTGCAAGGATTAGTTAAGAAAAAGTTGACTTAGTATCAAAATAAGTATTGATTATCAACCTTCCCTCTTATTCTGGTTAGAATGATCATTCGAATATGAGTATCCCCAAAGGTACTTTTATGATTCCACCTTACCTAGTCTAGTCGAAGTAAAAGTATTCAAACGCGATTAAATGCATCTTCTGCGATGGTTTCGCAGTTCAAGAGTTGCATCCAAGACTATGCAAGCAGCTAGTTTTTTAGAAATGGTTTTCCTCAGTCTGTTGCTTAGTAAACTTTAAGCTCTAACTTTTTTCAAAGAATAAGAGTAAAATTAGGTTTTAAAAGAGAAGAAATTTCACTATTTTGCCAACGATTGATAAAATAGTAAAAAGCAACAAAAAATGAGTGAGCAAACCACGATTTCAAGCAAGCCATGCTCTGTTGCTAGTTCTCACTCTGTTGCTAGTTCTCACAAGTTTCAACACTCAGCTAAGAACGTTAAAATTAGTTTAAGCCCAAAGTTAGCGAATTATTCGAGCAAAACGAACTTTTGAACGATTTCAGAGTCCAAAATACTTTATAATAAAGAACAAAAAGAAAATAAATTAATGAAATTGAAAATTTCAACCCAATATTTTTTTATAAATTTTTTTTTCTTTCAAACAAACACCTTAACGCATTTTCTGTTTAAGCCTAAAAAATCCACAGAAAAAATATAAAAACGCTTATTCAATAAAAACTGAGTCAATTATGGAAGGAAGACAATAGAACATAATAGTTAACCTTCGCCACCCCTTTTCTACCTGTTAATTCGTTCCATTCGTCTATTTTACATGTAATTATTCTCAGTTCGATAAACTCATCATAAAAGCTTGCTGATCAGGAGACAACAAATTTAATTTGTAAAATTGAAATCTTTAGTACACCTCGTTGTCTTTTAAAAAAATTAAGATCGTTAGGAACCCTCGTTTTGTTCATGATGTTTGTGTTGACGGTAAAAAAGATGAAATTCTAGTATGATGTTGAAGAGTTTTAACGGTGCTCTCGACAGTTTTAGATCTGCCGAGATTCTTGTGAGCGACATACGCCGTTTTATCTGTTGTTTTAGAAAAAAAACTTTATTAAAGTAAGCACTATCCGCTTACGAGAACGGAATAGCATCAGATGATTCCTACTCCGGGAAGGTATTCCTTTATGTTGAACAATATTGATAAATCAACATAATACTTTGGCTTTTTCTATGTGATCCTCGTGATGAAGTTGAAAGTTGATAGACCATTAAAATCATAATACCCTACAGTTTTGCTTGTTTGACTTTACAAGCGGTTTGAGTCTTCACTTCGCTAGATTAAATATAGCTTAAATAAATGAAACACTAATCTATTTTGAGTACCTTAACAAAAATGGCTTAAAAGTGAACGGTTTACGATCAGTGGTGAACAAGCTGATCTTCGGGAGAGCTCTCTTGTTAGATAAATGGTCTTGAATTTCTTGTTGGTGTCAGTGAACACGGTTTTTCTATTCCTGAATCATAGTGATTAAAACCTTTATATACAAAAAAAGTCAATTCATCAAGACAAGTTCAATCTAGATCAGAATAGTATCATTTCATGTAACCTTCGTAACACAAAGCTACATATTCAGCTCAGACTTCTCAGTAGTTTAGACTGCTCTTTACTATGTGATAAGTTATAAACACAAATTCGGTTACTTTTCACAATCCGATAAAAGGCTATCAGTTACCTTATATGTAAAATCCAGTAATGTATGTATATGATCAAGGGTAAACCTGCGGTATTATTCTTTTTTATATACTAAAAGCTTAAAAATTTACTGGGACAGTTAATTATTCGAGGTTAAAGAGTTTCGGATTCATGGAAATTAGAACCGGGGCCGTATTCAGAGACAATAATTTATACTAAAATTTATGGAAAACTCTACTCTAAGTTGTAGTTTCGCCAAAATGGAATTCAGAGAGTAGACTTTAAGGTAAACTTTATACTAAAGTTTAGTAAGAAAGCTGAGACGCTCTCACCCGTCTTGTCTCTGAATACAGAATTGAGTTGAACTTAGGTCTACAATATACTACGGTAAAATACACCCCTGAGTTCACCTTAGATCTCTGAATACGGCCCCTGAATTTCGAGCAGCTAAATCAAAATTTATTGAGAAAACGTTTCAAATTCAAAAACATAGCTTACTATGCAATCTTGAATTCTTTTCCGACAATTATAATTGAATAGACTTATTATTGTCAACATGAGTGCAATAATTTTCTAGTGAGAGAGGACGTATGGGTTAATTACAATGCTTTATTCAAGTCTGGTATTCTGTCGAAGAGATCTGTATGTGTGTTTGAAAATGAGTTTACTATCATGGAACCGGTAAAAAAAAACTCAACAATATACTAATTTCATTAAACATCCTAACAGCTAAGGCTCGATAAATGTTTGTTTTTTTAAAGCATAACCTCGTTTTCACTATTTGAGTAATTCCCTACCCTTTTTAAGCATAACCTCGTTTTCACTATTTGAGTAATTCCCTACCCTTTTTAAGCATAACCTCGTTTTCACTATTTGAGTAATTCCCTACCCTTTTTAAGCATAACCTCGTTTTCACTATTTGAGTAATTCCCTACCCTTCTCAATTCTTACTTTCTTTCTGATTTTTGCTTTTTTTTTCCTCAAACAATATGTTTCTCTCTAATCCAAACTTGAATGAAATACTTACTAATTTATTTACTAATATGCGATGATATGCAATGGTATGCAATGATTCTGGTATGTTATGAATTCTGGTATGCAATGATTGCAATGCTGGTATGCAGGTATGCATGCAATGATTCTTTCGCTGGTATGTATGAAATGGTATGCTGGTATGCATAATTGCAATGATTATTTCGAGGTATATTTCCAGCTAGTATGCAATGATTCTTTCCATTCTCGATTTCCTAACTTTAATCCCTCCGTAAGGACTCCCATCGGAAAACACCTCTGAACCCTTCCTCTTTTCCCCTATGCCCCAGGAACCCTATATCTTCCCTCTGACTTATGCTTTTACACGAGATGTTTCAAAATACTTTGCATAATAAAACTTACTTTTTGATATTTTTAGAATAAATTAATATGTTTCTCAAGATGTTTTTTCTCAAGATCACTAGCTTTTGAAGAAAACAATTTTTGTGTACTAAGACCGTCTTGTTCTCGACTATCGAACATACTCTATTTCCAATCCTTTATGAAGAAAAAAAACTTTAAGTTGTTTTAGAAGCGAAAGTCGAATAGTGATTTCATGCAACGAGCCTTTGGCGCAGAGATTGACCCATTATGAATCAGGCTAGTTTTTCAATCTTCTACTTCATCTGTTAATTTTAAAGTATAACTTGTATGTTTTCTTGACTCCAATCTACTTCTTTCACATAAAGTGTAAGCAAAGTTCAGTAATAACGATACTTATGCAAAATCAAAGAATGTTTTATACAGTTTTCCGGGTGAAGGTTTCACTTCCAGTTTGATTTTTTGAGAGTATGCATACGTTCATATGTGTGTACAATTCCAAGAAAAGTTCCTCGTTTAGAAAGAATACGATACCCTGAACCGGTTCACACCAAGGAGCCGCTTCTCCTGGAAACAGAAAGCCTCCAAAAAGCTTCAATCCTTGAAGCAGAGCAAAAATCCAGCCCCTGGTAAGGTTTGGATGAAAAGCATGAAAGAAATAGAGTCAGACGGGGTGATGAAAAGAGAAAAAGAAGTAGAGAGAAAAAGAAAATTACATAGAGCGAGAGCTAGAGAAATATAGTGAGAGATAGAGAGAGTAATAAAGAGAGAGCGAAAGAGAGAAAAACAGAGAAGTTAATTCAACGGGACGGTACCATTAGATTCTTTTAGCAACAACAGAAGGTAATTGTCGTTCACTTGCTTTTTAAAAATCAACAGCGTTCCAAGCGATCATTATTCATGTTTTTTGCCGCGTAGTTCGCTTTTTAGCCCTACGAAAAACTCTTTCATATACTGTTGATCTCTTCCATTTGCCTCTTCCATATTTCGTTATTCAAAACCTTTATTAACTCTCTAACTGTTTAGTTGTTATGTTGTTTTTAGTATAATTATCTTTTGCTCGCTTACTGGTTTTTATTAAGTGGCCGCAGCATTCGAATCCAGAGAAAAAAAAGTTTTTTAGGACATTATTGGCACAACTCAATCGAGAATCAATTATATTCCAATGGAGAGATTTTAACAGACTCTTTATGGGGACTTTCAAAAAGCTTAGTCAAGTGCCTTTAAATTCCATTCTAAGGTCAGTCATGGACAAAGTCACAAAAACCTGTCAGTTATTGATTGTAGAGTTTAGAGGTTTGTTTGCTACGCTTTCCTGTCAGTCTCGGGCTTGACTATTTCACGGAACGTTTTAACAAACTTGTACCTAAAACCTTTGTTTACACTATTTTAAGATATACAATACATACATACATAGTATGATGAGAGCACATATAGCCAGTACCGTTTAAAAGTATATCAACTTTTGGTTTTTTCAACACAACTTCTTTCAACCTCAACCAAAAATTTTGAAACTTTCAGGGGTGATTTTCGCACTCAACTTACATTTAATTTCATGCTCATAGCTAAGGACAAGTTTGCAATTAGTGATTTAATACTTATTTTTCGAAATGCGCAAAATTCACGATTTTACGACAACAACTAAGTAAGTTCTAACTAACCAGAGCAGAAAAACTTTAACAAAAAACTGCCTTGTATTTCGTCGCACATTCTTTCGCATCTATTACTGCCTGACAGCGACGCGGCATCGAGTCAATTAGGTTATCTAGGAGGGACATCGGGATGCTCTTCCAAGCAGCCTCAATCTGCTGGAACTTAACGGACAGATTCGATGCGTGCACGGTCCTGAGCATCTTTTTAACCTCATACCAGAGGTTCTCGGTTATGCTCAAATTGGGGCTCTGACTGGGCCAGTCAAGAACCTCGACTCGACGTCGAGCGAACCACTCCGACACGAGGCGAGACGAGTATTTTGGGTCGTTGTCCTGTTTGAGAATGAACGAACGACCCATCGACTGCAGCGGATAGGGTCTCATCGTGTTCTCAAGGATTCATCGGTATGTGGCTGCGTCCATCCTACCTTGAAATCGAACCAGAGGCCCGAATTATGTTCAAGTCCCTAACGCGCGTTGTACAGCGAGGGCGGCCCGTTCTTGCTGGAAAGTGCAAAATAGACATCCTGAAACTCAAAACGAAATCTCGTCTCACCTCCTCAAATACGTACACGCTTCAATAGCCTCGAGACGGCTGATTTTGTAATCGAAAACCGCCTGGCGAGCTGTACTTGTGTTGAGCCCTGTTGATGCCCCTTCACGATGGCATCCTGGATAGGCAATGACATGTCGCGTTTTCCAGAGGTTTACCCATTATTCTGTAAAATTATTTCACATTACACAAAAAAGTAATGAAGATGAAAAGTTGCAAAAAAATGCC
Organism: Allodiplogaster pararmata; assembly: GCA_964056735.1. Taxonomy (NCBI): domain Eukaryota; kingdom Metazoa; phylum Nematoda; class Chromadorea; order Rhabditida; family Diplogasteridae; genus Allodiplogaster; species Allodiplogaster pararmata. Next base: position 2,264,367 of record OZ057408.1, on the reverse strand, counting down.
AATTACAGCAAAAGATGAAATTTATGGTGTGCATTGGGAGACGTTTATTGAAATGCACCGGACTGTGAAACATACATGCACACAAAATGTTCTATCAAACCTGAAAGTTTCATAAATTTTGGTTGAGGTTGAAAGAAGTTGTGTTGAAAAAACCAAAAGTTGATATACTTTTAAACGGTACTGTAAGTAGGCGCGCAGGGGTGTTGAAATACTCTACAGATATGAATCTATGCAGAACAATGAAATCAAGATTAAAAGACTCTGATAACCGTCGTTAACGCATTTCCAGTTATGAAGAGAGAGAGAGAGAGAGAGAGAGAGAGAGAGAGAGAGAGAGAGAGAGAGAGAGAGAGAGAGAGAGAGAGAGAGAGAGAGAGAGAGAAAGGCGGGGGGAAGTAAAACAGAGAAGAAGTTGCTTTTGTTTGGATAGTGTTTGAAGTAAGAAGATTCGAAGGACATCTGTAGATTATAATGGTTCCCGAATTTAAGTGATTCTGAAGTTCTTGCATCGTCGTCTGCCATGCACAAAATGGCTGCGGCAGTACCGCTGGAGGCGTTGGATCATGGGGGATGTCATGGCGGGAATCACCTTAGGCATCTACAATATACCTCAAGGTTTTAAAATGAAAATACATGTTTCCACTTTGACTTTTCCATTCGCTGAATGTCAGAGAAACGAAAGCCTTATTTAATTCAATTAAACAATGTTCTTCTATTGTTCATGTTTCTGATAATAGTATACAGGGTAGCCCATGTAATCGATAATAGTATACAGGGTAGCCCATGTAATCGATAATAGTATACAGGGTAGCCCATGTAATCGATAATAGTATACAGGGTAGCCCATGTAATCGATAATAGTATACAGGGTAGCCCATGTAATCGATAATAGTATACAGGGTAGCCCATGTAATCGGCAACGCGTTTACAAACATTTATGTATCTCAGTGCATAAGTGAGCAAGAGTCATCAAATTTATACAATCATTAGCTCACGTTAATAAACATTGGATCATAAAAACAAATCATTCGATTCGGTCCCCTTTGGCACGAACGACAGCCCGGAGTCGCTTTTGGAACGCTTCGATCACGGGACGAAGGTACTTGTCGTCGATCTTCGACCACTCCTCCTGCAGGGATTTTTTTAGGACTCCAGATTTAAGTGAGATGAGCATTGACTCCGTTCCCAAAGTAGGGCCACACGGAATAGTCCAGCGGATGGAAGTCGGGCGAGGAGGAGGGCCATTCTGCTTTGGAGAAGAAGTCGGAAAAATGAGCCTTGCACCATGCCTGTGTTCCTGTAGCCTTTTGAGCATTCACAAAATCTTCCTGGAAGACTCAAGGTTTATAACGGTAGTGGGAAGCAGACCAAGGAAGTCATACTTTTTGAAAAATATGATGGCGGTAGTATTCTTGGCCAATTTCAACTCCTGTTTCAACAAAAAGGGAGTTTTGCCGGTGGCTGACACTCCGGCCCAAACCATGACTTGTGCAGGATGGGAAGCTCTATAAACGATTCTACTGGCTTCATTAGCTTCCTGTGAGTCTCGAGCAAGCATTCGCACATTTTGAGGGTTGTAGGCCTCTTCCACAGTGAACATCTTCTCATCCGAGAAGATTGTCATAAGGTGAGAGTTGTCGTGCGTCAGGAGGATTAGGGCGTGGCACCTTTTGAGTCTTTCCTCCTTCTTTTTCAGAGTTAGTTCCAAGCAGCTTCAAGCAGCAGTTAGCTTCAAGCAGCGTTTAGAAATCATGCGTGGTAGGAGTCTATGTAGAAATTCGCAAGTTTTCAAAGTGTTTAGATGTCTGGACAAAGGTTATAAAATCGTTTACACTACTTACATCAGACCCCTCCTTGAATATGCAACTATTATCTTTTCCCCGAAAGTCCGCAGTAATAATTCGAAAAGGTTGGAATACCCTCAAAGACTTTTCACAAAAAGAGCTTATTCTCGTTGTGGAAGTTTTAGGTTGAGCTACCCCCAACGTCTCGATGAATTTAATTTGGATTAACTAATCATTCGACGAATCCGTTTCGATTTATAAGTATTTTTTCGTTTACTTTCTGATAGAGCGGATGGTCAGACATGCAAAAAAGAGCTGAAGTTAAGAACTGAAACCAATCTCCGCACTTCAGACCGAACCTCCAAATTAACTCTGATGAACTTTAAACGATACAATGATCCACATTCTTTCTTCTCTAGAGCAATTTCTTCATGGAATAAAGTTACAGATAATTTTTCAAAGAATTTCAAAGAGATTCAAGATATCGAAGCACTCGGCAAGGCTCTAGAAGAGATCGACCTCTCGAATCTAATAGCCCTACCAAACGTTCTGTTGTCGACAGCAAGAGTGGACACCAACGAAAATTGATTGTATTATTCCCCATTTTTTCCCTTCCTATTTCATAATTCCATATAAGCGGGGGCCTTACAAGCTATCCTATGGTAATAAAGAATTTTGAAAAAGTTAGGATGGCAGTCTTTTTAGTACGATATGGGGTGAGCCTCAAATCCTATTTAACCATTCTTCGAAGAGTCGTCTGAGAAAGCCATTTTGTTCATGCTACGCCTAGCATTTCGACCGACTCGCTTCCTCATGACCTCAATTTTGTTGGAGGTGCGCAATATTCGAGGACCACCTCTTCGGGTCAAGTCAGCAAGTGTACCGACCTGTTCAAAGCGTTTGATTGTTTCCCAGACGAGGTGGCGAGAGACGTTGAAATCCATAGCGATGCGCGTATTTAACCGATCAGTTTTTCTGCAAGTCTCCAATGATAGAGCGTGCTGTATGAGCGGCCACAATTCTTTTGAAAACTGATCAAATGAAATGAATTTTCAACCATGTAATAAAAACACATGTGAGAAGAACATATGTAAAAAAGTTGAACTCAGCGTGCTTCATGAATTGAATTATAAACGGCGAAAGATTGGTTGCCGAATACATAGGCCACTTTGTAATGTATTATACATCCCACGAAATCGCATGTATTGTGACGAACTGGAGAATATGCGATGCTCCCAAAAATTGATGGACTCGGAATGACTTTTGATAAATGGATTTGAAGTCTAGGTTTTTGCTCCTTTTCAAAGAAAGCTCTCAGCAATTTCACACCTCAAACCCTCTCCGCTTTCCGAATTATAAGGACTTTTGATCCAAGACTAAAACACCCCCAAAATACGCAGACTGCTTCACGATGGTAGACTGGAACTTTTTTCAATACTAGAACTAAGAGAGGTTAAAAATGTTAAACGATCTTTCATTTCCATATTTATTCAAAAGTTTCAATTTTGACTTCATAGAACGTGACACGTCATTTTTTTGAAACAATTACATCACATAAACATTGTGGAAGCTTTTGAAAAATACGCATTGCGGGAACCTTCAAATTGTCAAACATTTTCTGGAGGCTAGTTTTGTCACAGTGGTTGAGTGATCGTCGAACTTCAGGAATGGCTTACTCAGTACTCGCTTCTTTGCCCCCCGTCTACGGCCTGTATGCATCTTTCTACCCACCGCTTCTCTACTTTCTCTTCGGATCATCTTTTCATTCCTCCATCGGTGAAAACTTCACTTCTGGAAAAAAAGCTTGTTTACACTTTTATGGAGCGTTATAATTCGAAAAATCACACCAAACTACATACATACGTTAAAAATTGAGATTTGCAAATTATAATGCTTAAGTAGAGTACAAACATGAATACAAAGAAAGCAAACATATTCGAAATCGACAATAGCATGAAACTGATGGCAATCTTTTGAAAACATGATGAAAAGGATAGTTATATGAGTTGGAGAAAAAATCGACTTGAAAACGAACGACTTTTTGTTCCCGATAAGAATCAGTTACACTGGAATCATTCTTGGCTTTCTGAGATGAACTGAGCTCCAGTGATATGTGTCCTGATCTTGTACATTACGATGCAACATGAGGTTTTGGCGGGAATCTACTGGCGCACACAAAAACATAACTACTTATGTGAAATGACACATATGTATTAAAAAGTATGTCTGCCTATTCATAGTTATAAGTTATAACCACTCATACTCATATGCACGCCTATTCAGAATGTTATACTTTATAAGTATGAATAGTCATACTTTCAAATGTATATGTGTCATTTTCCATACTATTTTTGTGTGCGTCGCAAATACAAACTTGGATGAGTGTTCTTTTGCTTGCAACACCCGCCGCCTTTTCTGCCCTTCCGTCTTGAGTGCTATCCCATTATTTTCTGTAAAGAAAAAAAACCACATTCATTCAGCTATATTTCCATAGATAAAACTTGGCTGCAGACGTTAATATTTATTTGGCACGCTCATGTTTTTGAATCCTTCTTTACAGTGCTTATAGAAATTGTCTAGCTTCTCGGAATAAAATATTGAAACAAGAATATTGAGAACAATAACCACTTTTCATCGCACTAAATACACGTCGCGGGGGAGCATTATGAATTACAATAAAAGAAAACGGTTTAAATTTCAGGGAAATGATTGAAGTTTAGAGGAAAGTGGGGTAGTAAAATTTTTTCAAAAATTTGAAAGTCGTTCTTTCGGTCATTCCAGAAGGATATAAGATCACGCATAATATCGGAAACTCAATCTTCGAAAAATGAATGAATTCAGCAGTTGATTTCAAAATAAACAATGTAAAAATACAATTTTCATGAGATAATTCGGAACTGAATCCAAATTTCACAGCAAGCATCTTCTGAAGTTATTTATAAATGCAGGCTTCTTCTGAAGTTATTTATAAATGCAGGCTTCTTCTGAAGTTATTTATAAATGCCAATAATCGAAAAAGAATATTCACAAAGTGATGATCAATCTCGATGTCATTCATCTGAAATAAATCTATTAAAACAGTCCATGGTCTCAAACACATCTCTCCCCTATTCATCCTCCCAATCCAAAGTAAAATGTTATCATGGAATTCTGAATTGTAATATTATTCAAGAGAAATAAGAGTTACATACAATCGACCAAAACAATTTTTTGTTTCAATTACCCCCAGATTGCAGGTGTCTTCTCGATCACTTCTCTTCTTACCGGTCAGACTCGACTCGCTCTGCTGCCTGATAATCAGAATAGCACGGCGACTGCCATAGGCAACATGACGGATGTGGACGCAGTCGACATCGTCAGCACACTCTCCTTTGCTGTGGGAGTCTTCCAAGTTAGTGCCGAGGGCAGTTTTACAATAAAACAACAGTCGATGAACTGCTCCAGTATCGATTGGCTTTTTTGTCATGAACGGAGAGAGAGAAAGAAGGAGCGAAACAGTTGAAGAGATAAAAAAGAGCCTAAGAAAAAAAAAGAGAAACAGCGCTAAAGTTCAAATTCATGACATTGGCAATTTTGTTGTTTTTATTATAAAAATCGGCTTCTAGGGTTCAGTTCAGTTCAAGGCTTTTATGCAAGAACTTACCCCAATCGACTTGCCCGCCTTAAATTCGTTCCTCTCTCCGAGAGGAGGGTTATGGGTTTCAAGATCTTCCATGGACTGCCGATAATAGATAAAAAGCGCTTTTTCAAAGAGACTATTCCAACGCGAACTAATATAAATGGCTTATTAGTTCAGGGTAGTAAGAATACAGCTAGAAAGAACTCTTATGGAATGCGAATATCCCGCCTTTTCAACAAGCTACCTCGAAACTTGATTAATAGTATTAACCTGAAATATTTTAAGTCACAATTAAAAAGTTGTGTTCTATCTACTCTTCTCTCCTCATGAATTCAGAACCAAACTTCTTTTTTTGTCGTTCGAATCACTGTATATAGGTTTTTTTCCGTTCAATTCGCTATAAAAAAAAGTCAAATTGCTGTATCATTTTTGTAACCGAGTTTATTCACTTGTTTTACAATTGTTAAGCTGATCTATTCTTTCCTCATTTTCAATTGTAATCAAATTTGTGCGTTTTTGCATCGGAAGATGTAGATATTATTTTTTTTTACCGAGTGTTTTACGCATGCAAAATATATCCATTTTCAGTATTGGTTTTGAGTATGCCTAGTTCTTAACATGAATGTTATAAAGAAAACAAAAGGGTTAAAGAAAGCCCGGATGCTGCTCACAATCAGTCTATTTGGAAAACAATCACTTAGAAGTTAAAGAAGACATAAACTATTGTTTTGTCACTTGAACAGGTAATTGGTGTTTAAAAAAATTATAGTTAGTACTTTCGGCAATTTTCAGAGAAGATTCACAGGTTGCAGAAAAAAAAATGTGGTTGAAGCTTCTGATGGCTGGTCTTCACCTGGATTTCCTGACGGCATATCTCTCTGACCCGGTCATCTCTGGTTTCAACATCGGTGCAGCCTGTCATGCGTTGATTGCCCAAATCCCCCCACTTCTTGGAGTGAAAGTCGCGAAAAGAGACACAGAGCTACTTGTCATTTTTAAGGTGATGTAATTTTTTCTAATAAAGATAATGAAATAGAAAAAAGAAAAATAGAGAGATTTAGAGAAGCAGATAAAAGAGAGAGTTAAAGTTCGAAAAAAAAAGAAGCTGAAAAAATATCAAATAAGTATCTTTTTTTCTATAATGGGGAAATATGGAGCGTTAGAATTTAACTTTTCACTTTGCAAAGTAATTTTCTGCAAAGTTATCCCGTTGAACGCTCCAATGTCTCACCACGAATTACCATGAAAAGAAAAATGGACAACGGTAAAAAGAAAGAACATATGCATTTTAAGACAAAGCAATGATTTTTCTGTAAAACTCATAAAAAATTACGTCCAACAGTAAAAGTTATTATAAAAGTAATACCGTAGTCCATTTTTCTTTTCACGGTAATTCGTGGTGAGACATTGGAGCGTTCAACGGGATCACTTTGCAGAAAATTACTTTGCAAAAAGAAAAGTTGAATTCTACGCTCCATTAGTTCAAAAAAGTTACACTGAAAATGTTGAAAAGCTTTTAAGCCGTTTTGATGTAAATCATATACAAATCATATACATAAATGACAACGGAGTGATGTACAGAGAGCAATGGACATTATCCATGCGGTCGCTCGCTCCAATTGGGTCACAGTGGCTTGTTCTGTTTGCTCTATTCTCTTCCTGGTGTTCTCCAAGATAGTCATACAGAAGCATCTCAATCTCTTCCCCGCCGAACTTTTACTGGTTAATTTCCCGGCTTTTAAGTTTTCTCTACTTTTCCTGCTGGGAGCTGCTGAGAGCTGCTGGGAGAGGGTCTCTGTTATGGATACCACTAGATATTCTCATAGTGTAAACCAGCTTTTCTCGTTGATAGGAAATTTAAATGTCCCGTCTAGAGCTTCTATCATTGAATTCTAGTTAAAAAAGTTAATTTTGTTAACAATTTACCGAAACTATATTATTTTCACGAAACCACATCTTAACTATAGTAAACCTATAACGGAGTTTCAGGTTTGATTCGTATTCGAATTATTGTTAGTTCTAATTAGATTTGGAAAAAAACACGTAATTAACGAACTATGATTCTTAAAATTTTTATGTTCCTTTTTCACAGAGCGTTCACAGAGAGAGTGCTTCTCTCCAAAAAAATTGATGTCTCGACAGTATTATTATGTTTTTTTTCGGTTTTTGCCCTTTTACTACCTAACTCTGCCCTTTTACTACTTAACTCTGCCCTTTTACTACCTAACTCTGCCCTTTTACTACCTAACTCTGCCCTTTTACTACCTAACTCTGCCCTTTTACTACCTAACTCTGGGCTTCTCAGGGCTCCAGGACCAAATTAAGCCCTCATGTTCAGTTTCACTGTGACCCCTCTATAAAAAATCTATATTATAAGTTTTATCTTCATGTTTCTAAACTAAAATTGCTCTTCATGAACCCATCGTAACCTTTCAAGAGTTATTACTAGAACTCTAGTTTTTATTGTCATATTTGAGTCCGTTAACCCTATTTTCATCTAATTAATAGCAAAAAGTTTTTTAAACTTTGTTCTACGGACTTTCGCATATGATGCGAAAGTTATGACATATCTCACATCAATGAAGACTCTTTAATTTTCATTACTTGAAATCACAGATGTTGGTGGCAACGCTCGTTTCGTACTTCTCCGATTTCTCGGCGGCATTCAAAGTCAAGATCATCAACCGAGTCGCAACGGGGTACATATTCTAAAAGTCATTTCTATTGTCAATGACCGGCGCTGACAGTTCACTCTTCTCTGTTATCGATCAAACTTTCATTATGATCTATTTTCCCCCTTAAAATCACCATTCCTAAAATTTCGTTAGAGATCCTAAAGGATTTTTTCTTCAAAAACTGTTTTTCTCAATCAATAGCTTTCTCGAAAACTATTTAACAAAGACAACTAATAGTCATTCAAAGATGAGATTCCTAATCTTTTCTCATAGCTTAGAGTTGCTCTTACTTTAGGATATACTTCTCAAATTATCGTGTTTAATCAGCGAGTTCGTCTTCAGAATTCCGCCTCCACGCGCACCCGTTCTCGCCCTCCTCCCGTATATTTGGCATGAGGCTGTATCCATCGGAATCGTCTCATTTGCTGTGACGGTCTCCATGGGCAAGCTCTTCGCCAAAAAACACAAGTACTCCATCGACTCCAATCAAGTGCGTTTTACAATTCGTCCCCCAAATTCGTCCAGTTGAAGAAGTTCTTCAACTGTTTCACGGTAAAAGACGCCATGCATTACCTAATAAAGACTTTGCTATGTATGCTTATTTCAACACGAGACTCTTTCAGATTTGAGACGGTAACATTTTACGGAAAATTTGATTAATAAAACTGGGGTTTTTAAGTAAAAAGTCCATAATTGTATTGTACGGTCGATTCCGTTCTCCAGAAAACATTTTTCTTCTTTCTAATGAGTAGCTTACCTATACGGAATTGGTGAAAAACTTCTCTTCGAAAACTGTATAGAGTTTAAAAAAAAGTTTCCTTCGTTTCTTGCATACGTCTTTTGAATTAAAAGTTATAGTTTTCTCGAACGACCAAGAAGGATTATTTCGCACAGGAGCTACTTGCCCTTGGACTGAGTGGAACGATATCCTCCTTTTTCTCTGTCTTTCCCTGCACAACTTCCCTCTCGCGCTCACTAGTGAATGAAGCGGCCGGCGCCAAGTCTCAGGTGAATCAGTTAGTCAATAAGCTACTCTAATTCAAAGTATCAGACAAGTGTAGATCAGTAAGACGAACTTATAGGCAGATATATTTTTCCTTTTTTGTTGTTTTCTCTCTCTCTCTCTCTTTCTCTATCTATCTCTTTGCTAGCAAAAAACTTAAAAGATTCCTTTTTGAATAACTCGCTTTGAACAAAAACTCCGATTACGATTTTATGAACGATCAGTGACAACCTAAAAGTTTGTGGACAGAAAACTAGTGCCTTGTTTTTGACATTAAAAACTGGAAAGTTGGTATGTTGTAAACATGAAATGATTATGTTGGTTGGATATACCGTATCTTTGGAGATAGTTAGCAATTTTTCTTCCCAAGATCTCCGGTCTCGTGTCCTCCGGTATCGTTCTTCTGGTTATCATCAAACTGGGCCCTCTCCTCTCCACTCTGCCGCTCTGTGTTCTCTCTTCCATCGTTGTTGTCGCTTTGCGATCTCTCTTCCTGAAAGTTACCGAGCTGCCGTATCTTTGGAGATTCTCCAGAACTGACTTTGTTCGTTTTACAGATTATTGTACTACAGTTATCATCACTCAATACAGTATATGTTTCATCCTATAAGTAATCTTTCGATAAAGCATTACTCTTACAGTACATTACAGTCTCAAGAGGTCATGTTGACATACATATAGGCAACTTCCGATGCTTACAATACCGTACCGTGTTCCTTAAATATAGTTTTCCCAAGATATAGTTCTTGAAACAACCTGCACACTTTAGCTTTATGAATGAACTTTGTCCTGAATTACAAAGATGTTTTTACAACAAAGGTTTAGGAATTTTTTTGCTCTTCCAACTTCATTTTAAAGCGTATTATCAATTGATAAGAGCAATAGAAGCGCTCCTATCTTCGTCTTGTTTTTAACTTAAACGTATTATAGGATTCGAACTCGGAATGAAAGCAGCAAAATGGCTCTAAGAAGTTATAAAAAAAAATTGACCATTCAAAAAAAAATTTTTTTTAATAAAAAAAAATCTATTGGAATATGGTACTTGTTCAATACGCATCTGCGTATTTACAGACGATTTGGATAATAACCGCACTGGCGACGATTTGCTATGACATTATTCCCGGTCTCACGGTCGGAATTCTATTTGCGATTCTGACTATCGTCTTTAGAACTCAGTTCGCACACACCCGTCGATTAGTAGAGGTGATTATTATATATTATGTTCACCAAAAATCAGAAACATTACACATGTTTTTATCGGCGATTGCTTCCAAAAAGCGTAAGGGATGAGATATTTTTCACTTTATGAGAGCTCACATGACTTTGAGGTCGTCAGTGATGAGATTACGGTTTCGTTCCTAAGCCTTACGGTCTCGTTAGCGTAAGCTTGAACTGAAGCGAAAAAAGTTTTAGAAAATACTTAAAAGCAAAAAGTTTTTTTCAAAAAAAAACCTCATCGCTGACGTCCACACGTTTTACTACGCACCTGGTTTGTTCACTGCGGGACAAGGTTGAATATTTCAAAGGCGAGTGTATTCAAGTAGAGGTTACATAAGACGACGAATGGAGTTTACGACAGAAGGAGTCATATAAGCACGCTCTCCGGCAATTGCCGTTTTTATCATTACAATGGTTATGAAGATCAACTAATTTGAGTTCAAGTATACAAATTGTGCAGCCAGTGTGTAGGATATGGACATGTAAAAAAATCAATGTTTAAAAGCGATAGCGTTTCTGTAGTTAAAGCCAAGAGTCGAGAACAATTGAAAAAAGAAAAAGAAAATTTCAAAAAAGAAAAAAACAGTTTGAAACATGTGAAACTATTTTTTTTAAATTTCCGATGGGAATATAACTTCAGTCGATGCCTATGATGAGCAGGTTACTCCCGGAGACTTCCGCGACAAGCGACATTTCCCCTCCGCCCATATTCCTGAGACGCCCGTGCTGCGGTTCGACGCGCCACCTTGCTTCACTAACTGTGAGGTTCTCAGAGACTCCATTCATGCCGAGGCCGAAAAGATGAACGTCAGAAGTCAGTGAAAGTTACCGAGTTTTTGGTTTTATGACTTCTTTGTTGAGAAGGCATAACCGATTACGATAGTTCACCCCAGTATAATTACTTAGGCTGCGATGAACTTGTTTCGTTCCAAGAAGTCTTGATACGGTAGTTTTGAGATACTTGACGTGATACGATAACTTTTGTCTTGTTGATTGAACTCTTTAATTGATTTTACCAAGTTTAAAATCAACGAGGTAAAGTTTTGTGACTCAAAGAATTGTTATTCTTATTATTTTTAAAAAACATTGAAGATGCATGAGGCATGTTTTTTTATTCTTCTTTCCCAGAGCTCTCGATGAAAAAGTGCGTGGAAAGTGATAGTGAAGGGCGCAGCTCAATCGATAGTGAAGGGCGCAGCTCAATCGAATCCGCGGACTCCAACGACTCTGACTCAAATGGCTCCCAGAAAGCAGCCAAGCAGGACATATGGAGAACCATCGTTCTCGACTGCTCCACGTGGACGTACACTGACTCCATGGGCGTCGAGACCGTGCGGGAGGTGAGTGGATATGGTCAAGAAAAACCTCTTCTCGCCACTACATACATAGATAAAAGTTAACATTTATTCAACTATCGGTTAACTTGTTTACTATGCGATAACACAAAAAAGCCTGTGAATAGTTGATGGTTGAAACAGTGAAGTTGTAAAAGAAATCCGTTAGTTTTCAGTTACACCTTGAAATGTGCAATCGGCACATCCTTCTTCTCTTCGCAAACGTACGCAGTTCGGTAAGGGTGCAATACACCAACAGCGGCCTGACTGAGGTATTGATTAGTTCATCGCTGAAAAACTATTTTTTCACAGTAATCACTAAAGTTGTTCACTATGAAAGAATTAGAATCGGCCAACTTTTACTGAGAAAAAAGCCATATTGGCTTAGCTCTGAACAGATAAACCTTAGTCTTTCAGTCTCCTTTCGAAGAGTCCGTGGAATGGAAGAGTAATGAGCATAGCTATCATATATACTACTAAAAAACAGTGAGTGCCGAGTGTTTCATCTGAATTAAAATGTTTTATCATGATTTTGATCTTAGTAAAAATTAGATTTTCAAGTTTTGTATTCAAGCTCCTCACATTACCGTTCTTCTTTTTGAAATTGAATTAAAAAATATTCCTTGCAAATACATATTGAATATTTACAAAGAAGGAATGTCGGTAATGCGAGTTTAAAAGTACCAAATACAGGAGTAAGGGTTTTTTATGACGAGCTGGAGTTCATCTGATATGGTGTTTGGGAGCCGAAGCGACCTCATGACGAATTAGGAAAGAGTGGAGAAAAAGAACGAAGAATCAAAAGAAAGAATGCAATGGAATTAGTGTGTGGATTAAAATGAAGTCATGAAGGGAGAGGGAAGGGGTTTCACGGGGCAGTTGAAGAGTGGAGACTAGCAAGAGCAACCATTTCCAGAGCAGGGGAAGGGAAAGATTTGTTATCATCTTGTTCCCCGTAGAGACAAGGATCAACGTTATACACGATTTGTAGGTTTTATCTACCAACCAGTTCTTCCCAACGGTCACGGACGCTTTAAACCTGGCTTCGGAAATCACCGTACCCTCTTCTTTTCTGCCATTCCCAGACTTGCACAAAAAGCTTGAACGCTATCTCGGAGGTCTTCCCTAAGGCGACTATATGTTTTAACGTGTGCGAGGGAGAACAACAACAATGCATGACTATGTCTCCACACTTTTAACATCTGAGTTTTCATCGTGAAAAAATAGGATAGATTTGAAAGAAAAAACTCATCATCTGTTACGATGCTTTTTGTGTAAAATATTGTACAGCCCCGTGAGCTTTATATCTTGTTTTCAACCCCTCATTTTTCCAATAAGTCGTAATTTTTTGTTAAGATTCGTGTAGCTTAGTGTGGTTTCCTTCAGCAGAATTAGAGATCATTCAACCATCTTCTTTCCATGGAAAAAGTTCGAATGATATAGTAACTATTATTGTGACACGATTCACTTCTTTGTCATTTTTATTGTATTAATTAATTTTTTTGAAGGCAGTTCTTCATGAAAACCTCAAATATGAGAACGATGAAATGATATAAGAAAATGAGAGAAGGGCGTACGGGAACACTACTGTACGCTTTCTGGATCGCCTAGTATAAGCTTTCCTCCTTTTCCATACAAATTTCGTCAAGTTAAATACGCCCAAAGAGAGTGGAAAGGGAATAGTTGAGCAGAATTTTTTTTAGTGATTTCAACCATGATATCTAATTTTTTGAAACTTGTTTTCTGTATGAGTGTTTCTCTATTGTTTTACATTAAAAAATAATTAAATTCTATTTTTTTTGGCTGTAGGCATCTGAATGCGTATTGAATTTCATATTCAGTTCACCAGTCGGAATGGATGTCTGAGTTCTTATATTGTTGTTGCATAACTTCTGAGCCCTATCTACGCCTCAAAAACTGAGGCTTGTTCAGTTTGCCTGTCCAAGTTCTGTCTTAGATCAAGAACAAATAAAAGACTTTTTGGGAAACTTTTACTTTAGCCACCCACTAAACTTGATACCCCGTGATCAAGAACCCTCATCATTATATAGTGAAACATACCAAAATCGATGGGATCTAAAGGTGAAGAGCAGAAACGGAGGGGGTCTAAAGTAAAATGTTCATCATTGAACTGCAGTTCCCCACCATAAAAATGGGGAGTTAAAGTACATACCCTGATCTTTTTTTTTGCTTCCTCACAGCTCCACTTCTCTAATAAAAAGTCCTGAAATTTTAACCCCCCCTTGTCCTAAGCCTAAGCAAGCATTTCATAGAAAAATTGTCTAGTTTAAACACACATAACAAATAAGTATTCCATGGAAGCATAAAACAACCCAGTCTATCGTGATGCAACATCCTATAACGCCCGGGTTTGAGAAAGAGGGGAGGACTAAACTATAATAGAACTTTTACAATGCATTTCGTCCCGTGCGGGGGGCTGAAGTAAAATTTACCCGACTTTTTAAACAAAAGCCTTTCCTTCAAAACTTTTTTGTGTACATAGTTTGAATCCAACAATGAATTTAATCCTTAATAAAAATGTATTGAGCGCTTTAGAAATTTGGATTTGCTCCTTGGATTTGCTTTTTCCATGTGATATCTCTAACATTTCGGCTTGGAAGGCATGCGTTTTCTGAAGCGAAGTGTGAATGATCCGGGTTTTTTTGCTTCACATTTTCAGCATTTTTTCGGGTTTATACACTTAATGTTCAAATAATTGACTGCATTTGAATGAGTTAAACTAGTCTCTTCCAGTACTGCATTTGAATGAGTTAAACTAGTCTCTTCCAGTACTGCATTTGAATGAGTTAAACTAGTCTCTTCCAGTACTGCATTTGAATGAGTTAAACTAGTCTCTTCCAGTACTGCATTTGAATGAGTTAAACTAGTCTCTTCCAGTACTGCATTTGAATGAGTTAAACTAGTCTCTTCCAGTACTGCATTTGAATGAGTTAAACTAGTCTCTTCCAGTACTGCATTTGAATGAGTTAAACTAGTCTCTTCCAGTACTGCATTTGAATGAGTTAAACTAGTCTCTTCCAGTACTGCATTTGAATGAGTTAAACTAGTCTCTTCCAGTACTGCATTTGAATGAGTTAAACTAGTCTCTTCCAGTACTGCATTTGAATGAGTTAAACTAGTCTCTTCCAGTACTGCATTTGAATGAGTTAAACTAGTCTCTTCCAGTACTGCATTTGAATGAGTTAAACTAGTCTCTTCCAGTACTGCATTTGAATGAGTTAAACTAGTCTCTTCCAGTACTGCATTTGAATGAGTTAAACTAGTCTCTTCCAGTACTGCATTTGAATGAGTTAAACTAGTCTCTTCCAGTACTGCATTTGAATGAGTTAAACTAGTCTCTTCCAGTACTGCATTTGAATGAGTTAAACTAGTCTCTTCCAGTACTGCATTTGAATGAGTTAAACTAGTCTCTTCCAGTACTGCATTTGAATGAGTTAAACTAGTCTCTTCCAGTACTGCATTTGAATGAGTTAAACTAGTCTCTTCCAGTACTGCATTTGAATGAGTTAAACTAGTCTCTTCCAGTACTGCATTTGAATGAGTTAAACTAGTCTCTTCCAGTACTGCATTTGAATGAGTTAAACTAGTCTCTTCCAGTACTGCATTTGAATGAGTTAAACTAGTCTCTTCCAGTACTGCATTTGAATGAGTTAAACTAGTCTCTTCCAGTACTGCATTTGAATGAGTTAAACTAGTCTCTTCCAGTACTGCATTTGAATGAGTTAAACTAGTCTCTTCCAGTACTGCATTTGAATGAGTTAAACTAGTCTCTTCCAGTACTGCATTTGAATGAGTTAAACTAGTCTCTTCCAGTACTGCATTTGAATGAGTTAAACTAGTCTCTTCCAGTACTGCATTTGAATGAGTTAAACTAGTCTCTTCCAGTACTGCATTTGAATGAGTTAAACTAGTCTCTTCCAGTACTGCATTTGAATGAGTTAAACTAGTCTCTTCCAGTACTGCATTTGAATGAGTTAAACTAGTCTCTTCCAGTACTGCATTTGAATGAGTTAAACTAGTCTCTTCCAGTACTGCATTTGAATGAGTTAAACTAGTCTCTTCCAGTACTGCATTTGAATGAGTTAAACTAGTCTCTTCCAGTACTGCATTTGAATGAGTTAAACTAGTCTCTTCCAGTACTGCATTTGAATGAGTTAAACTAGTCTCTTCCAGTACTGCATTTGAATGAGTTAAACTAGTCTCTTCCAGTACTGCATTTGAATGAGTTAAACTAGTCTCTTCCAGTACTGCATTTGAATGAGTTAAACTAGTCTCTTCCAGTACTGCATTTGAATGAGTTAAACTAGTCTCTTCCAGTACTGCATTTGAATGAGTTAAACTAGTCTCTTCCAGTACTGCATTTGAATGAGTTAAACTAGTCTCTTCCAGTACTGCATTTGAATGAGTTAAACTAGTCTCTTCCAGTACTGCATTTGAATGAGTTAAACTAGTCTCTTCCAGTACTGCATTTGAATGAGTTAAACTAGTCTCTTCCAGTACTGCATTTGAATGAGTTAAACTAGTCTCTTCCAGTACTGCATTTGAATGAGTTAAACTAGTCTCTTCCAGTACTGCATTTGAATGAGTTAAACTAGTCTCTTCCAGTACTGCATTTGAATGAGTTAAACTAGTCTCTTCCAGTACTGCATTTGAATGAGTTAAACTAGTCTCTTCCAGTACTGCATTTGAATGAGTTAAACTAGTCTCTTCCAGTACTGCATTTGAATGAGTTAAACTAGTCTCTTCCAGTACTGCATTTGAATGAGTTAAACTAGTCTCTTCCAGTACTGCATTTGAATGAGTTAAACTAGTCTCTTCCAGTACTGCATTTGAATGAGTTAAACTAGTCTCTTCCAGTACTGCATTTGAATGAGTTAAACTAGTCTCTTCCAGTACTGCATTTGAATGAGTTAAACTAGTCTCTTCCAGTACTGCATTTGAATGAGTTAAACTAGTCTCTTCCAGTACTGCATTTGAATGAGTTAAACTAGTCTCTTCCAGTACTGCATTTGAATGAGTTAAACTAGTCTCTTCCAGTACTGCATTTGAATGAGTTAAACTAGTCTCTTCCAGTACTGCATTTGAATGAGTTAAACTAGTCTCTTCCAGTACTGCATTTGAATGAGTTAAACTAGTCTCTTCCAGTACTGCATTTGAATGAGTTAAACTAGTCTCTTCCAGTACTGCATTTGAATGAGTTAAACTAGTCTCTTCCAGTACTGCATTTGAATGAGTTAAACTAGTCTCTTCCAGTACTGCATTTGAATGAGTTAAACTAGTCTCTTCCAGTACTGCATTTGAATGAGTTAAACTAGTCTCTTCCAGTACTGCATTTGAATGAGTTAAACTAGTCTCTTCCAGTACTGCATTTGAATGAGTTAAACTAGTCTCTTCCAGTACTGCATTTGAATGAGTTAAACTAGTCTCTTCCAGTACTGCATTTGAATGAGTTAAACTAGTCTCTTCCAGTACTGCATTTGAATGAGTTAAACTAGTCTCTTCCAGTACTGCATTTGAATGAGTTAAACTAGTCTCTTCCAGTACTGCATTTGAATGAGTTAAACTAGTCTCTTCCAGTACTGCATTTGAATGAGTTAAACTAGTCTCTTCCAGTACTGCATTTGAATGAGTTAAACTAGTCTCTTCCAGTACTGCATTTGAATGAGTTAAACTAGTCTCTTCCAGTACTGCATTTGAATGAGTTAAACTAGTCTCTTCCAGTACTGCATTTGAATGAGTTAAACTAGTCTCTTCCAGTACTGCATTTGAATGAGTTAAACTAGTCTCTTCCAGTACTGCATTTGAATGAGTTAAACTAGTCTCTTCCAGTACTGCATTTGAATGAGTTAAACTAGTCTCTTCCAGTACTGCATTTGAATGAGTTAAACTAGTCTCTTCCAGTACTGCATTTGAATGAGTTAAACTAGTCTCTTCCAGTACTGCATTTGAATGAGTTAAACTAGTCTCTTCCAGTACTGCATTTGAATGAGTTAAACTAGTCTCTTCCAGTACTGCATTTGAATGAGTTAAACTAGTCTCTTCCAGTACTGCATTTGAATGAGTTAAACTAGTCTCTTCCAGTACTGCATTTGAATGAGTTAAACTAGTCTCTTCCAGTACTGCATTTGAATGAGTTAAACTAGTCTCTTCCAGTACTGCATTTGAATGAGTTAAACTAGTCTCTTCCAGTACTGCATTTGAATGAGTTAAACTAGTCTCTTCCAGTACTGCATTTGAATGAGTTAAACTAGTCTCTTCCAGTACTGCATTTGAATGAGTTAAACTAGTCTCTTCCAGTACTGCATTTGAATGAGTTAAACTAGTCTCTTCCAGTACTGCATTTGAATGAGTTAAACTAGTCTCTTCCAGTACTGCATTTGAATGAGTTAAACTAGTCTCTTCCAGTACTGCATTTGAATGAGTTAAACTAGTCTCTTCCAGTACTGCATTTGAATGAGTTAAACTAGTCTCTTCCAGTACTGCATTTGAATGAGTTAAACTAGTCTCTTCCAGTACTGCATTTGAATGAGTTAAACTAGTCTCTTCCAGTACTGCATTTGAATGAGTTAAACTAGTCTCTTCCAGTACTGCATTTGAATGAGTTAAACTAGTCTCTTCCAGTACTGCATTTGAATGAGTTAAACTAGTCTCTTCCAGTACTGCATTTGAATGAGTTAAACTAGTCTCTTCCAGTACTGCATTTGAATGAGTTAAACTAGTCTCTTCCAGTACTGCAATATCGTTTATGTACATAGAAAAGCCATTCAATTATCTGTTCATTTAATATGTTATTATATTCCTATAAATCAGTTGCTTCACCTTGTTCAAAATTGTATTGAAATCATGGCATGAAAAATCAACAAATTTTGTTGCATTTTCCTGAGACTCGGTATTCCAACTATGACCGGTTTGACAAGAAAGAAAGTAACATGTAATTAACAAGGTTTACTAACATTGTTACTACTAAGGCGAATATTCACAAATTGTTCGTTAAAAGATTGACGGGAAGAAGACATCAGGGCTGATTTTCTTACCTTTTTTTCCCTATTTTTCGGGTTTTTCGACAATTTCCGAGAAAAAAAAACCTTTTCCGATTTTTTGGAGAAAAAAAGAATCGAAAAAGGGGTGAAAAATTGTTTAAAATCATTTTTTGTGTTTTCAAATGCTCTATGTGTGTCAGGACGATTTTAAAGCAAATTATAAACAAAATTCGAGGTAATCACCTCTACTGCATCTTTCTTAATAGTTTTACGTGATATATTGTATAAATATTTTCTCCGTTTTTTACAGTTTTTTCATTCTTATATCTAAAAAAGAATGTTCGTAGTAGGTTGAAAGTTAAAACCATTTTCCGTTAAAAATTAGGTTTAAAAAAAAACATTCATATTTGAATAGATTAAGATTACTGTTAAATTTTTTTAAACGACTTTTTGTATGGAGTAGTCTAGAATAAAGAGCTATTACTCCTCTGCTCTTCAACTCTAGCTCGCTTCTCATTATTCCCCGCTTACCCTATCAAAAAAGTCTAAGTTTTTTTTGAAAAAAAACAATCCAACCTTCGTCAAGTTATACCATCATTCTTTGGAAATTCCCGGACTATTATGAGAGAAGTTCATTCTATAAACCGTGACTCAATCAAAACTTGAAAAGCTTCCACTTTTCGGTAACGCTTTTCAGCTTATTTAGCGTCAAGGTTTGTAAAAGCTAGAATCCTTAATTTATACATCAGGCGCTTAACAGCGTTCGCAGAAGCAGGCGAGCTATGAATGAACGCTCTTATAGACCGAAATATAACGAATAGCTTTTCAAAAAAAGCGAAGCTTGTCTTTCTCGAGGTCTCCTACACTTGAATATTCTTTTGCGGTAAGGCTCTTCTCGAAAATTGTATCTTACTTCTGCGAAGTTGAGACGGCTCAGGCCAGGCCGTCCGTCTTCTTTCGAAAAAACTGTTTTCTAATTTTTCTTTTGAAGCTGCTTCACATTCTTTTGGTTTTTGAAGCCTTTTTATCAATAGATACTTCCTCGCGGATTGCTCTTCATGCAACGAGCGAATACTGAAAAAGAAGCTGAAAAGCTGGGTAAAAAGACTTTAAAATTTTTTCTATTCATTTCCGAAACTGATCCAATGAGTTTTCTCTTTGAATACTTTTCATTTTCATTTCATTTCATTTTTCACCTTAAAAACAAATAGCTTTTCAATTGGTACAGCAATGGATTAATGGGAAAAAAATTATATGGTCATTCAGGTAATTTTGACAGCTAGCCTGATCATCTCACAACCAGGTTGTTTCTTAGCACCCGCACTTCTTTCGAGCGCATATATTTTTGAAATTTTATAGTTCAAAATTCAATTTTTTTTTCGATGATTTGGTCTTTACCTACGAAAAATCCGAGAAAAAATGTTCTCCAAGCGCATAGATTTTAATGTTTCTCGGGGTTTTTGCAGAGCCCATAGATTTTTTTACCCGCCGTACGGGTCAGAGAACCATCATGATCACAACGGTCAAAGACTAGTTCGCTCAAAAATTATAGGACAATAGTTTTCTTGAAGTTTTAGATGGGCGACTGTCGATAGTTACGCGGGGTGGTCCCGCTCATTTCTGCCGCGACATTAATCTCTCGAAAAAAGTTGAGTGATCGACGATGTATGTGTAAAGATGACATCATTGCTCGATGAATGAGATCATCGAGTCAGTGTTAATACAACTGAAATTTTTCACGATGAGATCATGGCTCTCGCCCTTTTTAGGCAAAAAAATGTTGGATCAGTGAGGTATGAGATGATCTTGCGAGAGCACGCGAAATAACATCTTAAAGTACGAGAAAATGAGATTTCACATGTCGTCTTGCTCTCCAAATGAATCTTAAAATACTAACTAATCGCAATCTAATTTGTTTCCGTACTCAAAAATCATTTCACTTTTTTTGTTGAACATTTCATTATAATCCACTGCTTCTAGCAATCACGATAGCTTTGCACTTTAGTGCTCACGTTTTCTCTAAATACGACAAGGAGGTAGATCATCCGATGTCGATCAAAAAACGGGGCGGGGGAAAAGGTTGGAGAGCGTATAACGATCCTCTCGCGCCCATTGAGGGCCGAGTCCTTGTCCCTGCCTCGTCACTTGTATTTTTAGAGCTCACGTAGAGTAGTCGGTTTTCGCTTCGGTTTTTTACTACTCTCTTATTCGCTCGTATTTGAGTGTGAACTATTCGCTCTCCCTTGTTTCTCTTCGGGTTTGAGCTATCGCTTGCCTATGTCATTGTGAGTGACGTTAGCTCGCTGAGTTCACCTGGATTGATTAACACAGGGTCTGAGAGTGTTTAACTCGTTCGATCTTGTTTTTCTACGGGTTTGAGCTATCGCCTGCCTTGTCATTGTGAGTGACTTTGGCTCGCTGAGTTCACCTGAATTGATTAACACAGGGTCGGATAGTATTTACCTCATTGATTTACTTGCTTTTTGGGTTTGAGCTATCGCTTGCCTCGTCATTGTGCATGACTTTGGCTCGCTGAGTTCACCTAAATTGAGAAGAAGTAAGGTCTGAGAGGTTTACTTCGTTTGATCTCCCTATCGGTGAAGATTATGAGGTAGAAATACATTGTTTGTTCGCTCTCCCTTGTTTCTCTTCGGGTTTGAGCTATCGCTTGCCTCTGTCATTGTGAGTGACTTTGGCTCGCTGAGTTCACCTGGATTGATTAACACAAGGTCTGAGAGTATTTAATTCGTTCGATGTTGTTTTTCTTCGGGTTTGAGCTATCGCCTGCCTTGTCATTGTGAGTGACTTTGGCTCGCTGAGTTCACCTGAATTGATTAACACAGGGTCGGATAGTATTTACCTCATTGATTTACTTGCTTTTCGGGTTTGAGCTATCGCTTGCCTCGTCATTGTGCATGACTTTGGCTCGCTGAGTTCACCTAAATTGAGAAGAAGTAAGGTCTGAGAGGTTTACTTCGTTTGATCTCCCTATCGGTGAAGATTATGAGGTAGAAATACAGAGATGGATTACTCACTAAGCTCACCGTAAGGTGATTGGTTGTGATTTGATCGATCTTTGTAGACGTGTCGTTTGATCTCCTCTTTGGTGAGGTAATCACGAGACGTTATACTCGGATAGTTTACCGCCGATCTCCCGCAAGGTGATTGATAGGTAGGTAGTCGGTCTGGGTAACGTTCCATTCGATCTACCTAACGGTGAGATATAACGAGACGTGGTGCCAATTACGCGCAATTTAGTCGTGTAAGGGTAATAAATCTGCAAAGTGACTAATTTCACCCCATTCTCAGAATGAGCCGTAAAAGGCCGGCGAAATTCGCAGCACCAGAGAATCCTCAACTCTCCATGTCGTCTGATGACTCATCCGACAGTGACTCGTCCGCCACAGACGAGGAGAGTGAAGAACATTACGACCCGAACGCCTTCGATACGGATGACGAACGGGCTGTTGAGGACGAAGTGACTGCGGGACTGGAAAACAAAAGACGGGAGGAGGAATCTCGTCAGAAGAGCCTTCTGGAACGAAAGATCCCGCGAGTCACCGACTTCGTCGCTGCTTCCAAGACGATACCTGAGGCGCCGACCATCCAACGCAAACCGATGCGTGGAAGAGTGTGCTTAAGCAAAGACGTCAAACCGCTGTTTGAAGACGCAGCGAGAGGCACAGCTCTACCGAATGCAGAACGCGAGGCGTTCCTCGAGTCACTCCCGTTGGCCGACTCGATCTACGCACTCCCTCCACGGGTTGAAGACTGTCTTCACACAACGGGAGCCCCCGTTTGTGGATCCATCACAGACGCCGCTCTGTATAGAATCCAGTCTTCGATCGTCGGTGCGATGAACGCGGTCGGCTTTCTTCTAACGTCGTTCGAAGGCGAGACAACGGAAGGTCTAGTCAAGGGCTACGGGAAAGCCACATTGGAGCTACTGGGATCAGCTCAACACGATTTGATATCCGCTCGTCGGGAAATGAACTTGAGAGCTATGCGACTGGACCCTCACGAGGCGATGCCTTCGGTGAGAATGTCTACGCTCGGCTCTGAGACGGTCGAGTTCGGGAGAGAACTTCATCCCGCTCTCTTCGGTGGACAACTGGTGGGAGAGCTGCTGAGGAAGGGGAGCTCGACAGACGTGGAGAAGTCCATACGTACGCTGCAGAAACACAAGAACGTCTTCGACAAGCGGCGAGGAAAGGACTTCCAAGCACCAACGACATCTTCGAAGAGGTCAGAGTGTCAGAGAGTTATAAGCGAGCAAGAAAAACATTGCTCTACGAGAAAACCTGAGTTTGCGGGCAGACTAATACAGTTTCTCGAGGAATGGAGAACATTAACTAGTGACCAGTGGGTACTAGATACTATATCTGGGTACAAACTAGAGCTTCATACATTCCCTCCGGTTAGATTGTTTACGAACAAACGACGGCGATCTAGTTTTAGCCCACTCATTCAAGCAGAGATAGAAACACTCTTAGAGAAAGGCGCGATAATAGAGCATCCCAACGAGGATGAAGCCTGGGTTTCATCTACATATTTTCTGTGTACCAAAAAAAGAAGGAGGACAGAGACCGGTTATAAACCTTAAACCGCTGAATAAGTACGTGAAGCAACACCATTTTAAGATGGAGGGGTTTTTTTATGGTTAGGGACCTTTTGATAAAAGGTGATTACATGGCGAAGATAGACATGAAAGACGCTTATTTCGCTATTCCCATTCATCCTGACCACCGAAAATTATTGGTATTTGAGCACGCTGGTGCATATTACCGCTTCACAGCACTGCCATTTGGATTATCCTCAGCTCCCCGAGTATATACACGGATCGTTAGACCAATAGCAGAAAAACTCAGAAAAGCCGGGGTGCATCTCATAGTTTATTTAGATGACTGGCTGTTTTTTGCATCATCACAAATCGAACTTTCAAAAACCTTGCACAACACGATAGACCTTTTTGAAAGTCTCGGTTTAACTGTGAACTTTGAAAAGTCGCACTTGGTACCCACTCAAAAAATAGAGTTTCTAGGTTTTGAAATCGACTCTAGAGGCGTGGTATCAGTACCGGAGAAAAAATTGCATTCTTTGAAAGCACACGCAGTCCGTCTTAGAGACGGAAGAAATCATTCTGTTAGAAAGATTAGCAGTTTCGTGGGTAGAGCAAACGCCGTCGCTTGCGTTGCACCCTACACCCGTTTCGGAATAAGAGAGCTCCAAAGATGGATCACAGCTAGGGTAGACCCGGCCGATGAGCGCTCTTACGATAAGCGTGAAATTCTTTCTGAAAAATGCAATATCGATCTTGACTGGTGGGTTCACTCTTTCACGAGCGAAATAGCACAGGATACTACCTTATGGAAACCAGAGTGCAAAATTACACTTCAGTCAGATGCTTCTAACGTAGGTTGGGGAGCGATATGCGGGAATAATAAAACAGGAGGTAGATGGTCAGCGGAAGAAAAAACCTGGCACATCAACTATAAAGAACTAATGGCTACTTATTTCGCACTCAAATGTTTTATTACAACGGAGAGACAGGTCTCCATCCGCTTAGAGATCGATAACACAGCAGCAGTATGGTACATCAATAAGTTTGGAGGTGCTAGAAGCGAGAGGCTAAACACGCTCGCTAGGCAAATATGGGATTGGGCTAGAGAAAGAGAAATTCATCTTATTGCCACCCATAGACCCGGAATTGACAATGAAGAGGCCGACGCGGAATCTAGGCACTTCAAGGAAACAGGGGAATGGGCCCTGAAACCAGCGATAGTTGAGAGCTTATTCTCTTACTTTGGAATTCCAGAATGGGATCTGTTCGCTTCTAGACACAACGCTAAGTGTGCAAAATTCATGTCATTCCGTCCAGACCCGATGGCGCAAGCAACCGACAGTTTCAATCAAGACTGGTCGGGGATTTACGGCTACGCCTTTCCGCCGTTCAACATGGTGGGGAGGGTGATCAGAAAAGCGGTGACAGAAAGAGCGAGTCTCATTCTAGTCACGCCGGACTGGCCCGCGCAACATTGGTACCCGCTGTTACTAAGATACTCTCAGGGTCCAAAATGGGAAATCCCACCCCAGAAGGACCTACTGACCAACACGGAGGGAGAGACCCACCCGTGCCTGAAAAAAGGATCATTGCCGCTGATCGCATGGAGAATTTAGTGCGTTCTTTCACTGACTCCGGTCTATCAAAACTTGCAGCGGAACCTGTTCTAAATAGTTGGGCCCCTAGCACTCGAAATCAATATAACAGCGCTCTCAAGCACTGGGCAGAATATTGTGCTTCACAGGGTATTGATAGGCTGAGACCAGAGGCGTTTGATCTGATCAACTTTTTTGCAGAAATACATAATCAAGGTTTGAGTTATTCTTCCATTGTGACGCATAGAGCGGCTATTAAAGCATACATGGAGAGTATTTCATCGAGAGAGTTGAGCAAGAACTCTGAAAACATGATTTCAAGAGCTGTGAAAGGTTTATTCAGAATGAAACCTTCAAAACCAAAATACTCTCAGGTTTGGGATGTAAGCGTGGTTTTGAGTTATCTTAAGAATTTAGGCGACATTCGAAGTTTGTCCCTCAAAGATCTCACACATAAGCTTGTCATGTTACTTGCACTCTGCTCACCAAAACGGGTATCAGAGATAGCAAGGTTCTCGTTGGACTCGGTCAAAAAGGGTAGCCAGGGGTGGACATTCATTCTAAATTTCATGAATAAGAACAGAAGAATGGGAAGTACCCCCCCCCCCATAAGGCAGTTTTCGAAACTTTCGAAGAGAAATCTTTGTGCCCTATACACACCATAAATGAGTACATTCGTAGAACAAGTTCTTACAGGAATGAAGGAAACAGACTAATATTGGCTATTAATGCCCCACATAAATCCGTTTCCACCTCTACAATAGCTAGATGGTTAAGGTCAGTGCTCTTAGCAGCAGGAGTAGATAGCAGTTTTGGGGCTCACTCAACTAGGGCAGCAGCGACATCAGCTAGCAGCTTGAGTGGCTTATCCAGTAGCGCGATTATGGCAGCCGCGAACTGGTCACCCAAAGGTTCCACATTTGAGAAATTCTATCACAAGGAAGTACAGAAGACGTCTTTTCAACGTTCAGTTCTGGTCAGATGTGTTGAATAAGCTATCGTGATTGCTAGAAGCAGTGGATTATAATGATATATTTTGCAAGACAACACAGTTGTTGAAGTAAAATATTTATTATGATACCACTGCTGATACATAGCAATCACATTCCCACCCTAGCAAATTTTTTTATAAAATTGCTTTCCATCCCAAGACCAATACTTCTCGTTTTCAGACGAAAGCGAGGACATCAGAGAAAATGGGGAAAGGAGCAGCGAGGGGTCGACAAGAAGAATCAGAGTCCGAAGGAGACTGATGCTTCAAGAAAGAAGTCGTTTAAAAAGGGAGCGTCTGCCAAAAGATAGTTAATGTATCTATCTTATTATGTTGTTTGTGTGAGGTGGATGCGTCTGTGACCGATTTTTAATAGTGTGTTAAATCGAGAGACTTTTTCTCTGACCGCAAAGAATCACTCCAGCTGATCTTTATCTCTCTCTCTTTCTCTATTTATCTTTCTCTCTCTCTCTCTCTCTCTTTCTTTATCTCTCTCTCTTTCTCTCTATCTTTCTCTCTCTCTCATTTCTCACCCTCTTTTATCTCTCTCTCTCTTTTTATCTCTCTCTTTCTCTCTCTCTCTTTCTCTCTCTCTCTTCTCTCCTTTTCTTTCTCTCTATTTCTCTATTTCTCTCACAATCATACACTATTTCTTTCTTTTTCTCTCTCTTTCTCTTTCTCTCTCTCTCTCCCTCTCTCTCTTTTTATCTCTCTCTTTCTCTTTCTCTTTCTCTCTCTCTTTATACTCTCTCTTTCTCTCTCTTTCTTTCTCTTTCTCCCTCTCTTTCCCTCTCTCTTTCTCTCTCTTTCTCTCACAATTATACACTATTTATCTCTCTCTCTCTCTCTCTCTCTCTCTCTTTATACTCTGTCAGACATTTTTTTCTCTGAATCTCTTGAAAAACATAACCATCCACGATGCTTTTATCTGCGTCTCTCAATATTACATGCTATTTTCTTTTACGCTCTCTAGCGTTTTTCTCTTACAGTACAGTCTTTCTCAGAAAGACACACTTTTTATACACTCTCTCCGACGTGTATTTTTGAATCTTTTATTAGACAATTTTTTATCACGTGTTTCCAATAATCACTGTTTCCATACACACATAATCTATGGATACGATCTTGGAAGGAAGCCATCTCCTACTCTCGCAACTTGCACTCTTTGCGGTAAAGAATACGTCATGTATTCTTCCGTCTTTGTAGAGCAAAGAACACAAAGATTAGCAACAACATTTTATCATCTCAAAGACAAAAAGAAACAAGCAAATCAAAGATAAAAAGAAACAAGCAAAATAATAAACATATAGCTTAGTGTTTTATTACTGAAAAAGTTAGTTTAATAATCATTTTTAAAACTAATTAATTGTTGCTTTTTTTTCCTTATAAAGGCCCTATGTTAATAAACATTTTGATTTAAAGTTTACATTGTAGTGATTTTTAATAATCTCACAGAAATACCACTATTTTTTAAAAGGTTTTCTTCCATATTTTCTATGACTTTATGATTTCTATTTTGACTTTAACGTTGTATATGTATCTTCCCTAATGTGTTTTTTCACCCTCTTGTACTAGGGCATGACTCATCATGTTTCCAATCCCCCGAGTCCACAATCTCTGGAGAAGATCAGGGAGAAAGGAAGGAAGCAATCTACCCATATTTCTCAAGCTCTTTGCGGTAAAAATACATCAATATGAGGTGTATTATTTCGCATTTGTAAGATGATGAGCACAAATATTAACAACAATTCATTGGAAACAACACAGCGAGTATAGAAATCAACCTGAAGTATGAAGGAAAAGATGCACTATTCAGCAGCTCCTTGACAGGGATTCTCAACTTCAATAAGAGATTATGGCTATTCTCTAACCCCGTATTGAAAAAGTATCACAACAGTTCTCTTTCGGTTTGTGAATATCTATTAGGAGATAGAAGTAGATCGATACAAAGTTTAAAAAAAAAACAAACTATTATACCAATGTTTTTAATCTCCACTTCATGTATTAGTTAGTAAAAAGTTTTTATAACTACGTATTTAATCACCACTTCTTAAAGTAGTAAGTTAAAAAATTATTATACCAATGTTTTTAATCTCCACTTCATAAACTAGTTAGTTAAAAAGTTTTTATAACTACGTATTTAAACACCACTTCTTAGAGTAGTAAATTTTTTAAAAAAAATTTAAACACTATATTTAATCACCACTTCATAAACTAGTTAGTTGAAAATTTTATCATAACAATGTATTCAAGTACCACTTCAAAAACTAGTTAGCTGAAAATTTTATTATAACAATGTATTCAACTGCCACTTCATAAATAAGTAAGTTAGAAATTATTAAAACAATGTAATCAATCACAACTTCTTAAACTAGCAATTTAAAAAATTCTTACAACAATGTATTCAATCAACACTTCACAAACTAGTAAGTTAAACATTTTTTATAACAATGTATTCAATCTCAACTTCATAACTTTGGTAGTTGAAAAAATATCTAATAATGTATTCAATCACAACTTCATAAACTAGCACGTTAAAAAATTCTTACAACAATGTATTCAATCAACACTTCACAAACTAGTAAGTTAAACATTTTTTATAACAATGTATTCAATCTCAACTTCATAACTTTGGTAGTTGAAAAAAAATCTAATAATGTATTCAATCACAACTTCATAAACTAGCACGTTAAAAAATTCTTACAACAATGTATTCAATCAACACTTCACAAACTAGTAAGTTAAACATTTTTTATAACAATGTATTCAATCTCAACTTCATAACTTTGGTAGTTGAAAAAAAATCTAATAATGTATTCAATCACAACTTCATAAACTAGCACGTTAAAAAATTCTTACAACAATGTATTCAATCAACACTTCACAAACTAGTAAGTTAAACATTTTTTATAACAATGTATTCAATCTCAACTTCATAACTTTGGTAGTTGAAAAAAAATCTAATAATGTATTCAATCACAACTTCATAAACTAGCACGTTAAAAAATTCTTACAACAATGTATTCAATCAACACTTCACAAACTAGTAAGTTAAACATTTTTTATAACAATGTATTCAATCTCAACTTCATAACTTTGGTAGTTGAAAAAATATCTAATAATGTATTCAATCACAACTTCATAAACTAGCACGTTAAAAAATTCTTACAACAATGTATTCAATCAACACTTCACAAACTAGTAAGTTTTAAAAAAAAATATTATAACAATGTATTTAATCACCACTTCATTATTGGTTAGTTAAAAAGTTATTATAACAATTATTTAAATCCCAACTTCATAAACTAGTTAGTTCAAAACTAATATAACAATGTATTTATTCCCCACTTCACAAACTAGCAAGCTAAAAAAAAAATTATTCTAACAATGTATTCAATCACCACTTCATAAATAAGTAAGTAAAATTCTCACAATAATGCATTCAGTCACAACTTCATAACTTAGTTAGTTGAAAAATTATTCTAACAATATATTCAATCAACACTTCATAAACAAGTAAGTTAGAAATTATTATAACAATGTAATCAATCACAACTTCATAAACTAGCAATTTAAAAATTTTTTACAACAATGTATTTAATCCCCACTTCATAAACTAGTTAGTTAAAAATTAGAATATCAATGTATTCATTCCCTACTTCAGAAATTAGGGAGTTAAAAGTTTTTACAATAATGTATTCAATCACAACTTCATAACTTAGTTAGTTGAAAAATTATTCTAACATTGTATTAAATCAACACTTCATAAATAAGTACATTTAAAAAAATATATTCTAACAATGTATTCAATCAAAACTTCATAAACTAGCAATTTAAAAAATTCTTACAACAATCTATTCAATCACAACTCCATAAACCAGTAATTTAAAAAATTCTTACAACAATGTATTTAATCCCCACTTCATAAACTAGTTATTTAAAAATTAGTATATCAATGTGTTCATTCCCTACTTCATAAACTAGTGAGTTAAAAGTTTTTACAATAATGTACTCAATCGCAACTTCATAACTTAGTTAGCTGAATTCTTACAATACTGTATTCAGTCACAACTTCATAACTTAGTTAGTTGAAAAATTATTCTAACAATGTATTCATTCGCCGCTTAATAAATAAGTAAGTTAAAAAAATTCTTCCAACAATGTATTTAACCACCACTTCATAATTTAGAAAGTTAAACAATAATGTATTCAATCACAACTTCATAACTTGGATGAAAAATTGTTCTAACAATGTATTCAATCAGCACTTCATCAATGAGCGAGTTAAAAATCATAACAATTGAATCAATCCCGACTTCATAAAATTAGTTAGTTAAAAAATTATCATATATGTAGGTATTGATATACTGGAGAGAGTAAGACAATAAGGTGGATGCGAGGCTTCTATAGACATAAAGACCGTTTTTAAATGAGATATACTCAAACCCCAAACACAGGACCATTCATGCAAAACGTCTATTGCCTTCTGAAGTGGACCAAAGTCATTTTCAATGTAGATTTTCGCGTCATCTGCAAAAAGTATACAGTGAGCTCCTTTTGAGAGGCAGGCAGGCAAGCCATTTATATATAAAATAAAGAGAAGAGACCCCATAATACACTACCTTGGGGTTCGCCGAGTTTAACACTGAGAAAATGATTGATTGATCATAACTGATCGGGTCCGGTTCGTTTAAAAATTACTTTATCCATTCGAAGGCACACCCACCAATTCCAAAACTACCTAGTTTGGTTAGTAGGAGGTCATGGGGAATGATGTTGGAAGCTTTTGTGAAATCCACGAATACAGAAGAGATATTGTAGGAACCTTTTTTGAAAGCTCTGTGAAAGTCAGACAAGGATGATCATAATGCAGAAGAGCAAGACCGTTTAGGTCTGAAACCGTGCTGGGAAGAAGAGAGAAGATTGAATTCTGTTAAGTAAATTGTGAGAGATGCGCATAGTATTCTTTCAAACACTTTGCAGATGCCAGATGCAGGAGAAATAGGTCGGTAGTTCAGAGGGTCATGTATGCTTCTTTTCTTTTCATAGACAGGCTTAATGTAGGACGCTCACCATAAGGCGAGCATCCATGCAGTAGAAAACTATTGAAAATCATTGAAAATGGTACTGAAATAGCTAAAGCTGTCCCTTGAGGAAATTATTTGGGATACCGTCCAGAAAAGTAGAATTCTTGTTTCTTAATCTGGTAAGACTATATATTAATGTAATGTAATGAATAAAGAAATGAATGACAGAGTAAGCGAAAGGATTAATGATCAAATTAACTAACAACTAGCGTATTGTGAATGAAGAACTTTTTGATCTAGCGAATCTTAGAAAATCCATGAAGAATCAAATGAACTAACAATCGAGATTCAATATAAGCTATCCGGTTCTGTCGAGAAAAAAGTACTCGAGAGAAAAGTACTCGAGAGGAAGGGCATCGACCAAAGGCAACCAAATCAAACCTTGTTGGACTTTAGAAGTAGAACTGTCTGAATAAACGAATGGATTAATGATGAAATGAACTAACAACTTCCTATTGACATTGTTGAATTAGTAACATGTAGTATTTTTTACTATGAAATAAACAACATTGAAACTCGGCTTTTAAAAATCGGTAAAACAATAGTCGATATTCCAACGTTTTATTCCAAGTCATCGAATAAGTAAACAGAGTGAATTGAACATAAAAGTCAGCAGTAAAATGAATTGTTGAACAATTAGACAGGTAAAACAAACGTTCTTTGGGTAGACCAGACTTTTTTTTGGGTAGACCGGACTGAGTTCCTCAGTGTAGTTACTTATGGAATATGGATAGAATCGCTTCACACAGGATTAAGCTATGGTCTAGTAGGTTATGAAACCCTTCATAGTGAACATCTGAAGTATCAGTGAGTTGTTTTTAACCTCTACAAAAAAAAAATAAGGGGGAAATTCAAAAAACAGCTTAAATGAAAGTTGAATAGACTCAACCCATCACGTTGTAATACGATAAAATTAATTTAGACATGCAAATTACCCGAAGCGATCAATTATATTAGAAAGATGAAGAGGCATCCCCCTATTTAGGCGAATTAATTCAGATTATTTAGTATGTCTCAATGAAAAACTAAGTCGGAACACATTAGGATAAGAGTAATAATCAGAAGAAGGCCCCCTCAAATTCAGTCAGAACGCCTGTAACCAGTTACATCTAAAGTTAGGACAAGGTATGGTCCGAGAATTTTCAGGAAGAGGACCGGCTAGAGAATTTTTAAAGCGTCTCCGTAAGAGGGGTGATCGCAAGAGAATACGTGTACTTTGGTCGGGTACTATCGAATTCATATTTTTATTCATTAGCATCAGAGAAATCAGTCAATGAAAAAGCAGGTCATGAGTTTATTTTAGTTTCAAACTCGAACATCTATAACTTTGCGGTAAATTCATCATATAACTCTATTAAACTGATGGAGTTTTGGGAACAGGCAATCATATATGTTCTACGTTTGTAAAAAAAAAAAGAAGAAGAAGAAACAAAAGTTGAAAATTGCTTTAAAGCTGAATTAGTTCGTTATCAACTGAGTTCATTGAGTGATTTGTATTATGTTTTGCAGTTACAACACAATATTATATTCCATCTACATAAAGTTTTAAATTATCAACGGTAGAATCGAAAGTAAAACAAGATGAGCCAGGAATTCCCCGGAGCAAAAGCTTTTCCTAACCCCCAGAACCAACTACAATGTCAGTTTTAGTTTGCCATAGTACCCTCGTTTAATAGAAAAGATTCGAGATTAGATTATACTGTGAAGATATTAACTGTTGAACATCAATTTCTCACATTTTTTATG
This sequence comes from Allodiplogaster pararmata, assembly GCA_964056735.1. Lineage (NCBI taxonomy): Eukaryota > Metazoa > Nematoda > Chromadorea > Rhabditida > Diplogasteridae > Allodiplogaster > Allodiplogaster pararmata. Next base: position 2,231,753 of record OZ057408.1, on the reverse strand, counting down.
TAAAAAAAAAGAAAACTAAACAAAGCAGGCGAGTATTTGACGGTGTGTCCCTGTCCATTTTAAATTTCATCCTATCACTAAATTTCTTGACAACGATGTTGTAGTAAATTACCGATAGCATACAAGCATTCTCGGAAATACAAGAATTACACTATTCAAATGTGATGGTAAAATCAACGCGGGAAATGAAGGCAGCTTTGGAAGAAGTGTTGCAAACCGCCTTATTAATGAACCTTTGCGGTCTGAATACTGAGTAAGTCCTTCGAAGTTGTTGAGGCTCTTAATGGACGTTGACGTGCTCACGCGACGGGAACTCAACAATTAACGATCAATGTGGTGAATATATAATAGAAACATGAAAAAACTTCAATATTTTCCTCCAGTAAATTTATCTTGCGTTTGAAATAAACTTCTTGATGAGAAGTGTCGCTTGATTGAGATATTTCACTCATTTAAATGATATAAAATGCACAAATACATTATCAGATTCATCTGCGAGTAATTTAAATGTATCTTTTTTTCTGTATCCCCTTTTTTACGGTTCCTCGTCCGACGAAGAGTTATGTCAGTCTCCCTAACAGCAACCAGGTCCTCACAATAACTAGCAGTTTCCTTCTCTTTCTTGATGAGAACTTCATAGTCAGTAGATGAATCAACAACTTTCACGCAGTCCTTCTCAGCCAGGAGAAAAAGTTTATCCCTTGACAAGATGAAGTAAACAAGGCATTCTGAATGCGTTCAACTATTCATACATGACTTGAGGTAATGTAAGTATCATTTATACACTAAAAATTCGTTTTTGCTCAAGCTCCTATGATGAATGCGTTTTCGCAAATGTCTAACGCTTTAACCTTTACATCTGATGTGGAAAAAATAAAGAAAAAAGTTACCACACACACCTCACACAAATCATACTGAATACAGTAAGGAAATATTTCTACCTTGCTAAAATTGGAGAGACATTTTTGAGGACATTCAAACACTCATCTCCGTTAGAATCAGAAAATTCTACAAAGTTAAAAACCTTTACAAAGACGGCTACCCAGGATTCTACAGGGAAAGTAGCCTTGCTGACGCTTAAAATATGACAAAAAGTCGACTTTCACGAATATCAACAATTGGATCGGGGATAAAACTTTCTTAACCTTGCGACAGATTTTTTTTCTTCAGAAAGCTTTCTTAGCTTCAGATTAGACAGAGTAAACGCATTCAGCAACATGAATCATTG
>OZ057408.1:2178660-2230325 GCA_964056735.1 Allodiplogaster pararmata | reverse complement strand
GTACAGGGTGTACCAAAAGATCACGTGGACGACTTTGTCATTTTCTATATTTTTGTTTGATGTAGCTCTCGTATGATTTTTTGCTTGTATCTTCGAAATAACGTGAAGAAGACACCTTGAAAAAATCAGTATGATATCTCTTTTCGTTCGTAGGTAACGGTCTCTGGCATTGACCGAGGCTGTATTCTGCACTTGAGCCAGTCCGGGCGCACTCAGAAGCACATCGCCAGAATCACTGGATTTTCCCACAGGACCATTGAGGACACCATACGTCGTTTTCATGAGACTGGTACGACGAATGACCGTCCCAACAGCGGCAGACCAGCGACCGCGACTACTTCCGTCAACTTAAGAAGCATCCGAGACAATATTTGTTATAACCCTAAGTGGGGTCTCAGAAAACTCGCGAAGGAGCGGAATATCTCCACTAGTTCTTTGCGGAGGATCGTCGAATCCCGCATGGGACTCCGCCCCATCAGGCTGCAGAAGTCTCACGCATTTACGGACCAAATGAAAGCGATCCGTATTAAGAGATGTCGTGAACTGATTAGGCAGTTTGAGCCGGTGGAGACTTTGGATATTCTCTTCACCGTTGATAAGTTTTTTTTATATTAAGCAGTCCTTCAACGACCAGAACGATAGGATTTGATCCCAATTGGTCCACGAGACCAATAAGAGTGGCCGCTACATCTAGAGAAAGGGCCATCCCACTTCTGTCATGTTCTGGGCCGGAAGGACCGCGACCGGCAAGACTTCATTCGTTTTCTTCGAGCAGGGAGTCAAAGTGAATGCCCTCAACTACCTGAACAATATTCTCGTGAATAAATTACTTCCTAGAGTCAAGCTCACTTCGCAAGACGCAACTTGGTGTTTCAACAGGACTCTGCGCCCGCCCACAAGGCTAAAGTCGTGCAAGACTGGTGCAAGGCCAATTTCCCCTCGATGATCACCTCCGACGAATGGTCTCCGTACTCGCCTGATTTGAATCCTCTGGAATTCTCTGTGTTGTCGGTCTTTCACAGCAAGGTCTGCACTTCTCCTCACAAGAGTTTGAACTGTCTGAAGCATGCCCTCCAAAACCTTTCATCTACGTATAACCAAAATTTCGTTCTCAAATATTTGTTACTCCCGAAATGGTGCGTTCTCATCCTAGTCGGGGGGCAATCTTGTCGTTGAGTAGTGCTGGATACCCTCCTTCGGAGATCTCTCGTCGGCTGGAAGTCACCCTTCAGACTGTGCATCAAACTCTCAAACAAGGTACACTCACTGATCGTCCACGTTGGGGTCTTCTCACTTCCACTGCCACCTCCCGTATCACAAAAATCGTCAAGTAACGCCTGAATCGCAACAAAGGCAGAAGCATCAGAAAAATGGCTGCCCAAATGGATACGTCATACGGTACGATGTGGAATGTTGTTCGGAAGAAGCTTGATTTGAAGTCATACAAGTACCAGAAGCCTCATAGTCTCACTCCTAAGCAGCAGGAAGCTCGGCTCTATAAATGCCCTGCCCTCCTTGCTCGGACCGCGACTGGAGAACATCTCATGACCCTTTTTAACGATGAGAAGATGTTCACCATAGAGAGGAGCTAGAACAAACAAAATGATAGGGTGCTTGCTCAGTCTTCTGAAGAAGCGGATACTGCCGGTTGAACAGTCTCACGTGCTTCCCATCCGGAATCTATCATGGTTTTCGCGGGCATCTGTTCCAAGGGTCGAACTCCCCTTTTTTCGTCAGAAAAGAGGCTAAAATAAATACCCAAGTGTACATCTCGGAGATCCTCGAACATCATGTGAAGCCTTGGGCCCAGAGGCACTTTGGGACATTGAACTGGACGTTCCAGCAGAACAGCGCTCCTGCTCATACCAGCAAGAAGACACAAGAGTGGATAACACAAAACTTCTCCTCTTTCATCGCTGCCGAAGAATGGCCTGCTAATAGTCCAGATTTGAATCCAATGGAATACTCCATCTGGTTAATCCTGGAGAGTTAAACTTGCGCTGAAACCCACAACTCGTTGCACGGTCTCAAGACTTCGCTTGAGTGAGCATGGGACCGAATTCCCCAGGAGGTTTTGCGGTCCGCGGTGTCTGCCTACTCTCCTCATCGTCTGGAGGCTGTCATTCGCAGAAGAGAGGTCTTTTTGATTTTGATCATATGACAGATAATAAAATTTGTTGAGAAGAATGTGGAATTCCGCTCGCATTAAAGGATAATATGCGGTAAAATCCGTGTCATAAAATATTTTGATCACCCTTCATCTTATTTCAGGGGAGAGTGTGACTGGTAGCGAGGCAAGAATACGCCCGAAAAAGGCACATATACATACTCTTTAATACGCGAATTATTGGCAGATATTGCTTGAGAAAGGTCAAGTGATGACGGCCTCGAGGTAGGTTTATTCAGCAGAAGTTTTGAAAGTCAATACAGCCATTTTGAAGGAAAATGAGAGGGATAATACATAACAATCATTAATTTCTAGCCCCTATTCCAGTTTGGCGAAACACAGTACGCGCTTTCATAAGAAGAGATACAACCCGGACTTAATATAACTTGGGCTGCTTCATGCCTCCTTAATTGATTGACTTAATAGAACTTGGGCTGCTTCATGCCTCCTTAATTGATTGACTTAATAGAACTTGGGCTGCTTCATGCCTCCTTAATTGATTGACTTAATAGAACTTGGGCTGCTTCATGCCTCCTTAATTGATTGACTTAATAGAACTTGGGCTGCTTCATGCCTCCTTAATTGATTGACTTAATAGAACTTGGGCTGCTTCATGCCTCCTTAATTGATTGACTTAATATAACTTGGGCTGCTTCATGCCTCCTTAATTGATTGACTTAATAGAACTTGGGCTGCTTCATGCCTCCTTAATTGATTGACTTAATAGAACTTGGGCTGCTTCATGCCTCCTTAATTGATTGACTTAATATAACTTGGGCTGCTTCATGCCTCCTTAATTGATTGACTTAATAGAACTTGGGCTGCTTCATGCCTCCTTAATTGATTGACTTAATAGAACTTGGGCTGCTTCATGCCTCCTTAATTGATTGACTTAATAGAACTTGGGCTGCTTCATGCCTCCTTAATTGATTGACTTAATAGAACTTGGGCTGCTTCATGCCTCCTTAATTGATTGACTTAATAGAACTTGGGCTGCTTCAAGCCTCCTTAATTGATTGACTTAATAGAACTTGGGCTGCTTCATGCCTCCTTAATTGATTGACTTAATAGAACTTGGGCTGCTTCATGCCTCCTTAATTGATTGACTTAATAGAACTTGGGCTGCTTCATGCCTCCTTAATTGATTGACTCAATAGAACTTGGGCTGCTTCATGCCTCCTTAATTGATTGACTTAATAGAACTTGGGCTGCTTCATGCCTCCTTAATTGATTGACTTAATAGAACTTGGGCTGCTTCATGCCTCCTTAATTGATTGACTTAATAGAACTTGGGCTGCTTCATGCCTCCTTAATTGATTGACTTAATAGAACTTGGGCTGCTTCATGCCTCCTTAATTGATTACACAACGGGAAAAAAACTTTATTTACAAAATTAGAACGCTTCATTGCAATTCAAGACTATACATTTGATTATCAAGAAAGGGATTTTTTGAATCTATAATATCATATTTAACTTACTCAAAAAACTTGAATGTTCAGTCCAAGCTGATTTTTTCCACTTTGAACCGAAGTGAAGTACATATGTATATTTATCAATTCACAAACAGCATTAAAATACAGTTACCTATTTTAATTGTTATCGCTAAAACAAATGAGTTTTTGATCAGGTTTCGAATCGTGCTTACATCCCCCTTTCAGTCTTTCAATTTTTATGTGGAGCAACGCGTAATAAAAAAACTAGAAAAGTGAAACAGTAAATGAGCAAACCTAAAAAAAGCTGAAAAATGATTGAACTATCGCACAGAGAAAAAAAGCTAGTCCGCCGGGCGGGATCGAACCCAGACCATCTCGACTCAAACCGGGAGCGCGTGTTACCATTACACCACGGGGACACATTGCAATGTGTCCCCGTGGTGTAATGGTAAAACCGGCGGACTAGCTTTTTGTTTTCTGTGCGATAGTTCAATCATTTGTCATCTTAACCAGGCGTCACTGCCTTTAAACTGTGTAACTTAGAATTTGAAGATTTAAAAAAAAGCCTTTTTCAAACATACATATTTTTATCTATTGAGGAATCGTTTACATTGAGCGTAAATATATGTAATAGAGAAGAGAAAGGTTATAAAATTTCATGTTATTTAAAAGATAAAGCTCTGCTGTTAATTATGAAGAACAAATGCGAAAGTCTGTTCCGCCCCCGAACCCAGTAGTAACCTGGGCATGATTTGGTAAAGCAAGTTCTCGGTCTTCCTGTTCAGCTCCTCTATCTCATGAGTTCGCTTCTCGACGATTTGCTCCAGGTTTGCCGAGTACTCATCGATCATCTGGATCATTTGATCGATCAGAGATCCTTTTGTTCTGCAATTCAGTAATCAGCTTATTATGTTGATGAGATAATTTACCGAGTTAGTCTCTGGTAGCTTCCATTGAATAATTAGAGTATTATCCTTCAACTAATTGAAAAAAATCGTTTAATTGAATATATGTTCAATACATCTGTACATATACAATACATATACAGTAAAGTACATATACATTGAATACAGTACATATACAATATAAATACATATACAATTGAATACGAATACATATGTATATCATCTCAAAAATTTTGGTGAAAATTGGCTCCAGGATCTGCTATATTTCGCTGAGTGACGATCCTAACACTGAATACTCGTCAATATTTTTGATTCCATTTTTGGTACTGTAATAAGTAGAATCATTTGACCCCCTTTTTACGATATACTTGAATCACGCCGTCCTTCAACAATAAAGGGGCACGTTCTCAAGCGTTATTTCAGCGAGTAAATGTTTCCACGTCTATCCGAAATCAACAACATCCAAATAAATACATAATGAACTCTGCGCATAACATCAACAACAAAAAACTTCCAGAATTTATTTTACTGCTGAACGTTTTGCGAATCACGATGATGAAAAGGATTCAGAGTAAGAAATTTAGAGAATTGTTCAAGTGAGTTGTAGATCACTTCTAATCAATAATGACTGATAAAGTTAATACTGACACTCCTCCGTATTCCCTCTGAATGGCGTCCTTGATCTTGTGGAGGGCTGGTCGAGAAGCTTCCTTTAATTTATAATTGTTTTATAGAGATAATGCTGTACAGGAAGGACAACAAAATTGGTTAAACAATGGCGAAAACTTGTACACGGGGCGAAATTGAACCCTGTCGTAACTTAGAGTAATCCGGTGTTCTGAATGATTGAACCCTGTCGTAACTTAGAGTAATCCGGTGTTCTGAATGATTGAACCCTGTCGTAACTTAGAGTAATCCGGTGTTCTGAATGATTGAACCCTGTCGTAACTTAGAGTAATCCGGTGTTCTGAATGATTGAACCCTGTCGTAACTTAGAGTAATCCGGTGTTCTGAATGATTGAACCCTGTCGTAACTTAGAGTAATCCGGTGTTCTGAATGATTGAACCCTGTCGTAACTTAGAGTAATCCGGTGTTCTGAATGATTGAACCCTGTCGTAACTTAGAGTAATCCGGTGTTCTGAATGATTGAACCCTGTCGTAACTTAGAGTAATCCGGTGTTCTGAATGATTGAACCCTGTCGTAACTTAGAGTAATCCGGTGTTCTGAATGATTGAACCCTGTCGTAACTTAGAGTAATCCGGTGTTCTGAATGATTGAACCCTGTCGTAACTTAGAGTAATCCGGTGTTCTGAATGATTGAACCCTGTCGTAACTTAGAGTAATCCGGTGTTCTGAATGATTGAACCCTGTCGTAACTTAGAGTAATCCGGTGTTCTGAATGATTGAACCCTGTCGTAACTTAGAGTAATCCGGTGTTCTGAATGATTGAACCCTGTCGTAACTTAGAGTAATCCGGTGTTCTGTATGATTGAACCCTGTCGTAACTTAGAGTAATCCGGTGTTCTGAATGATTGAACCCTGTCGTAACTTAGAGTAATCCGGTGTTCTGAATGATTGAACCCTGTCGTAACTTAGAGTAATCCGGTGTTCTGAATGATTGAACCCTGTCGTAACTTAGAGTAATCCGGTGTTCTGAATGATTGAACCCTGTCGTAACTTAGAGTAATCCGGTGTTCTGAATGATTGAACCCTGTCGTAACTTAGAGTAATCCGGTGTTCTGAATGATTGAACCCTGTCGTAACTTAGAGTAATCCGGTGTTCTGAATGATTGAACCCTGTCGTAACTTAGAGTAATCCGGTGTTCTGAATGATTGAACCCTGTCGTAACTTAGAGTAATCCGGTGTTCTGAATGATTGAACCCTGTCGTAACTTAGAGTAATCCGGTGTTCTGAATGATTGAACCCTGTCGTAACTTAGAGTAATCCGGTGTTCTGAATGATTGAACCCTGTCGTAACTTAGAGTAATCCGGTGTTCTGAATGATTGAACCCTGTCGTAACTTAGAGTAATCCGGTGTTCTGAATGATTGAACCCTGTCGTAACTTAGAGTAATCCGGTGTTCTGAATGATTGAACCCTGTCGTAACTTAGAGTAATCCGGTGTTCTGAATGATTGAACCCTGTCGTAACTTAGAGTAATCCGGTGTTCTGAATGATTGAACCCTGTCGTAACTTAGAGTAATCCGGTGTTCTGTATGATTGAACCCTGTCGTAACTTAGAGTAATCCGGTGTTCTGAATGATTGAACCCTGTCGTAACTTAGAGTAATCCGGTGTTCTGAATGATTGAACCCTGTCGTAACTTAGAGTAATCCGGTGTTCTGAATGATTGAACCCTGTCGTAACTTAGAGTAATCCGGTGTTCTGAATGATTGAACCCTGTCGTAACTTAGAGTAATCCGGTGTTCTGAATGATTGAACCCTGTCGTAACTTAGAGTAATCCGGTGTTCTGAATGATTGAACCCTGTCGTAACTTAGAGTAATCCGGTGTTCTGAATGATTGAACCCTGTCGTAACTTAGAGTAATCCGGTGTTCTGAATGATTGAACCCTGTCGTAACTTAGAGTAATCCGGTGTTCTGAATGATTGAACCCTGTCGTAACTTAGAGTAATCCGGTGTTCTGAATGATTGAACCCTGTCGTAACTTAGAGTAATCCGGTGTTCTGAATGATTGAACCCTGTCGTAACTTAGAGTAATCCGGTGTTCTGAATGAACAAGCGGAGCTCAATTCCTCACAACTTAAAGGCAAAAAATAGGTCAATAAATACATGCACTAAAGTCATTTAACTGTCATTGAGTTCATTTAGTCGTTTCGTGTTAACTGTCACAGAAATTGTCATTTAACTGTCATTGAGTTCATTTAGTCGTTTCGTGTTAACTGTCGCGGAAATTCCATATTTCTTACAATTCAACATAACTCTACTGTCGTTCCTGATCAAGTACGTAAAAAACCGTAGAGGCATGAAAACGATACCGTCTCAAGGTGTCGAAATAATGCTAGATATAGAGTTCAATTTGGTGAAGAAGTGAAGTACTCACAAAAAAGAGCGTAACTATTGGGAAGTATGCTAAAAAGGATAAAGGCATTTCATGAATGAAAATACTTCGAAAGTATTCCTGGCAGCGACAATGCGATATCCCTTCAACACTATCTAAGTATGCTAAAGAGGCATACTTTGAAAATACTTGTGAAAGTATGCCTCGGAATACTTTCAAACGTATTGTTACGCATCCCATACTTTGCTGGTATGAATTTGCATGCATAATTTTTTTTGTGAGTAGAAGATCACTGAGAAGATTTATAACCATACTAAAGGATGGATGAAGTAGAGAGAAGAGTGGAAGTGGAATAAAAAATTTCCACTCTTTCCTCGTTTTTGCTAGTCGGAATGGGAGCCGAGCCCACGACTCTAGACCTTACAAACTTGAACTTGAGTGCTCTACCAATTGAGCCATCGTGGGGACGGAGTACATACGTATATGAAATTCATTTCTACTGTCATAAGGTTCATGAAAAAAATCATTTCAACAGTCATTAAATGAACCAACCTGTGGCAGCCAGCACTGCTGCATGATGGAGAGTAGTCGCATTGTTATCTCATTGTCTTCTGGTACTCTAGGACGCATCGAATGAGAGGCGTCCGAAGCGAGAAGCTCCTTTATTAGCTCTGAAATTCCATTCACAAATGAAGTGAGCCATTCGAAGGCTTCGACGGGTAACTTTTACTTCAGCAGATGGGGGGCGGAAATTTAGCATTCTCCATTCCAAAACTGAGGAGAGCTAAAGGTGAAGAGCAGAAATGAAGGGGGTCTAAAGTGAAATGTGTACCATTTAACATTAGTTCCCCACCATACAAAATGGGATGTCAAAGTAGATACCCGAATCTTTTTAAATTTGTCCCCTCACAGCGCCACTTCTCCAATAAAAAAGTCCTGAAATTTTAGCCTTCCTTATCCTAAGCCGAAGCAACCATTTCATAGAAAAATATTACAATTAAACACACATAACAAAAAGATGTAGTAGTCCATGATAGCATAAAACAACCCACAATATCGTGATGCAGCATCATATAACGTTTGAAAAAAAAGAGGGCTAAAGTATTTATATAAGAACTTTCGCAGTGCATTTTGTCCCTTGCGGGAGGGGGGGGACTAAAATAAATGTCCCTTGCGGGAGGGGGGGGGACTAAAAGAAATGTCCCTTGCGGGAGGGGGAGGACTAAAATAAAATTTACCTGGCTTCGACTCCTATTGATAAAAGACTCGACTCGAGGCAAGTCATTTGACTCTTTTTTTCTCATTCAACACATAATTATGCAATTTCGTCCGAATTCTTCGCTATTAAACATATGTATTTTACAGATTCTGGTTGGAATTCGTAAACTTGAAAGTTGGAATAAAATGGAAATGAACATTTAATTATAGGTACAAATTATAAAATTTTTAACTGAACTCGCTTTTAATTAACTTTTTTGGCAGAAATTTTGATTAATTCAATTCAAACGCTTCATTCCAACATCATTGGACATAGAGCGCTATCCTTCCAAATGCGAATATTTCTCGTGTTGACCTGGTACTTGTTTATTGCTTTCTACAAAAATAAATTCAGTTCTTACCTCCTTGTTACGAGCAACTCTCAAGAAATCCGCTCAAAGGTGGCTCATAAAACCATCTCTCAATCTCTTTCCTGGATTTCCTTTTCGATGACTAGGTACTCTGGGGTGCCATTCTGTCACAATTTCGGCCAGCGTCCAGTTCTGAATTAATGCATTCCGTGCGCACCATGCACTACGCACACTTCTCAAATGTGTAGGGCAGGAATACACAAAGAGAAAGTGGTAATGATGCGCGCGGACTGCATTCAGGCAGATTTGAAGGCGGGTCGAAATTGTGACAAATGGGCCCCCGGAGGACCGAGACGTCAAAAAGGAAATCCATTTTTTTGACTAAGCATCACTTTCAAAGACGCTGACTGCTTACCACTAGTTGGCTCCTTACGATCATAAAATGGCACAAGACTGAAGAGTATTTGGTATATCAGCATTCCAATCTGGTAGATGTCCCCAGCTACCTGCAGAGTTTCCATCCAAGATTATATTCTTCGTTTTTTCGTCATGACTTGGTCTCACTTTATATCAGTCAGGTGCAACTCGAGTCTCGGAGTAGTTAGATCAAGTACCTTATGAGTTTATACTGTACTGGGTCTTGCAAAAACAACTCATTATCAGAGATCTAAGGAACATATAAATGATCAATACCTTACTGATGAAGAAATTAATTTTTGATAAACAGACGTTTATTTACACAAATACTTAGAATAATTGAGATTCTTATTAGTCTGATAACGTGAATGACAATTTTTGCAAGCTGTCAGCAAATTCCCGGTTTAACTGTTGGAAAGCGAGACTTGGTTAATATGATACCTCTCATTTCGGCAAAAACTAGTCCACTGGTCGGGGTCGAACCAACTTCTATTTATGTAGTATGTATGTGTATATGTAAATACAGAGGAGTGGGCGCTTTAGCAGTTCTTTCTTCTCAGTGACAATATAATCATACCTTGCTAAGCCTAATAAATTACTACCTCAACATTAGCTGATGGAGAATTAGTGTACATCTAAAGAATTCAAAGTTTCTGTTAAAACCGAATCAACGTTCACTCACCGTTCCTACTGATCTTTCATTGGTTCTCTCCATTTCCCGCAACAGCTCTGGCGCTACTTGCAGCCACTCTGAGCAAGTGTAATATATTATTCATTCATTCATTCAAACATTACTTTATAAATTAATTTATCAGTTCAATTATTTTTTCATTCATTCATTCAATCATTCATTTTTCTACATCCACTCACTAAGTCGATCTTGTATTCATTCATTCGAACTCTTTTTATATAATAGTGTGATTCTTGTATAGAGTAGATTTTTTAGTAGTTGTTGAGACTCCTAAGAAGGCGTAAGGAAACATAAAACACTGGAATTAGGGAATCGGATTGGGATTTTTCAAGAATTATGTAGGTAATCAGATTGCAAAATGTTTTCGGAATTAAGTTCAAAAATCATCGAGTGAAAAGATTTCGAAGAAATTCGAAAACCTAAAACCTTCTTTTAAATGACTGACTTTCCGATAAGTCTGAGAAATCGAATTGAGGGAAGTGGAAAATCTCTTTGCGACGCAGCTCAAAAGAAGTTGAATCGACTCGGCTCTTATACATACAGAAAAAAATTGATCACCAATAATAAGGTTCCACGCATATTGATCACATTTTGAACATTTTTGGTTGCGCTGAGAGCGCAAAAACTGAGCATTATATATTTATCAGTATGTTTTACCTAAGCCGTGTTTTATTTTCTCAGTTTGACTGCTATGGTTGAGGTTGAGTATGTTACTTCACATATATTTTAATTTCAACAAAGAAGATTCCGTGTTTTCGCACCAAAAAAGTTTCATTACTGATTTTTTAAAAAGCTTTTTTGTGAAAACTTCGCAAACTTCTATGTAATGGTCGGGGAAGAAGAATGTGGTGAGCCAGTTTGTTTTACAGTAAACTTAGTTTTAATAGTATCTTTATTCATATTTGAATTCAAAAGCATAATTCCATTGCATTATGTTCTTCTTTTGCAAGGTTTTTCTTCCAACCTTCTATTAATTCAATTTCAATTTCAATTTTATTACGTGAAAACATTACATGCAGCAATTGTAGAAAACTTTGATTTTTTTGAGTTAATTTTTGGCAATGTAAGAAAAATTTCCACTTGGTTTCAACAATTTTGAATCGATATCGGATGTATTTGCTCAAAAAACTTCATTGAATATATTCTCAGATATCTGATTACATTGCTTTTGCTAAGTTCGCTATTATTATATTAACTAAATCGGATTTTTTTTAGCTCATACTCTGTTTGTCATACTAGAAACAGACCACAAGTAAACAGTTTCGCAGTTTGCGAATTAGGGCGAGGTTTACTACAAACTGAACAATATAAATGGCATTAACCACATCGTCCCCTTTATATTGTTCAGAAAATGTATCAAAAGGGATCAATTTTTCTCTGTGTTTATTATCACAGTTTTTTAACGGTATTTACATACTTCACTGTGCTCTGTCAAATCTTTATCCTTTCATACCGTTAGCATATAGCAAAAGAGACTTACGGAGCGTCAGAATTCAACTTTTCACTTTCTCAACGTAATCTCTGCTAAGCGTTCTCGCTCAACGCTCCAATGTTTCACCACGAATTTCCGTGAGAATGAGATTAGGATACGGTATTTTTTATATTAGTACTTTTACTTTTTACTGTTGGACGTAAATATAAAAAACCCTAGTCCATTTTCACTATTCGTGGTGAGACATTGGAGCGTTCAACGAGAACGCTTAGCAGAGATTACGTTGAGAAAGTGAAAAGTTAAATTATAACGCTCCATTTACACTGAAAATAGAAGTTAGTTTTCTGATGGGGGGGAGAGTGGGCTTTCGGAGAGCAAAAGCGCGTTAAACTGCACCATGCACTTTAAAATCCAGTTTATGAGCTATTGGTGACAATTTAATCTTTTTGGTTTAGGATGCGTCCCCCCTGTAACTCGAACAGAGGAAAGAATTGATCTCACATTTGCGAATAATTATTCTGTGATTTTCACGAAAAACCTCTTATCAGTTACATCGTCAAAATATCATCCTATAAGAAAGGATACAGGAGAAAATTTTTCTGGAACCGTTAATAGAGTTCTGTACCTTTTCATTGACAATACGTTGAAGGCCAAAGTCGGTCAGCTTCACGACCCAGTACGAGTCAACCACACAATTGGATAGAAAAAGTGCACCATGCACTTTGATGGGCGAGTTGTGGATGTATGAGATACCCTGTAATGGCAGCTTTTACTAGCAATAAATCAAACTAAGGATATTAGAGACCAAAAAAAAAACTATTTAAAAAAAACTCAGCCTTTGCAACTCAAAATTGTTTCAATACCGATAAAAAAACTTGGCACATTTTATTGAGGCACTACTTTTACACGATAAAACAGTGAGCGAGCAAAAGACAAAATTTCTGAATTTTTTGCGAACGATGGAACTCAGGATTGACGGATGATTTATGAAAAGATAATTATTCAAAACAACAACAAAAAACACTTTAAAAACACTTTGGAACTTTAAAAAAATATTATATGTTACGGATTGTTTCATGAAGTATCGTTCTTAAATTTTAAGGTATTGCAATCACGATCTTATCGTAAAGCTAAAAGTTAATGAAATGTGTTTATTGTTAAACATTTATTCAATCTTTGTTCCGTGCACACATGACATTTAAACAACACTTATTACATATTTGCATGGAATTATTTTTTTTTAAATGGTGTATGAATGAGCGAAACGTCTATTTACAAGTAACAAAGAGTGATTTAGTGATCAAATCTGAAAGAGCACCTTGATAATGTTGCGTAGGAAGGATGAGCGAAAGTTGCGCCCAAGACTTTGGTCCTTTTTGAAAATGATGGTGTCCAGGCTGTTTCTTGTCGCCAGCTGCCAGCATATTATTAACTGAATCGATTGATATTATAGTGAATCAATACTGAATAAACATCATTCAACGTATGACTTTCACAATCATGTCAATGGTTAAATCTGACTGATTCTATGTATATTCTATAATGTTATATTTTGCTAGACAAACACAGTTTGTTGAAGTAAAATATTTATTACGTCTCTTTGCGAATATGAATCAATGGCTTTTGTGGACGTAGTTCGGCTGAGATATAACCCTACCTCTTTTAACGTTATTGTATATAAATGATGTCAGTTTTGAGCTCATGATTAGACTTTCTTGAATGAAAATCCTTCAACTTTTGGTCGTTTAGAGCGGTTGATTCGCTTTTGCCCCTTCATTTCTATCGCCCAGGAGGGAGGATTCCAGTCTTGAGCAAAATTTGAAAACCCCCAAGTCGTATCGTCCAAAAATGATCGACATGCCACTCTAAGCTCTACGTTCTCATCCTGAACATCGAATCAGAGAATCAGCTGGATTCGGATCAATGGCATCTCATGTTCCAAGACATAGAGAATGAAGCGTTTGAATTGAATTGATTTGATTTACAGGACTGGTACACATTCGGTCTGGCAGCTCTGCAGTTATGGGTTACACTCACAATGTGTTGCTGATGTAATAAGCATTTTAATGTGGTGCATGCCCTGATAGGTCTGCTTGATGAAAACCGAATAAATTTATTTGGAGAAAAAGAAAGCAATAACTCCTGCCTCGTTCTGCTGATTGAATGAGATTCCAATGAACGAATTGCAGCTTGCGTAACTCAGTCTTTTCAGCTGTAAATGAACGCTTACGCTATGCAAGAAATGCCTGACTGAGACCTCATGAGACCGCAAAAAAAACTAGAAAAAACACGGAGAATCACGCACAAAAAAAGCTTGCTTGCAGTAAATTTAACACATTACACTCATCAAACAAAACACTTGAGGGCACTGTTTGCATTTATGCCCCACCCCTACCACAAGTTCCATGGGTCAGATGAGAGTGGCTTTTTTTGATACGGTCTCGTTAAACTAAGCCGTACGGCCTCGTTAGCGTAAACTTTTGACTAAGCCTAAGCGTTTTTTAATGAAAAATACTTTTTTAATGTAAGAAAATCGTGTTAATGTAAAAATAATTTTTTGTAGATGTAAATAAGTCAAACGTATGACCCATGGAACCTCTGGTAGGGGGGGGGCATACACGCAAACAGTGCCCTCTTGAGTACACGCTCAATATTTGTATTTATATATATATTTTATCTACATCTTTCGATGCAATAACGCACAAATTTAATTACAATTCAAAATGAGGAATGAATAGATCAGCTAAACAATTGTCAAATAAGTGAATAAATTCGATAACAAAAACGATACAGAAATTTGAACTTAGTAAAATTTGACATTAAGTATTTACATGCTTTAAGAACTGAATTTTTCAAAGCCTTGCACTCATTTTCATTCAATATTTTGGGCTTTTCGGGTGTGGATAGTGTAGCGCCTACACGCTAGCTTTTCCTGTTGTTTTCGCTAAAGAAGATCTAATCCTCTCCCTCTTAAACTTAATCCAGAGACTAAGTATTCAAAAAAAAAAAACTCTTTTCTCTCATCTTACGATTCGCTAGTCGGCTTTCATCACCCCGTTTAGGAAGCCACCTCCGTGACAACACGTTAAGGATTGATAACTTCCTTTCTCGTTTTTTTGTGATTCTGTTTGTTGATTAGTTGTTTTGCATTTAGCCTATGAAGAACAATCAAAGTAAATAATTTACGTGGCAGGCTTTGGCACTAGAGATAGACAGTTTTATAAATTTCAGAAAAGAATCTAATGGTATGTAGGGAAGATACCTGAGATGAGCGAAAAACTAAACCGGGTAAGATAGGTAAAATTGGATTAACGATTCAAGGCACAAGTTTACTTGGAGGGGGGGGGGGGGCTCTGCTTCACTTGGGGGGCTCTTTTCGGTGCGTTCAAAAAATGTTTAAAAGTACAAAAAATTTAAATTTTCTTATACGGTCTCGTTCGCCTAAGCCGTACGGCCTCGATAGCGTAAACTTTTTCCTAAGCCTAAGCGTTTTTAATGTAAAAAATAATCTTTTAAAAAGTTATCTTTAAAAAGCCCCCTCCCCCAAGTGAAGCGCCCCCCAAGTAAAAAAGAACCCGATTCAGCTATTGTGATATCATGCATGGCAAGACATGGGTAGTGATGAACTGTGAACCTGATTGAGTTGGAGCATCTCCGCGCGCGTGAACGAAATAGCGTGCTTTTGAACGTAGGTCTTCATTGTTATCTGAAACGGAGTTTTCATACTTCATTCTACAATCATTCTCTTTTCTTGGACGGTTGATTCGTGTTCACTTCGCTCCTATGAATTAAATTTTAACCCTATGTTTTTCTAGGACTCATTACTTCGACTGTGCGCTGTCTTTTCATGAAGAAATCATGCGACGGGTTTCTCATTCTAGATAACAAATCACCTGTAAACTTTTTCAGTCTGGCTGGCTCTGCACAATCTTCTGGCTCTGCAGAATCGGCTGGCTCGGCTGGCTGTTACGTTCATGGCTACTATTTTGTTCATCACTACTATCAGGCACTGTAGTGTATCGATGAAAATGCTTGACTGTGAGTAGTTCGGCGAGAGTTCGGACTCGATGTGATGAATTGCTTTTGCAAAATTTTTTTACATTAAAAATTATTTTTACGTTAAAAAACGCTTAGGCTTAGAAAAAAGTTCTCACCAACGAGGCCGTGCGGCTTAGGCGAACGAGACCGCATAAGAAAACTTCTCATATTAATAAATTTTGTCAAATCAATGGCTTAATTGAGCCAGGGTGTTTTTTAGGCCAGCCGAGCCAGCCGATTGTGGAAAGCCATTCGGACTGTAAAAATTCACAAGTGAATAAATCCAGGACATGATTGGGTTCTCTATATAAGAACGTGCTGAGAATTTAGTTCGGCAATTCGTGTTGTTTCGGTGTCTGTGGCAAGTTTATCGTAAAATTCATCGAAATTCCTCGCCATTTCTTTGTGAATTTGTGGAATTATTTTTGTAAAATTTTCTTTTATTCTGGCACAATAAACAATCAAATATGAAACACAAGAGTAAGCAAATTGAGAATCTTGCCTGAAGGAACTCGAAATGTTCGAATTTCGTTATGTTACGATGCTCAGCACTTGACGAAATTCGAATGGTTCGATTTTCACCATGTTACAATGCTCATAATACGGCGGATTCCGCACTGTTTCAAATTCGTCAAGCCACAATGCTCATCACATGAAGAAATTCACAATAACCTGGGATCACAATCACAGCAAAATTAAGAGCAGAATTAAATAGTGCAAACAAAATGAGCAACTTATAAAAACCGGGTTGGCACAAACGCTGTAATATTCTTTTTTTCGCGACACAGAAAGGGCAGTCAAGTCTCTTAAGAGGCGAAAAGACAATAGTATAGCGTTTGTGTAAACCCGGTTTTTATAGGTTGTTCATTTTGTGTATAGTATATAATTATGCTCTTAACTTAGGGATAACGGGATGAGTGCGAGATTAGGAAAGCTAATGGAGCGTTAGAATATCACTTCTCACTTTGCTAACTGATTTTTTTTTCTGCTAACTGAATTTCTGCTCTCTGGTTTTTTTTGAACTCTCTCGTTGCAAGAAAAAAAGACATCGCTGCTCATGTCTCGAACGTTATATTTCTCTCACTAATTGTACACATTTTAGGTTCTTTCTTTTTACCGTAGTCATGTTTTCGTGGTGAGACATTGGGGCGTTCAAAAAACCAGATAACAGAAAATCAGTTAGCAGAAAAAAATCAGTTAGCAAAGTGAAAAGTGATATTCTAACGCTCCATAAGTCGAAATTCGTCAAGTGATCAGCATTGTAACATGGTGAAATTCGAACAGTTCGGAATTCGCCTCGTAATGATCATGAACCGGTGACGAAATTCGAACAGTTCTAAATTTGCTTTGTAATGATCATAAATCGGTGCCGAAATTAGAACAGTTCTAAATTCGTCCTGCACTGATAAATAGCCGGTGACGAAAATCAAACCGTTCTAAATTCGCCAAGTGAATCAAACCCTTATGTCTTAGAAAATCAGTGCTTTCGTTTTTTGTTTACCTTTCCAAAGCAAAAAAACCTGTCTATTGAATATGAAACGTCTTACTTTTTCGAATCCTCTGTGCAATTAACGGATAAACAAATTTGTTTTACCGCCATGTTTCAAAACTCGCCACGAAACAACACGAACTGCCAAACTAAATTCCCAGCACCATCTTATATGTTTTGATATGACTGGGTCTCACAGTGAACCAGTCAGTTACACAATTATAGTAGGTCAAGTAGTGTTTCCGTTTCACATCTCGAACTATTGGATACTAGACCATTTAACTCTAATAAAAAGAAACTGACGGGTTTCCCGTCGTATAGAGCCTTTGACGATATCCCGTGCATAGAAGTGCTCAGGAATGAGACCGTCTTCATGCTCACGTTTGTGCTAGATGATCGACGAGACTATAAGTAGTTATTCCACGAATTAACTTTGTTAAGATAAGAAGTAGACATGACTCGGTTGAGTTATCATGTAAAACCAGTATTTTTATTGAACATTACCGAGCAGCTACTGGTTCTACCAAGTTGGACCTTAATCTTAATTTAAAGGAGCGCTTACACAGCCACGAGGTGAAATTTTTTTAGTTTCAGAGTTGTTTAATATTTTTTCGTGTTTCTAGGTTGACTGTTATAGTAACATGAACTATGACATTTTGTACCCGATTCGAATGCATAAGATAACGATTAAAAAGAGTTGTCTCAGTTTCTTTATACGGATAGCCTTCGCATCAATATTTTCTTTGTATTTTATTCTTTGTTTTCCATGACTGTCAGTTAATTACATATATAGTTAGAGAAAGACTTGGAAGCAACCTCGTCACAACATTGATGGATCTTTTCATGAGGTATCCGCCACGGCATGCTGTCCAGATCACGTGCTTTTCTTAATGGTCTGTATTATTTAAGCTTTTTGGTAATTCTTCAGTATTTCCTATTTTCAACGGACATTCACCGAATTGACATAATTGTAAATTATATTTATCACATTTTTTACCATTTTCCTATAATAATACCCTATCCTCCTAGGTATGTATGTACATACCTGCTATTTGTATCTTTACGGAACTTCTCTCACTTCCTTTTTCATCACCTTTTCGTTTCACATCTCACACTTTCTTTCTCATTACTTTGGATCTTTTTATCTTATTGTTTCTGTTTCGCTTCCTCTTCCTCTTTTCCTTCATCTCTCTCTTTTTTCTCTTTCTCTCTTTCTTCGATTCTCTCTCTTATTCTCCGTTTTCTTTACATTCTATCTCTCTTTCCATCTCTCTCAATCGCACTTTTTATAACAAGTTTTAAAAAAACTTTTGTAAGTAGAGTGCAACGAGTATGGGTGCCATGAGCAAAACGCAAATGCAGACGCATATTATGACGATGTGAGTGATGGAACACGCGGATCCATCAAAGTCGCACTCTGGTCGGTAACTCGGAAGGGTCGAAAGGTGCGACGAGTTTGACCACAGAGTCTGCAATTTCGATCTTTGAAAAAAGTCATACTAACATTCTTCACGCTCGTTCTGGCCGCAGATCACGCGCTTCATTGAGATTCGAATGAATGATGCATGATAATGATACAATAACCAATAATGATTATAATAACAGATGAAGTAATGAGTAATGATGAGAAATTTTGCTTTGAACTTCTGCTTTTCCCAAACTTCACTTAATCTTCTTCTTCTTCCCTTACCCCCGGAACGGCTGCTATGTAACATCAGTAAATAAACCATTCATCATTATTCACTTCTCCCTTTTCTGAATGGCCGCTTTGGAACGACTGTCAATAGCCCTTATCCTTCTTTCTCTTCCCTTAACGCTTCCAGGCTCTTCAATGGTAGCTCATCAAACTTCTGCTAAACTAAATATTCCATAATATCCCATCAAGCTTTATTCATCTACCCATCGTCTACATTGCGTGATAATAAAAAAAACTTGATCTCTTTTTTCTAATGCTCAAACAATCTTTTTCGAAATACTTTCGAAACAGTCTTTCTTCTAACGAGTAAGTAGCTCTTCTTTTCACGATAGACAACAATCATTATAATATAGTACTCACATAGCGGGCAGCCGTATTATTCACTCCGTTTTCATCCGCCTGATCCCTCGAGAGTAATTTCGGCGTGAGTGTGCCAATCTTGAATCAATTCATTGTTGAGTTTGTGACTCGGGCAAGTTAGGTATGATGCCGAATACTAACAGTCCTAATTTTTCACAACCAAGTCATTAACACCCATAAGTAGAAAAGTAAGAAGAAATGTTTTGATGACTTGATTTTTCAACGTTTTACACAACTCGTGTGAAAAGACTTAAAAGAGTTTGAATGTAAAAAATTGAGTTTTACTTATTTCAGTTTCATTTTTTTAAAGTTCGAAACAATAAGATCTACTTTTTGGTAGTTTTCGTGAAGTTAAAAAGCTGCTACCAAACCCGAAGTAAATCTTCGAAAATACCTTAATGATATCAGTTGTGGAATATCCGTAGAGACCGAAGTAAGGATGTCGAATACCGACTGGATCTATGTAAATGTCTCCTGAGTACCCTGGAATGCCAAAATTTATCTACTTTGTCATCTCTTCTCAAGCATTGTATTTGATGGGTATGTTCTTCCTGCGAACCAAGCCGTCTCTTTGGGACCGATCCCGGAGAAACTGCTGGGCCGCTCTTTCTGGGCAGTTGGTCCACTTGATGGTGATGCGGTCGTTGTTGGGGTCTTCTTGGCCGTAGGCGAACGCGTCACAGGAAACGACAATTAAGGCTTCTTCTTTGGGATCAAGCACTTCGCACGGAGGTTCCACACCCAGTCGACGCATGTTGGGGAACTCGAAGGCCCTGCCAATGCGCCGGGAAGACAAGTTCATAAACTTAATGTGGTAGGTGTGCTTGTCATCGTAGGGGGCGTTGAAGACGACTTTGGAGCCGGGCTGAGTTGCGACTTCAACGGAAGGAATGGAAGCCATTTTTTGAATGATACACATATAATTTATGTTCCTTTCAGTTTTTAAGAAACGATTCCGTGAATCTAAGCACCAAATTTTCCGCCGAGTGTCGAACTTGGAAACAATAAGGACCTTTCTAAGTATTAGCTCAAAACTTCTTTAAAAAGTTTTTCCCAGCAAAAAGAGCTTCATAGTACACATAGTTTCAGTTATTCCAGTTATTTCTAACAGAACCGAATCTTTCTGATTTTTTTCTTTTTGTTCGACTTTCCCTCTTTTCGAAATTCACTTTTTTTTCAGATCTTAAAAGTAGGTATAAATTTTATGAAACTAGAAAATTATTAATTCGAGTGACAAATTTGAAAACGAAGGAGCGTTTTTACGACTAAAGCTAATCAATTTGAGAGCCTGTATCCTGAATGATCAAATTTCAACTGGTTAGCGGAACAGTTCGGTTTGATCAGAGTGAGAACCTTTGTAGGCTTTCCCAAAGGCATTCTGCTGCCAGTTCGTGACGTTTGGAGTCTGTCCATGGGCTTCGCTCAGAATGTACACTGCGTCGCAGAGCAAGAGAGAGGACTCCAAGTCATTGTTCACCTATGACAAGAGAGAGGACTCCAAGTCATTGTTCACCTATGACAAGAAGAGGAGTCCAAATAAATGTTCACCCATGACAAGAGAGAGGACTCCAGGTCATTGTTCACCTATGACAATAGAGAGGACTTCAAGTCATTGTTCACCTATGACAAGAGAGAGGACTACAAGTCATTGTTCACCTATGACAAGAGAGAGGACTCCAAGTCATTGTTCACCTATGACAAGAGAGAGGACTCCAAGTCATTGTTCACCTATGACAATAGAGATGACTACAACTCATTGTTCACCTGTGACAAGAGAGAGGACTCCAAGTCATTGTTCACCTATGACAAGAGAGAGGACTCCAAGTCATTGTTCACCTATGACAAGAGAGTGGACTCCAAGTCATTGTTCACCTATGACAAGAGAGAGGACTCCAAGTCATTGTTCACCTATGACAAGAGAGAGGACTCCAAGTCATTGTTCACCTATGAGAAGAGAGAGGACTTCAAGTCATTGTTCACCTGTGACAAGAGAGAGAGGACTCCAAGTCATTGTTCACCTATGACAAGAGAGAGGACTCCAAGTCATTGTTCACCTATGACAAGAGAGTGGACTCCAAGTCATTGTTCACATTTGACAAGAGAGAGGACTCCAAGTCATTGTTCACCTATGACAAGAGAGAGGACTTCAAGTCATTGTTCACCTTTGACACGAGAGAGGACTCCAAGTCATTGTTCACCTATGACAAGAGAGAGGACTCCAAGTCATTGTTCACCTATGACAAGAGAGTGGACTCCAAGTCATTGTTCACATTTGACAAGAGAGAGGACTCCAATTCATTGTTCACCTATGACAAGAGAGAGGACTTCAAGTCATTGTTCACCTGTGACAAGAGAGAGGACTCCAAGTCATTGTTCACCTATGACAAGAGAGAGGACTCCAAGTAATTGTTAACCTATGACAAGAGAGAGGACTCCAAGTCATTGTTCACCTATGACAAGAGAGAGGACTCCAAGTCATTGTTCACCTGTGACAAGAGAGAGGACTCCAAGTCATTGTTCACCTATGACAAGATAGAGGACTTCAAGTCATTGTTCACCTGTGACAAGAGAGAGGACTCCAAGTCATTGTTCACCTATGACAAGAGAGTGGACTCCAAGTCATTAATCACAATTGACAAGAGAGAGGACTTCAAGTTATTGTTCACCTATGACAAGAGAGAGGACTCCAAGTCATTGTTCACCTATGACAAGAGAGAGGACTCCAAGTCATTGTTCACCTATGACAAGAGAGAGGACTTCAAGTCATTGTTCACCTGTGACAAGAGAGAGGACTCCAAGTCATTGTTAACCTATGACAAGAGAGAGGACTCCAAGTCATTGTTAACCTATGACAAGAGAGAGGACTCCAAGTCATTGTTCACCTATGACAAGAGAGAGGACTCCAAGTCATTGTTCACATTTGACAAGAGAGAGGACTCCAATTCATTGTTCACCTATGACAAGAGAGAGGACTTCAAGTCATTGTTCACCTGTGACAAGAGAGAGGACTCCAAGTCATTGTTCACCTATGACAAGAGAGAGGACTCCAAGTAATTGTTAACCTATGACAAGAGAGAGGACTCCAAGTCATTGTTCACCTATGACAAGAGAGAGGACTCCAAGTCATTGTTCACCTGTGACAAGAGAGAGGACTCCAAGTCATTGTTCACCTATGACAAGAGAGAGGACTTCAAGTCATTGTTCACCTGTGACAAGAGAGAGGACTCCAAGTCATTGTTCACCTGTGACAAGAGAGAGGACTCCAAGTCATTGTTCACCTATGACAAGAGAGAGGACTCCAAGTAATTGTTAACCTATGACAAGAGAGAGGACTCCAAGTCATTGTTCACCTATGACAAGAGAGAGGACTTCAAGTCATTGTTCACCTGTGACAAGAGAGAGGACTCCAAGTCATTGTTCACCTATGACAAGAGAGTGGACTCCAAGTCATTGTTCACAATTGACAAGAGAGAGGACTTCAAGTTATTGTTCACCTATGACAAGAGAGAGGACTCCAAGTCATTGTTCACCTATGACAAGAGAGAGGACTCCAAGTCATTGTTCACCTATGACAAGAGAGAGGACTTCAAGTCATTGTTCACCTGTGACAAGAGAGAGGACTCCAAGTCATTGTTAACCTATGACAAGAGAGAGGACTCCAAGTCATTGTTCACCTATGACAAGAGAGAGGACTCCAAGTCATTGTTCACCTATGACAAGAGAGTGGACTCCAAGTCATTGTTCACCTATGACAAGAGAGAGGACTCCAAGTCATTGTTCACCTATGACAAGAGAGAGGACTCCAAGTCATTGTTCACCTATGAGAAGAGAGAGGACTTCAAGTCATTGTTCACCTGTGACAAGAGAGAGAGGACTCCAAGTCATTGTTCACCTATGACAAGAGAGAGGACTCCAAGTCATTGTTCACCTATGACAAGAGAGTGGACTCCAAGTCATTGTTCACATTTGACAAGAGAGAGGACTCCAAGTCATTGTTCACCTATGACAAGAGAGAGGACTTCAAGTCATTGTTCACCTTTCACACGAGAGAGGACTCCAAGTCATTGTTCACCTATGACAAGAGAGAGGACTCCAAGTCATTGTTCACCTATGACAAGAGAGTGGACTCCAAGTCATTGTTCACATTTGACAAGAGAGAGGACTCCAATTCATTGTTCACCTATGACAAGAGAGAGGACTTCAAGTCATTGTTCACCTGTGACAAGAGAGAGGACTCCAAGTCATTGTTCACCTATGACAAGAGAGAGGACTCCAAGTAATTGTTAACCTATGACAAGAGAGAGGACTCCAAGTCATTGTTCACCTATGACAAGAGAGAGGACTCCAAGTCATTGTTCACCTGTGACAAGAGAGAGGACTCCAAGTCATTGTTCACCTATGACAAGATAGAGGACTTCAAGTCATTGTTCACCTGTGACAAGAGAGAGGACTCCAAGTCATTGTTCACCTATGACAAGAGAGTGGACTCCAAGTCATTAATCACAATTGACAAGAGAGAGGACTTCAAGTTATTGTTCACCTATGACAAGAGAGAGGACTCCAAGTCATTGTTCACCTATGACAAGAGAGAGGACTCCAAGTCATTGTTCACCTATGACAAGAGAGAGGACTTCAAGTCATTGTTCACCTGTGACAAGAGAGAGGACTCCAAGTCATTGTTAACCTATGACAAGAGAGAGGACTCCAAGTCATTGTTAACCTATGACAAGAGAGAGGACTCCAAGTCATTGTTCACCTATGACAAGAGAGAGGACTCCAAGTCATTGTTCACATTTGACAAGAGAGAGGACTCCAATTCATTGTTCACCTATGACAAGAGAGAGGACTTCAAGTCATTGTTCACCTGTGACAAGAGAGAGGACTCCAAGTCATTGTTCACCTATGACAAGAGAGAGGACTCCAAGTAATTGTTAACCTATGACAAGAGAGAGGACTCCAAGTCATTGTTCACCTATGACAAGAGAGAGGACTCCAAGTCATTGTTCACCTGTGACAAGAGAGAGGACTCCAAGTCATTGTTCACCTATGACAAGAGAGAGGACTTCAAGTCATTGTTCACCTGTGACAAGAGAGAGGACTCCAAGTCATTGTTCACCTGTGACAAGAGAGAGGACTCCAAGTCATTGTTCACCTATGACAAGAGAGAGGACTCCAAGTAATTGTTAACCTATGACAAGAGAGAGGACTCCAAGTCATTGTTCACCTATGACAAGAGAGAGGACTTCAAGTCATTGTTCACCTGTGACAAGAGAGAGGACTCCAAGTCATTGTTCACCTATGACAAGAGAGTGGACTCCAAGTCATTGTTCACAATTGACAAGAGAGAGGACTTCAAGTTATTGTTCACCTATGACAAGAGAGAGGACTCCAAGTCATTGTTCACCTATGACAAGAGAGAGGACTCCAAGTCATTGTTCACCTATGACAAGAGAGAGGACTTCAAGTCATTGTTCACCTGTGACAAGAGAGAGGACTCCAAGTCATTGTTAACCTATGACAAGAGAGAGGACTCCAAGTCATTGTTAACCTATGACAAGAGAGAGGACTCCAAGTCATTGTTCACCTATGACAAGAGAGAGGACTCCAAGTCATTGTTCACCTATGACAAGAGAGAGGACTCCAAGTCATTGTTCACCTATGACAATAGAGATGACTACAACTCATTGTTCACCTGTGACAAGAGAGAGGACTCCAAGTCATTGTTCACCTATGACAAGAGAGAGGACTCCAAGTCATTGTTCACCTATGACAATAGAGATGACTACAACTCATTGTTCACCTGTGACAAGAGAGAGGACTCCAAGTCATTGTTCACCTATGACAAGAGAGAGGACTCCAAGTCATTGTTCACCTATGACAAGAGAGTGGACTCCAAGTCATTGTTCACCTATGACAAGAGAGAGGACTTCAAGTCATTGTTCACCTGTGACAAGAGAGAGGACTCCAAGTCATTGTTCACCTATGACAAGAGAGAGGACTCCAAGTAATTGTTAACCTATGACAAGAGAGAGGACTCCAAGTCATTGTTCACCTATGACAAGAGAGAGGACTCCAAGTCATTGTTCACCTGTGACAAGAGAGAGGACTCCAAGTCATTGTTCACCTATGACAAGATAGAGGACTTCAAGTCATTGTTCACCTGTGACAAGAGAGAGGACTCCAAGTCATTGTTCACCTATGACAAGAGAGTGGACTCCAAGTCATTAATCACAATTGACAAGAGAGAGGACTTCAAGTTATTGTTCACCTATGACAAGAGAGAGGACTCCAAGTCATTGTTCACCTATGACAAGAGAGAGGACTCCAAGTCATTGTTCACCTATGACAAGAGAGAGGACTTCAAGTCATTGTTCACCTGTGACAAGAGAGAGGACTCCAAGTCATTGTTAACCTATGACAAGAGAGAGGACTCCAAGTCATTGTTAACCTATGACAAGAGAGAGGACTCCAAGTCATTGTTCACCTATGACAAGAGAGAGGACTCCAAGTCATTGTTCACATTTGACAAGAGAGAGGACTCCAATTCATTGTTCACCTATGACAAGAGAGAGGACTTCAAGTCATTGTTCACCTGTGACAAGAGAGAGGACTCCAAGTCATTGTTCACCTATGACAAGAGAGAGGACTCCAAGTAATTGTTAACCTATGACAAGAGAGAGGACTCCAAGTCATTGTTCACCTATGACAAGAGAGAGGACTCCAAGTCATTGTTCACCTGTGACAAGAGAGAGGACTCCAAGTCATTGTTCACCTATGACAAGAGAGAGGACTTCAAGTCATTGTTCACCTGTGACAAGAGAGAGGACTCCAAGTCATTGTTCACCTGTGACAAGAGAGAGGACTCCAAGTCATTGTTCACCTATGACAAGAGAGAGGACTCCAAGTAATTGTTAACCTATGACAAGAGAGAGGACTCCAAGTCATTGTTCACCTATGACAAGAGAGAGGACTTCAAGTCATTGTTCACCTGTGACAAGAGAGAGGACTCCAAGTCATTGTTCACCTATGACAAGAGAGTGGACTCCAAGTCATTGTTCACAATTGACAAGAGAGAGGACTTCAAGTTATTGTTCACCTATGACAAGAGAGAGGACTCCAAGTCATTGTTCACCTATGACAAGAGAGAGGACTCCAAGTCATTGTTCACCTATGACAAGAGAGAGGACTTCAAGTCATTGTTCACCTGTGACAAGAGAGAGGACTCCAAGTCATTGTTAACCTATGACAAGAGAGAGGACTCCAAGTCATTGTTAACCTATGACAAGAGAGAGGACTCCAAGTCATTGTTCACCTATGACAAGAGAGAGGACTCCAAGTCATTGTTCACCTATGACAAGAGAGAGGACTCCAAGTCATTGTTCACCTATGACAATAGAGATGACTACAACTCATTGTTCACCTGTGACAAGAGAGAGGACTCCAAGTCATTGTTCACCTATGACAAGAGAGAGGACTCCAAGTCATTGTTCACCTATGACAAGAGAGTGGACTCCAAGTCATTGTTCACCTATGACAAGAGAGAGGACTCCAAGTCATTGTTCACCTATGACAAGAGAGAGGACTCCAAGTCATTGTTCACCTATGAGAAGAGAGAGGACTTCAAGTCATTGTTCACCTGTGACAAGAGAGAGAGGACTCCAAGTCATTGTTCACCTATGACAAGAGAGAGGACTCCAAGTCATTGTTCACCTATGACAAGAGAGTGGACTCCAAGTCATTGTTCACATTTGACAAGAGAGAGGACTCCAAGTCATTGTTCACCTATGACAAGAGAGAGGACTTCAAGTCATTGTTCACCTTTGACACGAGAGAGGACTCCAAGTCATTGTTCACCTATGACAAGAGAGAGGACTCCAAGTCATTGTTCACCTATGACAAGAGAGTGGACTCCAAGTCATTGTTCACATTTGACAAGAGAGAGGACTCCAATTCATTGTTCACCTATGACAAGAGAGAGGACTTCAAGTCATTGTTCACCTGTGACAAGAGAGAGGACTCCAAGTCATTGTTCACCTATGACAAGAGAGAGGACTCCAAGTAATTGTTAACCTATGACAAGAGAGAGGACTCCAAGTCATTGTTCACCTATGACAAGAGAGAGGACTCCAAGTCATTGTTCACCTGTGACAAGAGAGAGGACTCCAAGTCATTGTTCACCTATGACAAGAGAGAGGACTTCAAGTCATTGTTCACCTGTGACAAGAGAGAGGACTCCAAGTCATTGTTCACCTATGACAAGAGAGTGGACTCCAAGTCATTAATCACAATTGACAAGAGAGAGGACTTCAAGTTATTGTTCACCTATGACAAGAGAGAGGACTCCAAGTCATTGTTCACCTATGACAAGAGAGAGGACTCCAAGTCATTGTTCACCTATGACAAGAGAGAGGACTTCAAGTCATTGTTCACCTGTGACAAGAGAGAGGACTCCAAGTCATTGTTAACCTATGACAAGAGAGAGGACTCCAAGTCATTGTTAACCTATGACAAGAGAGAGGACTCCAAGTCATTGTTCACCTATGACAAGAGAGAGGACTCCAAGTCATTGTTCACATTTGACAAGAGAGAGGACTCCAATTCATTGTTCACCTATGACAAGAGAGAGGACTTCAAGTCATTGTTCACCTGTGACAAGAGAGAGGACTCCAAGTCATTGTTCACCTATGACAAGAGAGAGGACTCCAAGTAATTGTTAACCTATGACAAGAGAGAGGACTCCAAGTCATTGTTCACCTATGACAAGAGAGAGGACTCCAAGTCATTGTTCACCTGTGACAAGAGAGAGGACTCCAAGTCATTGTTCACCTATGACAAGAGAGAGGACTTCAAGTCATTGTTCACCTGTGACAAGAGAGAGGACTCCAAGTCATTGTTCACCTATGACAAGAGAGAGGACTCCAAGTAATTGTTAACCTATGACAAGAGAGAGGACTCCAAGTCATTGTTCACCTATGACAAGAGAGAGGACTCCAAGTCATTGTTCACCTGTGACAAGAGAGAGGACTCCAAGTCATTGTTCACCTATGACAAGAGAGAGGACTTCAAGTCATTGTTCACCTGTGACAAGAGAGAGGACTCCAAGTCATTGTTCACCTGTGACAAGAGAGAGGACTCCAAGTCATTGTTCACCTATGACAAGAGAGAGGACTCCAAGTAATTGTTAACCTATGACAAGAGAGAGGACTCCAAGTCATTGTTCACCTATGACAAGAGAGAGGACTTCAAGTCATTGTTCACCTGTGACAAGAGAGAGGACTCCAAGTCATTGTTCACCTATGACAAGAGAGTGGACTCCAAGTCATTGTTCACAATTGACAAGAGAGAGGACTTCAAGTTATTGTTCACCTATGACAAGAGAGAGGACTCCAAGTCATTGTTCACCTATGACAAGAGAGAGGACTCCAAGTCATTGTTCACCTATGACAAGAGAGAGGACTTCAAGTCATTGTTCACCTGTGACAAGAGAGAGGACTCCAAGTCATTGTTAACCTATGACAAGAGAGAGGACTCCAAGTCATTGTTAACCTATGACAAGAGAGAGGACTCCAAGTCATTGTTCACCTATGACAAGAGAGAGGACTCCAAGTCATTGTTCACCTATGACAAGAGAGAGGACTCCAAGTAATTGTTAACCTATGACAAGAGAGAGGACTCCAAGTCATTGTTCACCTATGACAAGAGAGAGGACTCCAAGTCATTGTTCACCTATGACAAGACAGTGGACTCCAAGTCATTGTTCACATTTGACAAGAGAGAGGACTCCAAGTCATTGTTCACCTATGACAAGAGAGAGGACTTCAAGTCATTGTTCACCTTTGACACGAGAGAGGACTCCAAGTCATTGTTCACCTATGACAAGAGAGAGGACTCCAAGTCATTGTTCACCTATGACAAGAGAGTGGACTCCAAGTCATTGTTCACATTTGACAAGAGAGAGGACTCCAATTCATTGTTCACCTATGACAAGAGAGAGGACTTCAAGTCATTGTTCACCTGTGACAAGAGAGAGGACTCCAAGTCATTGTTCACCTATGACAAGAGAGAGGACTCCAAGTAATTGTTAACCTATGACAAGAGAGAGGACTCCAAGTCATTGTTCACATATGACAAGAGAGAGGACTCCAAGTCATTGTTCACCTGTGACAAGAGAGAGGACTCCAAGTCATTGTTCACCTATGACAAGAGAGAGGACTTCAAGTCATTGTTCACCTGTGACAAGAGAGAGGACTCCAAGTCATTGTTCACCTATGACAAGAGAGTGGACTCCAAGTCATTGTTCACAATTGACAAGAGAGAGGACTTCAAGTTATTGTTCACCTATGACAAGAGAGAGGACTCCAAGTCATTGTTCACCTATGACAAGAGAGAGGACTCCAAGTCATTGTTCACCTATGACAAGAGAGAGGACTTCAAGTCATTGTTCACCTGTGACAAGAGAGAGGACTCCAAGTCATTGTTAACCTATGACAAGAGAGAGGACTCCAAGTCATTGTTAACCTATGACAAGAGAGAGGACTCCAAGTCATTGTTCACCTATGACAAGAGAGAGGACTCCAAGTCATTGTTCACCTATGACAAGAGAGAGGACTCCAAGTAATTGTTAACCTATGACAAGAGAGAGGACTCCAAGTCATTGTTCACCTATGACAAGAGAGAGGACTCCAAGTCATTGTTCACCTATGACAAGAGAGAGGACTCCAAGTCATTGTTCACCTATGACAAGAGAGAGGACTCCAAGTAATTGTTAACCTATGACAAGAGAGAGGACTCCAAGTCATTGTTCACCTATGACAAGAGAGAGGACTCCAAGTCATTGTTCACATATGACAAGAGAGAGGACTCCAAGTCATTGTTCACCTGTGACAAGAGAGAGGACTCCAAGTCATTGTTCACCTATGACAAGAGAGAGGACTTCAAGTCATTGTTCACCTGTGACAAGAGAGAGGACTCCAAGTCATTGTTCACCTATGACAAGAGAGTGGACTCCAAGTCATTGTTCACAATTGACAAGAGAGAGGACTTCAAGTTATTGTTCACCTATGACAAGAGAGAGGACTCCAAGTCATTGTTCACCTATGACAAGAGAGAGGACTTCAAGTCATTGTTCACCTGTGACAAGAGAGAGGACTCCAAGTCATTGTTCACCTATGACAAGAGAGAGGACTCCAAGTAATTGTTAACCTATGACAAGAGAGAGGACTCCAAGTCATTGTTCACATATGACAAGAGAGAGGACTCCAAGTAATTGTTAACCTATGACAAGAGAGAGGACTCCAAGTCATTGTTCACCTATGACAAGAGAGAGGACTTCAAGTCATTGTTCACCTGTGACAAGAGAGAGGACTCCAAGTCATTGTTCACCTATGACAAGAGAGTGGACTCCAAGTCATTGTTCACAATTGACAAGAGAGAGGACTTCAAGTTATTGTTCACCTATGACAAGAGAGAGGACTCCAAGTCATTGTTCACCTATGACAAGAGAGAGGACTCCAAGTCATTGTTCACCTATGACAAGAGAGAGGACTTCAAGTCATTGTTCACCTGTGACAAGAGAGAGGACTCCAAGTCATTGTTAACCTATGACAAGAGAGAGGACTCCAAGTCATTGTTAACCTATGACAAGAGAGAGGACTCCAAGTCATTGTTCACCTATGACAAGAGAGAGGACTCCAAGTCATTGTTCACCTATGACAAGAGAGAGGACTCCAAGTAATTGTTAACCTATGACAAGAGAGAGGACTCCAAGTCATTGTTCACCTATGACAAGAGAGAGGACTCCAAGTCATTGTTCACCTATGACAAGACAGTGGACTCCAAGTCATTGTTCACATTTGACAAGAGAGAGGACTCCAAGTCATTGTTCACCTATGACAAGAGAGAGGACTTCAAGTCATTGTTCACCTTTGACACGAGAGAGGACTCCAAGTCATTGTTCACCTATGACAAGAGAGAGGACTCCAAGTCATTGTTCACCTATGACAAGAGAGTGGACTCCAAGTCATTGTTCACATTTGACAAGAGAGAGGACTCCAATTCATTGTTCACCTATGACAAGAGAGAGGACTTCAAGTCATTGTTCACCTGTGACAAGAGAGAGGACTCCAAGTCATTGTTCACCTATGACAAGAGAGAGGACTCCAAGTAATTGTTAACCTATGACAAGAGAGAGGACTCCAAGTCATTGTTCACATATGACAAGAGAGAGGACTCCAAGTCATTGTTCACCTGTGACAAGAGAGAGGACTCCAAGTCATTGTTCACCTATGACAAGAGAGAGGACTTCAAGTCATTGTTCACCTGTGACAAGAGAGAGGACTCCAAGTCATTGTTCACCTATGACAAGAGAGTGGACTCCAAGTCATTGTTCACAATTGACAAGAGAGAGGACTTCAAGTTATTGTTCACCTATGACAAGAGAGAGGACTCCAAGTCATTGTTCACCTATGACAAGAGAGAGGACTCCAAGTCATTGTTCACCTATGACAAGAGAGAGGACTTCAAGTCATTGTTCACCTGTGACAAGAGAGAGGACTCCAAGTCATTGTTAACCTATGACAAGAGAGAGGACTCCAAGTCATTGTTAACCTATGACAAGAGAGAGGACTCCAAGTCATTGTTCACCTATGACAAGAGAGAGGACTCCAAGTCATTGTTCACCTATGACAAGAGAGAGGACTCCAAGTAATTGTTAACCTATGACAAGAGAGAGGACTCCAAGTCATTGTTCACCTATGACAAGAGAGAGGACTCCAAGTCATTGTTCACCTATGACAAGAGAGAGGACTCCAAGTCATTGTTCACCTATGACAAGAGAGAGGACTCCAAGTAATTGTTAACCTATGACAAGAGAGAGGACTCCAAGTCATTGTTCACCTATGACAAGAGAGAGGACTCCAAGTCATTGTTCACATATGACAAGAGAGAGGACTCCAAGTCATTGTTCACCTGTGACAAGAGAGAGGACTCCAAGTCATTGTTCACCTATGACAAGAGAGAGGACTTCAAGTCATTGTTCACCTGTGACAAGAGAGAGGACTCCAAGTCATTGTTCACCTATGACAAGAGAGTGGACTCCAAGTCATTGTTCACAATTGACAAGAGAGAGGACTTCAAGTTATTGTTCACCTATGACAAGAGAGAGGACTCCAAGTCATTGTTCACCTATGACAAGAGAGAGGACTCCAAGTCATTGTTCACCTATGACAAGAGAGAGGACTTCAAGTCATTGTTCACCTGTGACAAGAGAGAGGACTCCAAGTCATTGTTAACCTATGACAAGAGAGAGGACTCCAAGTCATTGTTAACCTATGACAAGAGAGAGGACTCCAAGTCATTGTTCACCTATGACAAGAGAGAGGACTCCAAGTCATTGTTCACCTATGACAAGAGAGAGGACTCCAAGTAATTGTTAACCTATGACAAGAGAGAGGACTCCAAGTCATTGTTCACCTATGACAAGAGAGAGGACTCCAAGTCATTGTTCACCTATGACAAGAGAGAGGACTCCAAGTCATTGTTCACCTATGACAAGAGAGAGGACTCCAAGTAATTGTTAACCTATGACAAGAGAGAGGACTCCAAGTCATTGTTCACCTATGGCAAGAGAGAGGACTCCAAGTCATTGTTCACCTATGACAAGAGAGAGGACTCCAAGTCATTGTTCACCTATGACAAGAGAGAGGACTCCAAGTAATTGTTAACCTATGACAAGAGAGAGGACTCCAAGTCATTGTTCACCTATGACAAGAGAGAGGACTCCAAGTCATTGTTCACCTATGACAAGAGAGAGGATTCCAAGTCATTGTTAACCTATCAGATGTTTTTCTTGTAGATTTTCCTATTTTTATGTGAAATTCACACAAAATCAAAAATGTAAATTTTGCTTTAGCCTCGAAAACGTTTCTGTAACCTCTAAACATCGGAGCGATCTTTAATACACCTCCCAACGATTCTTTTTAAGACTGAACTCGTAAAAAATACGAATTTTTAAAGAATATCCCGGTTGCATTACAAAAAATGTCAAGAGTACCAATTCTGAAGAGTGATCAGGGAAAAAGGAAAGTTTTTCTGTAAGAAAGTAAGTTAAAATTTATCGAATATTATATGCAAATATACATGCTTCAAGGTTCTTTGAAAACTGTTACACTTTTATCAAACACTTTGGAATGATACAGATTAGAGGGTAGATACAGTGGAACATTAACTGTGGGATCATCAGTAAATCAACGAAACTAATAAGCCAATGAAACCGAAATATGAAGTATTTTTGTAACACTGCCTGTGATGATAGTTAATAAATAATAATCTTCCTCGCGCTTGTTAACGCCTCGCGGCAGATTACGCGCTCCTCTGAGATGCAGGACAGACCTATCCTGGTAGAACCAGTGGCTGCCCGCTATATCACTGCTAGTGTGAATAGCAGCCGTTGGGAGAGTCAGGGTGTTTCGAACTATTTTGTGATGTCAGTCAGGGTGTTTTGTGATGATAGTTATACGGGATTGAATATGCTAGCGTTGCTAGGATATTTAATAACCATTGCTAGCGCATAATGCCACGGCCCATGCAAACTATGTAGTTTCATCTTCTCTGGAGAACTTAGTAGAATGAAGAATTAGTGAATGTATAAAACTTTTGGAATGGGATTAGGAATGGGATTAGTAGACCTACCTTGATGTTATGCATCAGAGCGAAGTTCTCAACGACTTTGACATCGAAGTGCGCGTAGTTGATCTGCGAATGAAGTAACTTATGCAGTGTTAGAACTTTGTTAAGTCTTTTAATTTATTTACTTCTTGCTCCCTCTTAAAATAGTTCTTTTTTTTTGTTCGAAGACCGTTTTTTAGTAGACAAATTAGACAAACTGTGTAGGCGCAGGAAGTTGTAATGTGTAGGCGAGCATAGGATGATTTTTGAATTGTATAGCTTTTTGGCCGAAAAACAGTGGCCGAAAAAACTTTTTTCTTGTTCGTGATTTTCGAAATTATATACATAATGAGCTTTCACAATATATGAAAGAGCTGCTTCTCTTCAAGTTTTTTTTCTTCTTTTGTATTGTATTTCAGTGAACGAATTCGTTCACAAACTCGATATTTTTCCGATTAATCACGGTGAAGGTCCTACTGACCAAAACGATGTGCTTGAGAAGCTTAGAACCGAGTTTCAGTGCTAGATTCGATTGCTCTACTGCTGCGGTGACATTACGGTAGAAGGCGCGTTGAGACCCGGAATCTTTGTCGATAAAGAGCAAAGAGTATTCCGATGGGTCGTGGAATGGAGCAGAAGCCAGCAGTTTGAGGAATGTTCGCAGCGGTAGGAGAATGAGGAGCACTGTGGAGGAGAAAAAAAAACGATAAGTTTACCGATCTATTCATTCCAAATAATCCAAGTTTTATTTTATCATTCAAATGGTCTCTGAAATATAGTTTAGAGTCAACACGTCTCTGAGTTATAGTTTATAGTAAACACGTAATGGTTCATCGTTCAAAATGATCATCAAGTCATAGTTAGTTGACTCCTCAAAAAATATCGTTTGAAAGGTTTTCGGTTGTGCCAGAACAGCAATCACCGTAAAATATCATTGAAGAATTAAATTTTAAATAGAAAAGGTTGGCTGTCATGAACAGATAATGTATGTATGTTACATATTTATTATACATTGTATGTATAATATTTTCTCTCTTCCTCTTACTTTCTCC
This sequence comes from Allodiplogaster pararmata, assembly GCA_964056735.1. Classification (NCBI taxonomy): domain Eukaryota; kingdom Metazoa; phylum Nematoda; class Chromadorea; order Rhabditida; family Diplogasteridae; genus Allodiplogaster; species Allodiplogaster pararmata. Next base: position 2,195,390 of record OZ057408.1, on the reverse strand, counting down.
TTTTCTCTTTGTTCTTACTCTCTAATTCTCTTTTTTTGTTTATACTTCTTTCACTAATCCTGTCTCTCTCACATCATAGTATCTCTCTGTCTCTTTCCCTCTCTTCTATATATATTTCTTTTTTTCCTTTCTCTATCTTTTTCCTCTCTGTTCATTTATTTCTTTCCAAGAATCCGATATACTTTTTTTATTAAAAATTTTAATTTATAAATATTTTCAGTTTCTGCGTAGCATAGCAGATTAAAAGAGAACTACCTTTTAAAAAATCAGTCTGGACCTCTTGAAAACGTGCAAAATATTTACTATTAACTTATGCAAGATGGAAAATGTTTAAACGTGACTAGGTAAAAAGGGAAACTAATATGTATACATAGGAGTGCTCACTAGAACTTTACTGAGAAAAGTTTGATTTTAGGGAAAAAATAATCATAACGAAGAAAACAAAGGTTTTTGTCTTTCTCTTTGAAGTTAGACTAGTAATTATTCGTCTTTCAACTCACTCTAATCCCAAAATCAGTCTGGACCTCTTGAATTCTTGATAACATTCGGTGTTTCTCCGCGGTCGACGTGTCCTGAGACGATATGAGAGGGCTCCATGATGGTGGCTGATATCATGGCTGCGTCCTCAGAGAACTCGTCCGAGTACAGCAAACCGATCTGGGACATGAGTGGAAACTAATGACCCGGAAAAAAACTAGTAAAACAATATCACCAATAAAATTTTGTAAAAAACAAAAGCAAGTCTTTGGGAAATATTTGAACCCAGTTGTCTCTCTGATTCTGAATATGACAAAGAAAACTGGACTAGCTTCAGCCTACTCCACGGGCCTGCTCGAACTAAGAGATGCGATAGTTTACCCACATTTTTTTTTTCAATCAGACGCACACTTCGAGCGGTAATAAAAGTGAACACGGATGTGATAAACCTGTTTCCAGCCCATTGCTTCAGATAAACTACTCACTGCGAAGCCGAGTCCTTTTGCCCTGAGGAAACGAATCTTTTATGAGAAAAACGAAAATCTTGAATAAACGCGAATCATTAACTGACTTCTAAAGTATCTGGCTTCTGAATGAATCAAGTTACAGTATCTGGCTTTCCAAAAAAATCGTCATACATTGAATGGTACGGAATGAGATTTTTCAACTAACTGAGTGGGTTCTAGCAAAACCGTGTTGACCCCTTTCTTTTTGAGTCGAGATGTGGCAGCGTATGGAATGCTCCATCTCTCTGCCAGTCCCGATATCATTTCACCTTCTGAAATTGAAATCATTGCATCGTTTTTTATGTTTTAGATTTCATAACTTGATAGTAGAGCTAGCTCAGTTACGTGAGCACAGGGTTTATTGTTTTTACAATGCTTCAAGCACTAAGAAAAAAAGGTCACATCAAGGAAGCTTCCGCCCTTTATGTTGATGCTAACGTTGTTTTCCATCTGATTTGAACTATTAGCTCACACATCCATCTTCACTGATGCGATAATAAATTTTCTCCAACATAGAGATTTTAGAAAACTTATGTTACTCTATTACTTTTTACTAAACATTTATCCAGACCTTTATGCTAGCGATACAAGGTTGAATAACATGATTCAGAAGAAAATTTGTTTGAAAAGTATTTTTTAAAAAAACCTTCCGGACAAGCAGCGCCGATGAGAACATCAACGGCGGAGGAGTGATGGAAGGCAGCGGCACTCTCTACTCCATTGAATCCGTCACAAGCTGGATGCGAGAGTATTCTAGAAGGAGACGCAATAAGTGACATTCACTGTTTACAATTGAAAAGAGATCGCTCTGAGCGGGTTCTTTTTCATTCACACCGATGAATAGTTAGGGAGTCTTTCCAGTTTGAGACTGTTATGTTGCTCAATTTCTCCCCCTTTCAAGTCACTGACCTTATGCTCGATTCTTGAGCCTTTTCATCTCAATTTTTTTCTCAAATAAAGAACAGGGAAAGTGAAAATGGTGTCTTTTTGAACAAAAGATTTGTTACATCTGCTTCTTTTATATTAATTTGCATTGTCTCAGTAGAGTCAACGTATACGTCGAAGCTCAGGCTAATGCAATATGAAATTTCAAATTTTTAGTAAAACGTAATCAAGGCTCTTTTGGAAATTCAGAAAACCTAAGCTTCCTACAGAAAGAAACCGTTTCTTATGCGTATTTGAACACGGATGTGAGAATTGAAAGGAAATAATAGCTCTACTCTTTTTTTCACCCACGAATGTTCATTTTGGTGACTTTTTTGCTATTTCAATTTTGTAATGGAGCGTTATATTACAAAAATAACTTCATTAGTGTAAGATTACTTCGTGAGAACATTTGCGCGTTGCATTGTCTCACCACGAATAGCCGTGAGAATAAAAACGGCATACGGTATTTTTTACTCTTTTTGTGGAAGTTTCTGAATGCGGAGTTTCGAAAATTTTCACTATTTTAACAGGTTACAAACTACAGTATTTCATCATATACATGTTCAAGGCAATTCATGTTGAGAAAAACTAGCGCACAAATGTTTCCATGAACCAAGCTTACATCTACGAAGTTTTTATTTATTAATGTTTTTTTTATAGCGCGGCTTAAGAACTAGAAAAATGAATAAGGGAAAGGGAGAAATTCATCATACTCCGCTTACTTTTCATACATACTAAGTTGCTCAGAACACAACTCTAATTCCACTGTTTTATTTGCTTTTCTCGGGAGTCCGTGTCAGTGAAAACTTGACAAAGAAAATAAGCCTTGAAAAAGGTTTTTTGCAAATTAAGAGAAAGAGAGTGTTATAGAGTGTGTGATTAAAGAGATACTCTTGCGAAAATATATTTCAAGAACAAAGCATACTTATGCGAGTTCACTTTGGAATCCGCGATGCAGGAGTTTAAAACCCGTCGCTCGATTGCATTTTTCTGAAGATGTCCAATGCGTAGATTATTAACATCTCCGAGTATCACAAAGAGAAGGGGAAGAAAATTGGACACCATAGGTATGATTGCTGGGTGAACTGAAATGAAATTTTCTTTACAGTAAATAAAAAAAAATTCAAATTAGGTTAGAAAAGGTTTCGAAACCTAGGATGAAAAAAATAGAATTATTTTTGGGTTCGAAACCTAGGATGAAAAAAATAGAAATTAAATAATTCTATTTTTTCAGTCAATCTCGCTTCATTGAAAAGTTTGACAAGTTAAAAAGTAACCTTCAAAGGTTTCAAGGTGGGTTTTACGATGAAAAAACTATACGCGTCCTAACGTCCGTGTACATCTTCAAAGAGTAACTGGTTTCAGAGCGCAAGAGCTCTTCTTGTCCTAAAAAAAGTTTTCAAATAGCGTGACAAGCAGACATGAATTTATCGCTTACTCTAGCCTTCACTATTTTTACGAAGAATTTTTGGGATTCTTCTCTATTAGGAACCTCCATTTTTCCAGAGCTCTCACTTTTTCGAAGCAAAATGCCCTTATGCTGGAAAAGATGACATCAAGATGAAGTTCGAATCAGATTAACAGAACAAATCGATGTTTAACTTCAATTAAATTTTGAAAATTATTGTCATTTCCGAGGAAAACGTTAGAAAAACCTTGTGAAAAAAGAATACAATCCTTTTTGAACATCAGAGTTTTCTTCTAGCAATAAACTATGCCGATGGGAAGCGGGTATATTTTAAAAAAAAAACACCCTGTCACCACGATCATAGAGAACTTCACCCTTACACTCAAAGTGACGTTTTTCTATCATGGTTTCTCATTAAGTAGTTGTTATTTCTCAGCCTGCCATCAGTTGAGATTTTCCTAAATGGCCGAGTTTAAAAAGTGGGAAAGAGTGAAAAAAAAGTATTATGGAGCGTTAGAATTCAACTTTTCACTTTGCCAAGTAATTTTCTACAAAGTGATCCCGTTGAACGCTCCAATGTCTCACCACGAGTTACCGTGAAAATAAACATGGACTACGGTAAAAAGAAAAAAAAAACACATGCATTCTAAGACAAAGCGACGATTGTTCTGTAAAATTCATAAAAATTACGTCCAACAGTAAAAGTTATTATAAAAGTAATACCGTAGTCCATTTCTCTTTTCAAATAAATTCGTGGTGAGACATTGGAGCGTTCAACGGGATCACTTTACAGAAAATTACTTTGCCAAGTGAAAAGTTGAATTCTAACGCTAATTCTAATTCTAACGGTCGATGAAGAAGTCATTTCGGATGATACCGAGCATGAAGAAGTCATTTCGGATGATACCGAGCATGAAAAAATCATTTCGGATGATACCGAGCATGAAAAAGTCATTTCGGATGATACCGAGCATGAAGAAGTCATTTCGGATGATACCGAGCAACTCCGACTTTTTGAGTCATTCCAACGCGTCCTCAGTCAAATCGTTGACTTGCATGTCGGAGAGCCCATTATGAAAGACCGAGACTCAAAGAAATATGAGCGTCTTATCACGGAAATGAAGGCCAGAAAGTCGTCAACCAAGCATTTGTGCAAATGGGAACTCTGCTTAGACTGCGAACCGTATCTTGCGCTGAGAAAAGATTCAGCACACAAAGAAGAGTGGCTCATTCTGAGCTCACAGATGCTAATGATGTCGGAGATTCGCAAGTCGGCCGCACGCGAAGAGATTTCCTTCGCAATAAAGAAAGCACTCTCTTTTGTCGATTACCTCGCATCCCGCATCAACCTCGAGAAGTCAATCACTATCGCTCCGAGCAGCCGAACGGTCTTCTCAGTCAATCAGGAAACGGCCGTAGTGGAACTAGTCACGACGGATCGATTCGCTGTTTTCACATTACCAGATCTTGACGAAAACAGCGAGATTTCTCCGAAGTCTGCAGAAGTTGAGGAAAGCCATCCTGAAAAAGAACTCACTAAAACGGGAAGCGAAAGCGAGTTCCTTCTGAAGCCTTCAAATGTTGAGAAGCATTCTCCCGCAGAAGATCTCTTTGAAACGAATGAGAATTCCGGGAAAACAGAAACTCGCTTCGAAAACATTAAGAAAAGCTTCTCAAAAACGGAAAGTCACCTTGAAAAACCCGAGATGTTGGAAAGGGAACTTCTACAGCAGCAACTGCTAGGAGAAGCCATGGACAATGTGAACATAATGGCGTGGACGAAACCAGTAGAGGGCCCTTCATGTTCAGGCGGCCTACTTCTTGAGTTGGATGAATATGAAGACGATGCACTCACCCAAGCTGACGCCTTCAATGAAAATCTTCTTACTCAAACCACTCCAAGGAACAAGAGAAGTCTAACCGTGGAAGCGGATGGAATCAATCGAGTTGAGGATGTCGCCGCTGAAGCGGTTGCAGCCATTCTTGATGAGCAAGCAAGGACTGGCGGCATGGATCGCATGCTCACACAAGATATTGCTGGCTTCAAAGACGACCTCTCTTCAGAATCCGGAAATATCGAGGCATTCGGCAAGGCTCTAGAAGAAATCGACCTCTCGAATGTCATAGCCCTACCGAACTTTCTGTTGTCAACAGCAAGAGTGGACACCAACGAAAATTGACCGTCTTATTCCTCATTATTCCCCTTCCTATTTCATGATTCCATATAAGCGATGGCCTTACAAGCTATCCTATCGTAATAAAGAACTACAATATAATTATTCTTCCCCTTCTCGTCCTACTGAGCGGCTGCCATGTAATGAATCTCTCCACCATTAATTTTTGAACTCCATTCATTCCGAAGTGAATGTCATCGGGAATCGACTCTGAATCCTCCCACTCCTCTTTTCGATTCTGTCCTTTCAAATCCCTCTACCGTATCGCAGACTTTTGTTATTATTTCGAAGCAATGTTTCAAAGTGCATTGTGTGATAAAAGTCATCTTTCAAAGAAAAAAACCTACGAGTAGAAGTGGCTTTTATGTAACGGGTTAAGTTGTGTGAAAGTTTTTTAATCTTTTAACTTCAACTTTTCACTAAACTTATTTTAAGTTCTCCATCAAATTTCACTGACCTTACGTATTAGAAATCTTTTTTGTACGATTTGGAAAAGTGTGCTGAAAAGAAATATTTGCCAGAATTGTTTGTTCGATCATAATAAGTTTCACATGTTTGTTTATCCGCAACAAAAAATAATTGAGAGGAAGTTTTGAAGTAACATTATTCATTAAAATTCAGTTTATAAAAACCATTCTTAAATGCTTCTTCAAAATTGGAAGCTTCGCAGATCGCCCGAGAGCCCAAAAATATAGCGTCATGTCTTGACCACAGATGCTCGATCTCCAAACCAACGCCGTATCGCTCCGCAAATTTTTTTCATATGAACTGCATCAAGAATTTTTTTTGATACACCGCCACAAATACTGGGATCAGACCAATAAAAAAAGTTTGAGTTCTTAAAACTTACCACTCCATCGATTCTCTAACCTGTCTTCACTTTCATATGCCACAGAATAAGTATGTGTCATCCAAAAAGCTTGAATTTAAGTTTTTCCTATAATAGCATGTTTTCAACAAACTGTTCATCAGCGCATAAACAAATTTGATATTATTATATGATAACCAACGATTAAACTATCGCACAGAAAAAATCTAGTCCACCGGGCGGGATAGAACCCAAACCATTTCGACTCAAACCGGGAGCACGTGTTACCACTACACGTTTACGCGCGATAGTTCAATCGTTTGTCATCTTAACCAGGCGTCACTGCCTTTAAAATGTGTTACTTAGCATTTGAAGGTTTATGATAACCGGTTAAACATCTTGCCTGGGACATCGAGCTTTTTGCATGGTCATTAAAGAAATTATTAATTTACGAGATCTCTCCAAAAACGCGGAAGTTGTTATGTTAGATATATTACAGGAATTGCAAGGGTTTTCTAGCAGTCAGTATGGAAAAGGGATGTTTAAATATTCCATTACATATTCCGAATTCCTACCTCCCACATGCTGGAGAGATGCATAATGCACGAGCTAAAGTCTGGATTCAGAAGTCTGGAGAGAAAGTTTTTTCCGTTTGCTATTAGATTATCATATTCATTTCAGCCTGACAAATTATTTTTTAGATCTCGCGTTCTAATGCAAAAATTTTCCAAATCGCATTCTAAGTCTCACGGTATCAGAACAACGTGATTATACATATGATCTGCCTAAAAAGATGTTTTACAATATTTTCGAAAGCTGGGAGCCATCTTTTCTTCGAATCATTTCTCAAAATAACGAAGATTGTTAGTAAATTTTTTACATTGTTCGATTGACGTCTCGAAATACCAAATAATTCAATTCAATTGTTTATTCCTAGGCAGTTTCATGAAACTTTTACGTAACACATGTAGTTGGAAAATATATGGATTAAGAATTTGTTGAAAATATTTGATTTAGTGGCAGTGTTTCTCTGATATACTTCAACAAAAGGAAAGGTTTGATTTCTAATTTCCTTCAGTCCCAGGCTATTGACTTGGGCAGAATGAGAATCATCGGTAGTTATTTAAGTTTCTTCGTGAATATTTCATTGCCAGAATTGCTGACAGTTTCATTCCGCAAAGAACTCCAGATGAAGATTGACCTTGACGCACATGTAGAAAATCGAGAACAGTTTATTGTATATGGTACTGAAGTTCTTAAGGAATGGGTATTTCTTACAGCTCTCATAAGAAGAGCTATAGTGAACAGACTCGAAGAATCGAGTTCTGAGTGTTCCTCGATTCTCTTGTGTATAAATAACAGATTTGAAACAGTCCTTCGATATTTGAGAGAGTCCAAATTCAGCATTTATAAACGCTTGGAGTAAATTAAATAGTTAAGCATAGTCGTCAACTAGCCAATACTTGTCTAGTGAAACTTCTTTGTACTTTTTCGATATCATTAACTAAACAGATCGCGGTAGGCGACCATACAACTGCGTGATCTGGAGGCGCCTGTAACCTAAAATAATAGTGTGTAAATCGAGAGACTTTTTCTCTGACCACAAAGCATCACTCCAGCTCATCTTTATCTCTCTCTCTCTCTATTTATCTTTCTTTCTCTCTCTTTTCTCTCTCTCTATTTATCTTTCTTTCTCTCTCTCTCTTTCTTTCTCTCTTTCTTTCTTTATCTCTCTCTCTTTCTCTCTCTTTTCTTTCTTTCTCTCTCTCTTTTCTCTCCCTCTTTTGTCTCTCTCTCTTTTTTTCTCTCTCTATTTCTCTCTCTCTTCTCTCCTTTTTTTCTCTCTCTCTTTCTGTATTTCTCTCAAAATCATACACTATTTCTCTCTCTTTCTCTCTCTCTCTCTCTCTCTCTCTCTCTCTCTCTCTCTCTCTCTCTCTCTCTATCTTTATACTCTGTCAGGTATTTTTTTCTCTGAACCTCTTAAGAAAAATAACCATCCACGATGCTTTTATCTGCGTCTCTCAATATTACAAGCTTTTTTCTTTTACGCTCTCTAGCGTTTTTCTCTTTTAGTGCAGTCTTTCTCAGAAAGACACACTTTTTATACACTCTCTCCGACGTGTATTTTTGAATCTTTTATTAGAAATTTTTATCACGTGTTTCCAATAATCATTGTTTTCATACCCGCGTTATCTATGGATACGATCTTGGAAGGAAGCCATCTCCTACTCTCACAACTTGCAATCTTTGCGGTAAAGAATACGTCATGTATTCTTCCGCCTTTGTAGAGCAAAGAACACAAAGATTAGCAACAACATTTTATCATCTCAAAGACAAAAAGAAACAAGCAAATCAAAGACAAAAATAAACAAGCAAAATACTAAACATATAGCTTAGTGTTTTATTACTGAAAAAGTTATTTTAATAATCTTTTTTAAAACTAATTAATTGTTGCTTTTTTTCCTTATAAAGACCCTATGTTAATAAACATTTTGATTTGAAGTTTACTTTGTAAGGATTTTTAAAAATCTCACAGAAATACCGCTCTTTTTTTAAAAGGTTTTCTTCCATATTTTCTATGACTTTATGATTTTTATTTTGACTTTAACCTTGTACCTTCCCTAATGTGTTTTTTCACCCCCTCTCAGCATTTCCATTGTACTAGGGCATACCTCATCATGTTTCCAATCCCCCGAATCCACAATCTCTGGAGAAGATCAAGGAGAAAGGAAGGAAGCAATCTCCCCATATTTCTCAGGCTCTTTGCGGTAAAAAATACATCAATATGATGTGTTATTTCGCATTTGTAAGATGATGAGCACAAATATTAACAACAACAATTCATTGTAAACAACACAGTGAGTATAGAAATCAACCTGAAGTATGAAGGAAAAAATGCACTATTCAGCAGCTTATTGACAGGGATTCTCAACTTCAATCAGAGATTCTGGCTATTCTCTAAGCCCGTTTTGAAAAAGTATCACAACAGTTCTCTTTCGGTTTGTGAATATCTATGTAGGACATGGAAGTAGATCGATATATAGTTTTAAAAGAAACTATTATACCAATGTTTTTAATCTCCACTTCATGTATTAGTTAGTTAAAAAGTTTTTATAACTACGTATTTAATCACCACTTCTTAAAGTAGTTTTTTTTTTAAAATTTAAAACACTGTGTTTTCATAAACTAGTTAGTTGAAAATTTTATCATAACAATGTATCCAATTACCACTTCAAAAACTAGTTAGCTGAAAATTTTATTATAACAATGTATTCAACTGCCACTTCATAAATAAGTAAGTTAAAAAATTCTTATAACAATGAGTTTAATCCCTCCCCGCTTCTTGAATTAATACAATCAACTTAATATAAGAAAGTAAGTTTTTTTTAATTCTTACAACAATGTATTCAATCAACACTTCACAAACTTGTAAGTTAAAAAATTTTATAACAATATATTCAATCTCAACTTCATAACTTTGGTAGTTAAAAAAAAATCCAATAATGTATTCAATCACAACTTCATAAACTAGCTCGTTAAAAAATTCTTACAGCAATGTATTAAATTATCACTTCATAAATTAACAAGTTGAAAAAATTATTATAACAATGTATTCAATCTCTACTTCATAACTTGGGTAGTTGAAAAAAATTTTTAATAATGTAAAGTTCACAACTTCATAAACTAGCAAGTTAAAAATTCTCACAACAATGTATTTAATCACCACTTCATTATTGGTTAGTTAAAAAGTTATTATAACAATGATTTCAATCCCAACTTCATAAACTAGTTAGTTAAAAATTAATATAACAATGTATTTATTCCCAACTTCACAAACTAGCAAGCTAAAAAATAAATTATTTTAACAATGTATTCAAGCCCAACCCGAAGACTTAAAATTAAATTTTTAGGCTGGAATTAGAGCATTGCTGGTATGAGATCGAAAAATGCTAAATTTGTTCAGATCTCGGTATTCGAAATCAAAGTGTCGGGTTACTGCTAGAAACCTGAGGCCGTATGCATTAAGAAATACAAAAGTATTATGAGCTTGGATTATCAGTTATCCAACTTTATTTAAATAATCCGGTATGCATGGAAGCTATAATACTTTTGGATTACTGATAGTCCGAAGAAACCAGTAACCCTACTCCGGAGGTAGTTTATTAAATAATCCAAAAAGATAATCAAAAGATAATTATAGTGTTTAGAGTGCATTTAGTATTCGACAATTATAGTGTTTAGAGTGCATTTTGATGCCTTTTTTTGTGCATTTTGATGCTTACGCTTGTCTTTCCACGTCCTTTTTGACAATAATCCAAGTTTAAGTAATCTGACATCCATCCATGCATACCGATTTCCATTATCCAAAATTTTTTTTTCGAGCCTCGACAAAATCAATTCAATGATTTTAGTCGCGTCAGACTGGAGGTCTCAAGTTTTCATGCCTCTGATCCCAGAACTTGCTTGGAAGACCTCCCAAGTAATTCAAGCCAAGAACCGACCACTGATTACGAACCCATCGGGAATCGCACACCCTTGCTGCCTACCAAGCTTCCGACTCCGAGCATGGCTGATCTCCCCGGTAAATGGGAGAAAGAAGGGATATCTAAAGCAGCTTCTGCCTACATTCTCAATAGCTGGGCACCATCAACATGTAAACAGTACGATTCCGTGCTGAAGAATTGGATGTATTACTGTAGAACAGCTAATATTTCACATATACCGACTCAAAGTTCCCTCGCTAATTACTTAGCAGAACTCAAAAATGAGGGTCGGAGCTTCAACTCGATTGGTGTTCACAAATCAGCAGTGATTACTCACTACAAAGCTAAATTAGGAAGATTGGAGGAAATGCCCCTCATTTCAAGTCTAATGAAAGGCATGTTTAGATTAGCCCCCCCAAAGCCTAAATACTCTGAGGTTTGGGAAGTTAAGAAAGTAACCGACTTACTGATTAACTGGGGGAAAACGGAAGATCTTACTCGCAAAAGATTGTATACATAGTTGTCAATGCAACCTTCAGATAATAATTTAAGTTTCCAACTGAATTCTATTTGATTCACTCAAATTTTGTTCGCCTGCCTTTTTCTTTCCACATTCATTTATTCAAACAAACAACCAACAATTGTTCTTTGATTCGGCAACACAGCCGAGAAGTGATAGAGAGAGATGGAGCTGGGGAGGTAGAGGGTAGAGGGATACCTCAAACTTGGGTAATTGAACCCTGTTTGGGTTTAAACAAATATATAATAAACAAATCTAATAAACATAAAATAACTAAGAATGAGAGCTAGATTCATAAATTTAGGTATAAAGCGAAATAAATTAGATACGGTATGATGCAATCCGTACGAGACCCATTCAAATATGAAAAGGGTAGTCGTATTCGACTACACTGGGGCCCGGGGCGGGTGAGAAGGAGATTCCCACAAACAACAATGAACAGAAAATTCACAAAAGATGATACATGAATATAAAACATCTTAGAACATTCTTCTTGGCGTCCTCAACGAGCGAAGACCGGATTTTGCGGGCACATAGCCGAATGGTGAAGACACGAACAGCGGTTGCATTGCTTGATTTGACAAGGGCGGCCCTCATGCGATACGCGTAGACAGGAGTGACATCGCTCGAGTTTGAACAGTTTGATCCGCCTTCCTTCGAGAGTGAGTTTTCTGCATCCGGAAGCCAAGTGACGCTTGTCGTCGCAAAAAAGGCAGGAGACTCGCGGTTTGGAGACCTTCGATGAGTTGGAAGAAGACTCGATGTCTTCGGACTGATGACGCTTTCTTGAGAAGTTCGAGGCAGAAGAGCTGGAGAATCGCGATGTACCCGATCGCAACACTGGAGAACTTGTCTGCTCTCTAGTTGGATGCTCGATCCTGACTAGAAGCGTATTGACACCGCTCTCCAACTTAGCCTGGGCAATCAGACCATCGGAAACGCGGTTCATGAGTTGCTGCACAGAATCCGTAGTGCTTTCCAGTCGAGATAGCACTCTTTTTTCCAAACAGCTCATTCTTGCTTCCAGGCCGCCAATGTGCGCCCTCATTTCCTTTAACTTTCTTAACAAGTTTTTCTCTATCTCGGCCATCGAGTTGCACCACATTTGCTCATGAGCTGTATCCTCACGTTCTGGCACGTCCTGCACGTCCATAAGCTCCTTCTCCAGAAGGTCTTCATCTACGTCTACCAGATTCGCCATCTACAAGAAATACTACTTTACTTGTCATTCATCAACCCATATCTGAACAAGTATAGCATTTCAATTATTAAAAAAATATATACATTAGGTCACCCACCGGTGAGGCTGCCCCGCCCGACCTTGGATACAATACCCTTATCACTTTATCATCATTTGTCAATACTCGGGGTCTCTTGCCAATGACTTGCACCCTCTAATTGGGTTTCGCTACTTCCCGAGGTTGGGAGCAGTCGTCTCCTTTGAACTTTCATCATTTACCACATAGGGGAGTGACTCTTCATCCGTTGAATACACCTCGAGAGGAACCAGTAGGTTCAAGGGTCGCCTCAAATACGACCCTGCCCCTGTTCGAACCATTGCTTCTCTTTCAGTGTACTCTATAATACGTCCCATCGGCCATGACCCTCGTGGTGTTGTTTCTTCTTTCAACAACACTATTTCTCCTATCCTAGGACTTCTAGCGCTTGTTCGACCTGTTTTCACTGATGCTCTAGCTCGATCTCTCAGAGTAGTAATGGACGTTTCTCGGAACAGTTCCCAGTACTTCTGAAGCCTACTTTCCAGCTCAACACACTGAGAGCGCATGCTATTCTCATTACTTTCTGGTGGATGGTAATCTACGTCTTGCCATTCCCTTGAATCGCTAGCAAGACCCATTGCGCCTCCCATCGGCATCAGAAAATCGGATGGTCGAATGACACGTCCTTCGTCCTTTCTGTCGTCGGACAGGTGCACCAATGGTCGGTTGTTCACAACCGCTTCAATCTCCACAATCATGGTTTCAAATTCTCCTCTGTCAAGGAGCTTTCTGCCAATGGTTCTCGTCAAGCAGCTCTTCATCAACCCAACCAATCTTTCATATATGCCTCCTTGCCATGGAGCGTGAGGAACCGTGAAGTCCCACTTTACTCCTTTCATAGCCAAGTACGTGGAGAACATATCATCAGAAACGTTTTTTGCGGTGCCTTCTTTCAGGGCGTCACTCGCCCAATGAAATGTGGGCGCGTTATCCGACATCACTCGATCTGGAACACCCCTCCTAGATGTGAATCGTCTGAAGCTGGCCATGAAATCTACAGCTGATAGTGAGCTTGTGACTTCGAAGTGTACGGCCCGTGTTGTGATGCATGTGACAAGAAGCACATAGACTTTGACCCTTTCTTCTTTCTGCTTTACTAAAAATGGGCCGGCATAATCCATTCCGACATGTTAAAACGGTCTTTGCCTTGTCACTCGAGCCTCTGGGAGGTCTGGAACACTTGGGTATGGAAAGGGAGCGGCAAGCGCTCTTCGACATGATGTGCAACTCCTTAAAACTTTGCGCACTGCCCTTCTTGCTTTCACCACCCAGTAATTCCACCTTACCGCGTCTAGCGTATGATTCTCTCCAGAATGCATCACATTCACATGAGCTTCTTTTATAATCAGAGTCACTAGATGATCGTCTAACCCCCCTGGTACAAATATGGGACATCTGATATCGTACACCAATGTCGAGTTTTCCAATCTTTGATGGCCACATCTATAAAGACCATTTTTGTCCATGAACAATTGCAGGTTTCGGTTGCCTGGATCTTTCAACTTATCCATGTTGTTCAGCTGGTGTAACTTGAGGATGGTGCATTTTGCCCGGTTCAACTCTCCCACTGTCAACGGACCATCTGTTGGCTCATCACCAACCAACCGTGCAAGCCGTTCACTGTGAACGCCTTCCAACTTCGAAAATCTGGCTCTGACATGCCGTCTGACAAAAGCCATTACTCTCATCATTCTCTTCCAAGTCGAAAAGCGGGTCGTGTCGAACATTGGTCTCAACTTAGGTTCCTGGATGATTGCGAGCACTGGTTGAGGAGAATTTAGCTCATTTGCCTCATTGACAACTGCTTCGGGTGTTTCCGTTGGATCAAATGGACATCTCTTTTCAACTAATTCTATCGTCAACCATTCTGGACCTGACCACCACATACTACCTTCCGCCATCATCCTTTGAGCTGGAACTCCCCTTGTGGCCCAGTCGGCGGGATTCTCTTCCGAACGCACGTGGCAGAGTATCACGCAGTCCCTTTCCCTTTTGCAGGCCTCACCGTGCAGTTCTCGACAAATCCCTTTTCTTCCAATAGATATTTTCTCGCTTGTCTTGCAGACATTCCGGCTTCCTCTCTCCGAATTCTGATTTATCTTACCAACGGCCTAGTGTAATGCGATTGTACTATCCGAGAAAACTCGACATCCGATTACTTTGTGTAGGCGGGTCTTGGTTATGCTCAGCGACACAAATCTCAACAACTTTACCGCCAAGAGTAGGGCTCGGAATTCCAGCCGTGAAATCGTCAATTTGTTTTTGAGTGGTGCGAGCTGTGATCGGGCCATCGCTAAGTTGGCTCCAGATCTACCGACCACATAAACGCATGCCGCCATTGACTTTCTCGAAGCGTCCGCAAACGCAACCAGTCACCATTCAGACTCAGCCTCAAGAAATCGTCGAGGCAACACATAGCTGAATTTGGCGACGTCTCTCTCAATCGTGGTCCAGGCCTTCCTATCCTCCTCTGAGATCTGGGTGTCCCAGCCGTAATCTCTAGTCCACATTTCCTGCACAAACAACCAACAATTGTTCCTTGATTCGGCAACACAGCCGAGAAGTGATAGAGAGAGATGGAGCTGGGGAGGTAGAGGGTAGAGGGATACCTCAAACTTGGGTAATTAAACCCTGTTTGGGTTTAAACAAATATATAATAAACAAATCTAATAAACATAAAATAACTAAGAATGAGAGCTAGATTCATAAATTTAGGTATAAAGCAAAATAAATTAGATACGGTATGATGCAATCCGTACGAGACCCATTCAAATATGAAAAGGGTAGTCGTATTCGACTACAGATTGACTCTGAAACTTACAATGTTATTAGCGCTTGCTTCTCCGAAAAGAACTTCAGAACTTGCGCAGCTTTCTTTAACTGATTCATTGACATTATTTCTTGACATGACCAAAAATAGAAGAATAGGTCAAAAAGCGCATTCGGCAAGCTATTACAGATTTGTTGATCCTATGCTTTGCCCGATCGCAACTTTAGAAAGGTACCTCGAAGTCACTAAAGATGATTCCAGACCTGATCATCTTCTGCTGTCTTTCAATAAACCCTACAATACAGTTACTTCACAAACTATTGCTAGGTGGATTAGGACAGTACTAAGCCTTGCGGGTTACACATCTTTCGGGGCACATTCGACAAGGGCAGTGTCGACTACAATGGCTAAGCATTCTCCGGGTTGTCTTCACAACAAATACTTCAAGCAGCTAACTGGGCCCCCATAGCTCCACCTTCGAGAAGTTCTATTATAAAGGAGACAATACACGGAGAGATTCCTTCCAGAAAGCAGTTCTTGCACAAAGGTATCTTTGAAAAAGCCCATTTGATTGATTTGAGCATTGAAGGTATAATGTTATATTTGCTAGACAAACACAGTTTGTTGAAGTAAAATATTTATTATAACTCAATGCGAAAATCAATCAAGTGATTGAATCAAGAAAACTTGATTCAAATTAAGAAAATTAAATTAAATCAAAAAAGCGGTATGAACCTCATTGTCTTACTGCCGCTTACTGAAATCAAAACTCTTTGTCTCTACTGCCGCTTACTGAAATTTTTTCAATGTACGAGCGAGTTCGAGAAAATATATAACCCAATTTCTCTGTTTTCCTCTTTACTTTTTTTGCTACAAGTCTCATAAATATCTACTATTCCCCCGCTTGGTGCACAGCTCGTGTCTCTCTAAACAAACGCAAGGCGAGAATTAGACCAAGCTGATCAGTTCAAAGTTGATGGTGTAAAAAAGAAGTGAGTGCGAAGAAGCCAGACAGAGTAAGCTAGAGAGAGATATTGGAAATTCCCCATTTGTCAGCCTTCTCCTCACAGATGAGACCTGGGGCCGTATGCACGTACCATTTTTGGTGGTAAGTGATGAAGAAAACAGTGTTTTCCTAGAACACTTGACACTATTTTCTTTATCATTTCCCACCCGAAAATGGTACGTGCATACCGCCCAGGGGTATTTTAGTGTGAAAGAAAAAAAGAAAGGCGCCCGCCGAAGGCGGGAAATTTTTGTTCACATAAGGGTCCCCCTTACGATTTTTCAAACAGAGACCCGCCGAAAAAAATGTTTCACATGAGGGTCACCCGTAACGATTTGGAAAAACAGAGGTCCGCCGGAGGCGGAAA